>NC_069407.1:81425899-81438399 GCF_026875155.1 Cherax quadricarinatus
TCCGGCTCTTTCTTCTCTCCCCTCCACTTGTAACTCTACTGTGTATTCGAAGCTTTAAACCATATGATCGCTGGCCCCAAGGGGTCTTTCATATGTGATGTTCTCAATATCTGCACTACTCAAGGTGAATACTAGGTCCAGTCTCGCTGGTTCATCCTCTCCTCTCTCTCTGGTAGTGTCCCTTATGTGTTGGTGCATGAAGTTTTCCAGTACCACCTCCATCATCTTTGCCCTCCACTTTTCTTGGCCCCCATGTGGCTCCAGGTTCTCCCAATCGATTTCCTTGTGGTTGAAGTCACCCAAGATCAGTAGCTTTGCCCAACTCACATGAGCCCTTCTTGCCACTTCAGCCAGTGTGTCAACCATCGCTCTGTTACTCTCATCATTCTCTTGCCTTGGCCTATTGCTGATCTGTGGTGGGTTATTCATCATTGCAATTACCACCTTCGAACCTCCAGACTGAAGCATTCCTACTATGTAATCTCTTGCTTCTCCACTGTCTCCTCTCTTCAGCTCTTCAAAATTCTATCGGTTCTTGACCTGCAGTGCCACTCCTCCACCCCCTCTGTTCCCTCTGTCTTTCCTCAGGATCTGATATCCCATTGGAAAGATGGCATCTGTTATCATACCTGTGAGCCTGGTTTCTGTGAGAGCTATGATATCCGGTGATTCCTCTTTGACTCTTTCGTCACACTCCTCCCACTTATTTGTTATTCCATCAGCGTTTGTGTGTGTGTGTGTGTGTGTGTACTCACCTATTTGTACTCACCTATTTGTGGTTGCAGGGTTCGAGTTATAGCTCCTGGCCCCGCCTCTTCATTGATTGCTACTAGATCCCCTCTCTCCCTGCTCCATGAGCTTTATCGAACCTCGTCTTAAAACTATGTATGGTTCCTGCCTCCACTACGTTACTTTCTAGGCTATTCCACTTCCTGACAACTCTATGACTGACGAAATACTTCCTAATATCCCTTTGACTCATAGGAGTCTTCAACTTCCAATTGTGACCCCTTGTTTCTGTCTCACATTTCTGGAACATCCTGTCTCTGTCCACCTTGTGTGTGTGTGTGTGTGTGTGTGTGTGTGAATGTGTGTATTGTGCCTCTAGATGTGTATCATGGGGCTAAGAACTACACAGCCAATTCTCAGCTCGTTATCTCATTTATTACGAGATTTAATTGGTCACTTTGGTATAAAAAACCGTTTAATTAATATGATATATATTGATGGGCAACCGTGTGGTGGGAGAGGCGCTCCGTGATTGGTCGTCCAGGCAGCCAATCAGCTGATTTGTAAGCCCATCATAAGCCTTGATGTGTGAGTCATCAGTTTCTTCGGTCAAGTCAATTATTATGATGAAGCATTCTCTAGATATTATATTTATGTTGACAAGTAATAATTATTAACTGAAAGTAATACATTAGATTTCATCTCACATCGTTTGGCGTTTACCTAGTATACAGGGTATTACATTTGTGCCTTTTAACTCAAAAAGTGTCTACCTGGAGGGTGTTCCAGGGGTCAACGCCCCCGCGGCCCGGTCCTTGACCAAGCCTTTATGATATATAACTACTTCAGGGGATTAATGCAGGGATTATTGTCTGTGGCATTCACTGTGCAAACCACAGAGAAGTTCTACGAGATTGATGGACTGAACAAATCGACTCCAGGCTGAGGGACTGATTACCTCAGATTACTTCAAACTCCTCCTCTCCTCATACCCTCCTGCTTTGTATAAGACTGATGAATGTGATAAATGGTTTAAAAAAACGGCAAGTTGAAGAATGAGACACTTATGCAACATATGGGAATCTTTACTGAGGAAACGTTTCGCTACACAGTTTCATCAGTCCAATACAAAGCAGAAAGGTGTAAGGAGAGGAGGAGTTTGAGGTAATCAGTCCCTCAGCCTGGAGTCGATGTGTTTAGTCCATCAATCTTGTAGAATGTACAGCATAGAGCCGTAGACATTGCTTATATACTGTAGTCAGGCGAGGCGAAGCAGGCGGAGGCGGGATCATAGTGGTACCATCCACTAGTCGAAGTAGGTCTTGGTCCAAAGGTTGAACAAGTGTTGAAGAATTCTTTGTAACAAGATCCCATGATGTTCCAGTGTCTGACAGATGTGATAAATGATTTAAAAAAACGACAAGTTGAAGAAAGAGACACTTATGCAACATAATTCTTCAATTCTGCTGATTTCTGTTCCTCCATTATGCCTGTTACTCTCTTTATCACCTAATGCCACTGACTTTCCTATATTCACCAATAACTCTACCTCATTCTGCCTATAACTCGTTTCCTTATAACTCACACTAGCGCTACACTCAGAATTCATTAATTTTCCACAGAAATCCATACTACTAACTATTCCTAGTTTAAAGCCCTAACAGCTCCCTCCACTGCAGTTGCCAGTGCCCCCACCCCAGACCTAGATAAATGAACCCCATCCCTGGCATACATGTCATTTCTGCCATAGAAGAGGTCCCAGTTGTCAATGAATATTACTGCATTTTCCTTACAGTATTTGTCCAGCCAGCAATTGACACCAATTGCCCTGGACAACCATTCGTTTCCAACTCCTCTCCTTGGCAAAATACCACATATGACAGGGTTCCCACCCTTCTTCCTAATTATTCCTATTGCTGACCTATACCTGCTAATCAGGTCCTCACTTCGTCTGCCAACATCGTTGCCTCTCACACTGAGGCAGATAATAGGATTGCTCCCATTACCTTTCATGATGTCGTCCAGATGGCTAACAATATCCCCCATCCCAGCCCCAGGAAAACATACCCTCTGCCTCCTTATCCCTAAGATAAAAGGCCCTATCCATAAACTTAACCTGACTGTCTCCAACTAAAACAATGTTCTTACCTTCACTTGTGGAATTTGTCGTGATGTTCTCGATGGTCTTCGTTGGAGTTTCAAGGGATGTTGCATTCAAGTCTGCTAATACTTCCTTGGTGCTCGTTGTGACATTCCCAGTAAAACACCCACATTCGTCAGGTAGCACCGGAAATGGGTTGGAAGTTTCCACAGTAGTCTTCTGGTTCTTCATTGTTTCTGCCTCTCCAACAGTCTTCTTGATACTCAGCTTGGTTCCATGTTGCCCGGCCACTGACCGGGTTCCCCTCTTAACGTGAGGACTCACAACAGGAGGATTACTACGAATCCTCTTGTTCTCCTCCATTAATTGCCGTATCTCCAGCGTAGCAACCCTAAGCTCCTCTTTTAGCTGCTGGTAGAGATGCTCAAGAGAGGACATCTTGGTTCAGATTCACGGAAAGCACACAAACAAGTCTTCACAGAGCTAAGGCCTATCTAACATGCATCTGCCACTTTTCTGACCACGAATTGAGTTTGTCTAAATTCTCCTGAAGTTCTGAAACATCAACGTCTGAATCGATTATCCTACCTATCTTTGTGTCATCAGCAAATTTGCTTATGTCACTAGTAATTCCCTCGTCAAGGTCATTTATAAATATTATAAACAACAATGGGCCTAAGACTGATCCCTGTGGTACACCACTTGTTACAGATCCCCACTCAGATTTAACCCCATTTATACACACTCTCTGCTTCCTATTAGTGAGCCATGACTCGATCCATGACAACATTTTTCCCGCAATGCCATGAGCTGCCACTTTCTTCAACAGTCTCTGATGTGGTACTCTATCAAAAGCCTTACTAAAATCTAAATAAATAATATCGAATTCTTTATCCTGATCAACAGCCTCAAAAGCTTTACTGAAGAAGGTTAATGAATTAGTTAGGCAGGAACGGCCCCTAGTGAATTCATGTTGAGTATCATTAATCAAACTATCCCTATCATGATGGTTTCTTATATTATCAGCTATAATTGACTCTAGTAATTTGCCTACAATTGAGGTCAGGCTTATTGGGCGGTAATTTGATGGTAATGACTTGTCCCCTGATTTAAAAATAGGAATTACATTAGCCGTCTTCCACATATCAGACACTACACCTGTTTGAAGAGATAAACTAAAAATATTAGTCAAAGATTCACAGAGTTCCATTTTGCATTCCTTAAGAACCCTTGAAAAAATCTCATCAGGACCCGGTGATTTATTTTGTGTCAAATGGTCTATCTTTTTGATAACCATTTCGCTAGTGACTGTGATATTACATAATAAATTTATCTTCTTCAGGCCTACTTAAAAACCTAATTATTGGGATATTAATAGTGTCTTCCTGAGTAAAAACCGAGAGAAAATAATTATTAGAAATAGAGCACATTTCATTCTCTTTGTTAGTAAGAACTCCATAGTTATTTTTAAGGGGACTAATCTTATCTCCATCTTTTGTTCTATACAACTGGAAAAAACTTTTAGGGCTAGATTTCGAATCCCTAGCAACTTAATTTCAAAGGCCTGTTTAGCTTTTCTTATCCCCTTTTTAGCGTCCCTCTTAATGTCAATATACTAATTCATAAGATGACTCACCTCTTTTGATACGTCTATAAATTCCTTTCTTCTGCCCTAAAAGATATTTGAGCCTATTATTCATCCATTTTGGGTCAATTCTATTCGATCTAATTTTTTATACGGGATAAATGTTCTTTGAGCCTCATGTATAGTGTTCAGAAAACTGTCATATTGATAGCTCTCTTCGTTACCCCAGTCAACAGATGATAAGTGTTCTCTAAGCCCATCGTAATCTGCTAAGTGCTTATTATTATTATAATCAAGGGGGAAGCGCTAAACCCGGAGGAATATACAGTGCCTGGGGGGGGATGTGGAAGGCATTCAGGCTTAATTCGGGGAACTGGAGCACAGATCCAATTCCCTAAATCAAGAGCCCCTCACCAACATCAAGGAACCTTCCTTGAGGGGCTAAGTGAAAATCTGGGACCGTTACCGAGTTGTCCATACTATCATACTTCCATTCAATACTAAAGGTAATTGATTTATGATCACTTGCGCCAAGTGATCATAAATCAATTACCAATTGATAAGTGAACCCAATCCCTGGCATACGTGTCATTTCTGCCATAGAAGAGGTCCCAGTTGTCTATGAATGTTACTGCATTTCCCTTACAGTGTTTGTCCAGCCAGCAATTGACACCAATTGCCCTGGACAACCATTTCCAGTAGACAACACACATTCGTCTGGTAGCACCGAAAATGGGTTGGAAGTCTCCACAGCAGTCTTCTGGATCTTGGTTCCTCTCTTGACCTGAGGACTCACAACAGGAAGATTACTTCGAATCCTCTTGTTTTCCTCCGTCAATCGCCGTATCTCAAGCTTAGCAACCCTAAGCTCCTCTGTTAGTTGCTGATAGAGTTGCTCAAGAGAGGATATCTTGTGCACATTCACAGACAACACACTGAACAGATCTTCAGATCAGTTCATCCGTTATACCAAGTATACCACTGTTATCAGTTCATACGTTATACCAAGTATACCACTGTCATCAGTTGATACGTTATACCAAGTATACCACTGTCATCAGTTGATACGTTATACCAAGTATACCACTGTTAACAGTTCATACGTTATACCAAGTATACCACTGTCATCAGTTGATACGTTATACCAAGTATACCACTGTCATCAGTTGATACGTTATACCAAGTATACCACTGTTAACAGTTCATACGTTAAACCAAGTTAACCATTGTCATCATTTATACGTTATACCCAAATATACCACTGTTAACAGTTTATACGTTTATACCAAGTATACCACTGTTATCAGTTGATACGTTATAAACCCAAATATACCACTGTTAACAGTTTTATACGTTATACCAAGTATACCACTGTTAACAGTTCATACGTTATACCAAATATACCACTGTTATCAGTTCATACGTTATACCAAGTATACCACTGTTAACAGTTCATACGTTATACCAAGTATACCACTGTTATCAGTTCATACGTTATACCAAGTATAAACCCCTGTTATCAGTTCATACGTTATACCAAGTATACCACTGTTAACAGTTCATACGTTATACCAAGTATACCACTGATCAGTTCATACGTTATACCAAGTATACCACTGTTAACAGTTCATACGTTATACCAAGTATACCACTGTTAACAGTTCATACGTTATACCAAGTCGTAAAAAAGTGTGAAGTATTTAATAAACTTTCTTCACTTTTCATTTGTTATTCTTCGTAAGATAAAGTATTTTGTAAGTGGCTGGTTCAGGGTTAAGTAGAGTGAGCGTCACTACAGCGTAGTGATGGTGTGATGGTGTGATGGTGTGATGGTGGTGTTGGTGTGATGGTGTAATGGTGTGATGGTGTGATGGTGTGATGGTGTGATGGTGTGGTTGGTGTGATGGTGTGATGGTGTGTTGGTGTGTTGGTGTGATGTGTGATGGTGTGTTGTGTGGGTGGTGTGATGGTGTGATGGTGTGTTGTGTGATGGTGTGTTGGTGTGAGGTGTGATGGGGTGATGGTGTGTTGGTGTGATGGGTGATGGTGTGATGGTGTGTTGGTGTGATGGTGTGATGGTGTGATGGGTGTTGGTTGTGATGGTGGATGGTGTGTTGGTGTGTGGGTGATGGTGTGATGGTGTGATGGTGTGTTGGTGTGATGGTGTGATGGTGTGTTGGTGTGTTGGTGTGATGGTGTGATGGTGTGTTGGTGTGTTGGGTGTTGGTGTGAGGTGTGATGGTGTGTTGTGTGATGGTGTGATGGTGTGTTGGTGTGATGGTGTGTTGGTGTGATGGTGTGTTGGTGTGTTGGTGTGATGGTGTGATGGTGTGTTGGTGGGATGGTGTGTTGTGTGATGGTGTGATGGTGTGAGGTGGGTTGGTGTGATGGTGTGATGGGTGTTGGTGTGTTGGTGTGATGGTGGATGGTGTGATGGGGATGGTGGGGTTGGTGTGTTGGGTGAGGTGGGGAGGGTGTGATGGTGTGATGGTGTGTTGGTGTGATGGTGTATGGTGTGTTGGTGTGATGGTGTGTTGTGTGTGTTGGGGTATGGTGTTGGTGTGATGGTGTGTGTGGTGGTGTGTGGTGTGTTGGTGTGATGGTGTGATTTTTGGGGTTGATGTGTTTGGTGGTGGTGTGTTGGTGTGATGGTGTGTTGGTGTGATGGTTTGGTGTGATGGTGTTGGTGTGTGGTTGATGGTGTGATGGTGTGTGTGGAGTGTGGGATGGTGTGATGGGTGTGGTTGGGTGTTTGGTGTGATGGGTGTGGTGTATGGTGTGATGGTGTGTTGGTGTGATGGTGTGGGGTGTGATGGTGTGATGGTGTGTTGGGGGAGGGTGTAAATGGTGTGATGGTGTGAGGGTGTGGTGTGTGTTGGGTGTTGGGGGTGATGTGTGTTGGGGTATGGTGTGTTTGGGGTTGATGGTGTGTTGGTGTGAGGTGTGTGGTGTGATGGTGTGTTGGGTGGTGTGGGTGATGGTGAGGGTTGGGGAGGTGTTGTGTGAGGGTGTGATGGTGTGTTGGGTGTGTGGTGTGATGGTGTGGGGTTTGGGGTGGTGTGATGGTTTTTTGGGAATGTGTGGGGGTTGGTGTGATGGTGTGTTGGTGTTGGTGTGATGGGTGAGGGTTGTGTTTGGTGGATGGTGTTTTGGGTGTATGGTGTTGATGGTGTGTTTGGGTGATGTGTGTTGGTGTGTTGGTGGATGGTGTGTGTATGGGGGGGATGGGTTGGTTGGGGTGGGAGGGGTTTGGTGTTGGTGTGATGGTGGGGGGAGGTTTGGGGGGGGGTGATGGTGTTTGGGTTTGTGTTGGGGAGGGTGTGTGGTGTGGGGTTGGGTTGGTGAAGTGGGTGTGTGGGTGTTTGGTTTGTGTGGTTTGGTTGTTGGTGGTGGTTTGGGGGTGTGGTGTATTTTGGTTGGGGGGGTGTGTGGTTGTTTGGGGTGGGGATTTGGTGGGGGGGGGGGGAGGGGGTGATGATGGGTTGGGGTGTGAGGTGGAGGGTTGTGAGGTTAGGGTTTTTGGGGGTTTTGGGTTGTGGTGTGTTGGGTATGGTGGGGTGGATGTTAGGTGTGAGGGGTTTTGGGGGATGGGGTTTGTTTGTGGGGTGGGATGTTTTTTGGTTGGGTTGGGGATGGGGAGGGTGTGTTGGTTGTTGGGGGTGTTGTGTGGTGTGAGGGTGTGAGGTGTGAGGGGGGTTTTTTGAGGTTGATGGTGGGGGTGTGATGGTGTTAGGGGGTGTTGGGGTTTTGGGTGTTGATGGTGGGGGGGGTTTTGGTGTGTGGTTTTTTTGGGGGGGGGGGTTTGGTGGGTTGGTGGGGGTGGTGTGGGGTGAGGGTGTGATGGTTTGGGGGTGGTTTGTGTTGGAGGGGTGGATGGGTTGGGTGAGGGTGTTTGGTGTGTTGGTGTGGGGTGTGATGTGTAGGTTGGGGTGGGTGGTGTGTGGGTGTGTTTGGTGTGGGGTTTTGGGGGTGTTGGTGTGAGGGGTGTGAGGGTTTGGGGGTGGTGTTGGTTTTGGGGTGTGATGGGTGTTGGATATCATTATTTATATCATTATATCATTTTTATCATTATATAATTTATATCATGTATATCATTATATCATTATATCATTATATCATTATATCATTATACCATTATATAATTATATAATTATATAATTATATCATTATATCATTATATCATTATAAATTATATAATTATATCATAATCATTATATCATTATATCATTATATCATTATATCATTATAGTAATTATATCATTATATCATTATATGCTTATATCATTATATCATTAATTCATATTCATTATATAATTATATCATTATATCATGTATATCATTATATTCATTATATATTATATAATTATATCATTATATCACCATATCTTATATCATTATATCATTATATATTTATTATATATCATTATATAATTATATCATTATATCATTATATCATTATATCATGTATATCATTATATCATTATATCAGTTATATAATTGATATCACCATATCATTATATCATTATATCATTATATCATGTATATCATTTATAATTATCATTATATCATTATATCATTATATCATTATACATTATATCATTATATAATTATATCATTATATCATTATATCATATATCATTATATCATTATGTATCATTTATCATTTATCATTGATATAGATTATCATTATATCAGTTATGTCATTTGATAATTATGATATTATAGTCATTATATCATTATATCAGGTATATATTAGTAATGATTATATTATGTGTATAATTATATAATTATATTTTGATATTATATGTTATCATGTTGCATATACATTAATATGTATAGTGTTCATTATGGATATTTGAATTATATATTATTCATTATAGTTAGTATCATTGATATAATATATTTGATCAGTTATACATTATATCATGTATAGAATTATATATGTATATCAGTTTATATTGATATTTATAGTCATTATATATGTATATATATAATGTATATAGGATTGATATATTATATATTATATCATTTATGTCATTAGGTATATTATATATTATATCAGTATATCATTTGATCATGGATATCGCTCTTGAGATCTTAACTTATCTACTATCCTCCGACATAATCATTACCCAGTCGTAATCCCTTACCACAGTATGATCGCATCCAATCTTAGTCCCCCCCGTATGCATGGTCCCACCCAAATACCTTACCCCCTGCAGTAGCCACATGCGTTATGTGGGTCACACACCGCTGTTTGGGTACACTAACGCTAGCTGGGGTCTTTACACAGCTGGGGTTACTAACTTTGCTGCAGTCACTAACGCTGCTAGGGTCACTAACGTTGCTGGGGTCACTAACGTTGCTGGGGTCACCAACGATGCTAAGGGTCACTAATGCTGCTGGGGTCACTAGCGTTCGTGGGGTCACCAATGATGCTAAGGGTCACTAATGTTGCTGAGGTCATTAACGTTGCTGGGGTCACTGACGCTGCTTGGGGTCACTAACGCTGCTAGTGGTCACTAAGGTTGCTGAGTCACTAATGGCGCTGGGGTCACTAATGCTTCTGGAATCACTGATTGATTCTGATGGGGTCACTAACGCTTCTGGGGTCACAAACGCTTCTGGGGTCACCAACGCTGCTGGTGGTCACTAAGGATGCTGGGTCACTAACGCTTCTGGGGGTTACTAATGCTGCTGGGTCACTAACGCTGCTAGGGTCACTAACGCTTCTAGGGTCACCAACGCTGCTGGTGGTCATTAAGGCAGCTGGGTCACTAACGCTTCTGGGGTCACCAACGCTGCTGGTGGTCACTAAGGTTGCTGGATCACTAACGCTGCTAAGGTCACTAATGCTGCTGAGGTCACCAACGCTGCTGGGGGTTACTAACTCTGCTGGGGGTCACTAATATTGCTGGGATCAATAAGGCTGTTACGATCACTAATGCTGTAGGGGTCACTAACGCTGCTGAGGGTTACTAACTCTGCTGGGGTCACTAATGCTGCTGGGGTCAATAACGCTGCTAGGGTCACTAATGCTGCTGGGGTCACTAACACTGCTAGGGTCACTAATGCTGATGGGGTCACTAACGCTGCAGGGGTCACTAACGCTCCTAGGGTGACTAATGCTGCTGGGGTCACTAACGCTGCTGGGGTCACTAACGCTGCTGGGGTCACTAACGCTACTGGGGTCACTAACGCTGCTGGGGCCACTAATGCTGCTGGGGTCACAAATACTGCTGGGGTCAATAATGCTGCTGGGGTCACTAACACTGCTGGGGTCACTAACGCTGCTGGGGTCCCTAACGCTGCTGGGGTCGCTAACGCTGCAGGGGTCGCTAACGCTGCAGGGGTCGCTAACGCTGCAGGGGTCACTAACGCTGCTGGGGTCGCTAACGCTGCTGGGGACACTAACGCTGCTGGGGTCACTAACGCTGCTGGGGTCGCTAACGCTGCTGGGGTCGCTAACGCTGCAGGGGTCGCTAACGCTGCTGGGGTCGCTAACGCTGCTTGGGTCGCTAACGATGCAGGGGTCGCTAACGCTCCAGGGGTCACTAGCGTTGCAGGGGTCACTAACGCTGTTGGGCTCACTAATTCTGCTGGGGTCACCAACGCTACAGGGGTCGCTAACGCTGCTGGGATCGCTGACGCTGCTGGGGTCACTAACGCTGCTGGGGTTGCTAACGCTGCAGGGGTCGCTAACGCTGTGGTCACTAACGCTGCTGGGGTCGCTAACGCTGCGGGGTCACTAACGTGCGGGGTCACAAAACGCTGCGGGGATCTTTAAAACCGCGGGGCCTAACGCTAGGGGTTTAAAACGCGCAGTGGCGCTAACGCTGCGGGGGTCACAAAACGCTGCCGTGGAAACTAACGTGCTGGGGTTGCAACGTTTCCCTGTCGCCGCGCTGGGGTCACGGGACGTGCTGGGGCGCTAACATGCAGGGGTATCAACGCGCTGGGGTCATAACGTGCGGGGTCACAAAACGCTGCGGGTCGCTAACGCGCGGGGGCGCAACACTGCGGGGGTCGGAACGCTGCTGGGTCACTAACGGCGGAGCCCCTAAGTTTCTGGGGTCACTAACGCTGCGGGGGTCCAACGCTGCGGGGGCCCCTAAGCTGTGGGTCGTAACGCTGCTGGGTCACTACGCTGCGGGTCCTAAAGTAAAGGGGGTCACTACCTGCTGGGGGGACACTAACGCTGCGGGGTCATTAACGCTGCTGGGGCCCACAACTTCCCGGGGGGTCGCTAACGATGCGGGGGCAAAACGTGCGGGGTCACTAACGCTGCGGGGGGTCACTAATGCGCAGGGGTCACTAACGCGCTGGGGTCATTAGGGGACGCAAATGAAAAGTCTTGGTGCATTACATTGGGGTTTCTTTTTTAACTTTTGGGGGGGGATACAAAAAATCCCATGTATCCTGTGAGGGATACACTTTTATCATTTATCCATGTGGGGGAAAACCTGTAAAAATGTATACCAGTGAGGGATACACATAGTACATGATGAATTAGGGACACCGTTGTCATGTGCACCATGTGGGGGATACACAAAACACATGTATATCATGTGAGGATACAATAGTATAATGTATACCAGTGGGGGAAACACAAGTACCATGTATCCATAGAGGGTATACAAGTATTATGCATCCCGTGGGGATACACTAGTATCATATATACTTAAAAGGGATACATTTAGTACCCAAGTATACCATTGGGGGATGCACATTTTCCCCCATGTATCCCCATGTGAGGGAAACAAACATCATTAACCGTATGAGGATACACATAGAATCAGGATACCCTGTGGGTAACACATAACATCATGTATACCATATGAGGTATACACATAGAATCATGTATACCTTGTGAGGAACACACATATCATGTATGAAATGTGAGTGATACACGTAGTATCATGTATACCATGTGAGGGATACACATAGTACCATGTATATCATGTGAGGGATACACATAGTATGTATGCCATGTGAGGGCTACATATTGTATCATGTATACCATGTGAGGGATACACATAGTTTCATGCATACCATGTGAGGGACACACATAGTATCATGTAAACC
>NC_069407.1:81443399-81457693 GCF_026875155.1 Cherax quadricarinatus
ATGTATACCATAGTGAGGGATACACATATTGTCATGTATACCATGTGATGGATATACATAGTATCATGTATACCTTGTGAGGGACACACATAATATGTATACCATATGAGGGATACACAGTGTATCATGTATACCATGTGAGGGATACACATAGTGTCATGTATACCATTTGAGGGGGACACATAGTATCACGTATATCATGTGACGAATACACATAGTATCATGTATACCATGATAGGGATACACAGAGTTTCATGTATGACATGTGAGGGATACACATAGTATCATGTACAATGTGAGGGATACACATAGTGTCATGTATACCATGTGAGGGATACACATAGTATCATGAATACCATGTGAGGGCTACACATAATATCATGTATACCATGTAAGGGATACACATGGTATCATGTATACCATGTGAGAGATACACATAGTATCATGTATACCATGTGAGAGATACACATAGTATCATGTATACCATGTGAGGGATACACATAATATAATGTATACCATATGAGGGATACACATAGTATTATGTATACCATGTGAGGGATACACATAGCATCATATATACCATATGAGGGATACACATAGTATTATGTATACCATGTGAGGGATACACATAGTATCATGTATACCCAATGAGATAAACAACTAGTTGTCCAAGTATACCATGGTGAGGATACACATATTACCATGTATACCAATGCGAGGGGTACACATAGCGGTTATTATATTCCATGAGGGATACACACCAGATTATGTATACCATGTGAAGAATATACAGTATCTGTATAACATGTGGAGGTATACACAGATGTATCATGTAAACCATAGTGATACACGTAGTATTATTATACCATGTGAGGGATACAACATATACCAAGTATACCATGTGAAGGGACCCACATACTATCATATAAACGACAAGTGAGGATACACATAGGTATAATGCATAACCAATGTTAAGGGATACACATAGCATAGAGTATAACCATGTGTGGGATACACATAGTATCATGTAATACCATGTAAGGATACACCATGGTATCATGTATACATTTGAGGGATAAACACATAGTCATATGTATGCCATGTGAATGGATACACATAGTGTCATGTTATACCATGTAAGGGATACCATAGTATCATGTATATCATGTGAGGGATACACATAGTATCATGTATGCCATGGTGATGATTACACATAGTGTCCCATGTATAACCAAGTAAGGGATACACTAGTATCATGATAGCATGTGAGGGATACACATAGTATCATGTATGCCATGTGATGGAAACAAAGTGGTCATGTATACCATGTTAAAGGGAACACTATAGTAATCATGATATCATGTGAGGATACACATATATCATGTATGCCATGTATGATACACATAGTGGTAATGTATACCAGAGGGAATACACATAGTATCATGCATAATCGCATTGAGGGATACACATGTATTATGTATGCCATGTGAGGATACACATAGTTCATGTATACCATTGTAAGGGATACCACCATAGTATCAGTATATCATGTGAGGGATACACATAGTATCATGTATGCCAATGTGATGGATAACACATAGTGTCATGTATGACCATGTAAAGAGGATACACATAGTATCATGTATAGCATGTGAGGGATACACATAGTAATCCATGTATAGGCAAGTGAGAGATACACATAGTATATGTATAGCAAGTGAGGGTACAATTCAGATATTTATCATAGCACCATATAATGATATTATAATGGTATATATATATATATATATATATATATATATATATATAAAAATATATATATATAATATATATATATATATATATAATATATATATATATATATATAGATATATCTATATATATATATATATATATATATAATATATATATATATATATATATATATATATATATATATATATATATATATATATGGTATAAACCTTGGTAATAAATACCGACAAGTTGGTTTAAAAGACCTCACGTAAGCAAACACTATAACATTTATTAGAAAACGTTTCGGTCCTGGGACCTTATCCACTTCTAACATATACAGAGGTTAGAAAGACATTATTATATAGGCGGAGAGTGAGGTGTGAACGCACGTGACCTGAGAATGTCATAAGAATATAAGAACAAAAGATGGAGGAACACTGTAGAGTCCTACTGGCTCATGCAGGCAGGTCTTTATCAAAACAACCTCTACTAGATAGGACGGTAGACGATGAAATCAATGACTCCTGTGTTTTGGGTTGGTGGTGCATAAGTAAATCATGTATGCCAATTGTTTTTGAAATTTTGTAGTTTTCCAGTGTTCGTTCTATAGAGTCGGTGACGGCGATTAGTGAGGCTTCTAGGCAACCGTCGCGTCTGAGTTCTGGTTCGGGTGAGAACGAGTTGTGCCTCATTCCAGTTCATCAAATGTCCCGGGAGTCTCTGTGGAGGACTCACAGGCGTACCTTACATCGTCTTTGTTAAGAGGCATTTTCGATGCCATTCAAGCGACTGCAAGAATCTCTGCCTGTCCTCCGCCTACATATTTCTTGGGACAGAACCCACAGGGGATAGTGTAAGATCGCCGCTGTAGAAGTTAGAGGAGTGGGGCAGCGTTTCGTAGTGAGGTCTTGATAGATGATGTTGTTTATATATATATATTATTTATATATATATATATATATATATATATAATATATATATATATATATATATAAATCGTGGCGAATAGGAAAACTTGTGATTTTTTGACTTAAATAACAACGTTTACTTCCTGGCCGAAAAAGGCACAGCGAAAATTTGTGTAAGCATAATTTTCGCAAAAATCATTCTGGACCTAACGAAAAAATATATTTCATTGTGTTTGTTTATTATTAAATTATTGTAAACTTATCTAAAATATATTTAATTGCATTAGGCTAAATTAAATTGCACTTGGTATAATAATGTTAGGTAAGTTTTCTAAGGTTCTTTTGGAGCAAAATTTTTAAACGTAAAAGAGAAAATTATAGAAAGGACTTAATTTTAAATGAGTCCTTACTAATTGACCAACTTTAACCTATTCGACACTACATATATAATAATACAATCGCAGACAGGTGTTCTTAACAATGCAAGACATACCACGGATGATGGAAATCTTCAGCTCAAATACTTCCACACATCTCCCTGCATCATCAAGAGCTATGCAATGTTGCAAGAGTATACCTGGAGAGAGTTCCGGGGGTCAACGCCCCCGCGGCCCGGTCTGTGACCAGGCCACGTGGTGGATCAGGGCCTGTTCAGGCCTCTCTTTTTACCACCCTCGAAGCAATTAGTTTAATTGTCATCTCATATTGCTATGGCGATGAGGCTAGAGTTGTGTACTGGACAAGTTGGTCTGGCTGCGGCTACGGCTGCGGTGGCAGAGATACTACCCACCAGCGGTACCCTCTAGTGGTGCCCACTAGTGGTGACACTTTTAAGTGGTACCTGCTAGTGGCACTCACTAGTGGGCACACTATGGTACCCTCTAGTGACAACCCTTCCAGTGGTTACCCTCTTCTGGTGCCCACTAGTGACATCCTCTAGTGGTACCCACTAGTAGTACCCACTAGTTTTATCCACTATTGGTACTCTCTAGTGGTGTAGATGAATGGTTCAGAGAGCGGACAAGTTGACAAATTAGACACATGTGCAACACTTGGTATGGTGGTGCTCACAAGTGATACCCTCTAGTGGTACCCACTAGTGACAGCCTCTACTGGTCACCAATAGTGGTACCAGCTAGTGGTACCCCCTAGTGGTGCCAACTAGTGACACCCTCTAGTGGTGCCCACTAGTGACACCCTCTAGTGGTGCCCACTAGTGACACTCTCTAGTGGTGCCCACTAGTGACACCCTCTAGTGGTGCCCACTAGTGACACCCTCTAGTGGTGCCCGCTAGTGACACCTTCTAGTGGTGCCACTTGTGAAATCCTCTAAATTGACTTCTGTCTGGAAAACTCTCCATCCCCATCGCCAAACATGTTGCTGCTTGCTGACTTCAATCTAAGACACACAAAATGGAAGAATATAGCAAATAATGTTGCAGCAGAAGTGATCCCTGGATGAAAAGTCACACACACAGGAGCTGCTAAATTTCTGCAACAAACACACCCTAAGTCAGCAGATAGTGGAGGCAACAAGACTGGAGAACACAGTGGACCTTATTTTCACAAATAATGAGGACCTGGTAAGGAATATAACAATATCAAAAACAACAAATTCTGATCACAATCTAATCGAAGTCCAGACTTGCATGCACAGGAGTCCTGATCGGCAAGATGAGGGTACCCTTACCAAATTCAACTTCAACAATATGAACATCATCTGGGATCAGGTAAACTATGCCCTAAATGAAACATGCTGGGAGGATATCTTAAATACATGGACCCTAACCAATGCCTCGACAAGATCACCCTCCTGGTAGCTGAAGTATGTCCAAGGTATATTCCTATAAGACAAAAGAAAAGAAGAAGTCAACTGGAGAGAGAGAGAGAGAGAGACGCTCCCTCTTCAGGAGAAGACGAAGAATCATTGAGCTCCTCAAGAATGTCAGATTACATGATATATTAGTGTTACCCACTAGTAAACACCTCTAGAGGTTCCCACAATATGGTAGGCCTGCTACATGGTGCCCTCTAGGTGGGGCCCACTAGTGGTACTACTAGTAAAAACACCCTCTACTGGTGCTTCCGTCTAGTGTGAACCCACTAGTGACGCCCCTCTAGTGGTGCCCACTAGTGGTACCCACTAGTGGTGTCTACTAGTGGGTACCACTAGTAGGCACAACTAGTGGTAGCCTGCTATTGGTGCCCTCCAGTGGTGCCCACTAGTGGTACCCACTTGTGTCGCACATTATTCATACACACTAGTGGTACACAGTAGTGGTATCCATGAGCAGCACTCTAATGGTGCCTAATAATGACCTGCCTATTTACCTACCTGGAGGTCGTTCCTGGGGTCAACGCCCCCGCGGCCCAGTCCTTGACCAGCCCTCCTGGTGGATCAGGGCCTGATCAATCATACAATTTCTGCTGGTCACAAGCAATCCCACCTATGAACCACAGTCCGGGTGGTCAGGTGCTGACTTGAGGTATCTGTCCCTTTTCCTCTTTAAGACAGCCAAGGGTCTATTGGCAATTCCCTCTTACGAATGTTGGGAGCCTGTTGAAGAGGTTTGGGCCCCTGACACTGACTGTGTTTTCTCTACCTGGAGGTTACCTGGAGGTTATTCCGGGGATCAACGCCCCCGCGCCCGGTCCATGACCAGGCTCCGATGGATCAGCCTGATCAACCTAGCTGGTTTACTGCTGGCCGCACGCATCCGACGTACGACCACAGCCCGCTGATCCTAACGGGCACTAACTTTATGTATGTCCTGTCCAGCTCTCTCCTTGAAGGCAGCCAGGGGTTTATTGGCAATTCCCCTAAATGCTTGATGGGAGGCTGTTGAACAGTTTTTGGGCCCCGGACACTTATGGTGTTTTCTCTTAGTGTACCAATGGCGCCCCTACTTTTTATTGGCGGCATTTTGCATCGCCTGCCCAGTCTTTTACTTTCGTAGGGAGTGATTTCTGTGTGCAGATTTGGGACCATTCCTTCCAAGATTTTCCAAGTGTAGATTATGATATATCTCTCCCTCCTGCGTTCCAACGAGTACAAGTCAAGTGCTTCCAAGCGTTCCCAGTAGTTAAGGTGCTTGACAGAACTTATATGTGCAGTAAAGGATCTCTGTACACTCTCTAGATCTGCGATTTCACCTGCTTTGTATGGAGATGTTAATGAAACAGCAGTATTCCAGCCTAGAGAGAACAAGTGATTTGAAAAGGGAAATCATCATGGCTTGGCATCTCTCGTTTTGAAAGTTCTCATTATCCATCCTATCATTTTCTTTGCACGTGCGATCGTGGCACTGTTGTGATCCTTGAAAGTGAGATCCTCAGACATTACTACTCCCAGGTCCCTTACATTATTTTTCCGCTCTATTGTATGGCCGGAGTCAGTAGTATACTATGTTCTAGTTATTATCTCCTCCAGTTTTCCATAACGGAGTAGTTGGAATTTGTCCTCATTGAACATCATATTGTTTACCGTTGCCCACTGGAAAACTTTGTTTATATCTTCTTGGAGGTTAACCGCGTCCTCAGCAGATGACAGCCTCATGCAGATCCTAGTATCATCCGCAAAGGATGATACGGTGCTGTGGTGTATATCTCTGTTTATGTCTGATATGAGGATAAGGAATAAGATGGGGGCGAGTACTGTGCCTTGTGGAACAGAGCTCTTCACTATGGCAGCCTCCGATTTAACTCTGTTGACCACTACTCTTTGTGTTCGATTTGTTAGGAAGTTGAAGATCCATCTCCCCACTTTCCCAGTTATTCCTTTAGCACGTATTTTATGGGCTATTACGCCATGATCGCATTTGTCAAATGCTTTTGCAAAGTCTGTGTATATTACATCTGCATTCTGATTTTCTTCCAGTGCATCCAAGGCCATGTCATAGTGATCCAGTAGTTGTGAGAGGCAGGACGACCTGCCCTGAACCCATGTTGCCCTGGATTGTGCAGATTTTGGGAATCCAGGTGATTTGCAATCCTGCTTCTTAGCACTCTTTCAAAGATTTTTATGATGTGGGACGTCAGAGCTATTGGTCTATAGTTCTTAGCTAATGCTTTGCTGCCACCTTTATGGAGCGGGGCTATATCCGTTGTTTTAAGTGACTGTGGAATTTCACCCATGTCCAAGCTCCTCCTCCATAGTGTACTTAGGGCACGCGAGAGGGGTTTCTTGCAGTTCTTGATGAAAACAGAGTTCCACGAGTCTGGGCCCGGGGCTGAGTGCATAGGCATGTTGTCAATGGCTTTCTTGTCATGGCACTCTTGCTTGCACCGTGTGCCTAGTCTTTTGGTTTCATAGGGAGTGATTCATGTGTGCAGATTTGGGACCAGTCCCTCTAGAATTTTCTCGCCTGCTTTTCAAGGAGTACAAGTCAAGGGACTTCATACGTTCTCAGTAACTTTTCTGAACTTATATACAGCTGTGAATTCTTTCTGTATATTCTTTTTGATCAGCAGTTTCGCCAGCCTTGAAAGGGGCTGTAAGTGTACAGCAGTATTCCAGCCTATATGGAACAAATGACTTAAATAAGATCATTTCCTGGGCATCCCTTCTTTTGAAGGTTCTCATTATCCATCCAGTCATTATCCTCGAAGTTGTAATAATGACATTGTTGTGATCGTTGAAGGTGAGATCCTGGAGTTTACCTGGAGAGAGTTCCGGGGGTCAACGCCCCCGCGGCCCGGTCTGTGACCAGGCCTCCTGGTGGATCAGAGCCTGATCAACCAGGCTGTTGCTGCTGGCTGCACGCAAACCAACGTACGAGCCACAGCCCGGCTGATCAGGAACTGACTTTAGGTGCTTGTCCAGTGCCAGCTTGAAGACTGCCAGGGGTCTGTTGGTAATCCCCCTTATGTGTGCTGGGAGGCAGTTGAACAGTCTCGGGCCCCTGACACTTATTGTATGGTCTCTTAACGTGCTAGTGACACCCCTGCTTTTCATTGGGGGGATGTTGCATCGTTTGTTCTAGAGCCATGATGGAGGTGGAGTGGAGGAGTTGATGGAGGGAGTCTTGACTGTTGGAGGTGTGAGAGAGAACTCTGACATTATCATTCCTATATTCTTCACATTAGTTTCTCGTTCTATTATGTGGTTAGAATTTGCTTTATACTTCTTTCTAAATTATTTTCCTTGTGTTATCCATGACAGAGTAACTGAAAATTGTTCTCATTAAACATTGTTTTCTGCTGCCCACTGGAAGACTTAGTTTATATCTGCTTTGACGTTTACAGTCAGGGATTGCTTCCCCTCGTCCACTCCCCTCGTCCACTCTCCCACAGTCAGGGATTGCTTCCCCTCGTCCACTCCCCTCGTCCACTCTCCCACAGTCAGGGATTGCTTCCCCTCGTCCACTCCCCTCGTCCACTCTCCCACAGTCAGGGATTGCTTCCCCTCGTCCACTCCCCTCGTCCACTCCCCTCGTCCACTCTCCCACAGTCAGGGATTGCTTCCCCTCGTCCACTCCCCTCGTCCACTCCCCTCGTCCACTCCCCACAGTCAGGGATTGCTTCCCCTCGTCCACTCCCCTCGTCCACTCTCCCACAGTCAGGGATTGCTCCCCTGTCCACTCCCTCTCCCTCCCCTCGATCCACTCTCCCACAGTCAGGGATTGCTTCCCCTCGTCCACTCCCCTCGTCCACTCTCCCACAGTCAGGGATTGCTTCCCCTCACCCATTCTCCCACAGTCAGGGATTGCTTCCCCTCGTCCACTCTCCCACAGTCAGGGATTGCTTCCCCTCACCCATTCTCCCACAGTCAGGGACTTGCTTCCCCTCGTCCACTCCCCTCGTCCACTCTCCCACAGTCAGGGATTGCTTCCCCTCGTCCACTTCCCTCGTCCACTCTCCCACAGTCAGGGATTGCTTCCCCTCGTCCACTCTCCCACAGTCAGATCTCCACCCTCTCCCACAGTCAGGACTGCTTCCCCTCGTCCACTCCCCTCGTCCACTCTCCCACAGTCAGGGATTGCTTCCCCTCGTCCACTCCCCTCGTCCACTCTCCCACAGTCAGGGATTGCTTCCCCTCGTCCACTCCCCTCGTCCACTCTCCCACAGTCAGGGATTGCTCCCCTCGTCCACTCTCCCTCGTTCCGCCTCTCCACCACACAGTCAGGGATTGCTTCCCTCGTCCACTTCCCTCGTCCACTCTCCCACAGTCAGGGATTGCTTCCCCTCGTCCACTTCCCTCGTCCACTCTCCCACAGTCAGGGATTGCTTCCTCTCCATCCCCTCGTCCACATTCCCTCGTACCACTCTCCCACAGTCAGGATTGCTTCCCCTCGTCCACTTCCCTCGTCCACTCTCCCACAGTCAGGGATTGCTTCCCCTCGTCCACTTCCCTCGTCCACTCTCCCACAGTCAGGGATTGCTTCCCCTCGTCCACTTCCCTCGTCCACTCTCCCACAGTCAGGGATTGCTTCCCCTCGTCCACTCCCCTCGTCCACTCTCCCACAGTCAGGGATTGCTTCCCCTCGTCCACTTCCCCTCGTCCACTCTCCCACAGTCAGGGATTGCTTCCCCCGTCCACTCCCCTCGTCCACTCTCCCCACAGTCAGGGATTGCTTCCCCTCGTCCACTCCCCTCGTCCACTCTCCCACAGTCAGGGATTGCTTCCCTCGTCCACTCTCCCTCCACAGTCAGATCTTCCCCTCGTCCACCCCTCGTCATCTCCCCACAGTCAGGGATTGCTTCCCCTCGTCCACTCCCCTCGTCCACTCTCCCACAGTCAGGGATTGCTTCCCCTCACCCATTCTCCCACAGTCAGGGATTGCTTCCCCTCGTCCACTCCCCTCGTCCACTCTCCCACAGTCAGGGATTGCTTCCCCTCACCCATTCTCCCACAGTCAGGGATTGCTTCCCCTCGTCCACTCCCCTCGTCCACTCCCCACAGTCAGGGATTGCTTCCCCTCGTTCACTTCCCTCATCCACTCTCCCACAGTCAGGGATTGCTTCCCCTCGTCCACTCTCCCACAGTCAGGGATTGCTTCCCCTCACCCATTCTCCCACAGTCAGGGACTGCTTCCCCTCGTCCACTCCCCTCGTCCACTCTCCCACAGTCAGGATTGCTTCCCTCGTCCACTTCCCTCGTCCACTCTCCCACAGTCAGGGATTGCTTCCCCTCGTCCACTCCCCTCGTCCACTCTCCCACAGTCAGGGATTGCTTCCCCTCGTCCACTCCCCTCGTCCACTCTCCCACAGTCAGGGATTGCTTCCCCTCGTCCACTCCCCTCGTCCACTCTCCACAGTCAGGGATTGCTTCCCCTCGTCCACTTCCCTCGTCCACTCTCCCACAGTCAGGGATTGCTTCCCCTCGTCCACTCCCCTCGTCCACTCCCCTCGTCCACTCTCCCACAGTCAGGGATTGCTTCCCCTCGTCCACTTCCCTCGTCCACTCTCCCACAGTCAGGGATTGCTCCCCTCGTCCACTCCCCGTCCACTCTCCCACAGTCAGGGATTGCTTCCCCTCGTCCACTTCCCTCGTCCCCCCTCCCACATCAGGGATTGCTTCCCCTCGTCCACTTCCCTCGTCCACTCCCCCACAGTCAGGATTGCTTCCCCCCTCGCCCCTTCCCTCGCCACATCCCCCCATTCGGGGATTGCTTCCCCTCGTCCACCCCCCTCGTCCACTCCCCACATCAGGATTGTTTTCCCCCCCTCCACTCCCCTCGTCCACTCTCCCCATCAGGGTTTGCTCCCCCGTCCACTTCCCTCGCCACTTCCCACAGCAGGGATTGTTTTCCCCTCGTCCACTTCCCTGTCCACTCTCCCACAGTCGGATTGCTTCCCCTCGTCCACTCCCCTCGTCCACCCCCCACGTCAGGATTGTTTCCCCCTCGTCCACTCTCCCCAAGTCAGGGATTGCTTCCCCTCACCCTTTCTCCCCACATCAGGGACTGTTTCCCCCCTCTCCACTCCCCCGTCCACTCCCCACATCGGGATTGCTTCCCCTCACCCATTCCCACAGCCCAGGACTGTTTTCCTCTCTCTACTCTCCCACATCGGGGTTTGCTTCCCCCACCCACTCTCCCACACAGGGACGCTTCCCCACGTCCACCTCCCCAGCGGGGATTGTTTCCCCTCACCCACTCTCCCACATCGGGGACTGCTTCCCCCACGCCCCACTCTCCCCCAGTCAGGATTTTTTCCCCCCACCCATTCCCCACGTCAGGGATTGCTTCCCCTTCGTCCACCTCCCACAGTCGGGGTTTGTTTCCCCTAAACCCATTCTCCCACATCGGGGATTGTTTCCCCCCTCGTCCCTCTCCCACATCGGGGTTTGCTTCCCCTCCCCCATTCCCCCACAGTCGGGGATTGCTTCCCCTCGTCCACTCTCCCCATCAGGGATGCTTCCCCCCCCTACCCTCCCACGGAACGGGGTGGGTCTTTTTCCACCCATCCTCCCAGGGAAAACGGGGGGTCGTCCCTTTACTCACCCCCCCAAACGGGACTATGATCGTGACTCCCCTCACCTCCTCTCTCACTCTTCCCCCTCCCCCATCCACCCTTTCACTTCCGCTTTTAGCTATCCATTACTTTTTATTTTACCATAGTCATCACGTTCAAAATTTCCCACTGTAAATGTCCACATGCCCAAATTTCCCACTGCCCCACGTCTAAATTCCGGGCCCAAAACTGTTCAACACCCTCCCATCAAGCATTGGGGGAAATTCCCAATAAACCCCGGGCTGCCTTCAAGAGAAGCTGGGCAATACCTAAAGTCAGTGCCGGACAGCCGGGGTGTGGGTCTACGCGGACTGCGTCGGCCCAAAAAAGCCAGTTGACAGGCCCTGATCCTCGGGAGGCCTGGTTTAGGACCGGGCCCGGGGGGGGTTGATCCCCGGGAAAAACCCTTTAGTCCCGATCCTCAATCCTCCAATCCCCTCTGTCTTCTGCAAATACGTTTTCACACTCTCGACGTTACTGTGGTCTAGTCAACAACAATTTCTAACACAAAAACATTCAGATTTTTGGGATGTTTTTGGTCGTCAGTATGTCTCGTATTTTTAAGTGAAAAATAAAATACGTAGTTGGGAAGAATCGAGTATATAAGTTTCTGTGGCCCGGTGGCCTGTGGCTAAACTCCCCCTTTACACACGGAGGGGCCCGGGTTTGATTTCCCCGGGGGGGGAAAAAATTTGACACTTCCTTACACCTGTTGTCCTGTTCACCTAGCAGCAAATAGGTACCTGGGTGTTAGTCGACTGGTGTGGGTCGCATCCTGGGGGACAAGATTAAGGACCCCAATGGAAATAAGTTAGACAGTCCTCGATGACGCACTGACTTTCTAGGGTTATCCTGGGTGGCTAACCCTCCGGGGTTAAAAATCCGAACGAAATCTTATCTTATCTTATCTTATCTTGTCTGATTGTGTATAGACAAGAGTATTACATGGATTGTTTAAATTGAAATGTGGCGTGTATACAACGTAGACTTTGTCAGCATATCCCTGGTTGTTACAACGCACAAATTACCCGCACGTAGGAGAAACATGTTTGTGATAACGTTTCTGTTCGACTTGGACCGAAACATCTAAGTTGGACTAATTAAGGGTTCAAGTCGGACTGAAGCATCGTCACAATTTTCACTATCCTATATGTGGGCTATATGCGTGCCCGACATGTGATTCCTATGTTGCACTGGTGCACCACCTTGACGAGAGTACTGGCCTATGTTGCACTGGTGCACCACCTTGACGAGAGCACTGGAGCCTATTTGCACTGGTGCACCACCTTGACGAGAGCACTGTAGCCTATGTTGCACTGGTGCACCACCTTGACGAGAGTACTGTAGCCTATGTTGCACTGGTGCACCACCTTGACGAGAGCACTGTAGCCTATGTTGCACTGGTGCACCACCTTGACGAGAGCACTGTAGCCTATGTTGCACTGGTGCACCACCTTGACGAGAGCACTGTAGCCTATGTTGCACTGGTGCACCACCTTGACGAGAACACTGTAGCCTATGTTGCACTGGTGCACCACCTTGACGAGAGTACTGTAGCCTATGTTGCACTGGTGCACCACCTTGACGAGAGCACTGTAGCCTATGTTGCACTGGTGCACCACCTTGACGAGAGCACTGTAGCCTATGTTGCACTGGTGCACCACCTGACGAGAGCACTGTAGCCTATGTTGCACTGGTGCACCACCTTGACGAGAGCACTGTAGCCTATGTTGCACTGGTGCACCACCTTGACGAGAGCGCTGTAGCCTATATTGCACTGGTGCACCACCTTGACGAGAGTACTGTAGCCTATATTGCACTGGTGCACCACCTTGACGAGAGCACTGTAGCCTATATTGCACTGGTGCACCACCTTGACGAGAGCACTGTAGCTTAAGTTGCACTGGTGCACCACCTTGACGAGAGCACTGTAGCCTATGTTGCACTGGTGCACCACCTTGATGAGAGCACTGTACCCTATGTTGCACTGGTGCACCACCTTGACGAGAGCACTGTAGCCTATATTGCACTGGTGCACCATCTTGACGAGAGCACTGTAGCCTATATTGCACTGGTGCACCACCTTGACGAGAGCACTGTAGCCTATATTGCACTGGTGCACCACTTTGACGAGAACACTGTAGCCTATATTGCACTGGTGCACCACCTCTCCTTAGCTGTAGTTCTGAAGGTGAGCCATTAAACTTAAATCTGTCTTGCAATGTTGACAAGCGCCGGGTCACCATCTGGAGAGGATCCGGGCCGGAAGTACCGGCAAATCCCTAATAAATGAATGTTGACAAGAGTCTCCATACTTGAGACTGTCTTGTAATGTTGACAAGACTCTCCACACTTGAGACTGTCTTGTAATGTTGACAAGACTCTCCACACTTGAGACTGTCTTGTAATGTTGACAAGACTCTCCACACTTGAGACTGTCTTGTAATGTTGACAAGAGTCTCCATACTTGAGACTGTCTTGTAATGTTGACAAGACTCTCCACACTTGAGACTGTCTTGTAATGTTGACAAGAGTCTCCACACTTGAGACTGTCTTGTAATGTTGACAAGACTCTCCACACTTGAGACTGTCTTGTAATGTTGACAAGACTCTCCACACTTGAGACTGTCTTGTAATGTTGACAAGACTCTCCACACTTGAGACTGTCTTGTAATGTTGACAAGAGTCTCCATACTTGAGACTGTCTTGTAATGTTGACAAGACTCTCCACACTTGAGACTGTCTTGTAATGTTGACAAGACTCTCCACACTTGAGACTGTCTTGTAATGTTGACAAGAGTCTCCACACTTGAGACTGTCTTGTAATGTTGACAAGAGTCTCCACACTTGAGACTGTCTTGTAATGTTGACAAGAGTCTCCACACTTGAGACTGTCTTGTAATGTTGACAAGAGTCTCCACACTTGAGACTGTCTTGTAATGTTGACAAGAGTCTCCACACTTGAGACTGTCTTGCAATGTTGACAAGAGTCTCCACACTTGAGACTGTCTTGCAATGTTGACAAGAGTCTCCACACTTGAGACTGTCTTGTAATGTTGACAAGAGTCTCCACACTTGAGGCTGCACTGCACTCTCATACTATGGCCTTCTGTTCTAGGTTTGTACCGTCATGCACTGTGTTACTGCCATATTGTCTTGCCACCATGTTTGGTTTTCTTTGTGGTACATAAAAAT
>NC_069407.1:81458193-81665302 GCF_026875155.1 Cherax quadricarinatus
AAGTCTACAATAAAGATATCCAGATGTTGCACATGTTACCTGGAGGTTACCTGGAGGTTATTCCGGGGATCAACGCCCCCGCGGCCCGGTCCATGACCAGGCCTCCCGATGGATCAGGGCCTGATCAACTAGGCTGTTACTGTTAACTTTCATATTGTCGGTATTTTATACCTTTCTTGCACAACAATAAACATCCTGTTTGCAGTATTTAGTTTTGATATCTTCGCTGTGTTGAAAGTTCTCTGAGGACACGACAGTATTCATGGCGTGAGAACATACTTCTCTTGTTTTGTAAGTTCTCTTAATGTAATCTGTCTTCCTTGCGTTTGATGCATTTGATTCGTTTGCTTATGCAAGCTAGCATGTGAAAGGTAATATTTTCGTCTAAAGGTCGTATTTTCGTGTAGAGGTCGTATTTTCGTATACATGTCGTATTTTCCATATAAAACAGTTGGAATATGTCACTGCTAAGCTTTATCTTATTTTACAATAGAATCTTTTGTCGTTATCAGTAATCTTTATGTTCTCTATTATGGCAACTTTCATGCTATTTTATGATCTACAAAGGATGATAAGACACCGTAATGAGTGTGTTTCTTCACGGTCACTGTGAGGATGAGAAACAGTAAGCTACTGTGAATCTGTCTTTCGGTACTAAGTTTATTATTTAGCTAAGACTGTGGACTATGTTTAGTTCACTAACATCCTATACCATCTTTGGCAGACATTTGTATATCCATTTTTATAGCTTTCTTGTTACACCAGTTGATCTCATTATATAGCTTGTCACACCATGGTTAAATTTGATAAATATCGTTCCAGTGTGCATGTAAACAACACCTGGAGTCTACCTGCAGGGCGTTCCAGGATTAACGCCCCTGCGGAACGGTTCATGATCAGGCCTCACGGTGGATCAGGGTTTGATCAACAAGGCTGTTACTGCCGGTTGCATGCAATCTACCATACGTACCACATCCCGGCTGGTGAGGTACTGACTTTAGGTATGTGTCCAGCTCACTTTTGAGGATAGCTAGGGATCTATTGGTAAGCCTCCTTATGTATGCTGGGAGGCAGTTGAACAGTCTTAGGCCCCTGACACTTACTGTGTTGTCTCTAAGTGTACTCATGGCGCCCCTGCTTTTCATTGGAAGGATATTGCACCGGCTGCCGAGTATTTTGCTTTTGTAGGGAGTAGTCTCCGTGTGCGGATTTCATACTAGTCTCTCTAGGATTCTCCAGGTGTAAATTATGAAGTATTTTTCTCGCCTGCGTTCCAAGGAGTGCAGATCATGGGTCTTCAGACGTTCCCAGTAATTTAGGTACTTTACTGTACTCATACATGCGGTGAAAGATCTCTGTATATTTTCCACACACACATACACATACACACACACAGACACACACACACACACACACACACATACACACACACATACACACACACACACACACACACACACACACACACACACACAAGCACACACATGCACACACACACGCATACACACACACGCACACACACACACACACATACACACACACACACACACACACACACACACACACACACACACACATCTACACACACACACACACACACACACATCTACACACACACACACACACACACACACACACATGCACACACACACGCACTCACACACGCACACACACACACACACACACACACACACACACACACACACACACACACACACACAAATCTACACACACACTAACTAACACACATATAAATAAATAAATATAAATGAGACACATGTACAACTCTTGGGTATCTTTATTGAGGAAACGTTTCGCCACACAGTGGCTTCATCAGTCCATACAAAGGAGAATCTTGAAGAACAGGAGGAGAATGAGGTAATCAGTCCCTCAACCTTGAGTCGATGTGGTCAGTCCATCAATCTTGAATAGAATACGGCATACGTGCTGACCACATCGACTCAAGGTTGAGGGACTGATTACCTCATTCTCCTCCTGTTCTTCAAGATTCTCCTTTGTATGGACTGATGAAGCCACTGTGTGGCGAAACGTTTCCTCAATAAAGATACCCAAGAGTTGCACATGTGTCTAATTTATCAACATGTCGGTTCTCTGAACCATTCATCTACAAAATAAATATACATATTTATATTTTATTTTATTAACACATCGGCCGTCTCCCACCAAGGCAGGGTGGCCCGAAAAAGAAAAACTTTCATCATCATTCACTCCATCACTGTCTTCCCAGAGGCGCGCTTTACAGTTTTTAAACTGCAACATTAACACCCCTCCTTCAGAGTGCAGGCACTGTACTTCCCATCTCCAGGACTCAAGTCCAACCTGCCGGTTTCCCTGAACCCCTTCATAAATGTTACTTTGCTCACACTCCAACAGCACGTCAAGTATTAAAAAAACATTTGTCTCCATTCACTCCTATCAAATACGCTCACGTATGCTTGCTGGAAGTCCAAGCCCCTCGCACACAAAACTTCCTTTACCACCTCCCTCTAATCTTTCCTAGGCCGACACCTACCCCGCCTTCCTTCCACTACAGATTGATACACTCTTGAAGTTATTCTGTTTCGTTCCATTCTCTCTACATGTCCAAACCACCTGAACACCCCTTCCTCAGCCCTCTGGACAACAGTTTTGGCAATCCTGCACCTTTTCCTAACTTCCAAACTACGAATTCTCTGCATTATATTCACACCACACATTGCCCTCAGACATGACATCTCCACTGCCTCCAGCCTTCTCCTCGCTGCAACATTCACAACCCATGCTTCACACCCATATAAGAGCGTTGGTAAAACTATACTCTTATACATTCCCCTCTTTGCTTCCAAGGACAAAGTTCTTTGTCTCCACAGACTCCTAAGTGCACCGCTCACCCTTTTCCCCTCATCAATCCTATGATTCACCTCATCTTTCATAGACCCATCTGCTGACACGTCCACTCCCAAATATCTGAATACATTCGCCTCCTCCATACTCTCTCCCTCCAATCTGATATCCAATCTTTCATCACCTAATCTTTTTGTTATCCTCATCACCTTACTCTTTCCTGTATTCACTTTTAATTTTCTTCTTTTACATACCCTACCAAATTCATCCACCAACCTCTGCAACTTCTCTTCAGAATCTCCCAAGAGCGCAGTGTCATCAGCAAAAAGCAACTGTGACAACTCCCACTTTATGTTTGATTCTTTATCTTTTAACTCCACGTCTCTTGCCAAGACCCTCGCATTTACTTCTCTTACAACCCCATCTATAAATATATTGAACAACCACGGTGACATCACACATCCTTGTCTAAGGCCTACCTTTACTGGGAAATAATCTCCTTCTTTCCTACATACTCTAACTTGAGCCTCACTATCCTCGTAAAAACTCTTCACTGCTTTCAGAAACCTACCTCCTACACCATACACCTGCAACATCTGCCACATTGCCCCCCTATTCACCCTGTCATACGCATTTTCCAAATCCATAAATGCCACAAAAACCTCTTTAGCCTTATCTAAATACTGTTCACTTATATGTTTCACTGTAAACACCTGGTCCACACACTCCCTACCTTTCCTAAAGCCTCCTTGTTCATCTGCTATCCTATTCTCCGTCTTACTCTTAATTCTTTCAATAATAACTCTACCATACACTTTACCAGGTACACTCAACAGACTTATCCCCCTATAATTTTTGCACTCTTTTGTCCCCTTTGTCTTTATGCAAATGAACTATGCATGCTCTCTGCCAATTAAGCTTCCCTATCTTCATCAACATTTAACAATTCCTCAAAATATTTCCTCTATCTTCCCAATACCTCTAACTCTCCTCTCCCATTTTTAAGTGACAAATCCATTTGTTCTCTAGGCTTTCTTAACTTATTAATCTCACTCCAAAACTTTTTCTTATTTTCAACAAAATTTGTTGATAACATCTCACCCACTCCTCTCATTTGCTTTCTTTTTACATTGCTTCACCACTCTCTTAACCTCTCTTTTCTCTCCAAATACTCTGCCCTCCTTGCATCACTTCTACTTTGTGAAAACCTCTCATATATATATATATATATATATATATATATATATATATATATATATATATATATATTATATATATATATATATATATATATTATATATATATAATATATATATTAACTTTTTCTCCCATACTACTCTCTTTACATCATCATTCCACCAATCGCTCTTCTTCCCTCCCGCACCCACTTTCCTGTAACCACAAACTTCTACTGAACACATTACACTACATTCTTAAACTTACCCAATACATCTTCGACCCCATTGCCTATACTCTGACTAGCCCATCTATCCTCCAATAGTTGTTTTTATCTTACTCTAACCACCTCCTCTTTTAGTTTATAAACCTTCACCTCTCTCTTGCTTGATGCTTCTATTTTCCTTGTATCCCATCGACCTTTTACTCTCAGTGTAGCTACAACTAGAAAGTGATCTGATATATCTGTGGCCCCTCTACAAACATTTACATCTTGAAGTCTACTCAAGAGTCTTTTATCTACCAATACATAGTCCAACAAACTACTGTCATTATGCCCTACATCATATCTTGTATACTTATTTATCCTCTTTTTCTTAAAATATGTATTACCTATAACTAAACCTCTTTCTATACATAGTTCAATCAAAGGGCTCCTATTATCATTTACACCTGGCACTCCGAACTTACCTACCACACCCTCTCTTATTTTAGCATTTAGGTCCCTTACCACAATTACTCTCTCACTTGGTTCAAAGGCTCCTATACATTCACTTAACATCTCCCAAAATCTCTCTCTCTCTCCTCTACACACCTCTCTTCTCCAGGTACATACACGCATATTATGACCCACTTTTCGCAGCCAACCTTTATTTTAATCCACATAATCCTTGAATTTATACATTTATATTCCCTCTTCTCCTTCCATAACTGATCCTTCAACATTATTGCCACCCCTTCCTTGGCTCTAACTCTCTCAAATACTCCTGACTTAATCCCATTTATTTCCCCCCACCGAAACTCTCCTACCCCCTTCAGCTTTGTTTCACTTAGGGCCAGGACATCCAACTTCTTTTCATTCATAACATCAGCAATCATCTGTTTCTTGTCATCCGCACTACATCCACGCACCCTTAAGCATCCCAGTTTTATAAAGTTTTTCTTCTTCTCTTTTTTAGTAAATGTCTACAGGAGAAGGGGTTACTAGCCCATTGCTCCCGGCATTTTAGAAAGGACTTAATTTTAAATGAGTTCTTGCTAATTGACCAGTTTTACATATTCGGCACGACATATATATATATATATATATATATATATATATATATATATATATATATATATATATATATATATATATATATATATATATATATATATATGTATATATATATATATATATGTATATATATGTTGTCGTGCCGAATAGGTAAAACTGGTCAATTAGAAAGAACTCATTTAAAATTAAGTCCTTTCTAAAATTTTCTCTTATACTTTTAAAGATATATATATTTTTCATTTATGTTAAAGTTAATATTAGTAATTTTGTACCAAAAGAACCTTAGAAAACTTACCTAACCTTATTATAACAAGCGCACTTTAATTTAGCCTAAACCAACTAATTATCTTTTAGATAAGTTTACAATAATTGAATAATAAACAAATACATTGAAAGATATATATTTTTCGATAGATTCAGAATAATTTTAGCGAAATTATTGCATACACAAATTTTTGCCTGCCTTATTTGTCAAGAAGAGCGTTGCTATTTAAGCCAAAATCGCTGCTAAAGAGGCTGGTTTACTGTGCACCTCACATCTATCCTGTGGACGGTCGCGCATACTACATGGACGCACAAGAGGCATAGGAACTAGCGCTCGAAAGTCAACAGGAGAGCATCTGAAGTCATATCCACAGTTGACTTATCTATTGCAAACAAATTTAGGAAATTTGTTTAATATATCTGGTATCTTATCTTCATTAATAAGATAACATATCACAGTTTTTTTATGTATATTCCTCAATAAGTAGACTTAAAAACGTAATGGTCAAGATAATGACCATCTGGTTGATCAGATTGCATTTAGTTTGATAACTGTCTGTGTCTAATGTCAGACGAACAGGGTACTTTCCTTAGCTAACTTGTCAGCTTAATCATACACAAATAACCTGCACATGAAAGAGAGAAGCTTACGACGACGTTTCGGTCCGACTTGGACCATTGACAAAGTCACAGTGTGACTTTGTCAATGGTCCAAGTCGGACCGAAACGTCGTCGTAAGCTTCTCTCTTTTATGTGCGGGTTATTTGTGTATCGTTCCAGTCACGGTATTGTGCCTTTTTATTATTTACAACTTAATCATGTAGGAGTAATTCACTGTGTGATGGAATCCATGACAATTGTACATTAAGTCCAGTTTCTCGGATTTTAGAGTATCCATCTCCGGCTTCTACAATGCGCATGTCGTTAGTCATTATGTGAGACAGGAGCCTCCAGTGAGTAGTTCCTTGGATCAAGAGCCTCTCACCAGCATCAAGGATCTTCCTTTCATGGGCTACCCAAGTAGCATGCCAAGACAGAATCATAGCTATTGCATAAAATTATCAGTTTAATACAGCTGTTAGTGTTGCATTAAAGTCTAACCTGATGTGAAATTCGTAAATACGATAATGAATACCAAGCGTTGGAGAGATGCTGCATCAGTGAGTTCCGGTAGTGAGTCCCCAACAGTGAGTCCCCAACAGGGAGTCCCCAATAGTGAGTCCCCAATAGTGAGTCCCCATTAGTGAGTCCCCAACAGTGAGTTCCCAATAATGAGTCCCCAATAGTGAGTCCCCATTAGTAAGTCCCCAATAGTGAGTCCCCAATAGTGAGTCCGGAATAGTGAGTCCCCATTAGTGAGTCCCCAATAGTGAGTCCCCAATAGTGAGTCCCCAATAGTGAGTCCTCAATAGTGAGTCCCCAGTAGTGAGTCCCCAGTAGTGAGTCCCCAATAGTGAGTCCCCAACAGTGAGTCCCCAATAGTGAGTTCCCAATAGTGAGTCCCCAATAGTGAGTCCTCAATAGTGAGTCCCCAGTAGTGAGTCCCCAGTAGTGAGTCCCCAATAGTGAGTCCCCAACAGTGAGTCCTCAATAATGAGTCCCCAATAGTGAGTCCCCATTAGTGAGTCCCCAATAGTGAGTCCCCAATAGTGAGTCCCCAATAGTGAGTCCTCAATAGTGAGTCCCCAGTAGTGAGTCCCCAGTAGTGAGTCCCCAATAGTGAGTCCCCAACAGTGAGTCCTCAATAATGAGTCCCCATTAGTGAGTCCCCAATAGTGAGTCCCCAATAGTGAGTCCCCAACAGTGAGTCCCCAACAGTGAGTATCCAATAGTGAGTCCCCAATAATGAGTCCCCAATAGTGAGTCCCCATTAGTGAGTCCCCAAGAGTGAGTCCCCAACAGTGAGTTCCCAGTAATGAGTCCCCAAGAGTGAGTCCCCATTAGTGAGTCCCCAATAGTGAGTCCCCAATAGTGAGTCCCCAATAGTGAGTCCCCATTAGTGAGTCCCGAATAGTGAGTCCCCAATAGTGAGTCCCCAATAGTGAGTCCCCAATAGTGAGTCCTCAATAGTGAGTCCCCAGTAGTGAGTCCCCAGTAGTGAGTCCCCAATAGTGAGTCTCCAACAGTGAGTCCTCAATAATGAGTCCCCAATAGTGAGTCCCCATTAGTGAGTCCCCAATAGTGAGTCCCCAATAGTGAGTCCCCAATAGTGAGTCCTCAATAGTGAGTCCCCAGTAGTGAGTCCCCAGTAGTGAGTCCCCAATAGCGAGTCTCCAACAGTGAGTCCTCAATAATGAGTCCCCAATAGTGAGTCTCCATTAGTGAGTCCCCAATAGTGAGTCCCCAATAGTGAGTCCCTAATAGTGAGTCCCCAATAGTGAGTCCCCAATAGTGAGTCCCCATTAGTGAGTCCCCAATAGTGAGTCCATAATAGTGAGTCCCCAATAGTGAGTCCTCAATAGTGAGTCCCCAGTAGTGAGTCCTCAGTAGTGAGTCCCCAATAGTGAGTCCCCAACAGTGAGTCCCCAATAGTGAGTCCCCAACAGTGAGTCCCCAATAATGAGTCCCCAACAGTGAGTCCCCAATAATGAGTCCCCAATAATGAGTCACCAATAGTGAGTCCCAATAGTGAGTCCCCAATAGTGAGTCCCCAATATCGAGTCACCAATAGTGAGTCCCCAGTAGTGAGTCCCCAATAGTGAGTCTCCAATAGTGAGTCCCCAATAGTGAGTCCCCAATAGTGAGTCCCCAGTAGTGAGTCCCCAGTAGTGAGTCACCAATAGTGAGACCCCAATAGTGAGACCCCAATAGTGAGTCCCCAATAGTGAGTCCCCAACAGTGAGTCCCCAACAGGGAGTCCCCAATAGTGAGTCCCCAATAGTGAGTCCCCAGTAGTGAGTCTCCAATAGTGAGTCCCAATAGTTAGTCCCCAAAAGTGAGTACCAAATAGTGAGTCCCCAGTAGTGAGTCCCCAACAGTGAGTCCCCAATAGTGAGTCCCCAATAGTGAGTCCCCAGTAGTGAATCCCCAGTAGTGAGTCCCCAATAGTGAGTCCCCAACAGTGAGTCCAAAATAGTGAGTCCCCAATAGTGAGTCCCCAACAGTGAGTCTCCAATAGTGAGTCATCAATACTGTGTCCCCAATAGTAAGTCCCCAGTAGTGAGTCCCCAATAGTGAGTCTCCAATAGTGAGTCACCAATAGTGTGTCCCCAATAGTAAGTCCCCAGTAGTGAGTCCCCAATAGTGAGTCACCAATAGTGAATCCCCAATCGTGAGTTCCCAATAGTGAGTCCCCAATAGTGAATCCCCAATAGTGAGTCTCCAATAGTGAGTCACCAATAGTGAATCCCCAATCGTGAGTTCCCAATAGTGAGTCACCAATAGTGAATCCCCAATCGTGAGTTCCCAATAGTGAGTCCCCAATAGTGAGTCCCCAACAGTGAGTCTCCAATAGTGAGTCATCAATACTGTGTCCCCAATAGTAAGTCCCCAATAGTGAATCCCCAATAGTGAGCTCCCAATAGTGAGTCACCAATAGTGAGTCCCCAATAGTGAGTCACCAATAGTGAGTCCCCAATAGTGATTCACCAATAGTGAATCCCCAATAGTGAGTCACCAATAGTGAGTCCCAATAGTGATTCACCAATAGTGAGTTCCCAATAGTGAGTCACCAATAGTGAGTCCCCAATAGTGAGTCATCAATAGCGAGTCCCCAATGGAAGTAAGCCACTTTGACTTTTTTGGGTTATCCCAGGTTCTCTACACATATGCTGCTATGTATGATAATCCATGTAACTGTATTTGTGTATACCTGAATAAACTTACACTTACCCATTAGCAACGCTATCCAAGTTTACACAGTCGTAATCATTGTACTGTGTATATGGCAGACAGTTATGTGCATAGGCCGTGGAAGACACCTAACTTGAGGATGACGCTTTTGAACGTGTCTAGGCACCTAACTGCTACGCTGCTGGAGTAGAATGGAGGTGAAACAAATCAGGAAGCGGGTGGGGTTTGAACCCATGGCAAGTAAGTTTAAACTCATAGGCATGGTGCATGACCAGGTGGCTCTGTTAAGATTCATCCAACTAAATATATTTCTATAAATCATAGGTGCCTCAGATCGATAGACTGCATTGTGGTAAGCGATTGATTCCGCACTTCATAGATGACAAACAAATGGGTAGCAGATGCATCGATTACGAGGTGATAACTGAGTGTCCTGGACACTGTGATCAGATGTGGAGTGGTCTCACCACTCCTCATGCTGAATGACCCGCAAGGGCTTAGCGTCATGGACTAACAAGAATATAACAGCTGCAGTTTTAAACCATATGTCCCTGCATTGTAAATGGGCAACACAACTGCTCCAGTGCTGTACTTGTTTTTCTCAACCAAGTAAGGTGTGGAAAAACTCCGGCTTCTGAATGCAATTCCATGACTGTGTGAGATGCCTGTCACCAATTTGCCCTTTTTCCAGTTGACTTTTTTATTAAAAGTGGATACATCGCAGTGTGCTTGTACCCTATCAAAAGATAGTTGACAGGTATATGAATTGACCCTACAGTTACATATAGTTGAGCACAAGGGGACAAAGCTAGCTTGTTTCCCTAGTATTGAATAAACTCTTAACAAATCAATTTGCTGTCATTACAATTTTGCATTTTGTTACAGATGGTAGTGGGGACAGCAGTACCAGTTACCTGTTGCAATAGCAATACAATCTTGTTCAATTTATGATGCAGTTTTCCCACTTAACTAATTCTCAACTCAATGCATAGAGGGGTTAAGTTGTATGATTTTTGCGTTAAAAATCATTTGGACAACAAATTCTCACTATAATCCTATTTCTTAATTATGTTACGTGGGTATTTCCACACAAAAACTAACAAATTATCCAACATAAAATCTTTAGTTTCTTGAATATACTATTTCACTCTTAACTAGTTTAACTGAAACAGATCTTTTCTAAATGGGACACATAAACGTTTTAGTAGACAAAAATAAGGTCAATTACTGAAAATCAACAGTAGGAGCTTCTTCTAAAATCTGAAAGTAGAGGAACAATGCAACATGAACGGGAGCCAGGACAGCATTGGTCACACGTGATGATGCGAGACACAGAGATGAGCGGAAGTGATGCTGAGGTAAAGATTGGGAGACTTGCAGGTGGACCACCGGAAGCATACCTTTGTTACACGATGGTACCCGCTCACATGGGACAGCAGGGGACTCACCTAGAACCGCAGGGGGTTCACGTAGGACCACAGGAGACTCATTTAGGACCACAGGATACTCACCTAGGACCACAGGGGGTTCACCTAGGACCACAGTGAGCTCACCTAGGACCACAGGGGGTTCACCTAGGACCAAAGGGGACTAACCTAGGACAACAGGGGGTTCACTTAGGACCACAGTGAGCTCACCTAGGACCACAGAGAACTCACATAGGACCAAAGAGGGCTCATCTACAACCACAGAAGGCTCACCTAGGACCACAGAGGGCTCACCTATGACGACAGGGGGCTGACCTAGGACCACAGAGGGCTCACCTAGGATACAGGGGGCTCACCTAGGACCACAAAGGGCTCACCTAGGACCACAGAGGGCTCACCTAGGACTACAGGGGGCTCACCTAAGACCAAAGAGGGTTCACCTAAGACTACAGGGGGCTCACCTAGGACCACAGAGGGCTCCCCTAGGACTACATGGGGCTCACCTAGGACCACAGAGGGCTCACCTACGACCAGAGGGGGCATCCTTCATACTAGCAGGTGCACAAACCGTATCCTACATACTAGCAGGTGCACAAACCCCATCCATCATACTATCAGGTGCACAAACCCCATCCATCATACTATCAGGTGTACAAACCCCATTCATTATACTAGCAAGTGCACAAATCCCATCCATCATACTAGCAGGTGCACAAATCTCATCCATCATACTAGCAGGTGCACAAATCCCATCCATCATACTAGCAGGTGCACAAATCCCATCCATCATACTAGCAGGTGCACAAATCCCATCCATCATACTAGCAGGTGCACAAATCCCATCCATCATACCAGCAGGTGCACAAATCCCATCCATCATACTAGCAGGTGTACAAACCCCATTCATTATACTAGCAAGTGCACAAACCCCATCCATCATACTAGCAAATACACAAACCCCATCCATCATACTAGCAGGTGCACAAACTCGATCCATCATACTAGCAAATGCACAAACCCCATCCATCATACTAGCAAGTGCACAAACCCCATCCATCGTATTAGCAAGTGCACAAACCCCATCCATCATACTAGCAAGTGCACAAACCCCATCCATCATACTAGCAAGTGCACAAACCCCATCCATCATACTAGCAAGTGCACAAACCCCATCCATCATACTAGCAAGTGCACAAACCCCATCCATCGTACTAGCAAGTGCACAAACCCCATCCATCGTACTAGCAAGTGCACAAACCAGATCCATCATATTAGCAAATGCACAAACCCCATCCATCATACTAGCAAGTGTACAAACCCCATTTATCATACTAGCAAGTGCACAAACCCCATCCATCATACTAGCAAGTGCACAAACCCCATCCATCATACTAGCAAGTGCACAAACCCCATCCATCATACTAGCAAGTGCACAAACCCCATCCATCATACTAGCAAATGCACAAACCCCATCCATCATACTAGCAAATGCACAAACCCCATCCACCATACTAGCAAGTGCACAAACTCCATCCATCGTACTAGCTGGTACACAAACTCCATCCATCATACTAGCAGGTGCACAAACCCCATCCATCATACTAGCAGGTGCAAAAACCTCATCCGTTGTACTAGCAGATGCACAAACATCATCCATCATACTAGGAAGTGCACAAACCCCATCCATCATACTAGGTGGTGCACGAACCCCATCCATCACACTTGCAGGTGCACAAACCCCATCCATCATACTAGGTGGTGCAAAAACTCCATCCATCATTCTAGCAGGTGCACAAACCCGGTCCATCATACTAGGTGGTGCACAAGATACATCCATCATACTAGCAGGTGCACAAATCCCATCCATCATACTAGCAGGTGCACAAGACTCATTAATCATTCTCGTACAGACACATGAATCATCTAATGCCATTAAAACCTTTTATAATATAAACACCTGTCAATGACCTTTTTTCTGACCTTTGAAAGCAAAAAGGCAAATTATTCTGTAATATGTCCTCAAGAGCATTACTTGTGTAGAATTTAAAACACAGCCTTTATACAACAACTGCGGTAATTTACTATTGCAACCTTCTTCACAATGGCCAAAATGTGGTCATGAATGTATTTAAATGAAAACGGCTTGGGTAAGCCTTTTGTTACTATCCGAGTGATGCCATTAAAACGATATGGCAGAGTTTGTTGAGTTTTATAATGTTGTGCTATTAAATTGCTGTGATTGTGGAGGGTCAGTTGTTGTTGTGCTAGTTGGTGGGTCAGTTGTTGTTGTGCTAGCTGGTGGGTCGGTGGCTGTTGTTGTGTTAGTTGGTGGGTCAGTTGTTGCTGTGCTAGCTGGTGGGTCAGTTGTTGTTGTGCTAGCTGGTGGGGCGGTGGCTGTTGTTGTGTTAGTTGGTGGGTCAGTTGTTTGCTGTGCTAGCTGGTGGGTCAGTGGCTGTTGTTGTGCTGGTTGGTGAGCCAGTTGTTGTTGTGCTAGTTGGTGGGTCGGTGGCTGTTGTTGTGTTAGTTGGTGGGTCAGTTGTTGTTGTGCTAGCTGGTGGGTCGGTGGCTGTTGTTGCGTTATTGGTGGGTCAGTAGTTGTTGTGCTAGCTGGTGGAACAGTGGCTGTTGTTATGTTAGTTGGTGGGTCAGTTGTTGTTGTGCTGGTTGGTGAGTCAGTTGTTGTTATGGTAGTTGGTGGGTCAGTGGCTGTTGTTGTGTTAGTTGGTGGGTCAGTTGTTGTTGTGCTGGTTGGTGGATCAGTTGTTGTACAAGAATGGTATACAATACCGACAAGATGAGATTAAGACACATGTGCAACATCTGGGCATCTTTATTGTAGACGTATCGCCATCCAGTGGCTTTATCAATACAAATTCCAGGACATAACTTGAAGACAGTAGAACTATGTACAGAAGATGAGGTAATCAGTCCCTCAACCTAGGAGTAGGTGCGAAGAGCTTCTGCTTCAGAATCTCCACGACTACGGTGCTCTTCGCACCTACTCCTAGGTAGAGGGACTGATTACCTCATCTTCTGTACATAGTTCTACTGTCTTCAAGTTATGTCCTGGAATTTGTACTGATAAAGCCACTGGATGGCGAAACGTCTACAATAAAGATACCCAGATGTTGCACATGTGTCTTAATTTCATCGGGTCAGTTGTCGTTGCGCTAGTTGGTGGGTCAGTGGCTATTGTTGTGTTAATTGGTGGGTCAGTTGTTGTTGTGCTAGCTGGTGGGTCAGTTGTTGTTGTGCTAGTTGATTGGTCAGTTGTTGTTGTGCTAATTGGTGGGTCAGTTGTTGTTGTGCTAGTTGATTGGTCAGTTGTTGTTGTGCTAATGGTGGGTCAGTTGTGTTGTGCTAGTTGATTGGTCAGTTTTTTGTTGTGCTACTTGGTGGGTCAGTTGTTGTTGTGCTAGTTGGTGGGTCAGTTGTTGTTGTGCTGGTTGCTGGGTCAGTTGTTGTTGTGCTAGTTGGTGAGTCAGTTGTTGTTGTGCTAGTTGGTTGTCAGTTGTTGTTGTGCTAGTTGGTGGGTCATTGTTGTTGTGCTAGTTGGTGGGTCAGTTGTTGTTGTGCTAGTTGGTGGGTCAGTTGTTGTTGTGCTAGTTGGTGGGTCAGTTGTTGTTGTGCTAGTTGGTGGGTCAGTTGTTGTTGTGCTAATTGGTGGGTCAGTTGTTGTTGTGCTGGTTGCTGGGTCAGTTTTTGTTGTGCTAGTTGGTGAGTCAGTTGTTGTTGTGCTAGTTGGTGGGTCAGTTGTTGTTGTGCTAGTTGGTGGGTCAGTTGTTGTTGTGCTAGTTGGTGGGTCAGTTGTTGTTGTGTAATTGGTGGGTCAGTTGTTGTTGTGCTACTTGGTGGGTCAGTTGTTGTTGTGCTAGTTGGTGGGTCAGTTGTTGTTGTGCCCGGTTGCTGGGTCAGTTGTTGTTGTGCTAGTTGGTTTGTCAGTTGTTGTTTGGGGCTAGTTGGTGGGTCAGTTGTTGTTGTGCTAGTTGGTGGGTCAGTTGTTGTTGTGCTAGTTGGTGGGTCAGTTGTTGTTTTGCTAGTTGGTGGGTCAGTTGTTGTTGTGCTAGTTGGTGGGTCAGTTGTTGTTTGTGCTAATTGGTGGGTCAGTTGTTGTTGTGCTACTTGGTGGGTCAGTTGTTGTTGTGGGTGGTTGCTGGGTCAGTTGTTGTTGTGCTGTTGGTGAGTCAGTTTTTGTTGTGCTAGTTGGTTTGTCAGTTGTTGTGTGCTAGTTGGTGGTCAGTTGTTTGTTGTGCTAGTTGGTGGGTCAGTTGTTGTTGTGCTAGTTGGTGGGTCAGTTGTTGTGCTGGTTGGTGGGTCAGCTGTTGTTGTCCTCGTTGGTGGGTCAGTTGTTTTTGTGCTAGTTGGTGGGTCAGTTGTTTTTGTGCTAGTTGGTGGTCAATTGTTGTTGTGCTAGTTGGTGGGTCAGTTGTTGTTAGTTAGTGGGTCAGTTTTTGTTGTGCTAGTTGGTGGGTTAGTTGCAGTTGTGCTAGTTGGTGGTAAGGGTTGTTGTGTTAGTTGGTGGGTCAGTTGTTGTTGTGCTGGTTGGTGGGTCAGTTGTTCTTGTGCTAGTTGGTGGATCAGTTGCTGTTGTGCTAGTTGGTAGGTCAGTTGTTGTTGTGCTAGTTGGTGGGTCAGTTGTTGTTGTGCTGGTTGATGGGTCACTTGTTGTTGTGCTGGTTGATGGGTCAGTTGTTGTTGTGCTAGTTGGTGGGTCAGTTGCTGTTGTGCTAGTTGGTGAGTCAGTTGTTGTTGTACTAGTTGGTGGGTCAGTTGTTGTTGTGCTGGTTGATGGGTCAGTTGTTGTTGTGCTGGTTGATGGGTCAGTTGTTGTGCTAGTTGGTGGTTCAGTTGTTGTTGTGTTAGTTGGTGGGTCAGTTGTTGTTGTGTTAGTTGTTGGGTCAGTTGTTGTTGTGCTAGTTGGTTTGTCATGTTGTGTTGTGCTAGTTGGTGGGTCATGTTGTTGTTGCTAGTTGGTGGGTCAGTTGTTGTTGTGCTAGTTGGTGGGTCAGTTGTTGTTGTGCTAGTTGGTGGGTCAGTTGTTGTTGTGCTAATTGGTGGGTCAGTTTGTTGTTGTGCTGGTGCAGGGTCAGTTGTTGTTGTGCTAGTTGGTGAGTCAGTTGTTGTTGTGTAGTTGGTGGGTCAGTTGTTGTTGTGCTAGTTGGTGGGTCAGTTGTTGTTGTGCTAGTTGGTGGGTCAGTTGTTGTTGTGCTAATTGGTGGGTCAGTTGTTGTTGTGCTACTTGATGGGTCAGTTGTTGTTGTGCTGGTTGCTGGGTCAGTTGTTGTTGTGCTAGTTGGTGAGTCAGTTGTTGTTGTGCTAGTTGGTTTGTCAGTTGTTGTTGTGCTAGTTGGTGGGTCAGTTGTTGTTGTGCTAGTTGGGGGTCAGTTGTTGTTGTGCTAGTTGGTGGGTCAGTTGTTGTGCTGGTTGGTGGGTCAGCTGTTGTTGTCCTCGTTGGTGGGTCAGTTGTTTTTGTGCTAGTTGGTGGGTCAGTTGTTTTTGTGCTAGTTGGTGGTCAATTGTTGTTGTGCTAGTTGGTGGGGTCAGTTGTTGTTAGTTTAGTGGTCAGTTTTTTGTTGTGCTAGTTGGTGGGTTAGTTGCAGTTGTGCTAGTTGGTGGTAAGTTGTTGTGTAGTTGGTGGGTCAGTTGTTGTTGTGCTGGTTGGTGGGTCAGTTGTTCTTGTGCTAGTTGGTGGATCAGTTGCTGTTGTGCTAGTTGGTAGGTCAGTTGTTGTTGTGCTAGTTGGTGGGTCAGTTGTTGTTGTGCTGGTTGATGGGTCACTTGTTGTTGTGCTGGTTGATGGGTCAGTTGTTGTTGTGCTAGTTGGTGGGTCAGTTGCTGTTGTGCTAGTTGGTAGGTCAGTTGTTGTTGTGCTAGTTGGTGGGTCAGTTGTTGTTGTGCTGGTTGATGGGTCACTTGTTGTTGTGCTGGTTGATGGGTCAGTTGTTGTTGTGCTAGTTGGTGGGTCAGTTGCTGTTGTGCTAGTTGGTGAGTCAGTTGTTGTTGTACTAGTTGGTGGGTCAGTTGTTGTTGTGCTGGTTGATGGGTCAGTTGTTGTTGTGCTGGTTGATGGTCAGTTGTTGTGCTAGTTGGTGGTCAGTTGTTGTTGTGTTAGTGGTGGGGTCAGTTTGTTGTTGTGTTAGTTGGTGAGGTCAGTTGTTGTTGTGTTAGTTGGTGGGTCAGTTGTTGTTGTGTTAGTTGGTGGGTCAGTTGTTGTTGTGCTGGTTTGCTGGGTCAGTTGTTGTTGTGTTAGTTGGTGGGTCAGTTGTTGTTGTGTTAGTTGGTGGGTCAGTTGTTGTTGTGTTAGTTGGTGGGTCAGTTGTTGTTGTGCTTAGTTGGTTTGTCAGTTGTTGTTGTGCTAGTTGGTGGGTCAGTTGTTGTTGTGCTAGTTGGTGGGTCAGTTGTTGTTGTGCTGGTTGCTGGGTCAGTTGTTGTTGTGTTAGTTGGGGGGTCAGTTGTTGTTGTGTTAGTTGGTGGGTCAGTTGTTGTTGTGTTAGTTGGTGGGTCAGTTGTTGTTGTGCTAGTTGGTTTGTCAGTTGTTGTTGTGCTAGTTGGTGGGTCAGTTGTTTTTGTGTGCTAGTTGGTGGGTCAGTTGTTGTTGTGCTAGTTGGTGGGTCAGTTGTTGTTGTGCTAGTTGGTGGGTCAGTTGTTGTTGTGCTAATTGGTGGGTCAGTTGTTGTTGTGCTGGTTGCTGGGTCAGTTGTTGTTGTGCTAGTTGGTGAGTCAGTTGTTGTTGTGCTAGTTGGTGGGTCAGTTGTTGTTGGCTAGTTGGTGGGTCAGTTGTTGTTGTGCTAGTTGGTGGGTCAGTTGTTGTTGTGCTAATTGGTGGGTCAGTTGTTGTTGTGCTACTTGGTGGGTCAGTTGTTGTTGTTGCTAGTTGGTGGGTCAGATGTTGTTGTGCTGGTTGCTGGGTCAGTTGTTGTTGTGCTAGTTGGTTTGTCAGTTGTTGTTGTGCTAGTTGGTGGTCAGTTGTTGTTGTGCTAGTTGGTGGGTCAGTTGTTGTTGTGCTAGTTGGTGGGTCGTTGTTGTTGTGCTAGTTGGTGGGTCAGTTGTTGTTGTGCTAATTGGATGGGTCAGTTGTTGTTGTGCTGGTTGCAGGGTCAGTTTGTTGTTGTGCTAGTTGGTGAGTCAGTTGTTGTTGTGCTAGTTGGTGGGTCAGTTGTTGTTGTGCTGGTTGCTGGGTCAGTTGTTGTTGTGCTAGTTGGTGAGATCAGTTGTTGTTGTGCTAGTGGTTTGTCAGTTGTTGTGCTAGTTGGTGGGTCAGTTGTTGTTGTGCTAGTTGGTGGGTCAGTTGTATGTTGTGCTAGTTGGTGGGTCAGTTGTTGTGCTGGTTGGTGGGTTAGCTGTTGTTGTCCTCGTTGGTTGGTCAGTTGTTTTTGTGCTAGTTGGTGGGTGAGTTGTTTTTGTGCTAGTTGGTGGGTCAATTGTTGTTGTGCTAGTTGGTGGGTCAGTTGTTGTTAGTTAGTGGGTCAGTTTTTGTTGTGCTAGTGGTGGGTTAGTTGCGTTGTGCTAGTTGGTAGGTAGTTGTTGTGTTAGTTGGTGGGTCAGTTGTTGTTGTGCTGGTTGGTGGGTCAGTTGTTCTTGTGCTAGTTGGTGGATCAGTTGCTGTTGTGCTAGTTGGTAGGTCAGTTGTTGTTGTGCTAGTTGGTGGGTCAGTTGCTGTTGTGCTAGTTGGTGAGTCAGTTGTTGTGTACTAGTTGGTGGGTCAGTTGTTGTTGTGCTGGTTGATGGGTCAGTTGTTGTTGTGCTGGTTGATGGGTCACTTGTTGTTGTGCTGGTTGATGGGTCAGTTGTTTGTGCTAGTTGGTGGGTCAGTTGCTGTTGTGCTAGTTGGTGAGTCAGTTGTTGTTGTACTAGTTGGTGGGTCAGTTGTTGTTGTGCTGGTTGATGGGTCAGTTGTTGTTGTGCTAGTTGGTGGTCAGTTGTTGTGTTGTACTAGTTGGTGGGTCAGTTGTTGTTGTGCTGGTTGATGGGTCACTGTTGTTGTGCTGGTTGATGGGTCAGTTGTTGTGCTAGTTGGTGGTCAGTTGTTGTTGTGTTAGTGGTGGGTCAGTTGTTGTTGTGTTAGTTGGTGAGTCAGTTGTTGTTGTGTTAGTTGTTGGGTCAGTTGTTGTTGTGTTAGCTGGTGGGTCAGTTGTTCTTGTGATAGTTGGTGGGTCAGTTGCTGTTGTGCTAGTTGGTAGGTCAGTTGTTGAACATTAAAATGGTATAAAATACCGACAGGTTGTTAGGTAAGACACATATGCAACAGTTAGGTATCTTTATTATGAAACGTTTCGCCTACACAGTAGGCTTCTTCAGTCAAGTACAGAAAAGTTGATAGAAGCAGAAGATACTTGAAGACGATGTAATCAGTCCATCACCCTTAAAGTTTTGAGGTGGTCAGTCCCTCAGTCTGGAGAAGAGCATTGTTCCATAGTGTGAAACAATATTGTTTCACACTATGGAACAATGCTCTTCTCCAGACTGAGGGACTGACCACCTCAAAACTTTAAGGGTGATGGACTGATTACATCGTCTTCAAGTATCTTCTGCTTCTATCAACTTTTCTGTACTTGACTGAAGAAGCCTACTGTGTAGGCGAAACGTTTCATAATAAAGATACCTAACTGTTGCATATGTGTCTTACCTAACAGGTCAGTTGTTATTGTGCTAGTTGGTGGGTCAGTTGTTGTTGTGCTGGTTGATGGGTCAGTTGTTGTGCTGGTTGATGGGTCAGTTGTTGTTGTGCTAATTGGTGGTCAGTTGTTGTTGTGTTAGTTGGTGGGTCAGTTGTTGTTGTGCTGGTTGATGGGTCAGTTTTTGTGCTAGTTGGTGGGTCAGTTTATGTTGTTCTAGTTGGTGGGCCAGTTGTTGTTGTGTTAGTTGGTGGGTCTATAGTCATCCGTCTCACCTCCTTAGTTCCACTACTACTACTACTACTACTACTACTACTACTACTACTACTACTACTACTACTACTACTACTACTACTACTACTACTACAACTACCACCTCTACCCACGCGTCACCTCACCTGACTCCTGCCACTATATATATATATATATATATATATATATTTATATATATATATATATATATATATATATATATAATATATATATATATATATATATATATATATATATATATGTTTTCTTAGTTTTCTCTGTATTAGGACTGAAGAAGCCACTCGTGGCGAAACGTTTCCTTTAATAAATGTCCTGAACTGTACATAAGTGTCTCTTTCCACATCTTGTCGGTATCACCATACCATTGTCTCATTCTCCTTTGTATGGACTGATGAAGCCACTGTGTGGCGAAACGTTTCCTCAATAAAGATACCCAAGTGTTGCACATGTGTCAAATTTATCAACATGTCGGTTCTCTGAACCATTCATCTACATTCCTGTCTGACACAGCAACATCTTCGGATGCTTCACAGGGAATTCTTCACTTGCCAAACTCCTGGGCGCGACCTACTTCCACAATGGACAAATGTGATACCACCTACGACTGCTGCACCTCTCCTGTATACAGTATATAAGCTACTTCTTCGCACATATGCTGTGTTCTTTTCAAGACTGTTGGACTGATTACATCGACTTAAGGCTGAGGGACTGATTACCTCAAGCTCCTCCTGTTCTTCACCATTCTCCTTCCTATGGACTGATGAAACTAAACGGGACTATGAAATTAAAGTTGCTAGGGATTCAAAAACTAACCCTAAAGGTTTTTTCCAGGTATATAGAACAAAAGTTAGAGATAAGATAGGTCCCCTTAAAAATAACTATGGGCATCTTACTGACAAGGAGAATGAAATGTGCTCGATTTTTAATAATAATTTTCTCTCAGTTTTTACACAGGAAGACACTAACAATATCCCAGTAATTAATTTTTATAGTGGGCTAGAAGAAGATAAATTATGTAACATCACAGTCACTAGTGAAATGGTTGTGAAGCAGATAGACAGACTGAAGCAAAATAAGTCACCTGGTCCTGATGAGCTTTTTTCAAGGGTTCTTAAGGAATGCAAAATGGAACTCTGTGAACCATTAACTAATATTTTTAATTTATCTCTTCAAACAGGTGTAGTGTCTGATATGTGGAAGATGGCTAATGTAATTCCTATTTTTAAAACAGGGGACAAGTCGTTACTGTCAAATTACCGCCCAATAAGCCTGACCTCAATTGTAGGCAAATTACTAGAGTCAATTATAGCTGATAATATAAGAAGCCATCATGATAAACATAGTTTGATTAATGATACTCAGCATGGATTCACAAGAGGCCGTTCCTGCCTAACTAATTTATTAACTTTCTTCAGTAAATTTTTTGAGGCTGTTGATCATAATAAAGAATTCGATATTGTTTATTGGGATTTTAGTAAGGATTTTGATAGAGTACCGCACCAGAGACTGTTAAAGAAAGTGGCACCCTCGTGGCACTGAGGGAAAAGTGCTGTCATGGATCATCAATAGGAAGCAGAGAGTATGCTTAAACGGGGTTAAGTCCGAGTGGAGATCTGTAACAAGTGGTGTTCCACAGGATCAGTCATAGGCCCATTTTTGTTTATAATATATATCAATGACCTTGATGAGGGTATTATTAGTGATATGAGCAAATTCGCTGATGACACGAAGATAGGTAGGAAAATTGATTCAAACATAGATGTTAGGGAACTTCAGGAGGATTTAGACAAACTCAATTTGTGGTCAGATGCAGTTCACTGTAGAGAAATGCAAAGTTCTCAAGCTTGGGAATGTTCATAACACTAGCACCTATAAGCTTAATAATGTAGAACTTAGCCGTGCAAAATGCGAAAAGGACTTGGGGGTTATGGTAAGCAGCAACCTTAAACCAAGACAGAAATGCCTAAACATGCGTAATAAGGCAAATAGATTATTGGGATTTATATCAAGAAGTGTAAACAACAGAAGTCCAGAGGTTATACTACAGCTTTATACATCATTAGTAAGGCCTCACCTAGATTATGCAGCTCAGTTCTGGTCTCCATATTATAGAATGGATATAAATTCGTTAGAAAACATTCAGCGTAGAATGACAAAATTAATTCACAGCCTTAGAAATCATCCGTATGAAGAGAGATTGAAATCCCTTAAATTACATTCACTTGTGAGACGGAGTGTATAAATGGAAGATGGGTATTAACTAAGGGGATATAAATAAGGTCTTGAGGATATCTCTCCAAGAGAGAACTCGCAATAATGGATTCAAATTAGATGTTTAGATTTAGAATGGATATAGGAAAGTATTTGTGTGGAAATAGGGTAGTTGATGAGTGGAGCAGTCTTCCTGGTAGGATTATTGAAGCTAAAACCTTGGGTAGTTACAAATTTAGGTTGGATAAATACATGAGTAAGAGGGGTGGATTTGAGTGGGACTTGCACCTGAACAAATTGATTTGGCAGAGCTAATTGTTAAGGCAGCACTAAATGTGGGTTGGCAAATGTTTTGTTAGTGGGATGGTATTGTAAAGGAGGAACCTGCCAAGTATGGGCCTGTTGGCCCATACTTGGCTCCTTTCTTATGTTCTTATGAAGACACTGTGTGGCGAAACGTTTCCTCATTAAAGGTACCCAAATGTTGCACATGTGTCTAATTTATCGATGTAGTGTGTGTTGGTGGATCAAGTGATGAAGTGTGTTGGTGGATCAGTGATGAAGTGTTGGTGGACAAGTGATGAAGTGTGTTGGTGGATCAAGTGATGAAGTGTGTTGGTGGATCAAGTGATGAAGTGTGTTGGTGGATCAAGTGATGAAGTGTGTTGGTGGATCAAGTGATGAAGTGTGTTGGTGGATCAGTTGATGATGTGTTTGTCGGTGGATCAATATTATAAACACAAGTACTGTTAGTATGGTTTGTGTTACCTGGCAGTAAAAATTTAGTACCAGCGATGCAGCAGTAAATAAAGCAATCACATACATCTAAGAACACCAGCATACACCAGAGGTTATTTTCGAGTATTTTCAAGTATAGCAACTTTGTAGTAGGCATAAGAATTAACAATGGGCGTCTACACTGCACACTGGAGCTGTTTGCAGTCCTAATGGTCCTAATGTTATCTTAAAACACTGAGTTTGATTCTAACATTACTCATTCTATAACATCACTGTAGCTCCCGACTCACGTAATGAATAACAAGACACTCACTGGAGAAGCCAGATATAGATTCTCAAAAATCAGGAGATACGAAATTAATGAATAATTGTTGTTTAACCCATCACACATTGGATTACTCTTTCATGATAAAGTTGATATGTTAGCCAAGAAACTTATCCTGAAGGAGAATGTTGAATATAACTTTAATGTGTCTGTGTCTATTAGGAACAATATTAGGAGAGAAGTAAATAATGAAACTGAATGTTATTAGGATGCAGTTGAAAGCCTGAGTAGATCTATAACCCACTATGATAATATGAACGTAGATAAGTATGTTTATGGAGTAACGTGTGATGTAAACAGACTGACTGATGTTGTAGTAGCCAGGCGTAGGCTTGATTACAAGTACTTCTGGCAGTTTGGGAGACACAGATGATGATCATTTGTCCACTTATTGAGGACTAGAGAGATAGAATAATAACCTATGTGAAAATAAGATACCAGATACATTAAGCAAATTTCCTAAATTTGATTTTAACAGATAAGTGAACTGTAGATATAAATCTATTTGTATACCTGTTAACCCTTTTGGGGCCTAGTTCCTAGGCCTTTTGTGTATTCCTATGTTCTTACGCAACCGTCCACAAGATGGATATGGGGTGTACAATAAACTAGCCATTTATTTAATAATAATGTCTTTATTTACTACCAGTACATATACAAGGTATACAGACCATAGCTGACATCAATGGCATACTACTATATAGAGAGTCACTTGTTATGTAGAGTATTTCGGGTACCCATTTTATTTATGGGTGAACATGGACAACAGGTATAAGGAAACACCCCCAATGTTTCCACCCTTGCTGGGAATCGAATCCGGATCCCTTAGCGTGTGAAGCGAGAACTTTGTCTGCCAGGCTACGAGACTGGTGGCAAAATCTAAATATCTAAACTGATGAAGCCACTGTGTGGCGAAACGTTTCCTCAATAAAGATACCCAAGAGTTGCACATGTGTCTAATTTATCAACGTGTCGGTTCCCTGAACCATTCATCTACAATCCTGTCAGACACTGCAACTTCTTGGGATCTTAATACTTGGGAATTCTTCGCTTGTCTAACCCTTGGGCACGACCTACTTCCACATTGAACAAATGTGACACCACCTACGACTGCTACACCTCTCCTGCCTACGGTATATAAGCTGCTTCTCCGCTCATATGCCGTATTCTACTCAAGATTGATGGACTGACCACATCGTCTCAAGGCTGAAGGACTGATTACCTCATTCTCCTCCTGTTCTTCAAGTTTATCCTTTGTATGGACTGATGAAGCCACCGTGTGGCGAAACGTTTCCTCAGTAAAGATACCCAAGAGATGCACATGTGTCTAATTTAACAACATGTCGGTTCCCTGAACCATTCATCTACTTAAGGATAAGTCGTTGTCAAAGGAACAGAGAGCAGACAGTAAGGTAACGAAGGTACAACACACTAGTTAATATCAGTAATGCTGCCCTCGTTAATAATAATGCTGCCCTCGTTAATAATAATGCTGCCCTCGTTAATAATAATGCTGCCCTCGTTAATAATAATGCTGCCCTCGTTAATAATAATGCTACCCTCGTTAATAATAATGCTACCCTCGTTAATAATAATGCTGCCCTCGTTAATAATAATGCTGCCCTCGTTAACAATAATGCTGCCCTCGTTAACAATAATGCTGCCCTCGTTAACAATAATGCTGCCCTCGTTAACAATAATGCTGCCCTCGTTAATAATAATGCTGCCCTCGTTAACAATAATGCTGCCCTCGTTAATAATAATGCTGCCCTCGTTAACAATAATGCTGCCCTCGTTAATAATAATGCTGCCCTCGTTAATAATAATGCTGCCCTCGTTATTAATAATGCTGCCCTCGTTAACAATAATGCTGCCCTCGTTAACAATAATGCTGCCCTCGTTAACCATAATGCTGCACTCGTTAACAATAATGCTGCCCTCGTTGACAATAATGCTGCCCTCGTTAACAATAATGCTGCCCTCGTTAACCATAATGCTGCACTCGTTAACAATAATGCTGCCCTCGTTAACAATAATGCTGCCCTCGTTAACCATAATGCTGCACTCGTTAACAATAATGCTGCCCTCGTTAACAATAATGCTGCCCTCGTTAACCATAATGCTGCCCTCGTTAACAATAATGCTGCCCTCGTTATTAATAATGCTGCCCTCGTTAACAATAATGCTGCCCTCGTTAACAATAATGCTGCCCTCGTTAACCATAATGCTGCACTCGTTAACAATAATGCTGCCCTCGTTAACAATAATGCTGCCCTCGTTAACCATAATGCTGCCCTCGTTAACAATAATGCTGCCCTCGTTAACAATAATGCTGCCCTCGTTAACCATAATGCTGCACTCGTTAACCATAATGCTGCCCTCGTTAACAATAATGCTGCCCTCGTTAACAATAATGCTGCCCTCGTTAACAATAATGCTGCCCTCGTTAACCATAATGCTGCACTCGTTAACAATAATGCTGCCCTCGTTAACAATAATGCTGCCCTCGTTAACCATAATGCTGCCCTCGTTAACAATAATGCTGCCCTCGTTATTAATAATGCTGCCCTCGTTAACAATAATGCTGCCCTCGTTAACAATAATGCTGCCCTCGTTATTAATAATGCTGCCCTCGTTAACCATAATGCTGCCCTCGTTAACAATAATGCTGCCCTCGTTATTAATAATGCTGCCCTCGTTAACAATAATGCTGCCCTCGTTAACAATAATGCTGCCCTCGTTAACAATAATGCTGCCCTCGTTAACCATAATGCTGCCCTCGTTAACAATAATGCTGCCCTCGTTATTAATAATGCTGCCCTCGTTAACAATAATGCTGCCCTCGTTAACCATAATGCTGCCCTCGTTAACAATAATGCTGCCCTCGTTATTAATAATGCTGCCCTCGATAACAATAATGCTGCCCTCGTTAACAATAATGCTGCCCTCGTTAACAATAATGCTGCCCTCGTTAACAATAATGCTGCCCTCGTTAACCATAATGCTGCCCTCGTTAACAATAATGCTGCCCTCGTTATTAATAAATGCTGCCCTCGTTAATTAATCTTACCTGTCTTACTATAGTAAGAAAAACCAGAGTTAAAGGCAACTTTTCATCCAAATCCTGACCTTTAGTATATAACAGTGTATTAATAATATATGTACGAACAATACATCCTAACTACGTACAGCACATCCTAACTACGCACAGTACATCCTAACTACGTACAGCACATCCTAACTACGTACAGAACATCCTAACTACGTACAGTACATCCTAACTACGTACAGCACATCCTAACTACGTACAGAACATCCTAACTACGTACAGTACATCCTAACTACGTACAGCACATCCTAACTACGTACAGCACATCCTAACTACCTACAGCACATCCTAACTACCTACAGCACATCCTAACTACGTACAGCACATCCTAGCTACATACAGCACATCCTAACTACATACAGCACATTCTAACTACGTACAGCACATTCTAACTACGAACAGCACATCTTAACTTCGTACAGCCCATCCTAACTACATACAGCACATCCTAACTACGTACAGCACATCCTAACTACGTACAGCTCATCCTAACTACCTACAGCACATCCTAACTACGTACAGCACATCCTAACTACATACAAAACATCCTAACTGCCTACAGCACATCCTAACTACGTACAGCACATCCTAACTACGTACAGCACATCCTAACTACGTACAGCACATCTTAACTACGTACAGCACATCCTAACCACGTACAGCACATCCTAACTACGTACAGCTCATCCTAACTACGTACAGCACCTCCTAACTACCTACAGCGTATTTTAACTACCTACAGCACATCCTAACTACCTACAGCACATCCTAACTACCTACAGCACATCCTAACTACCTACAGCACATCCTAATTACCTACAGCACATCCTAACTACCTACAGCACATCCTCACTACCTACAGCACATTCTAACTACCTACAGCACATCCTAACTACCTACAGCACATCCTAACTACCTACAGCACATCCTAACTACCTACAGCACATCCTAACTACCTACAGCACATCCTAACTACCTACAGCACATCCTAACTACCTACAGCACATCCTCACTACCTACAGCACATCCTAACTACCTATAGCACATCCTAACTACCTACAGCACATCCTAACTACCTACAGCACATCCTAACTACCTACAGCACATCCTAACTACCTACAACACATCCTAACTACCTACAGCACATCCTAACTACCTACAACACATCCTAACTACCTACAGCACATTCTAACTACCTACAGCACATCCTATCTACCTACAGCACATCCTAACTACCTACAGCACATCCTAACTACCTACAGCACATCCTAACTACCTACAGCACATCCTAACTACCTACAGCACATCCTCACTACCTACAGCACATCCTAACTACCTATAGCACATCCTAACTACCTACAGCACATCCTAACTACCTACAGCACATCCTAACTACCTACAGCACATCCTAACTACCTACAACACATCCTACCTACAGCACATCCTAACTACCTACAACACATCCTAACTACCTACAGCACATTCTAACTCTACGCACTTATACCTACAGCACATCCTAACTACCTACAGCACATCCTAACTACCTACAGCACATCCTAACTACCTCGCAATCCTAACAACAGCATCCTAACTACCTACAGCACATCCTAACTACCTACAGCACATCCTAACTACCTACAGCTACCTACTACTACACACATCCTAACTACTACAGCACATCCTAACTACCTACAGCACATCCTAACTACCTACAGCACATCCTAACTACCTACAGCACATCCTAACTACCTACAGCACATCCTAACTACCTACAGCACATCCTAACTACCTACAGCCACATCCTAACTACCTACAGCACATCCTAACTACCTACAGCACATCCTAACTACCTACAGCACATCCTAACTACCTACAGCAACCAATACCTACGCATCCAACTACCTACAGCACATCCTAACTACCTAAGCACATCCTAACTACCTACAGCACATCCTAACTACCTACAGCACATCCTAACTACCTACAGCACATCCTAACTACCTACAGCACATCCTAACTACCTACAGCACATCCTAACTACCTACAGCACATCCTAACTACCTACAGCACATCACTACCACAATCTACTACCTACAGCACATCCTAACTACCTACAGCACATCCTAACTACCTACAGCACATCCTAACTACCTACAGCACATCCTAACTACCTACAGCACATCCTAACTACCTACAGCACCATCCTAACTACCTACATGCACATCCAAACATACCTACAAGACATTCCTAATCAACATCTAACTCTACAGACACTATCCTACAACTACCTCAGCAACAATCCACAGCTATCCTAACTCACACATAACTCTAAGCACATCCTAACTACTACAGCAATCAACTAAGCAATCCTAACTACCTACAGCAATCCTAACTACCTCACACACATCCTAACTACTACAGACATTCTAACTACTCAACAATCCTAACTACCTACATGCACATCTAACTAACCTCAGCATCTAACATCTCAAACATCCTACACACATGCATCCTAACAGCCTAACATACATCTACCAATTCACAATATCTAACAACTTACAGCATCTAACTACAAAAGTCCAACAAACATGTAGTCTAGTAGCAGGATATGCTAAGCAACAGATGAGTGCACGACTGGTGCAGACCTGGATGGTGCGCTGAACTGGTGCAGCATCATGTGCAGCTGGATGGTGCACTGGATGGTTGCACTAATGCTGGAGGTGCACTGGTGGTGCAACTGATGTGCAAGCTGGATGGTGCAGCTGGTGAGCTGATATTACACTGGATGTGCTAGCTGGATTGCAACTTTCAGCTGGATGGTGAATGTGCATGGTGAGTGCAGACTGAGTGCAGCTGGATGGTGCAGCTGGATGGTGCAGCTGGATGGTGCAGCTGGATGGTGACTGGATGGTTTGCAGCTGGATGGTGAGTGAGGGTGCTGGGATGGCACTATGAATTGAAGTGGTGGTGCAGTATGTCAATGGTGGGCTGCGGGATGGTGCAGCTTGGTATGTTGGCTGGATGGTTTGAACGGATGGTGGCTGGTGGTGCGTGTGATGGTGAGGTGGGCTTCCATGTTGGTGAGTGTGAGTAATCATAAATTGGTGCTGTTGTGCGCTTAAATGTTTGGTTTCATGGTGGTTGCATGTGCATGGTGGTGTATGGTGGTGGTGTTAGTGGTAGGTGGTGTTGTGTGGTGGTGTTGGGGTAGGTGGTGTTATGTGTGGTGGTGTTTGTGTGGTGGTGTCTCATGTGTGGTGGTGTGTATGTGTGGTGGTGTTTGTGTGGTGGTGTTTGTGTGGTGGTGTTTGTGTGGTGGTTTTGTGTGGTGGTGTTTATGTATGGTGGTGTATGATGTTGGTGGTGTTTATGTATGTGGTGGTGTTTATGTATGGTGGTGTTGATGTATGGTGGTGTTATGTGTGGTGGTGTTTGTGTGGTGGTGTTTATGTGTGGTGGTGTTGATTATGCTGGTGATGATGTATGGTGGTGTTGATGTATGGTGGTTGTTGATGTTGGTGGTGTGATGTATGGTGTGTGATTGTGGGGTGTTGATGTGTGGTGGTGTTGATGTATGATGGTGTTGATGCATGGTGGTGTTGATGTATGGTGGTGTTAGTGTGGTGGTGTTTCATGTTGGTGGTGTTGATGTTGGTGGTGCTGATGCGTGGTGGTGTTGATGTGTGGTGGTGTTGATGTATGGTGTGTTGATGCATGTGGTGTTGATGTATGGTGGTGTTGGTATGGTTGGTGTTGATGTGTATGGTGGTGTATGTATAGGTGGTGGTTGATGTATGGTGGTGATGATGTGTGGTGTGTTGATGTATGGTGGTGTTGATGTATGGTGGTGTTGATGTATGGGGTGATGTATGGTGGTGATGATGTGGTGTATGTCATGATGGTGGTGTTGATGTTGGTGGGTTGATGATGGTGGTGTTGATTAGGTGGTGTGATGTATGGTGGTGTTGATGTTATGGTGGCGTTGATGATGGTGGTGTTGATCTTGGTGGTGTTGATGTGTGGTGGTGTTGATGTATGGTGGTGTTGATGTATGGTGGTGTGATGTGTGGTGGGTTGATGTTGGTGGCGTTGATGATGGTGGTGTTGATGTATGGTGGTGTTGATGTGTGGTGGTTTTATGTGTGGTGGTGTTGATGTATGGTGGTGTGAGTTGGTGGTGTTGATGTTGGTGGTGTTGATTATGGTGGTGTTGATATGGTGTTTTGATGTGTGGTGGTGTTGTTATGGTGGTGGTGTTGATGCATGGTGGTGTTGATGTATGGTGGTGTTGGTTTTGGTGGTGTGATGTATGGTGGTGTTGATGTGTTTGGTGGTGTTGATGTATGGTGTGTTGATGTGATGGTGGTGTTGATGTATGGTGGTGTTGATGTATGGTGGGTTGATGTATGGTGGTGTTGATGTATGGTGGTGTTGATGTGGTGGTATATGTTGGTGGTGTTGATGTATGGTGGGGGATGTACTGGTGGTGTTGATGTATGGTGGTGTTGATGTGTGGTGGTGTTGATGTATGGTGGTGTTGATGTATGGTGGTGTTGATGTATGGTGGTGTTGATGTGTGGTGGTGTTGATGTGTGGTGGTGTTGATGTTGTGGTGGTGTTGATGTGGGTGTTTGTTGTGTTGATGTTGGTGGTGTTGATGTTGGTGTGTTGATGTATGGTGGTATTGATGTATGGTGGTGTTGAGTATGGTGGTGTTGATATATGGTGGTGTTGATGTGTTTGTGGTGTTGATGTTGGTGGTGTTGCGAATGGCGGTGTTGATGCCTGGTGGTGTTGATGTGTGGTGGTGTTGATGTATGGTGTGTGATGTGGTATGTTGGTGGTGTTGATGTTGGTGGTGTTGATGTATGGTGGTGTTGATGTGTGGTGGTGCTATGTTTGGTGGTGTTGACGTATGGTGGTGTTGATGTATGATGGTGTTGATGTGTGGTGGTGTTGATGTGTGGTGGTGTTGTATTGTTGGGTGGTTGTTGATGTATGGTGGTGATGATGTATGGTGGTGTTGAGTATGGTGGTGTTGAATGTATGGTGGTTGTTGATGTGTGGTTGGTGTGATGATTTGGTGGTGTTGATGTATGTGGTGGTGTATGTTGTATGGTGGTGTTGAGTATGGTGGTGTTGATGTATGGTGGTGTTGATTGTGGTGTTGTTGATGAGTGGTGGTTGTTGATGTATGGTGGTGTTTGATGTATGGTGGTGTTGACGTATGGTGGTGTTGATGTAGGTGGTGTTGATGTGGGGTTTGTGTTGTGAGTGGTGTTGTTGATGTTATGGTGGTGTGATGTATGGTGGTGGTTGAGTTGGGGGTTTGTTGATGTATGGTGGATGAGATGGTATGGTGGTGTTGACGTATGGTGTGTTGATGTATGGTGGTGTTGATGTATGGTGGTGTTGATGTATGGTGTTGTTGATGAGTGGTGGTGTTGATATATGGTGGTGTTGATGTGTGGTGTTGTTGATGAGTGGTGGTGTTGATGTATGGTGGTGTTGATGTGTGGTGTTGTTGATGTATGGGGTGTTGTGATGGTGGTTTGATGTATGGTGTGTTGATGTGTGGTGGTGTTGATTATGGTGGTGTGATGTTTTGGTGGTGTTGTGGTGTGTATGGTGGTGGTGTTGATGTTGGTGTTGTTGATGTGTGGTGGTGTTGATGTATGGTGGTGTTGATGTATGGTGGTTTTTGATGTATGGTGGTGTTGATGTGTGGTGGTTTGATGTATGGTGGTGTTGATGTTGTGGTGGTTGATGTATGGTGGTTGTTGGGATGTTGTTGGATGGTGTTATGTGGTGTTGATTGGTGTAGTGTTGGTGGTGTTGAGTAGGTGGTGTTGATGTTGGTGGTGATGTTTTGTATGGTGGGGTGTGATGTATGGTGGTGTTGATGTATGGTGGTGTTGATGTTGGTGGTGTGATGTGTGGTGTTTGTATGGTGGTGTTGATGTATGGTGGTGTTGATTAGTGTGGTGGTGGTTGATGTATGGTGGTGTTGATGTATGGTGGTGTTGTTGTGTGGTGGTGTTGTGATGGTGGTGTTGATGTATGGTGTTGTTGATGTTGGTGGTGTGATGTATGGTGGTGTTGATGTATGGTGGTGTTGATGTATGGTGGTTATGATGGTGGTGTTGTGTTGGTGTGTGATGTATGGTGGTGTTGATGTATGGTGGTGTTGATGTATGGTGGTGATTGATGTATGGTGGTGTTGATGTATGGTGGTGTTGATTGTTTTGTGGTGTGATGTTATGGTGGTGTTGATGTATGGTGGTGTTGATGTATGGTGGTGTTGATGTATGGTGGTGTTGATGTATGGTGGTGTTGTGATGGTGTTGGATGGTGGTGTGATGTGTGGTGGTGTTGATGTATGGTGGTGTTGATGTATGGTGGTTTGTTGATGAGTGGTGGTGTTGATGTATGGTGTGTTGATGTATGGTGGTTTGATGTATGGTGGTGTTGATGTATGGTGGTGTTGATGTAGTGGTGGTTGATGTGTGGTGGTGTTGATGTGGTGGTGGTATGGGTGTTGATTATGGTGGTGTTGATGTATGGTGGTGTTGATGTTGGTGTGTTGAGGGTTGATGTATGGTGGTGTTGATGTATGGTGGTGTTGATGTATGGTGGTGTTGATGTATGGTGGTGTTGATGTATGGTGGTGTTGATGTATGGTGGTGTTGATGTGTGTGGTGTTGATGTGGGGGTTGTTGATGTGTGGTGGTGTTGATGTATGGTGGTTTTTGGTGTTGATGTTGGTGGTTTTATTTGGTGGTGTTGATGTATGGTGGTGTTGATGTATGGTGGTGTTGATGTGGTGGTGGTTGTATGTTGAGTGGTGGTGGTGTTGAGTATGGTGGTGTTGATGTATGGTGGTGTTGAGTATGGTGTGTGTTGGTGGTGTTGATGTTGGTGGTGTTGATGTATGGTGGTGTGTGTTGATGTTATGGTGGTGTTGATGTATGGGTGGTGTTTGGTGTGTGATTGGTGGTGTTGATGTTAGTGGTGGTGTTGATGTATGGTGGTGTTGATGTATGGTGGTGTTGATGTATGGTGGTGTTGAGTGTGGTGGTGTTGATGTGTGGTGTTGTGATGTATGGTGGTGTTGAGTATGGTGGTGTTGATGTATGGTGGTGTTGATGTATGGTGGTGTTGATGTTTGGTGTGTGTTGATGTAGGTGGTGTTGTTTGTATGGTGGTGTTGATGTGTGGTGTGTTGATGAGTGGTGGTGTTGATGTATGGTGGTGTTGATGTATGGTGGTGTTGATGTATGGTGGTGTTGATGTATGGTGGTGTTGATGTGTGGTGGTGGTGTTGATGTATGGTGGTGTTGATGTATGGTGGTGTTGATGTATGGTGGTGTTGTTTGGTGTGTTGATGGTGGTGGTGTTTGTATGGTGGTGATGATGTATGGTGGTGTTGATGTATGGTGGTGTTGATGTATGGTGGTGTTGATGTTATGGTGGTGTTGATGTATGGTGGTGTTATGTGGTGTGTGTTGTTGATGATGGTGGTGTTGATGTAGGTGTGTTGTTGATGTAGTGGTGGTTGTTGTTGTATGGTGGTGTTGATGTTGGTGGTGTTGATGTGATGGTGGTGTTGATGTATGGTGGTGTTGATGTTGTGGTGGTGTGATGTATGGTGGTGTTGATGTATGGTGGTGTTGATGTGTGGTGGTGTTGATGTTGGTGGTGTTTGTTGATGTATGGTGGTGTTGATGTATGGTGGTGTTGATGTATGGGGGTTTGTTGATGATGGTGGTGTTGATGTATGGTGGTGTTGATGTATGGTGGTGTTGATGTATTGGTGGTGTTTTGTGTGTGTGTTGATGAATGGTGGTGTTGATGTATGGTTTGGTTGTTGATGTTGGTGGTGTTGATGTATGGTGGTGTTGATGTATGGTGGTGTTGATGTATGGTGGTGTTGATGTATGGTGGTGTTGATGTATGGTGGTGTTGATGTATGGTGGTGTTGATGTATGGTGGGTTGTTGTTGTGTGGTGGTGTTGATGTATGGTGGTGTTGATGTATGGTGGTGTTGATGTATGGTGGTGTTGATGAGGGTGTTGATGTATGGTGGTGTTGAGTATGTGGTTTATGGTGGTGTTGATGTATGGTGGTGTTGATGTATGGTGGTGTTGATGTGTGGTGTTGTTGATGTGTGGTGGTGTTGATGTATGGTGGTGTTGATGTATGGTGGTGTTGATGTGTGGTGGTGTTGATGTATGGTGGTGTTGATGTATGGTGTGTTGATGTATGGTGGTTGTTGATGTATGGTGGTGTTGATGTATGGTGGTGTTGATGTGTGGTGTTGTTGATGAGTGGTGGTGTTGATGTATGGTGGTGTTGATGTTGGTGGTGTTGATGTAGTGGTGTGTTGATGATGGTGGTGTTGTGTGGTGTTTGATGATGGTGGTGTTGATGTATGGTGGTGTTGATGTATGGTGGTGTTTATGTGTGGTGTTGTTGATGAGTGGTGGTGTTGATGTATGGTGGTGATGATGTATGGTGGTGTTGATGTATGGTGGTGTGTGATGGTTTTTATGGTGGTGTTGTTGTATGGTGGTTGTGTTGGTGTATGTGATGGTGTTTGACGTATGGTGGTGTTGATGTATGGTGGTGTAGATGTATGGTGTGTTGTTGATGGTTTGCGTTGGTTGTTGATGTATGGTGGTGTTGATGTGTGGTGTTGTTGATGATGGTGGTGTTGATGTATGGTGGTGTTGATGTGTGGTGTTGGTGATGAGGTGGTGGTGTTGGTGTGTATGGTGGTGTTGATGTGGTGGTGTTGATGTATGGGGGTTTGTGTGATGGTGTTGTTGATGTAGTGGTGGTGTTGATGTATGGTGGTGTTCATTTGTGGTGTTGTTGATGAGTGGTGGTGTTGATGTATGGTGTGTTGATGTGTATGGTGGTGTTGATGTATGGTGGTGTTGATGTATGGTGGTGTTTAGTGTGGTGTTGTTGATGAGTGGTGGGTTGATGTATGGTGGTGTGATGTATGGTGGTGTTGATGTATGGTGGTGTTGATGTATGGTGGTGTGATTATGGTAGTGTTGATGTATGGTGGTGTTGAGTATGGTGGTGTTGATGTATGGTGGTGTTGATGTATGGGGGTTGTTGATGTATGGTGGTGATGATGTTGGTGGTGTTGAGTGTGGTGTGTTGATGTATGGTGGTGTGATGTATGGTGGTGTTGATATGGTGGTGTTGAGTATGGTGGTGTTGATGTTGGTGGTGTTGATGTAGGTGGTGTTGATGTATGGGGGTTGATGTATGGTGGTGTTGATGTATGGTGGTGTTGATGTGTGGTGTGTGTTGTGATGGTGGTGTTGATGTATGGTGGTGTTGATGTATGGTGGTGTTGTATGTATGGTGGTGTTGATGTATGGTGGTGTTGATGTATGGTGGTGTTGATGTATGGTGGTGTTGATGTATGGGTGGTTTGTTTTGATGAGTGGGGTGTTGATGTGTGTGTTGTTGATGAGTGGTGGTGTTGATGTATATGGTGGGGTGTTGATGTGTGGTGGTGTTCATGTATGGTGGTGTTGATGTTTTGTGGTGTTGATGTATGGTGGTGTTGATGTTTGGTGGTTTGTGATGTGTGGTGTTGTGATGTGTGGTGTGGTGTTGATGTAATGTTTGGTGTTGATGTATTGTGGTGTTGATGTATGGTGGTGTTGATGTATGGTGGTGTTGATGTATGGTGGTGTTGATGTATGGTGGTGTTGATGTGTGGTGGTGTTGATGTGTGGTGGTGTTGATGTATGGTTTTGATGATGTATGGTGGTTGTTGATGTATGGTGGTGTTGATGTAGGTGTGTGATGGGTGATGTTGGTATGGTGGTGTTGAGTATGGTGGTGTGATGACGTTATGGTTGGTGTTGATGTATGGTGGTGTTGATGTATGGTGTTGTTGATGAGTGGTGGTGTTGATGTATGGTGGTGTTGATGTGTGGTGGTGTTGATGAGTGGTGTGTGTTTGTTGTGATGTAGGTGGTGTTGATGTATGTGGTGGTGTTGGGGGTTGTTGAGTGGTGGTGTTGATGTATGGTGGTGTTGATGTGTGGTGTTGTTGATGTATGGTGGTGTTGATGTATGGTGGTGTTGATGTATGGTGGTGTTGATGTATGGTGGTGTTTGATGTGTATGGTGGTGGGTTGATGTATGGTGGTGATGATGTTTGGTGGTGTTGACGTATGGTGGTGTTGATGTATGGTGGTGACGATGTATGGTGGTGTTGACGTATGGTGGTGTTGACGTATGGTGGTGTTGATGTATGGTGGTGTTGATGTATTGGTGTTGTGATGATTTGGGGGTTTGTTGATATATGGTGGTGTTGATGTGTGGTGTTGTTGATGAGTGGTGGTGTTGATGTATGGTGGTGTTGATGTGTGGTGTTGTTGATGAGTGGTGGTGTTGTGTTATGGTGGTGTTGATGTGTGGTGTTGTTGATGAGTGGTGGTGTTGATGTATGGTGGTGTTGATGTATGGTGGTGTTCATTTGTGGTGTTGTTGATGAGTGGTGGTGTTGATGTATGGTGTTGTTGATGTATGGTGGTGTTGATGTATGGTGGTGTTGATGTATGGTGGTGTTTATGTGTGGTGTTGTTGATGAGTGGTGGTGTTGATGTATGGTGGTGATGATGTATGGTGGTGTTGACGTATGGTGGTGTTGATGTATGGTGGTGACGATGTATGGTGGTGTTGACGTATGGTGGTGTTGACGTATGGTGGTGTTGATGTATGGTGGTGTTGATGTATGGTGTTGTTGATGAGTGGTGGTGTTGATATATGGTGGTGTTGATGTGTGGTGTTGTTGATGAGTGGTGGTGTTGATGTATGGTGGTGTTGATGTGTGGTGTTGTTGATGAGTGGTGGTGTTGATGTATGGTGGTGTTGATGTGTGGTGTTGTTGATGAGTGGTGGTGTTGATGTATGGTGGTGTTGATGTATGGTGGTGTTCATTTGTGGTGTTGTTGATGAGTGGTGGTGTTGATGTATGGTGTTGTTGATGTATGGTGGTGTTGATGTATGGTGGTGTTGATGTATGGTGGTGTTTATGTATGATGGTGTTGATGTATGGTGGTGTTCATTTGTGGTGTTGTTGATGAATGGTGGTGTTGATGTATGGTGGTGTTGATGTATGGTGGTGTTGATGTATGGTGGTGTTGATGTATGGTGGTGTTGATGTATGGTGGTGTTGATGTATGGTGGTGTTGATGTATGGTGGTGTTGATGTATGGTGGTGATGATGTATGGTGGTGTTGATGTATGGTGGTGTTGATGTGTGGTGGTGTTGATGTGTGGTGTTGTTGATGTATGGTGGTGTTGATGTATGGTGGTGTTGATGTATGGTGGTGTTGATGTATGGTGGTGTTGATGTATGGTGGTGTTGATGTATGGTGGTGTTGATGTATTGTGGTTTTTATGTGTTGTGTTGTTGATGAGTGGTGGTGTTGATGTGTGGTGTTGTTGATGAGTGGTGGTGTTGATGAGTGGTGGTGTTGATGAGTGGTGGTGTTGATGTGTGGTGGTGTTGATGAGTGGTGGTGTTGATGAGTGGTGGTGTTGATGAGTGGTGGTGTTGATGTGTGGTGTTGTTGATGAGTGGTGGTGTTGATGAGTGGTGGTGTTGATGAGTGGTGGTGTTGATGTGTGGTGGTGCTGTTATGTGTTTATGTTAAGTTATTGTGTGCTGACAGATGGTAGTGGCGGCGGCAGTGTTAAGATATGGTGGTGGCGGTGGTGTTAACAGATAGTGGTGGCGGTGTTGTTAACAGATGGTGGTGGTATGGTGCTGACAGATGGTGGTGGCGGTGGTGTTGACAGATATTGGACGCGGTAGTGCTGACAGATTGTGGTGGCGGTGTGGTAACTCAAATGGGCAGTAGCAGCTCGTGGTAGCGGGCAAGCTTCCCAGGTAGAGTCCCTCCTTTGGCACACAAGACGTTAGTGATCCCTCGACAGTACATTAATGAACCCACATTCGACTGTGTTTAAGATCCCTCAGTCCCACCAGCAGTGTCCAACTGCAAATCCCACAAAAAATAATTGAGAAAGGCAGGAAAGGTATCTCAGTTCATCTCTTGAACAATGTCACTGGCCAGCCTGAAGGGTCACCAACATCTGTCAGACCAAGACTCATGGGAAACATTCTACTGAAGAATGCCTTGGAGTGACCAGCAGGGTAATAGAAGCTAAGATCTTGTGTAGGTTTAAAAGAGAGCGGGCAGATATATGAGTGAGAATGGCTGAGTTTGATTAATACCTGAGATACTGAAGCTAATTCTTGGGTGGTTTGGGGATAAGGTTTGGCAATAGGGTAGGTGGGAATGGCTTGTTTATACTCTTATTAACCAACCATTCTGGCATATATTTAAATGTTAAAATTCCTGAAGGCACCAACTAATTCGCAGAGTCATTAAAAAAAACTTTATACACAAACTGGGTGGCTACTTTACAGACTTATCCTTCTTTAACATACACTTACCCACACTCACAACTCACCGTATATAGATATCCTACTTCAAGCACCGCTTCCTTTTCGTTCCAGACTTACACAATGGTCAAAAATTGTTTTACTGGGTCCTGTTCATGGATCACCTTTGATCAGATTGCTGTTGTGTACACCAGTTGTACCTGTTGTACCTCTCTCTCTCACTCTCTCTCTCTCTCTACATTAAAATACAAGAAAGTTTTCACAAAGATAGTGTCCTTGGGGTTGAAAGCGTCCGTTAACCTACAGTACACGAGACCACTTATTAAACAAGTCTCATATTATTGGGAACAACATTGCCAACTGTAACATCAATAATTTGCTCACAGACAACGAGCAGCAAGTCCAGTGGATGACAATAACGATGTTGTACATAATATGGTAAACAATACCGACAAGATAGAGAATAAGATAGAGAATGAGACACATGTTCAACATCTGGACAAACTTCACCACCTCCAAGGCTGAGGGATTAATTACCTCATCTTCTGTATATAGTTCGACAGTCTTCATTCGTTATGTTTGGCCAGAGTAGCCAAATAACGAATGAGTCGCACGGAACATCCTTTTGCCCAGTCGCAATATACTGTCAATAAATGAGTTAGAAAAGTGGCTAATATCGCAAAAAATTGAGAAATATACAACATTCATGACAACTGTTATGTATTTAGAGAGTCATGAGCGGGCTGTCGTAGTGAGTCATGAGCGGTCTGTCGTAGTGAGTCATGAGCGGTCTGTCGTAGTGAGTCATGAGCGGTCTGTCGTAGTGAGTCATGAGCGGGCTGTCGTAGTGAGTCATGGGCGGGCTGTCGTAATGAGTCATGAGCGGTCTGTCGTAGTGAGTCATGAGCGGTCTGTCGCAGTGAGTCATGGGCTGGCTGTCGTAGTGAGTCATGAGCGGTCTGTCGTAGTGAGTCATGGGCTGGCTGTCGTAGTGAGTCATGGGCGGGCTGTCGTAGTGAGTCATGGGCGGGCTGTCGTAGTGAGTCATGAGCGGTCTGTCGTAGTGAGTCATGGGCTGGCTGTCGTAGTGATTCATGGGCGGGCTGTCGTAGCGACTCATGGGCGGGCTGTCGTTAGTGAGTATGGTCGGGCTGTCGTGTGAGTTGGGCGGGCTGTCGTTAGTGAGTCATGGCGGGCTGTCTTGTGGTTTCCCGGGGCTGTCGGGAGTGAGTATGGGCGGGTGTGTAGTGAGTCATGGGCGGCTTTTCGTAGTGAGTCATGGGCGGGCTGTTCGTAGGGTCATGGGGCGGGCTGTCGTAGTGAGTTTATGGTCGGGGCCAGGGGTCGTAGTGAGTCATGGGCGGGCTGTCGTTTGTGGTCATGGGCGGGCCCCGTCGTTAGTGAGTCATGGGCGGGCTGTCGTAGTGAGTCATGGGCGGGCTGTCGTAGTGAGTCATGGGCGGGCTGTCGTAGTGAGTCATGGGCGGGCTGTCGTAGTGAGTCATGGGCGGGCTGTCGTAGTGAGTCATGGGCGGGCTGTCGTAGTGAGTCATGGGCGGGCTGTCGTAGTGAGTCATGGGCGGGCTGTCGTAGGGGTGTCATGGGCGGGCTGTCGTAGTGGTTCATGGGCGGGGGGGGGTGTCGTGTGAGTCCCTGGCGGGCTGTCGTAGTGAGTCATGGGCGGGCTGTCGTAGTGAGTCATGGGCGGGCTGTCGTAGTGAGTCATGGGCGGGCTGTCGTAGTGAGTCATGGGCGGGCTGTCGTAGTGAGTCATGGGCGGGCTGTCGTAGTGAGTCATGGGCGGGCTGGGCGTGTGAGTCAGGGGCGGGTTTGTCGTAGTGAGTCATGGGCGGGCTGTCGTAGTGAGTCATGGGCGGGCTGTCGTAGTGAGTCATGGGCGGGCTGTCGAAGTGAGTCATGGGCGGGCTGTCGTAGTGAGTCATGGGCGGGCTGTAGTAGTGAGTCATGGGCGGGCTGTCGATGTGAGTCATGGGCGGGCTGACGTAGCTTTTAAGAGTGATTATTTGGGTACTACGATAGAACTATATCACTAGGACAGTCATTACTAGTCCTTTACGAGAACCAGTCTCTAGGATAGTTACTACTAGCCCTCTACGAGAGTCAGTACTACGTCTCTACGATACTTAGTACTAGCCCTCTACGAGAGTCAGAACTAGGTCTCTACGATAGTTAGTACTAGCCCTGAACGAAAGCTAGAACCAGGCTCTAGTTCTAGAGTAGTCAGTACTACATTCTACAGTAGTCAGTACTACATTCTACAGTAGTCAGTACTACATCTCTACAGTAGTCAGTACTACATCTCTACAGTAGTCAGTACTACATCCCTAGAGTAGTCAGTACTACATCCCTACAGTAGTCAGTACTACATTCTACAGTAGTCAGTACTACATCTCTACAGTAGTCAGTACTACATCTCTACAGTAGTCAGTACTACATCCCTAGAGTAGTCTGTACTACATCCCAAGAGTAGTCAGTACTACATCCCTACAGTAGTCAGTACTACATCCCTACAGTAGTCAGTACTACATCCCTACAGTAGTCAGTACTACATCTCTACAGTAGTCAGTACTACATCCCTACAATTGTCAGTACTACATCCCTACAGTATTCAGTACTACATCTCTAGAGTAGTCAGTGCTACATCCCTACAGTAGTCAGTACTACATCCCTACAGTAGTCAGTACTACATCCCTACAGTAGTCAGTACTACATCTCTAAAGTAGTCAATACTACATCCCTAGAGTAGTCAGTACTACATCTCTACAGTAGTCAGTGCTACATCCCTACAGTATTCAGTACTACATCTCTACAGTAGTCAGTGCTACATCCCTACAGTAGTTAGTACTACATCCCTACAGTAGTCAGTACTACATCTCTACAGTAGTCAGTGCTACATCCCTAGAGTAGTCAGTACTACATCCCTACAGTAGTCAGTACTACATCTCTACAGTAGTCAGTACTACATCCCTACAGTAGTCAGTACAACATCTCTACAGTAGTAAGTACTACACCTCTACTGTAGTCAGTACTACATCCCTACAGTAGTCAGTACTACATCCCTACAGTGGTCAGTACTACATCTCTACAGTAGTCAGTGCTACATCCCTACAGTAGTCAGTTCTACATCCCTACAGTAGTCAGTACTACATCCCTACAGTAGTCATTTACTACACCCTACAGGGTCAGTACTACATCTCTACAGTAGTCAGTGCTACATCCCTACAGTAGTCAGTACTACATCCCTACAGTAGTCAGTACTACATCTCTACAGTAGTCAGTGCTACATCCCTACAGTAGTCAGTACTACATCCCTACAGTAGTCAGTACTACATCTCAACAGTAGTCAGTGCTACATCCCTACAGTAGTCAGTACTACATCTCAACAGTAGTCAGTGCTACATCCCTACAGTAGTCAGTACTACATCCCTACAGTAGTCAGTACTACATCCCTACAGTGGTCAGTACTACATCTCTACAGTAGTCAGTGCTACATCCCTACAGTAGTCAGTACTACATCCCAAACAGTAGTCAGTACTACATCTCTACAGTATCAGTGCTACATCCCTACAGTAGTCAGTACTAAAATCTCAACAGTAGTCATGCTACATCCCTACAGTAGTCAGTACTACATCCCTACAGTAGTCAGTACTACATCCCTACAGTGGTCAGTACTACATCTCTACAGTAGTCAGTGCTACATCCCTACAGTAGTCAGTACTACATCCCTACAGTAGTCAGTACTACATCTCTACAGTAGTCAATGCTACATCCCTACAGCAGTCAGTACTACATCCCTACAGTAGTCAGTACTACATCTCTACAGTAGTCAGTGCTACATCCCTACAGTAGTCAGTACTACATCCCTACAGTAGTCAGTACTACATCTCTACAGTAGTCAGTACTACATCCCTACAGTAATCAGTATCACACCTCACATAGTCTTACTACATCCCTACAGCAGTCAGTACTACATCCCTACAGTAGCCAGTACTACATCCCTACAGTAGTCAGTACTACATCTCTACAGTAGTCAGTACTACATCCCTACAGTAATCAGTATCACACCTCTACAGTAGTCAGTACTACATCCCTACAGTAGCCAGTACTACATCCCTACAGTAGTCAGTACTACATCCCTACAGTAGTCAGTACTACATCCCTACAGTAGTCAGTACTACATCTCTACAGTAGTCAGTACTACATCCCTACAGTAGTCAGTACTACATCTCTACAGTAGTCAGTATCACACCTCTACAGTAGTCAGTACTACATCCCTACAGTAGTCAGTACTACATCCCTACGGTAGTCAGTATCACACCTCTACAGTAGTCAGTACTACATCCCTACAGTAGTCAGTACTGCATCCCTACAGTAGTCAGTACTGCATCCCTACAGTAGTCAGTACTACATCCCTACAGTAGTCAGTACTGCATCTCTACAGTAGTCAGTACTACATCCCTACAGTAGTCAGTACTACATCTCTACAGTAGTCAGTGCTACATCTCTACAGTAGTCAGTAATACATCCCTACAGTAGTCAGTACTACATCCCTACAGTAGTCAGTACTACATCTCTACAGTAGTCAGTACTACATCCCTACAGTAGTCAGTACTACATCCCTACAGTAGTCAGTACTGCATCCCTACAGTAGTCAGTACTACATCCCTACAGTAGTCAGTACTACATCTCTACAGTAGTCAGTACTACATCTCTACAGTAGTCAGTACTACATCCCTACAGTAGTCAGTACTACATCCCTACAGTAGTCAGTACTGCATCCCTACAGTAGTCAGTACTACATCCCTACAGTAGTCAGTACTACATCTCTACAGTAGTCAGTGCTACATCTCTACAGTAGTCATACTACCCTCTACAGTAGTCAGTACAATCTCTACAGTAGTCAGTACTGCATCTCTACAGTAGTCAGTACTACATCCCTACAGTAGTCAGTACTACATCTCTACAGTAGTCAGTACTACATCTCTACAGTAGTCAGTACTACATCCCTACAGTAGTCAGTACTACATCTCTACATAGTCATACTGCATCTCTACAGTAGTCAGTACTACATCCCTACAGTAGTCAGTTACTACATCTCTACAGTAGTCAGTACTACATCTCTACAGTAGTCAGTGCTACATCTCTACAGTAGTCAGTACTGCATCTCTACAGTAGTCATTACTACATCCCTACAGTAGTCAGTACTACATCTCTACAGTAGTCAGTATCACACCTCTACAGTAGTCAGTACTACATCTCTACAGTAGTCAGTATCACACCTCTACAGTAGTCAGTACTACATCTCTACAGTAGTCAGTATCACACCTCTACAGTAGTCAGTACTACATCTCTACAGTAGTCAGTACTACATCTCTACAGTAGTCAGTATCACACCTCTACAGTAGTCAGTACTACACCTCTACAGTAGTCAGTACTACACCTCTACAGTAGTCAGTACTACACCTCTACAGTAGTCAGTACTACATCTCTACAGTATCATTTATCACACCTCTACAGTAGTCAGTACTAACACCTCTACAGTAGTCAGTACTACACCTCTACAGTAGTCAGTACTACACCTCTACAGTAGTCAGTACTACACCTCTACAGTAGTCAGTACTACACCTCTACAGTAGTCAGTACTACCCCCTCTCCCAGTAGTCAGTACACACCTCTTCAGTAGTCAGTAACACACCTCTACAGTAGTCGTACAAACACCTCTACAGTAGTCAGTACTACACCTCTACAGTAGTAAAGTCCCACATCTCTACATTTAGTCAGTTTTTACATCCTACAGTAGCAGTATCACACCTCTACAGTAGTCAGTACTACATCTCTCCCAGTAGTCAGTTCTACATCTCTACAGTATCAGTACTACACCTCTACAGTAGTCAGTACTACATCTCTACAGTAGTCAGTATCACACCTCTACAGTAGTCAGTACTACATCTCTACAGTAGTCAGTTCTACATCTCTACAGTAGTCAGTATCACACCTCTACAGTAGTCAGTACTACATCTCTACAGTAGTCATTTACTACATCTCTACATAGTCAGTACTACATCTCTACAGTATTTCAGTATCACACCTCTACAGTAGTCAGTACTACATCTCTACAGTAGTCAGTTCTACATCTCTACAGTAGTCAGTACTACACCTCTACAGTAGTCAGTACTACACCTCTACAGTAGTCAGAAACTACACCTCTACAGTAGTCAGTACTACCCCTCTACAGTAGTCTACTACATCTCTACAGTAGTCAGTATCAAACCTCTACAGTAGTCAGTACTACACCTCTACAGTAGTCAGTACTACACCTCTACAGTAGTCAGTACTACACCTCTACAGTAGTCAGTACTACACCTCTACAGTAGTCAGTACTACACCTCTACAGTAGTCAGTACTACACCTCTACAGTAGTCAGTACTACACCTCTACAGTAGTCAGTACTACACCTCTACAGTAGTCAGTACTACACCTCTACAGTAGTCAGTACTACACCTCTACAGTAGTCAGTACTACATCTCTAAAATTTCAGTATCAAACCTCTACAGTATCAGTACTACACCTCTAGAGTAGTCAGTACTACATCTCTACAGTAGTCAGTACTACACCTCTACAGTAGTCAGTACTACACCTCTACAGTAGTCAGTACTACACCTCTACAGTAGTCAGTACTACACCTCTACAGTAGTCAGTACTACATCTCTACAGTAGTCAGTATCAAACCTCTACAGTAGTCAGTACTACACCTCTACAGTAGTCAGTACTACACCTCTACAGTAGCCAGTACTACACCTCTACAGTAGTCAGTACTACACCTCTACAGTAGTCAGTACTACACCTCTACAGTAGTCAGTACTTCATCTCTACAGTAGTCAGTACTACACCTCTACAGTAGTCAGTACTACACCTCTACAGTAGTCAGTACTACACCTCTACAGTAGTCAGTACTACACCTCTACAGTAGTCCAGTATTTAACACCTCTCATTTAGTCAGTACTAACATCTCTACAGTAGTCGTACTACATCTCTACAGTAGTCAGAAACTAACTTCTCTACAGTAGTCAGTACTACACCTCTAAAAGTATCAGTACTACACCTCTACAGTAGTCAGTACTACACCTCTACAGTAGTCAGTACTACACCTCTACAGTAGTCAGTACTACATCTCTACAGTAGTCAGTACTACATCTCTACAGTAGTCAGTACTACATCTCTACAGTAGTCAGTACTACACCTCTACAGTAGTCAGTACTACACCTCTACAGTAGTCAGTACTACACCTCTACAGTAGTCAGTACTACACCTCTACAGTAGTCTGCACTACATCTCTACAGTAGTCAGTACTACATCTCTACAGAGTCAGTACTACACCTCTACAGTAGTCAGTACGACACCTCTCAGATAGCAGTACTACATCTCTACAGTAGTCAGTATCACACCTCTACAGTAGTCATACTACCCTCACAGTAGTCAGTACTACATCTCTACAGTAGTCAGTATCACACCTCTACAGTAGTCAGTACTACATCTCTACAGTAGTCAGTACGACACCTCTACAGTAGTCAGTACTACATCTCTACAGTAGTCAGTATCACACCTCTACAGTAGTCAGTACTACATCTCTACAGTAGTCAGTACTACATCTCTACAGTATCAGAAACTACACCTCTACAGTAGTCAGTACTACATTCCTACCAGTAGTCAGTACTACATCCTACAGTATCATACTACATCTCTACAGTAGTCAGTACTACACCTCTACAGTAGTCAGTACTACATCTCTACAGTAGTCAGTATCACACCTCTACCGTAGTCAGTACTTCACCTCTACAGTAGTCAGTACTACATCTCTACAGTAGTCAGTACTACATCTCTACAGTAGTCAGTACTACACCTCTACAGTAGTCAGTACTACATCCCTACAGTAGTCAGTACTACATCTCTACAGTAGTCAGTACTACATCTCTACAGTAGTCATACACATCTCTACAGTAGTCATACTACACCTCTACAGTAGTCAGTACTACACCTCTACAGTAGTCAGTACTACATCTCTACAGTAGTCAGTACTACATCTCTACAGTAGTCAGTACTACACCTCTACAGTAGTCAGTACTGCATCTCTACAGTAGTCAGTACTACATCTCTACAGTAGTCAGTACTACACCTCTACAGTAGTCAGTACTACACCTCTAGAGTAGTCTGTACTACATCTCTACAGTAGTCAGTACTACATCTCTACAGTAGTCAGTACTAAAACCTCTACAGTATCATACTACACCTTACAGTAGTCAGTACTACATCTCTACAGTAGTCAGTATCACACCTCTACCGTAGTCAGTACTTCACCTCTACAGTAGTCAGCACTACATCTCTACAGTAGTCAGTATCACACCTCTACAGTAGTCAGTATCACACCTCTACAGTAGTCAGTACTACACCTCTACAGTAGTCAGTATCACACCTCTACAGTAGTCAGTACTACACCTCTACAGTAGTCAGTATCACACCTCTACAGTAGTCGGTATTACTCCTGTACATTAGTCAGTACTACACCTGTACAATAGTCAGTACTACACCTGTACAATAGTCAGTACTACACCTGTACAATAGTCAGTACTACACCTGTACAATAGTCGGAGCTCCGTCTCAACAGGAGTGAGTACCGTACATTATTGAATACTATACAGACTGTGAGGATAATAGAGGAGTGAGTACTGCACAAAGGTAAGTACTGTACATGAAACAGTAGTACTGAACAGGAGACAGTAGTACTGTACAGGAGTCAGTAGTACTGTACAGGATTGAGTAGTATTGTACAAGAGGCAGTAGCACAATACAGGAGGCAGTAATACTGTACATGAGGCAGTACCACTATACAGGAGGCAGTAGCACTGTACAGTAGGCAGTAGCACTGTACAGGAGGCAGCAGCACTGTACAGGAGGCAGTAGCACTGTACAAGGGGCTGTAGCACTGTACAGGAGGAAGTAGCACTGTACAGGAGGCAGTAGCACTGTACACGAGGCAGCAGCACTGTACAGGAGGCAGCAGCACTGTAAAGGAGGCAGCAGCACTTAACATGAGGCAGTAGCACTGTACAGGAGGCAGTAGCACTGTACAGGAGGCAGTAGCACTATACAGGAGGCAGTAGCACTGTACAGGAGGCAGTAGCACTGTACAGGAGGCAGTAGCACTGTACAGGAGGCAGTAGCACTCTACAGGAGGCAGTAGCACTCTACAGGAGGCAGTAGCACTATACAGGAGGCAGCAGCACTGTACAGGAGGCAGTAGCACTGTACAGGAGGCAGTAGCACTTTACAGGAGGCAGTAGCACTATACAGGAGGCAGTAGCACTCTACAGGAGGCAGTACCACTATACAGGAGGCAGTAGCACTGTACAGGAGGCAGTACCACTATACAGGAGACAGTAGCACTGTACAAGAGGCAGTAGCACTGTACAGGAGGCAGTAGCACTGTACTGGAGGCAGTAGCACTGTACATGAGGCAGTAGTACTATACAGGAGGCAGTAGCACTGTACAGGAGGCAGTAGCACTGTACAGGAGGAAGTATTACTGTACAGGAGGCAGTATTACTATACTGGAGGCAATAGCACTATACGGGAGGCAGTAGCACTGTACAGGAGGCAGTATTACTGTACAGGAGGCAGTATTACTGTACAGGAGGCAGTATTACTGTTCAGAAGGCAGTAGCACTGTACAGGAGGCAGCAGCACTGTACAGGAGGCATTATTACTGTGCAGGAGGCAGTAGCACTGTACAAGAGGCAGTAGCACTGTAAAGGAGGGAGTATTATTGTACAGGAGGCAGTAGCACTGTACAGGAGGCAGTAGCACTGTACAGGAGGCAGTAGCACTGTACAGGAGGGAGTAGTATTGTACAGGAGGCAGTAGCACTGTACAGGAGGCAGTAGCACTGTACATGAGGCAGTAGCACTGTACTGGAGGCAGTAGCACTGTACCTGAGGCAGTAGTATTGTACAGGAGGCAGTAGCTCTGTACAGGAGGCAGTAGCACTGTACAGGAGGCAGTAGCACTGTACAGGAGGAAGTAGCACTGTACAGGAGTGAGTAGTATTGTACAGGAGGGAGTAGGACTGTACAGGCGGCACTAGGACTGTACAGGAGGCAGTATCACTGTACAGGAGGCAGTAGCACTGTACAAGAGGCAGTAGCACTGTACAGGAGGCAGTATTACTGTACAGGAGGCAGTAGCACTGTACAGGAGGCAGTATTACTGTACAGGAGGCAGTAGCACTATACAGGAGGCAGTAGCACTGTACAAGAGGCAGTAGCACTGTACAGGAGGCAGTAGCACTTTACAGGAGGCAGTAGCACTATACAGGAGGCAGTAGCACTCTACAGGAGGCAGTAGCACTATACAGGAGGCAGCAGCACTGTACAGGAGGCAGTAGCACTGTACAGGAGGCAGTAGCACTTTACAGGAGGCAGTAGCACTATACAGGAGGCAGTAGCACTCTACAGGAGGCAGTACCACTATACAGGAGGCAGTAGCACTGTACAGGAGGCAGTACCACTATACAGGAGACAGTAGCACTGTACAAGAGGCAGTAGCACTGTACAGGAGGCAGTAGCACTGTACTGGAGGCAGTAGCACTGTACATGAGGCAGTAGTACTATACAGGAGGCAGTAGCACTGTACAGGAGGCAGTAGCACTGTACAGGAGGAAGTATTACTGTACAGGAGGCAGTATTACTATACTGGAGGCAATAGCACTATACGGGAGGCAGTAGCACTGTACAGGAGGCAGTATTACTGTACAGGAGTCAGTAGCACTGTACATGAGGCAGTACCACTATACAGGAGGCAGTAGCACTGTACAGTAGGCAGTAGCACTGTACAGGAGGCAGCAGCACTGTACAGGAGGCAGTAGCACTGTACAAGGGGCTGTAGCACTGTACAGGAGGAAGTAGCACTGTACAGGAGGCAGTAGCACTGTTCACGAGGCAGTAGCACTGTACACGAGGCAGCAGCACTGTACAGGAGGCAGCAGCACTGTAAAGGAGGCAGCAGCACTTAACATGAGGCAGTAGCACTGTACAGGAGGCAGTAGCACTGTACAGGAGGCAGTAGCACTATACAGGAGGCAGTAGCACTGTACAGGAGGCAGTAGCACTGTACAGGAGGCAGTAGCACTTTACAGGAGGCAGTAGCACTATACAGGAGGCAGTAGCACTCTACAGGAGGCAGTAGCACTATACAGGAGGCAGCAGCACTGTACAGGAGGCAGTAGCACTGTACAGGAGGCAGTAGCACTTTACAGGAGGCAGTAGCACTATACAGGAGGCAGTAGCACTCTACAGGAGGCAGTACCACTATACAGGAGGCAGTAGCACTGTACAGGAGGCAGTACCACTATACAGGAGACAGTAGCACTGTACAAGAGGCAGTAGCACTGTACAGGAGGCAGTAGCACTGTACTGGAGGCAGTAGCACTGTACATGAGGCAGTAGTACTATACAGGAGGCAGTAGCACTGTACAGGAGGCAGTAGCACTGTACAGGAGGAAGTATTACTGTACAGGGGGCAGTTTTAACTAACTGGAGGCAATGAAACTATACGGGAGGCAATAGCACTGTACAGGAGGCAGTATTACTGTACAGGAGGCAGTATTACTGTACAGGAGGCAGTATTACTGTTCAGAAGGCAGTAGCACTGTACAGGAGGCAGCAGCACTGTACAGGAGGCATTATTACTGTGCAGGAGGCAGTAGCACTGTACAAGAGGCAGTAGCACTGTAAAGGAGGAGTATTATTGTACGGGAGGCAGAAAGCACGTACAGGAGGCAGTAGCACTGTACAGGAGGCAGTAGCACTGTACAGGAGGGAGTAGTATTGTACAGGAGGCAGTAGCGCTGTACAGGAGGCAGTAGCACTGTACATGAGGCAGTAGCACTGTACTGGAGGCAGTAGCACTGTACCTGAGGCAGTAGTATTGTACAGGAGGCAGTAGCTCTGTACAGGAGGCAGTAGCATTGTACAGGAGGCAGTAGCACTGTACAGGAGGAAGTAGCACTGTACAGGAGTGAGTAGTATTGTACAGGAGGGAGTAGGACTGTACAGGCGGCAGTAGGACTGTACAGGAGGCAGTATCACTGTACAAGAGGCAGTAGTACTCTACAGGAGGCAGTAGTACTGTACAGGAGACAGTGTTACTGTACAGGAGGCAGTAGCACTGTACAGGAGGCAGTAGCACTGTACAGGAGGCAGTAGCACTGTACAAGAGGCAGTAGCACTGTACAGGAGGCAGTATTACTGTACAGGAGGCAGTAGCACTATACAGGAGGCAGTAGCACTGTACAAGAGGCAGTAGCAATGTACAGGAGGCAGTATTACTGTACAGGAGGCAGTAGCACTGTACTGGAGGCAGTAGTACTGTACAGGAGGCAATAGTACTGTACAGGAGACAGTATTACTGTACAGGAGGCAGTAGCACTGTACAAGGCAGTAGCCTTTTACAGGGGCAGTTTTTACTGTACAGAAGAGGCAGTATCACTGTACAAGAGGAAAGTAGCAATGTACAGGTGCAGTATTACTGTACGAGGCAGTCCCAACTGAACAAGAGGCAGTAGCACTGTACAGGAGGCAGTAGCACTGTACAGGAGGAAGTATTACTGTACAGGAGGCAGTAGCACTGTACGCCTGACATGCTGCCACGGGTCGAGTCTCGGGGTCAAGGAGAGGAGAGGGACTCACGGAAGTCCGCTTGGCCGCCTCTCTGGCTCATTTTATCCTTTCTTATTCCATCCTCCTGTGTACCTGTTGACTTCTGCCTTATTTTTGCTGATCTCCATTATTAGTGTAGCCATCATCCGTCTGTTTTGTGTTTTTATGGTACACTGTGTGTGTGTTCTGTGTGTGTTGTGCGTGTGTGTTGTGTGTGTGTTGTGTGAGTGTGTGTGTGTGTGTGTGGGGTGTGTGTGTGTGTGTGTGTGTGTGTGTGTAGTGTGTGTGTGTGTGTGTGTGAGTGTGTGTGTGTGTGTGTGAGGGGGTGTGTGTTACCATTTAGTGAGCTGTGAGTTGATGAATACTCACTGTTAACTACTGAGATGATAAGTGACTTTTAAAGATCACTGGCGTCTTGCGGTCTGACTGTGTCCTTGCTTTCGCTCTCTAGGTATCACTTTCTTTCTCTCCTGGTCTGTTGCACCCTCTCTCTTTTTCTCACTCTCTCTGTCGCTCACGGAAGAAAATAAAACCGACTCTTGAATGGGAAAGACAATAGCACAAAAAAGTTGCTTGCATTATGAAGCGGAGGGGAAGCAAGGAAGTAATCAAGCAACTCTGTGGCTGCCCAGTTTCCCTGTCGTGTTTACGTGGCGTGTCGGAGCGGAACACCTCATCCTCCGGAGCAGCGCCCCTGGGAACGCAGTGCAAGGACACCAGACAGGTGGCCAAGCTCCAGGGTTGAGGACCTTTGCTTCTGCTGTCTATCTGACAGATGGTTAGATAATGGAATCTATTTGCATACAGCTAGTAAACTGCATGGTCAAGACCCTTGTTGCTTCTACTTGCAACTTGTCAGCTGATTACGGGGTGGGTCATTTTTTCGAAGTGGGTAATCATTTGTTTGGGCTGCGAAACAGTGTAAGGGTCAAAATAGGTGGTGCTTGGCAGGTGGTTAGAAACGTTAGAGACAGTTAAATAAATGCCGTAATGAGTAATGATTTGGATACAGCTAGTTGATAACATTTGTGAGCCAGCTGGTTTGCTGGATTATCAGACGCGTTCCTCATCACATCACTGACAGATACTCAGTAACATATTCAGGCAGGAAGTAGAGGAAAACTTAACACTGCAAATGGGAATCATGATAAAATATTTGAGGAACTAACGCAAGAAGCTGATTGTAAACACTGAAGTTCCCATAGCACGGCAGCTTAATTACAATGATTTTTTATAATTATCGTAATTATGGGACAGTGCTAAATGCAAAGGGGTCACACAGTTACTGAGAAATTGGAGGCGATCGAGTTCGATCCTAAAGGGATTCAACTCCATTCATCAATAAGCCTTCGTGGTCAATGTGCCTCCATAGTAGAGTTGAATTATACTGAGAGTCTGGACGACCATTGTTTGTAGAAATAACTATCCAACAAATACGTTAGACCACACTTATATACCCTTCATGGTTTGCACTGTCATAAACAAAACAGATAAAAGAACCTAGAGGAAAGAACTAGAGAATGAAACTAATGGAAGAAACGAAAGAGAAGAAACTAAAATAATATTTGAACCAAATTATGAAAATCCATCGTTTAGTACCTGAGATAGCAGGTAGCATCACCCCATGGATATAATAATTGTCAAATAATAATCTAACATAATAGTTATGTTGCAAAGCTGAGAGAGCTGTAGTGAGCTTGATTCACTGTGTTCTGGTTTTATACACTTTAACAATTATATATTTAATTTATTACGCGACGGACACCTTATTACCTTAACCATCTATTATAGGAATTGAAAAAAATTAGACACATGTGCAACTCTTGGGTAACTTTAATAAAATTACCCAAGAGTTGTACATGTGTCTAATTTTTTCAACATGTCGGTTCTCTGAACCATTCATCTATTATAGGAATTATAATTAATATAACAGAGCAGAGTAAATACCATCACTCAGACAGGAATAATCACTGCACCGTTTCACTGCTACCCACCAGTCACTGAATATGTGGTAGGTTGGTAGACAGCAACCACTCAGGTAGGTACTACCGTCCTGTGATAGTAGGCTGGTAGATAGCTACCACCCAGGGAGGTACTACCGTCCAGTGGTAGTAGGTTGGTAGACAGCAACCGCCCAGGGAGGTACTACCGTCCTGTGATAGTAGGCTGGTAGACAGCAACCACCCAGGGAGGTACTACCGTCCTGTGATAGTAGGCTGGTAGATAGCAACCACCCAGGGAGGTACTACCGTCCTGCCAAGAGTACAACGGAAACCTGTAATTGTTTTACATGATGGTAGGATTGCTGTTATCTTTTTTCTTCTATAAAACACGCGGGAAATAACTGGTATATCTTGCTACTTCTTTTTTACCTTGGTCACACTACACATGCATGTACAAGCACTTTATATTTACACATCTATGTGGGTTTAGAACATAAGAACATAAGAACGAAGGAACAAACTGCAGCAGGCCTACTGGCCCATGCAGGCAGGTCCAAGTCTCCTACCGGCTTAAAGCCAATGCACCCAACCCAGTCAGGTCAGGCCACATTGACTTAAGGGAGGAAAAACGGCAACCGACCTGGTAGCACAAGCTAATCAGGTCCAACTCACACCCACCCAAAACCCACTCATGATTTATCCAACCTATTTTTAAAGCTACACAACGTTCAGGCCTCTATAACTGTACTTGGGAGTTTGTTCCATTCATCCACAACTCAATTACCAAACCAGTACTTTCCTATATCCTTCCTGAATCTGAATTTTTCCAACTTAAAACCATTTCTGCGAGTCCTGTCTAGGCTAGATTTTCAGCACACTATTTACATCCCTTTATTTATTCCTGTCTTCCATTTATACACCTCAATCATATCCCCCCTAATTCTACGTCTTTCTAGAGAGTGCAGATTAAGGGCCCTTAGTCTATCCTCATAGGGAAGGTTTCTGATACATGGGATCAACTTTGTCATCCTCCTTTGTTCATTTCCAGAGCATTTTATATCCATTCTGTAATACGGTGACCAAAACTGTGCAGCATAATCTAAATGAGGCCTAAACCCAAAGGATGTATAGAGTTGAAGAACAACCTGGGACTCCTATTATTTAGCTTCTGATATGAAGCCAAGGATTCTATTCGCTTTATTGCGAATACTTATGAAACTGTTGTCTTGTTTCAGATTACTGTAACCAGGACTCCTAAATCTTTTTCGCAATCCGTAATATTAAGATCAACATTATTTTAGTTTTATATGTGGCATGGTTTTGTCCTGTCCAACATTAGAACTTTGCATTTGTCTATATTAAACTGCATCTGCCACCTCTCCGACCACTGGATCAGTCTACTCAAATCTTCCTGGAGTGCTCTAATGTCCCGTCAGAATGAATTCGACGGGCCTATTTTGGTGTCATCGGCAAATTTGGGCTGATGTCGCTTTTATGCCCTCATCTATGTCTTTTAAATGTTGATTGTGAACAGCAGGGGGCCCAAACACTGACCCTGTGGAACACCGCTCGTGACGCTTCCCCATCTGATTTCTCCCCATTTATGCAAACTCTCTGCTGCCTATTTTGTCAACCAGGGCCTCTATCCAGGAAAAAAATTTCTCCTCTTTTTCCCATGTGCCTTAATTTTCCTTAATAGTCTCTGATGTGGGACCCTGTCAAAAAGCCTTACTGAAGTCCATATACACAATATCATATTCATTACCATGATCTACCTCCTAAAATACCTTAGTGAAAAAAGTTAATAAATTTCGTAAGGCAGGAACGCCCCTTTGTAAAACCATGCTGAGATTTGTTGTTTAAATTTATGCTTTTCAAGGTGGCTACGAACTGCTCGGCAATTATTGATTCCAAAAATTTTCCCACTATGGAGGTTAGGCTTATTGGTCTATAGTTCGAAGCTAAGGACCTGTCACCCCGCTTTGAAAATAGGTATCACTATGCCATTTTCCACTTTTCTGGCACCATGCCGTTTGTCAGAGAAGAAGTAAGAGATTACATAGTACTAACTCTACAGTCTGAAGGTCCCAAGGTGGTAATTGCAGTGATGTATAACCCACCACAGAACAGCAGGAGGCCAAGGCAAGAGTAGATGAGAGTAATAGAGCGATGGTTGACACACTGGCTGAAGTGGCCAGAAGGGCTCATGCGAGCACGGCAAAGCTACAGATCATGGGTGACTTCAACCACAAGCCAAATCTGTCCCAAAACTGTTGCACAGCCACATCAGGAGGAAAACAACGGTCAAGGACCAGGTAATCAGGCTGAGGAAGGAAGGAGGGAAGGTTACAAAAAACGACCGCAAAGTATGTGAGAAGCTCAACAAGAGATTCAAAGAAGGTGTTACGAGGAGACAAAGGGTCTTCAGAAAGGGAGAGAGGGGGGGTACACCATCAAGTGTTGGACACAATACATACAACCGAGGAAGAAGTGAAGAGGCTGTTAAAGCGAGCTAGATACCTCAAAGGCGATAGGGCTGGATAACATCTCTCTATGGGTCCTGAGAGAGGGAGCAGAGGCACTTTGTGTACCACTAACAACAATCTACAACACATTTATCGAGACAGGAACGACTACCGAAATTTATGGAAGACAGCAAATGTAGTCCCAATCTTTAAAAAAGGAGACAGACATGAAGCACTAAACTACAGACAAGTGTCACTGACAGTATAGTATGCAAAGTCATGGAGAAGATTATCAGGGGAACGTGGTGGGACACCTAGAAAGGAATGATCTCATCAACAGCAGCCAACATGGTTTCAGGGATGGGAAATCCTGTGTCACAAACCTACTGGAGTTCCTGACAAAGGGCGCCGACAGTAAAGCAAAAAAGAGAAAGGGGGTGCGTAGATTGCATTTTCTTGGACTGTAAGAAGGCTTTTGACACAGTTCCACACAAGAGATTAGTGCAAAAACTGGAAGACCAAGCAGGGACAACAGGGAAGGCACTACAATGGATCAGGGAATACCTGTCAGGAAGACAACAGCGAGCCATGGTACGTGGCGAGGTGTCAGAATGGGCGCCGGTAACGAGCGGAGTGCCACAGGGATCAGTCCTAGGACTGGTGATGTTTCTGGTATTTGTGAACGACATGATGGAAGGAATAAACTCCGAAGTGTCCCTGTTTACAGATGATGTGAAGTTGATGAGAAAAATTCAATCGGACGATGACCAGGCAGAACTACAGAGGGATCTGGACAGACTGCAGGCCTGGTTCAGAAACTAGCTCCCGGAGTTCAACTCCACCAAGTGCAAAGTCATGAAGATTGGGGAAGGGCAAATAAGTCCAAAGATAGAGTACAGTCTAGGGGGCCAGAGCCTACAAACCTCAGTCAAAGAAAAGGATCTTGGTGTTAGCATAACACCGGGAACATCTCCAGAGGCGCATATCAACCAAATAACTGCTGCAGCATACGGGCGCCTAGCAAACCTAAGAACAGCATTCCGACATGTAAATAAGGGGTCATTCAGGACCCTATACACCGTGTACGTTAGGCCCATATTGGAATATGCAGCGCCAGTTTGGAACCTAGCCAAGCATGTAAGGAAACTAGAGAAAGTGCAAAGGTTTCCAACAAGACTAGTACCGGAGCTAAGAGGCATGTCCTACGAGGAGAGGTTAAGGGAAATCGACCTGACGACACTGGAAGACAGGGGAGTTAGGGGGGATATGATAATGACATATAAAATACTGAGAGGTATAGACGAGGTGGACAGAGACAGGATGTTCCATAGATGGGACACAGCAGCAATGGGTCACAGTTGGAAGCTGAAGACTCAAATGAACCACAGGGATGTTAGGAAGTATTTCTTCAGTCACAGAGTTGTCAGGAAGTGGAACAGCCAGGATAGTGATGTGGTGGAGGCAGGATCCATACATAGCTTTAAGAAGAGGTATGATAAAACTCACGGAGCGTGAAGAGTGACCGGGTAGCGGCCAGTTGAAGAGGCGGGGCCAGGAGCTGTGAATCGACCCCTGCAACCACAACTAGGTGAGCACACACATACACACACATACACACACACACATACACACACTCACACACACATACACACACACACACATACACACACACACAAACACACACACACACATACACACACACACACACACACACACACACACACACATACACACACACACACACACACACACACACACACACACACACACACACACACACACACACACACACACACACACACACACAACACACACACACACACACGACACTGGAGGACAGGAGAGATGACATGATAACGACATACAAAATACTGAGAGGAATTGACAAGGTGGACAAAGACAGGATGTTCCAGAGATTGGACACAGTAACAAGGGGACACAGTTGGAAGCTGAAGACACAGATGAATCACAGGGATGTTAGGAAGTATTTCTTCAGCCACAGAGTAGTCAGTAAGTGGAATAGTTTGGGAAGCGATGTAGTGGAGACAGGATCCATACATAGCTTTAAGCAGAGGTATGATAAAGCTCACGGCTCAGGGAGAGTGACCTAGTAGCGATCAGTGAAGAGGCGGGGCCAGGAGCTCGGACTCGACCCCCGCAACCTCAACTAGGTGAGTACAACTAGGTGAGTACACACACACACACACACACACACGCACACACACACAGTAATGGAAATGGAAGACAGCAAATGTAGTCCCCATATTTAAGAAATGAAACAGAAACGAGGCACTAAACTACAGACCTGTGTCTCTGACATGTATTGTGTGCAAAGTCATGGAGAAGATTATCAGGAGAAGAGTGGTCGAACACCTGGATCGGAACAAGATTATAAATGAAAACCAGCATGGGTTCATGGAAGGCAAATCTTGTATCACAAACCTCCTGGAGTTTTATGACAAGGTAACAGAATTAAGACACGAGAGAGAGGGGTGGGTTGACTGCGTTTTCCTAGACTGCAGGAAGGCCTTTGACACAGTTCCCCACAAGAGATTAGTGCAGAAGCTGGAGGATCAGGCGCATGTAACAGGGAGGGCACTGGAATGGATCAGGGAATACCTGACAGAGAGGCAGCAACGAGTCATGGTACGTGAGGTATCACAATGGGCGCCTGTGACGAGTGGGGTCCCACAGGGGTCAGTTCTAGGGCCAGTGCTATTTTTGATATATGCGAACGACGTGATGGAAGGAATAGACTCTGAAGTGTCCCTGTTCGCAGATGAATGTGAAGCTGATGAGAAGAATTAAATCGGATGAGGATGAGGCAGGACTGCAAAGAGACCTGGACAGGCTGGACATGTGGCCCAGAAACTGGCTTCTCGAATTCAATCCTCCCAAATGCAAATCATGAAGAGGGGGAAGGGCAAAAAAGCCCGCAGACAGGTTTTGGCTAGGTGGAAAAAGGGATACGCCCTCATCAGGGGAAAAAGACCTTTGGGGGGGGGACCATAACACCGAGCACGCTCCGGAGACACACATCAACCAAATAACTGCTCAGCATACGGCGCCTGGCAAACCGGGAGAAAGCGTTCCGTCCCTTAAAAGAAATGTTCAAGACACTTACACTGTGTATTTTTTGGCCCAATGGAGTATGCGCCCCAGTCGGGAACTCACACCTGGCAAGCCCCAAAGAAGTTAGAGAAAGTAAAAAGGGTTTGCAGCAAGGCGTCCCAGAGCTCGGGGGAAAAATGTGTACGAGGAAAGGTTGGGGGAAAATCGGACGACGACACGGGAGGACGGGAAGGGCGGGGGAGACATGATAACGCATACAAGATACTGCGGGGAAAAACAAGGTGGACAGAGATGGATTTTCCGGAGAGGGGAACAGGAACAAGAGGTCACAACTGGAAGTGAAGACTCAACAGCCACAGGGACTTTGGGGAAGCATTTCTTCGTATGGGAGTCGTCGGGAAAGTGGAATAGCCTAGCAAGGAAGAGGGGTGGCGGGAAACCCATACATAGTTTTAAGAAGAGGTTGATAAAGCTCAGGAACAGGAGAGGGGGGAAAGGCCCTATAGAATCAGTGAAGAGGCGGGCCCCAGGAGCTGAGTCTCGACCCTGCAACAAAATTAGGTGAGTACAGTTGGGGGTTGAGTACGTACAAGAAAGGGGGACTATGTGGCAAAAAAATCAAGGAGGCAGGGGAGAGGTTTGTTCACAAGGGGAAACGAAATAAGGGGAAGAACAGAACAGCCCTTTGGTTTCACCAAAGGGTGGGGAGGCAAAAACAATTTGTTTTGAGAGGGGAAAAGGGTACAGAAGAAGAGAATCAGGAAAATAAAGATATTAGCCGAAACCAAAACGATAGACGAAAAAAGGGGAGGCTAAGCGACAATATAAAAATGACATAGCATCGAAAGTCAGACGACCCAAGCGTTTACAGCAATCGGGAGGAAAACAACAGTAAAGGACCAGGTAATCAGACGGGGAAAGGGGTGAGGAGAATTCACAAGGGAAACGCCCCGAAGGTATGTCAAGCTCAACACGAATTTAAAAAAGTATTTCAGTGGAAACCATGGGACTCCAGGAAACAAAAAAAGGGGGGCACCCAAAAGTGCTGGATGAGGTACTATAACCAAGGGGAGGTAAAAGTGCTATGCGAACTTGACCCTCAAAGGCTGGGGCCCAGACAACTCTCTTTCCTGGGTCCTTAAAAAGGGAGCAGAGATATTTTTGTGCCTTTAAACAAAGATTTCAACACATCATTTGAACGGGAACCCCCTGAGGTAGGGAAAAGATGGCAAATGTAGTCCCAATTTTAAAAAGGGGGAACAGACTAGGCCAAAATACAGACCTTATCACTAACGTGTATAGTATGCAAGGTCATGGGAAGTATCAGGAGGAGAGGGGTTTGGAGCAGGGGAAAGAAACAAGTGTATAATTGAAACCCAGCAGGTTTCGGGAAGGAAAATTGTGTCACAAACCTATAGGTTTTATGAAAAGTGACAAAAGTGACAAGAGAGAGGGGGTGGATCGACTGCATTGTTTTGGACGCAAAAAGGGCCTTCGAAAGTTCCTCCAAGGGTTCTGCAAAAGTAGAGGATCAGGCACACATAACGGGAAAAAGGCACGCAATGGATCGGGAGAATCCCTGACAGGGAGGAAAACAACACTCATGGTACGTGACAGGTGTCGAGTGGGCGCCTGTGAAAAGGGGGGGTTCCCAGGGGTCAGTCTATAAACCTGTGCTGTTCTTGGTATAATAAACCTTTAACGGAAAGGGGTAGACTCAGAAGTTCCTTGTTTGAGATATGTGAGTTAATGAGAAGAACAAATCGGATGAGGATCAGGGGGGACTCAAGAGACCTGGAAGGCCAACCCGGGGTCCAGCAACTGACCTTGGTTTAAACCTAAAAATGCAAAGTATAAGATTGGGGGAAGGGGGAAAAAAAAACCCGCGACACAATATAGTTTAGATGGCCAAGCCTGCAAACCTCACTAAAGGGAAAAAAGATCGGGGTGAGCATAACAAGAGCATATCCCTGGGGCGCATATAAATTCAGATAACTGCTGCGCTAGGGGACGCGGGCAAACTAGGGAAAAGCTTCCCGATACCTCAGAAAGGATTCTTCAAGACTTGTATACCACTTACGCAGGCCCATATGGGTAGCAGCACCATTTTGGAATCCACACCTAGTCAAGCAGTCAAGAAATTAGGAAAGTGCAAAGGTTTGCAACAAGATTTGTCCCAGAGCTCGGCGTTTGTCCTAAAAAGAAAGGTTGGGGGGAAAAATGGGGCCTGACGACACGGAGGACAGGAGGGTCAGGGGAGACTGATAACGACTAAAAACACTGCGCGGAATAACAGGGGACAAAGAGGGGATTTTCCCAGAGATGGGACACAGAAAAAAAGGGGGGTCACAATTGGAAGTTAAAGACTCAATGAATAAAAGGGTTTTAGGAATATTTCTTCAGTCATGAGTAGTCAGGCCTTTTGGAACACCCCTAAAAAGTGCGTGTGGAGGCGGGAAAACCAAAAATTTTTTTAAGGCGAGGTATGTAAAGCTCATGGGGCAGGGAAGAGAGGACCTGTACAAACGCAAGAGGCGGGGCCAGGAGCTATGACTTCCCCACCCCTGCAACTACAAATAGGTAGTCAAAAAGGGGAGACACACACACACTACACATACACTTCCCCTACTTTCCCCTCACTTCTTCTCATCCCTGCCTTCTCTCATATTCTCTCTCCCCTCTCTCCCCTCTCTCTCTCTCTCTCTCTCTCTCCCCTCCTCTTCTCTCTCTCTCTCTCTCCTTCTCTCTCTCTCCCCCCCCCCTTTCTATCTTTCTCTCCTCCCACCCTTTGTTCTCTCTGTCTCACCCCCCCCCCTCTATCACCACCATCCACTCCCTTTCTCTTCTCTCCACCTTCTACCCTTTCTTTTCCTCCTCCCCACCCGGTTCTCCCTCTTCCCCCTCCTCCCTAACTCTTCCCCCCATCCCCCACACACACTCTGAAAATTCATAAGCTTTTTTCTGGGGTTTAAAAAAACATCAACTCCTATCTGTGGAAAAAAAAAAAAAAAAGGAACCAAAGAGGGCGGGGAACCGGAGTCCCGGTGGGGCGATCCCGGGAGGAGAAGAACTGGGAGGAAAAAAAAATTTGGGGGTAGAGCTCAAAAAAATGGAGGAAGAAAATAGCAGGAAGAAGATAAGAGAAAGTGTTGATGAGGGAAATAAAAAACCGAAACAGATTAGGAGACAAAAGAAAAAGACAGGCATCGAACTTCATACCCCCACAAACAAGGGACTGTAGGGATCCAGGGGAAAATTGTCAATTGAGAGCCCGTAGGCAATAAAGGGGCAATGACACTGCAGAGACCAAACAGACAACTGCGTAGCAAAAAAACGGTGAGCGGGGGGAAAACAGTCCACTGACATAGGGGTGCGCAAAGGGCAGGGGTTGAAATAGGAAAAGTTTTGATGGAAAGAATAAAACACCTCAGAGGAAAAAAGGGAGACACAGTGGGAGGAGGAGAGGGGGAGGTTTTAGTGTTTTTCTACGGGCCGAAAGTCGAAGGGGGAACCCATGAGAAAGAAACCCGGGGGGAAAGCATCAAAGGGTTATGAAAGCAATAGGGGGAGGGGACATGACCCAGGTGACAAATTTTCAATAATTGGGTGGTTTTAGAGTGGAAGGAAATGGTGGTAAAGTAATTTTCAAAGGGAGAAGCCGAACCCGGTCCTGCAGGAGAAAAAAGAAGATGAGGGACAATCCAGGACCGGAGAGTGTACCTAATCACAACAGAAAAACAAGAAGAAAGGACAATACGAGAGAAGGGTGCAAAAGACAAAAGAAGAAACGAGTGAATTTTATAAAGAGAGGAACCCAGACTCAGGGGGGAAAGGCTAAAACCTTTCAGAAACACCCACAGAAGGACTCCCCAAACCCCGACAAAACCCCAAAGCAACTGACAATCTAAACCCAAAACCCAAACACTGTTCCCTCTGCCCCCCCCCCCACATCACAAACCCCCCCCCTACAGCAGCCCTATGGGACTCTGCCCCCCCCCCATCACAAAACCCCCCCAAACTGCAACAACCCCCAAAACAATGAAAAAAATTCAGCCAAAAAAACCCACACACTGTTCCCTTCCCCCCCCCCCCCCACAAAACCTCACCCTACAGTAGTCCCCCGGGCACTTTTTCCCTCACCCCTCCCTTTAAAACCCCCCCCACACTGCAAACCCCATAGGCCCCCTCCAGGCTCCCTCCCCCAACCAAATTTTTCCCCCGGACCACCTGATAGATAAGAAGTTGAAGGTGTGGTACCGAACGCAGATGGATTAACAAATAAATACGAGGATGGCTGAAAAGAATCAATGAAAGTCCCCAGACACATAGCTACATAAACGGAACTCACTGGACAAAAACAGACGCAATCTTCCCAACGGGGATATCAACCTGAGGAAGACAGAAAAAGGGCAGAGAGGGAGGAAGGGTTGCATCTCATAAAAAAAAACCCATGGGGTTTTTAGGAAATGGAAGGCTTGGCGAGATTGGAGAAATGGGGCTACTAGTAGTAAATTTAGTTGGGGGAAAATAAGGTAGTTTATTACAGGATTTTAACCCCCCCACGAACTGCAGGAGGCCAAAAGGGAATATGAAGAGAACAACAGAGCGATGGTGGACACACTGGTGAGGTGGCCGAGGGGTCATTGTGCGAGCAAAAATTAAAGGGGTTTTCGGCGATTTCAACCTAGGGGGATCGATGGGGGGAAAACCTGGAGCCCCCACGGGGGTTCTGATACCCTGGAGACAAATTTAGGATGCGGTACTGGAAAACCCCCATGCATCAACAGTCAGGGGGGACTACTAGAGAGGGGGGTGGAAAGAACCAGAAAGATTGGACCTTTTTTGGCACCCTGACATTCAACATTGAGGAATCACATATGAGAGGCCTCTTGGACTAGCACCACGGGTTCTGAGGAACAGGAGTGATTGGGGAAAAGCCAAACTATAAAAGGGGGGACTACACAGGATGGAAACTTTCTGTGGGAGGTTCTTGGACAAGGGAAATGGGAGGAAAATGGTAAACAAAATGATGAAATGTAAAAAACAAAATGCAAGGAGGGAGAGGAAAGGGTTTGTTCCAAATGAACAAAATAATGGAAAGACCAAGTGAGTCCCTTGGTTTACCCGAAGGTGTAGGGGGGCAAAAAAAAAAAAGTGCATTAGAGAATGAAAAAGGGTATAGTAGGGGAAAGGCTCAGGAAAATAAGGAGACAGTCGAAGAGCCAGAAAAAAAAGTATCACAAAAAGGGGGGGGCCAGCAACAGTATGAAAACGCAAAGCATCAAAATCAAGTCTGACCCCAAATGCTGTATGCCACATTAGGAGAAAGACAACACTCAAAGATCAGGTGATCAGGGAGGAAAAAAGGTGGGGAACTCACAAGAAACGATCAAGGGGTATGTGGGGGTTTTTCAACAAGAGATTTAAGGAAGTATCACAGTGGAGACAGGAAGGACCCGGGGAAGACAGGACAGAGCTGGACACCAACAGGGAAATACACGAACAATTTGCTGGATGACATACACACAACTGGGGAGGAGATGAAGAAGCTGCTAAGTAACCTTGATACCTCAAAGGCAATGGAACTGGACAACATCTCCCCGTGGGTTCATAGAGAGGGAGCAGAAATGCTGTGTGTCCCATTAACCACAATCTTCAACACATCCTTGAAACTGGGCAACAAACCTGAGGTATGGAAGACGGCATATGTAGGTCCCATTTTTAAAAAAGAAGTCAGAAAAGAGGCACTAATCTACAGACCAGTGTCACTGACGTGTATAGTATGCAAAGTCATGGAGAAGATTATCAGGAGGAGAGTGGTGGGGCACCTGGAATGGAACAGAAACATAAATGACAACCTGCACGGTTTCATGGAAGGCAAATCCTGTCTCACAAACCTTCTGGAGTTTTATGATAAAGTAACAGAAGTAAGAGACGAGAGAGAGGGGTGGGTGGATTGTATCTTCTTGGACTGCAAGAAGGCCTTCGACACAGTTCCTCACAAGAGATTACTGCAGAAACTAGAGCAGTGGTTCCCAAACTGGGGGTAAATTACCCCCTGGGGGTAATTTAACCATTTTTGGGGGGTAATGGAGGGGTGACAGAAAAAAAGTTATGAATTCTGAAAATCAAGAAAACAATGCGGTACCCGGTATGAGGATTATTGTTAACTTTGTCTTAGTATATAAAGTTGTAAAGTAAACCTATTATAAGTTTAAGTAAATAAAAGTTAAACCAAATAACAATAAAAAATCAAAAAACTAATATACAGTATTAGAAAAAGAAGAAACAATAGCTAGTGTGTGGAAACCCAAAAGTATTTGACAAGTATGCTTCAGGACAAAAGTCACTCAGTAGCCCAGATCGACCTGTCCAGTACGCGGGGCACTCACTTCCTGAGGCTGCCTCTATTTCACACTGTCAGTTTATTTTGTGAGCATCAGCCGAGGTAGACATAAGCTGGTATGTATGTGAAATGCCCTGTGCAATATATAGTAGGGATTTACCCACTGTTACTGTGAATTTTTAGCTATTATTAAATTTTTTATATAATGTATGTGTGGTTCTTACGTTTTCAATGGTTTTGCTAGGATTAGCAGAGTATGCGAGGCTGTATACGTTCACGTTTAGCCATATATATCAATAATAACAACATTTTGTGAAAGGGGTAACATGCTTTATGTGGCATGTTAAATTGGGTAACAAGCTGAAAAAGTTTGGGAACCACTGAACTAGAGGATCAGGCGCGTATAACGGGAAGAGCACTTCAATGGATCAGAGAATACCTGACAGGGAGGCAACAACGTGTCATGGTATGTGATGAGGTATCACAGTCGGCACCTATGACGAGCGGGGTTTCACAGGGGTCTGTCCTAGGACCAGTGCTACTTTTGGTATATGTGAATGACATGATGGAAGGGATAGACTCAGAGGTGTCCCTGTTCGCAAATCTCTACTGTAGTCAGTACTACATCATACAGTAGTCAGTACTACATATCTACAGAAAGTAGTACTCACATCCCTACAGTAGTCTGTTACTACATTCTACAGTAGTCTGTACTCAATCCCTACAGTCTCCAGTCAGTACTACATCTCTACAGAAGTCAGTGTACATCCCTACAGTAGTCAGTTACTACATTCCGTACAGTAGTCAGTTTACTACATCCCTACGGTAGTCTGTTCTACATCTACAGTAGTCCAGTCTACATCCCTACAGTTGTCAGTACTACATCCCTACTAGTAGTCATACTACATTCTCTACAGTAGTCAGTACATACATCCCTACAGTAGTCATTACTTCATCTCTACAGTAGCTCTGTACTACATCCCGAACAGTTAGTCAGTACTCATCCTACTGTAGTAATTCTACATCCCCTACAGTAGTCAGTGCTACATCCCTACAGTAGTCCGTACTACATCCTACAGCTAGTCAGTACTACATCTCTACAGTAGTCAGTGCTACATCCTACAGTAGTCAGTACTACATCCATACAGTAGGTCAGTACTTACATCTCTAAGTTGTCAGTACTACATCCCTACAGTAGTCAGTATCTACATCTCTACAGTTGTCAGTACTACTATTCTCTGCCGTAGTCTGAACTACAGCCCTAAGTAGTCAGTACTGACATCTCTACTGTAGCAGTAATACTTCCCTATAGTAGTCAGTCTACATCTCTACAGTAGTCAGTACTTCATCTCCACAGTAGTTCAGTACTACATCTCTACAGTAGTTAGTATCTACATTCTTTCAGAGTCAGTTACTAAATCTCTACGTAGTCAGTTCTACATCTCCACCAGTAGTCAGTACTACTCTCTACTGTCGTCTGTGACTTCATCCCTACTGTAGTCAGAGCTTCAATCTTTACAGTAGTCAGTACTACATCTCTACAGTAGTCAGTACTAATCTTACAGTAGTCAGTACTACATTCCCCTACAGTAGTATGTTCTACATCCCATACAGTTGTCAGTACTTCAGCCCATGTTGTCACAGTTACTTATTCCATACTGTAGTAAGTACTAATATATTCTGTAGTCTGTACTAATATACCTTTTAGGTGGCACACGGTCTTATTCCACCCCCTCTACAGTAGTTCAGTACTACATCCCTACAGTAGTCAGTACGACATCTCTACAGTAGTCAGTACTACTTCCCTACAGTAGTCAGTACTACATTCTACAGTAGGTCAGTACTACACCCTTTAGTAGTCAGTACTTCATCCTTACAGTAGTCAGTACTACATCTCTACGTAGTCAGGATACATCCCTACAGTAGTTCAGTACTACATCTCTACAGTAGTCAGTACTACATCCCTTTACAGTGTCAGTGCTTAACCCTACAGTAGGCAGTACTACATCCCTACAGTAGGTTCAGTACTTATCTCTGCAGTAGTCAGTACTACATACCTACAGTATCAGTTACTAAATCCCTACTAGTCGTCTCAAGTGCTACATCTCTACAGTAGTCTGTACTAACATCTACAGTCGTCATTATCACATCTCTACAGTACGCCCAGTAGTGCATCCCTACAGTAGTCAGTACTACATTCTACAGTAGTCAAGTACTACATCCCTACAGTAAGTACAGTACTACATTCTGCAGTAGTTCAGTACTACTCTCTACAGTAGTCCAGTACTACATCCCTACAGAGTCAGTAACTACATCCCTACAGTAGTCAGTGATACTTCCCTACAGAGTCAGTACTACATTTCTCTACAGCTAGTCTGTATCACACCTCTACAGTAGGGCAGTACTGCATCTCTACAGTAGTCTGTACTACCATACCTACAGTCGTCTGTATCAACATCTCTACAGTAGGCCAGTAGTTGCATCCTACAGTAGTCAGTACTACCATCTCCTGCAGTAGTCAAGTTACTACATCCCTACAGTAGTCGTAATACATCTCTGCAGTAGTCAGTTACTACATCTCTACAGTAGTCAGTACTACATCCCTACAGTAATCAGTACTACATCTTGCAGTAGTTCAGTACTACATCTCTACAGTAGTCAGTACTACATCCTTAAGTAGTCAGTAACTACATCCCTCTGTAGTCAGTTCTACATCACAGTGTTCAGTACTACATCTCTACAGTAGTCGTATCACACCTCTACAGTAGTCAGTTAATGCATCTACTACAGTAGTCAGTCTACATCCCTCAGTCGTCAGTTTCAACATCTCTACAGTGGCCAGTAGTGCATCCCTACAGTAGTCAGTAATACAGCCCTTACTGTAGTCAGTACTACATCCCTACAGTAGTCAGTACTACATCCTACAGTAGGTCAGTACTTACATCCTACAGTAGCCAGTACTACTTCCCTTCGGTAGGTCAGTACCTACATCTTACTGTAGTCAGTACATACATCCCTACAGTAGTCAGTCTACATCCATCAGTAGGTCTGTATCAAACCTCTCAGTAGTCAGCCTACTTCCTACGTAGTCAGTACTTATCCCTACAGTAGTCTGTACTACATCTCTACAGGTAGTCAGTACTACATCCTACAGTAGTCCAGCACTACATCCTTATCAGTAGATTCAGTACTACATACCTAAAGTAGTAAGTACCTACATTCCTAACAGTAGTCAGTAATACATTCCCCCTACAGTAGTCAGTACTACATCCCTACAGTATTCAGTACTACATCCCTACAGCTAGTCAGTATACATCCCTACAGCTAGTCAGTATACATCCCTCCAGTAGTCAGCACTACATCCCTACAGTAGTCAGTACTACATCCTACAGTAGTCAGTAATACATCCCTACAAGTAGTCAGTACTTCTTCTACAGTAGTCAGAACTACTCCCCTACAGTAGTCCAGTACTACATCCCTACAGGGTAGTAGTACTACATCCATACAGTAGTCAGTATACATTCCCTACAGTAGTCAGTACTACATCCCTACAGTAGTCAGTACGACTTCCTACAGTGTCAGTACTACATCCCTACAGTAGCCTGTACTACTTCCCTACTGGCTAGTAAGTATAATCCTTACAGTAGTCAGTACTAATCCCTACAGTAGCCAGTTACTACTTCCCTACGGTAGTCAAGCACTACATCTCTTCAGTAGTCAGTATACATTCTTACTGTAGTCAGTACTACATCTCTACAGTTAGTCAGTATACATCCCTACAGTAGTTCAGTACTACATCCCATACAGTTGTCAGTTTCAACAACTCTACAGTAGTCAAGTACTACATCCCTACAGTAGTCAGTACTGCATCTCTACGTAGTCAGCAATACATCTCTACAGTAGTCAGTACTACAATCTTTCCAGTAGTCATACTACATTCTACAGTAGCTCAGTACTACATCTCTACAGTAGTCAGTCTACATCTCTACAGTAGCAGTGCTACATCTCTACAGTAGTCAGTACTACACCTTACAGTGGTCTGTACTACACACTCTATCAGTAGTCCTGTACTTACACCTTCTACAGTAGTCAGTACTACACTCTACAGAAGTCAGAAATACTAACTCTACAGTAGTCAGTATACACCTCTACAGTAGTCAGTATACACCTCTACAGAAGTCAGTACTACACCTCTACAGTAGTCAGTACTACTTCTCTTCAGTAGTCTGTGTACAATTCTCTACAGTAGTCAGTGTACATCACTACAGTTAGTCAGTACTACATCTCTACAGTTGTACAGTGCTACATTCTACTGTAGTCAGTCATACATCTCTACAGTAGTCAGTACTACATCTCTACAGCAGTCAATAACTACACCTCTACAGTAGTCAGTTTACTACACCTTTACAGTAGTCAGTACCACATCTCTACAGTAGTCCAATACTACAACCTCTACAGTAGTCAGTACTACACCTCTACAGTAGTCAGTGCTACATTCTACTGTAGTCAGTAGTACCCTCTACAGTTAGTCAGTACACATCTCTACTGTAGTCAGTGCTACATCTCTACAGTAGTCAGTACTACACTCTTCGGTAGTCGTGCTAATCTCTACCAGTAGTCAGTACTACACCTCTACAGTAGTCAGGACTACAGCTTTCAGTAGTCAGTACTTACATCCCTACGGTAGTCAAGTACTCATCCCTACAGTAGTCAGTTCTACACCTCTACAGTAGTCAGTGCTACATCTCTACAGTAGTCAGTACTACACCTTACAGTTAGCAGTACTACATCTCTACTGTAGTCAGTGTAATCTCTACAGTAGTCAGTATCACACATCTTACAGTAGTCAGTACTACAACCTGTACAATAGGTCGTACTACACCTGTACAATAGTCAGTACTAAACCTGATACAATAGTCAGTAATACACCTGTTACAATAGTGAGTACCGTCCATTAGTGATACATATACAGTCTGTGAGGATCAATAGGGAGTGAGTACTGCACAAAGGGTAAGTACTGTACTGAAACAGAGTCCTGAACAGGGAAAAATAACACTGTACAGGAGGCAGTAGTACTGGTACAGGTGGCAGTGTCACTGCCACAGGATTGTAGTTAGTATTGATCCAGAGCTGTAGCACAATACAGGAGGCAGTAATACTGTTAAAGGGAGTCAGATAGCCACTGTACATGAGCGTACCACTATTACAGGAGGCAGTAGCCACTGTACAGGAGGCAGTAGCATGTACATGAGGCAGCAGCACTGTACAAGAGGCAGTAGCACCGTACAAGAGGCAGTAGCACTGTACTGGAGGCAGGCAGCATGTACAGGAGCAGCCAGCACTGTAAGACCGGCAGCAGCACTGTACAGCCGAGACAGACACTATACGGGAGGCAGTAGCACTGTACAGGTGGCAGTAGCACTGTACAGGAGGCAGCAGCACTGTACAGGAGGCAGCAGCACTAGTAAGGAGGCAGTATTACTGTACAGGGAGGCAGTATTACTGTCCCAGGAGGCAGTAGCACTCGTACAGGAGGCAGCAGCACCATGTAAAGGGAGGAGTAGCACTGTACAAGGGGCCTGTAGCACTGTACACGAGGCAGAGCATGAACAGGAGGAAGTAGCACTGTACAGGAGGCAGTAGCACTGTACACGAGGCAGTAGCCAATTGTAAACGAGGCAGCAAGCCACTGTACAGGAGGCCAGCAGCTTGTTACAGGAGGCAGTAGCACTGTACACGAGGCAGTAGCACTGTACACGAGGCAGTAGCACTGTACAGGAGGAAGTAGCACTGTACACGAGGCAGCAGCACGGTACAGGAGGCATTAGCACTTCAGGACGAGTAGCCTGTACAGGATGGCAGCAGCACTGTACTGACGGCTGTAGCACTGTACAGAGGCAGTAGCACTGTAAGAGCAGTAGCACTGTACACGAGGCAGCAGCACTGTACAGGAGGCAGTAGCATGTACAGGAGGCAGCAGCACTGTACAGGAGGCAGTAGCACTGTACAGGAGGAAGTAGCACTGTACACGAGGCAGCAGCACTGTACAGGAGGCAGTAGCACTGTACAGGAGGCAGCAGCACTGAACAGGAGGGCGCGCACGGTACAGGGAAGGAAGTAGCACTGTACATGGAATGCAGTACACTCTACAGGAGGCAGTAGCACTTTACAGGAGGCAAGTAGCACCTTACCGGACGGCAGTAGCACTAGTTACTGGAGGCAGTAGCACTTTACGGAGGCAGTAGCACTGTACAGGAGGCAGTAGCATGTACAGGAGGCAGAAGCACTCTACAGGGGTCAGTAGACTGTAAGGGATGCTGTAGCACTCCCTGGAGGACTGTAGCACTGTTAAGAAGGCAGTTGCATTACAGGAGGCAGTAGCGCTCTACAGGAGGCAGTAGCCTATATACAGGAGGCAGTAGCACTCTACAGGAGGCAGTAGCAACTAACAGGAGGCAGTAGCCACTGGTACAGGAGGCAGTAGCACTGTCAGGGGTGGCAGTTAGCACTGTACAGGAGGCAGTTGCCATTACAGAGGCAGTAGCACTATACAGGAGGCAGTAGCATTTACAGGAGGCAGTAGCACTCTACAGGAGGCAGTAGCACTATACAGGAGGCAGTAGCACTGTACAGGAGGCTGTAAGCACTATACAGGGGCAGTAGCACTGTACAGGGAGGCAGAGCACTATACAGGAGGCAGAGCACTGTACAGGAGGCAGCTAGCACTGTTACAGGAGCGTAGCACTGTACAGGAGGCAGTAGCACTGTACAGGAGGGCAGTAGCACTCTCAGGAGGCCGTAGCACTGTACAGGAGCGCAGTAGCACTCTACAGGAGGCAGTAGCATCTACAGGAGCTGTAGCATCCTTTTCAGGAGGCAGTAGCTCTCTACAGGATGGCAGTAGCACTATACAGGAGGCAGTAGCCACTTTACAGGAGGCAGTAGCACTCTACAGGAGCAGTAGCACTATACAGAGGCAGTAGCATTTACAGGAGGCAGTTGCATATACAGGAGGCAAGTAAGCACTCTACAGGAGGCAGTAGCACTATACTGGAGGCAGTAGCACTCTACAGGAGGCAGTAGCACTCTCAGGAGGCTCAGTAGCACTCTAGTGAAGGCAGTAGCACTCTACAAGAGGCAGTAGCACTATACAGGAGGCAGTAGCAACTTACAGGAGGCAGTAGCTCTCTACAGGAAGCAGTAGCATATACAGGAGCCAGTAGCACTTTACAGAAGGCAGCAGCACTGTACAGGAGGCAGTAGCACTATACAGGAGGCAGTAGCACTCTACAGGAGGCAGCAGCACTGTACTGGAGGCAGGTAGCACTGTTACAGGAGGGCAGTTAGCACTGTCACGAGGCAGTGCCACTTTACCGGGGAGTAGCACTTTACAGGAGGCAGTAGCACTATACAGGAGGCAGTAGCACTTTACAGGAGGCAGTAGCACTGTACAGGAGGCAGTAGCACTGTACACGAGGCAGTAAGCACAGTACACGAAGCGCCAGTAGCCCATTTCATGAGGCGTTAAAGCACTATACAGGAGCAGAGCACTCTCAGGAGGCAGCAGCACTGTACAGGAGGCAGTAGCACTGTACAGGAGGCAGTAGCACTGTACACGAGGCAGTAGCACTTTACAGGAGGCAGTAGCACTATACAGGAGGCAGAGCACTATACAGGAGGCAGTAGCACTCTACAGGAGGCGTAGCATTACAGGGGCAGGTAGCCTTTCAGGTGGCAGCAGCACTGTACAGGAGGCAGTAGCACTGTACACGACGGCCAGTCGCACTTTACAGGAGCACGTAGCACTATACAGGGGGAGGCAGTTGCACTCTACAGGAGGCAAGTCCACTTATCAGGAGGCAGTAGCACTGTCAGGAGCAGTTGCAGCTATACAGGAGGCAGTAGCACTGTACAGGAGGAAGTTTACTGTACAGGAGGGGGGGGGGGGGGGGGGGGGGGGGGTGGGGGGGTGGGGGGGGGACAATTTTCTATACTGGAGGCAATAGCCACTACTGTACGGGAGACAGTAGCACTGTACAGGAGGGCTGTATTTACTGTACAGGACGGCAGTATTACGTACAGGAGGCAGTTTACTGTTCAGAAGGCAGTAGCACTGTTCAAGAGGCAGTAGCCACTTGTAAGGAGGCAGTATTACTGTGCAGGAGGAAGTCAGCACTGTACAAGATGGGCTAGTAGGCACTGTACAGGAGGCAGTATTACTGTGCAGGGAGGCAGTCGCACTGTACAAGAGGCAGTAGCACTGTAAAGGAGGGAGTATTATTGTACAGGAGGCAGTAGCACTGTACAGGAGGCAGTAGCACTGTACAGGAGGCAGTAGCACTGTACAGGAGGCAGCAGCACTGTACAGGAGGCAGCAGCACTGTACAGGAGGCAGCAGCACTGTACAGGAGGCCCAGCAGACATGTAAAGGGAGGCTGTCAGCACTGTACATGAGGCAGTAGCATGTAAGGACGGCAGTATTACTGTGCAGGAGGCAGTAGCACTGTACAAGAGGTGTCAGCACTGTAAAGGAGGGAGTATTATTGTACAGGAGGCAGTAGCCACTGTACAGGGGCAGGTAGCACTGTACAGGACGGCGGTAGCACTGTACAGGAGGAGTTGTATGGTACAGGGATTGCAGTAGCATGTACGGAAAGTGCAGTGGTTACTGTACATAGGCAGTAGAACTGTATGGAGCAGTAGCACTGTACATGAGGCAGTAGTATTGTACAGGAGGCAGTAGCTCTGTACAGGAGGCAGTAGCACTGTACAGGAGGCAGTAGCACTGTACAGGAGTGAGTAGTATTGTACATGAGGGAGTAGGACCTGTACAGGAAGGCGTAGGACTGACAGGAGGCCAGTATCACTGTACAAGAGGCATGTGTACTTTTTTTTTTTTTTACTCTCTTTTTTTTTCTAGCTTTCTCTATTTTTTTTCTTCTCTACAGGAGGCAGTAGTACTGTACAGGAGGCAGTATTACTGTACAGGAGGCAGTAGCACTGTACTGGAGGCAGTAGCACTGTACAGGAGGCAGTATTACTGCACAGGAGGCAGTAGCACTATACAAGAGGCAGTAGCACTATACAGGAGGCAGTAGCACTGTGCAAGAGGCTGTAGTAATGTTAGGAGGAGTATTACTGTACAGGAGGCGTAGAACTGTACTGGAGCAGTAGTACTGTAACAGGAAGGCAATAGTAACTGTACAAGAGACAAGTATTACTGATACAGGAGGCTCAGTAGACTGTTACAAGAGGCAGGTAGCACTGTACAGGAGGCAGTATTACTGTACAGGAGGCAGTAGCACTGTACTGGAGGCAGTAGCACTGTACAGGAGGACAGTATTACTGTACAGGAGGCAGTAGCACTGTACAAGAGGCAGTAGCACTGTACAGGAGGCAGTATTACTGTACAGGAGGCAGTAGCACTGTACTGGAGGCAGTAAGCCCTGTACAGGAGGCAGCTCATTTCTGTACAGGAGGCAGTAGCACTGTATGGAGGCAGTAGCACTGTACAGGACCGGCAGTATTTACTGTCACAGGAGGGCAGTAGCACTGTAAAGAAGGCAGTAGCAATGTACAGGAGGCAGTAGCACTGTACATGAGGCAGTATTACAGTACAGAAGGCAAGTAGCACTGTACTGGAGGCAGTAGCCTATACAGGATGGCAGTATTACTGTACGGACGGACCAGTAGCATGTACTGGGAGGCAGTAGCACTTGTACAGCTGAAATACAGTATTCACTGTACAGGAGGCAGTAGCACTGCTACAAGAGGCAGTAGCACTGCACAGGAGGCAGTATCTTACTGTACAGGAGGCGATAGCACTTTAAGGAGGAGTAGCACACTACAGGAGGCAGTAGCACTATACAGGAGGCAGTAGCACTTTACAGGAGGCAGTAGCACTATACAGGAGGGGGGGGGGGCGGGGGGGGGGTGACAGTAGCAATCTACAGGAGGCGTAGCACTATACAGGCAGGCAGTAGCATGTACAGGAGGCAGTTAGCACTGTACAGGAGGCAGTAGCACTGTACAGGAGGCAGTTAGCACTTGTACAGGAGGCAGTAGCCACTTCTACAGGAGGGCAGTAGCACGTACAGGAGGCAGTAGCAACTCTACAGGAGGCAGTAGATCTACAGGAGGAAGTACCACTATACAGGAGGCAGTAGCACTCTACAAGGAGGCAGTAGCACTATACAGAAGGCAGTAGCACTTTCAGGAGGCAGTAGACTCTACAGGGGGCAGTAGCACTATACAGGAGGCAGTAGCCTTTACAGGGAGAGCAGTAGCACTATACAGGAGGCAGTAGCCACTATACAGGAGGCAGTAGCACAATACAGGAGGCAGTAAAAAAAAAAAAAATAGGCACTCTACAGGAGGCCAGTAGCACTTACGGAGGCGTAGCACTCTACAGGAGGCAGTAGGCAATTACAAGAGGCAGTAGCACATACAGGAGTGCAGTAGACACTCTACAGGAGGCAGTAGCACTTACAGGAGGGCAGTTTAGCACTATACAGGAGGCAGTAGCCTTTACAGGGAGGCAGCAGCATGTACAGGAGGCTGTAGCACTTACAGGAGGCAGTACGCACTCTAAGGAGGCCAGCAGCACTGTTACAGGAGGCAGTAGCAACTGTTACAGGAGGCAGTAGGCATGTACACGAGGCAGTAGCACTTTACCGGAGGCAGTAGCACTTTACAGGAGGACGTAGCCTATACAGGGGGGGGGGGGGTGTGCAGTCAGTAGACTTTACAGGAGGCACTAGCACTGTCACAGGAGGCAGTAGCACTGATACACGAGGCAGTAAAAAAAAGAAAAAAAAAAAAAAGAAAAAACAAAAAAAAAAACACTGCACTGATTCACGAGGCCAGAGCCCTTTTCAGGAGGCAGTAGCCACTATACAGGAGCAGTAGCACTCTACAGGAGGCAGCAGCACTGTACAGGAGGCAGTAGCACTGTACAGGAGGCAGTAGCACTGTACACGAGGCAGTAGCACTTTACAGGAGGTAGTAGCAATATCAGGAGGCAGTAGCACTATACAGGAGGCAGTAGCACTCTACAGGAGGCAGTAGCACTATACAGGAGGCAGTAGCACTTTACAGGAGGCAGCAGCACTGTACAGGAGGCAGTAGCACTGTACACGAGGCAGTAGCACTTTTACAGGAGGCAGTAAGCATTCTATACAGTAGGCAGTAGCACTCTTAAAGGAGGGCAGTCACTATACAGGAGGCCGTAGCATGTACAGGAGGCGTAGTACTATACAGGAGGCAGTAGCACTGCTACAGGGAGGAAGTATACTGTACAGGAGGCATATTTACTATACTGGAGGCAATAGCACTATACGGAGGCAGTAGCACTGTACTGGGGCAGTATTACTGTACAGGAGGCAGTTTTCTGTACAGGAGGCAGTATTACTGTTCTGAAGGAAGTAGCACTGTACAAGAGGCAGTAGCACTGTACAGGAGGCAGTATTACTGTGCAGGAGGCAGTAGCACTGTACAAGAGGCAGTAGCACTGTACGGGAGGCAGTATTACTGTGCAGGAGGCAGTAGCACTGTACAAGAGGCAGTAGCACTGTAAAGGAGGGAGTTATTATTGTACAGGAGGCAGGTAGCATGTACAGGAGGCAGTAGCACGTACAGGAGCAGTTAGCACTGTACAGGAGGCAGCAGCACTGTACAGAAGGCAGCAGCACTGTACAGGAGGCAGCAGCACTGTACAGGAGGCAGCAGCACTGTACAGGAGGCAGTAGCATCTGTACATAGAGGCAGTAGCACTGTACAGGAGGCAGTATTACTGTGCAGGAGGCAGTAGCACTGTACAAGAGGCAGTAGCACTGTAAAGGAGGGAGTATTATTGTACAGGAGGCAGTAGCACTGCTTCAGGAGGCAGTAGCAATGTTACAGGAAGGCAGAATAGCACTGTTACGGAGGCAGTAGCACTGTATTAGGCAGTAGCACTGTACTGGAGGCAGTTGCACTGTACATGATACAGTAGTATTGTACAGGAGGCAGTAGCTCTGTACAGGAGGCAGTAGCACTGTACAGGAGGCAGTAGCACTGTACAGGCCAGAAGTAGCACTGATACAGGACGTGAGTAGTATTGTACATGAGGGAGTAGGACTGTACAGGAGGCAGTAGGACTGCACAGGAGGCAGTATCACTGTACAAGAGGCAGTAGTACTCTACAGGAGGCAGTAGTTCTGTACAGGAGACAGTGTTACTGTACAGGAGGCAGTAGCACTGTACAGGAGGCAGTAGCACTGTACAGGAGGCAGTATTACTGCACAGGAGGCAGTAGCACTATACAGGAGGCAGTAGCACTATACAGGAGGCAGTAGCACTGTACAAGAGGCAGTAGTAATGTACAGGAGGCAGTATTACTGTACAGGAGGCAGTAGCACTGTACTGGAGGCAGTAGTACTGTACAGGAGGCAATAGTACTGTACAGGAGACAGTATTACTGTACAGGAGGCAGTAGCACTGTACAAGAGGCAGTAGCACTGTACAGGAGGCAGTATTACTGTACAGGAGGCAGTATCACCTGTACTGGAGGCAGTAGCACTGTACAGGAAGACAGTATTACTGTACAGGAGGCAGTAGCAGCTGTACAAGAGGCAGTGCACTGCATTATCTTACAGGAGGTAGTATTACTGTATCCAGGAGGCAGTTGCACAGTCTGAGGCTGTATGACTGTACAGGAGGCTGTATTACTGTACAGGAGGGCAGTAGGACTGTACTGGCGCTGTAGCAATGTACAGGAGGGCAGTATTACTGTACAGTGAGGCAGTAGCACTGTACAGAGGCAGTAGCACTGATACAGGAGGCAGTAGCACTGATACAGGAGGCAGTATTACTGTAAGAGCAGTTGCACTGTACTGGATGCAGTTAGCACTGTACAGGACGGCAGTTATTACTGTACAGGAGGCAGTAGCACTGTTCTGAGAGGCAGTAGCAACTGTAACAGCAGACAGTATTACTGTACAGGAGGCTGTAGCACTGTGCAAGACGCAGTAGCTGTATAGGAGGCAGTATTATGTACAGGAGGGCAGTAGCACTGTACTGGAGGACGTAGCACTGTACAGTAGGCAGTTTAACTGTACAGGAGGCAGTAGCACCTGTACAAGAGCAGTAGAACTGTACAAGAGGCTGTACACTGTTACAGGTGGACAGTAGCTGCTTACAGGACGGGCTGTATTTACTGTACAGAAGGCAGTAAGCACTGTACTGGAGACAGTATTACTGTACAGGAGGCAGTAGCACTGCTACTGGAGGGCAGTAGCACTGTACAGGAGGCAGTATACTGTACAGGAGGGCAGTAGCACTGTACAAGAGGCGTAGGCATGTACAAGAGGCCCAGTTAGCACTGTACAGGAGGCAGTAGCACTCTACAGGAGGCAGTATACTGTACAGAAGGCAGTTGCCACTGTACTGCGAAGACAGTATTACGTACAAGAGGCTGTAGCACTGTACAAGATGCAGTAGCACTGTTAGGAGGGCAGTAACACTGTACAAGAGGCAGTAGCAATGTACAGGAGGCAGTATTACTGTACAGAAGGCAGTAGCACTGTACAAGAGGCAGTAACACTGTACAAGAGGCAGTAGCACTGTACAAGAGGCAGTAGCACTGTACAAGAGGCAGTAGCAATTGTACATGAGGCATTAGCACTGTACAAGAGGCAGTAGCACTGTACAGGAGGCAGTAACACTGTACAAGAGGCAGTAGCAATGTACAGGAGGCAGTATTACTGTACAGAAGGCAGTAGCACTGTACAAGAGGCAGTAGCACTGTACAAGAGGCAGTAGCACTGTACAAGAGGCAGTAGCACTGTACAGGAGGCAGTAACACTGTACAAGAGGCAGTAGCAATGTTCAGGAGGCAGTAACGCTGTACAAGAGGCAGTATTACCTGTCCCAGTGAGGCAGTAGCAACTGTACAAAGGCAGTGCACTGTACTGGGAGGCAATAGCACTGCTACAGGAGGCAGTAGCACTGTACAGGAGGCAGTAACACTGTACAGGAGGAAGTATTACTGTACAGGAGGCAGTAGCACTGTACAGGAGGCAGTAGCACCGTACAAGAGGCAGTAGCACTGTACATGAGGCAGTATTACTGTACAGGAGGAAGTATTACTGTACAGGAGGCAGTAGCATTGTACAGGAGGCTGTAGCACCGTACAAGAGGCGTAGAGCTGTTTCTACAGGAGGAAGTATTACTGTACAGGAGAAGTATTACTGTACAGGAGGCCAGTAGCACTGTACAGGAGGCAGTAGCCACTGATACAGGAGGCAGTAGCACTGTACAGGACGCAGTAGCACTGTACAGGAGGCAGTAGCACTGTACAGGAGGCAGTAGCACTGTACAAGAGACAGTAGCACTGTACAGGAGGAAGTATTTACGTTACAGGACGGCAGTAGCACTGTACAGGAGGCAGTAGCACCGTACAAGAGGGCAGGGCACTGTACATGATGCAGTATTTACTTGTACAGGGGCAGTAGCACTATACAGGAGGCAGTAGCACTGTACAAGAGGCAGTAACACCTGTACAGGAGGCAGATCATGTTCAAGAGCAGTTAGCAATGACATGGTGGCAGTATTACTGTACGGAAGGCAGTAGCACTGTCAAGAGGCAGTAGCACTGTACAGGAGGCAGTAGCACGCTATACAGGAGGAAGGTATTAACCTGTACAGGAGGCAGTAGCTACTGTACGCCTGACATGCTGCACGGGTCGAGTCTTGGGTCAAGGAGAGGGGAGAGGGACTCACGGGAAGTCCGCGTGGCCGCCTCCTGGCTCATTTTATCCTTTCTTATTCCATCCTCCTGTGTACCTTGTGAAATCTGCCTTAATTTTTTGTTGATCTCCCTTATTAGTGTAGTCCATCATCCGTTCTGTTTTGTGTTGTTATGGTACCTCTGTGTGTGTGTTCTGTGTGTGTTGTGCGTGTGTGTGTGTGTGTGTTGTGTGAGATGTGAGTGTGTGTGTGTGTGTGTGTGTGTGTGGTGGTGTGTGTGTGTGAGTGTGTTGTGTTGTGTGTTGTGTGAGAGTAAGTGTGTGTGTGTGATGAGTGTGTGTGTGTTACCATCTAGTGAGCTGTGAGATGGATGAATAACTCACTGTTAACTCTGAGATGACTAAGTGACTTTTAAAGATCACTGGCGTCTTGCGTTGACTGTCGTCCTTGCTTTCGCTCTCTAGGTATCCTTTACTTTCTTCTCTGGTCTGTTGCACCTCTCTCTTTTTCTCACTCTCTCTTGGTAGCTCACGGAAGAAAATAAAACCGACTCTTGAATGGGGAAAGACAATAGCACAAAAAAGTTGTTGATTATGAGCGGAGGGGAAGCAAGGAAGTATCAAGCAACTCTGTGGTGCCCAGTTTCCCTGTCGTGTTTACGTGGCGTGTCGGAGCGTAACACCTCATCCTACGGAGCAGCGCCCCGGGAACGCAGTGCAAGGAACCAGGACAGGTGGCAAAGCTCCAGCGGTTGAGGACCTTTGGCTTCTGTGTCTATCTGACAGATGGTTAGATAATGGAAACTATTTGGAATACAGCTAGTAAACTGCATGGTCCAAGACCTTGTTGCTTCTACTTGCAAATTGTCAGCTGATTACGGGGATGGGTCATTTTTTCGACGTGGGTAATATTTGTTTGGGCTGCGAAAAACAGTGTAAGGGTCAAAAATATGTGGTGCTTGGCAGGTGGTTTCCCTGGGTAGTGGCTTGTTCTTTTCACCCCTCGACTACATCCCTACGTAGTCAGTACTAATCTTAAGTAGTTAGTACTAATCTCCACAGTAGTTAGTACTACATCTCTCAGTAGTCAGTACTACATCCCCTACAGTATTCAGGTCTACATTCTCTACAGTAGTTAGTAACTAAATCCCTTCAGTATCAGTACTACATCCACTTGCAGTGTCAGATACTTACATCTCTACAGTAGTTAGTACTACATCCCTACAGTAGTCAGTATACCTCTCTACAGTAGTTAGTACTACATCTCTACAGTTTGTCAGAAAAATACTACATCTCATACAGTAGTCTGTACTACATCCCTTCAGTACGTCGTACTACTTCCTACAGTAGTCAGTACTACATCTTTTCAGTAGTTAGTACTACATCTTACAGTAGTTCAGTACTACATCTCTACAGTAGTCAGTACTATTCCCTAAGTAGTCAGTTACTTCAGCCCTACTAGTAGATCTGTTACGACACTCCTCTACAGTAGTTAGTCACTACATTCTCTACAGTAGTCAGGTACTACTTCTCTAAGATGTCAGTGCTACATCCCTACAGTAGTCAGTTACTATATCACTACAGTAGTCAGGTACTACATCTCTACAGTAGTCAGTACTACATCCCTTACCGTAGTAGTTACTATATCCCTACAGTGTCAGTACTACATCCCTACAGTTGTCAGTACTATATCCCTTCATGTAGTCAGTACTACATCTCTACAGTAGTTAGTACTACAACTCTACAGTAGTCAGTACTTACATCTCTACGAAGTCAGTGCTACATCCCTCACAGTAGTCGTACTATATACCTACAGTAGTCAGTACTACATCTCTACAAGTATCAGTTACTACTTCCCTACCAGTAGTCAGCACTACATCCTATCTGTTGTCAGTACTACACTCTCTACAGGAGTCAGTACTACAACATCTCTACAGGGAAGTCATTGCTACATCCCTTCAGTAGTCTGTACTACATCTCTACCAGTGTCGTACTACATCTCTGCAGTAGTCAGTACTACATCTCTACAGAAGTCAGTGCTACATCCCTTCAGTAGTCAGTACCTACATCCTCTACAGTAGTCAGTATTCATCCTACAGTAGTTCTGTACTACATCTTTACATGTGGTCAGATACTACATTCTACAGATAGTCAGTACTACATCCCTACAGTACGTCACGTACTACTTCTCTACAGTAGTCAGTACTACATCCCTACAGTAGTCAAGTACATCTCTACAGTAGTCCTAGAACTACATCTCTACTGTAGTCAGTACTACATCATACAGTAGTCAGTACTACATATCTACAGAAAGTAGTACTCACATCCCTACAGTAGTCTGTTACTACATTCTACAGTAGTCTGTACTCAATCCCTACAGTCTCCAGTCAGTACTACATCTCTACAGAAGTCAGTGTACATCCCTACAGTAGTCAGTTACTACATTCCGTACAGTAGTCAGTTTACTACATCCCTACGGTAGTCTGTTCTACATCTACAGTAGTCCAGTCTACATCCCTACAGTTGTCAGTACTACATCCCTACTAGTAGTCATACTACATTCTCTACAGTAGTCAGTACATACATCCCTACAGTAGTCATTACTTCATCTCTACAGTAGCTCTGTACTACATCCCGAACAGTTAGTCAGTACTCATCCTACTGTAGTAATTCTACATCCCCTACAGTAGTCAGTGCTACATCCCTACAGTAGTCCGTACTACATCCTACAGCTAGTCAGTACTACATCTCTACAGTAGTCAGTGCTACATCCTACAGTAGTCAGTACTACATCCATACAGTAGGTCAGTACTTACATCTCTAAGTTGTCAGTACTACATCCCTACAGTAGTCAGTATCTACATCTCTACAGTTGTCAGTACTACTATTCTCTGCCGTAGTCTGAACTACAGCCCTAAGTAGTCAGTACTGACATCTCTACTGTAGCAGTAATACTTCCCTATAGTAGTCAGTCTACATCTCTACAGTAGTCAGTACTTCATCTCCACAGTAGTTCAGTACTACATCTCTACAGTAGTTAGTATCTACATTCTTTCAGAGTCAGTTACTAAATCTCTACGTAGTCAGTTCTACATCTCCACCAGTAGTCAGTACTACTCTCTACTGTCGTCTGTGACTTCATCCCTACTGTAGTCAGAGCTTCAATCTTTACAGTAGTCAGTACTACATCTCTACAGTAGTCAGTACTAATCTTACAGTAGTCAGTACTACATTCCCCTACAGTAGTATGTTCTACATCCCATACAGTTGTCAGTACTTCAGCCCATGTTGTCACAGTTACTTATTCCATACTGTAGTAAGTACTAATATATTCTGTAGTCTGTACTAATATACCTTTTAGGTGGCACACGGTCTTATTCCACCCCCTCTACAGTAGTTCAGTACTACATCCCTACAGTAGTCAGTACGACATCTCTACAGTAGTCAGTACTACTTCCCTACAGTAGTCAGTACTACATTCTACAGTAGGTCAGTACTACACCCTTTAGTAGTCAGTACTTCATCCTTACAGTAGTCAGTACTACATCTCTACGTAGTCAGGATACATCCCTACAGTAGTTCAGTACTACATCTCTACAGTAGTCAGTACTACATCCCTTTACAGTGTCAGTGCTTAACCCTACAGTAGGCAGTACTACATCCCTACAGTAGGTTCAGTACTTATCTCTGCAGTAGTCAGTACTACATACCTACAGTATCAGTTACTAAATCCCTACTAGTCGTCTCAAGTGCTACATCTCTACAGTAGTCTGTACTAACATCTACAGTCGTCATTATCACATCTCTACAGTACGCCCAGTAGTGCATCCCTACAGTAGTCAGTACTACATTCTACAGTAGTCAAGTACTACATCCCTACAGTAAGTACAGTACTACATTCTGCAGTAGTTCAGTACTACTCTCTACAGTAGTCCAGTACTACATCCCTACAGAGTCAGTAACTACATCCCTACAGTAGTCAGTGATACTTCCCTACAGAGTCAGTACTACATTTCTCTACAGCTAGTCTGTATCACACCTCTACAGTAGGGCAGTACTGCATCTCTACAGTAGTCTGTACTACCATACCTACAGTCGTCTGTATCAACATCTCTACAGTAGGCCAGTAGTTGCATCCTACAGTAGTCAGTACTACCATCTCCTGCAGTAGTCAAGTTACTACATCCCTACAGTAGTCGTAATACATCTCTGCAGTAGTCAGTTACTACATCTCTACAGTAGTCAGTACTACATCCCTACAGTAATCAGTACTACATCTTGCAGTAGTTCAGTACTACATCTCTACAGTAGTCAGTACTACATCCTTAAGTAGTCAGTAACTACATCCCTCTGTAGTCAGTTCTACATCACAGTGTTCAGTACTACATCTCTACAGTAGTCGTATCACACCTCTACAGTAGTCAGTTAATGCATCTACTACAGTAGTCAGTCTACATCCCTCAGTCGTCAGTTTCAACATCTCTACAGTGGCCAGTAGTGCATCCCTACAGTAGTCAGTAATACAGCCCTTACTGTAGTCAGTACTACATCCCTACAGTAGTCAGTACTACATCCTACAGTAGGTCAGTACTTACATCCTACAGTAGCCAGTACTACTTCCCTTCGGTAGGTCAGTACCTACATCTTACTGTAGTCAGTACATACATCCCTACAGTAGTCAGTCTACATCCATCAGTAGGTCTGTATCAAACCTCTCAGTAGTCAGCCTACTTCCTACGTAGTCAGTACTTATCCCTACAGTAGTCTGTACTACATCTCTACAGGTAGTCAGTACTACATCCTACAGTAGTCCAGCACTACATCCTTATCAGTAGATTCAGTACTACATACCTAAAGTAGTAAGTACCTACATTCCTAACAGTAGTCAGTAATACATTCCCCCTACAGTAGTCAGTACTACATCCCTACAGTATTCAGTACTACATCCCTACAGCTAGTCAGTATACATCCCTACAGCTAGTCAGTATACATCCCTCCAGTAGTCAGCACTACATCCCTACAGTAGTCAGTACTACATCCTACAGTAGTCAGTAATACATCCCTACAAGTAGTCAGTACTTCTTCTACAGTAGTCAGAACTACTCCCCTACAGTAGTCCAGTACTACATCCCTACAGGGTAGTAGTACTACATCCATACAGTAGTCAGTATACATTCCCTACAGTAGTCAGTACTACATCCCTACAGTAGTCAGTACGACTTCCTACAGTGTCAGTACTACATCCCTACAGTAGCCTGTACTACTTCCCTACTGGCTAGTAAGTATAATCCTTACAGTAGTCAGTACTAATCCCTACAGTAGCCAGTTACTACTTCCCTACGGTAGTCAAGCACTACATCTCTTCAGTAGTCAGTATACATTCTTACTGTAGTCAGTACTACATCTCTACAGTTAGTCAGTATACATCCCTACAGTAGTTCAGTACTACATCCCATACAGTTGTCAGTTTCAACAACTCTACAGTAGTCAAGTACTACATCCCTACAGTAGTCAGTACTGCATCTCTACGTAGTCAGCAATACATCTCTACAGTAGTCAGTACTACAATCTTTCCAGTAGTCATACTACATTCTACAGTAGCTCAGTACTACATCTCTACAGTAGTCAGTCTACATCTCTACAGTAGCAGTGCTACATCTCTACAGTAGTCAGTACTACACCTTACAGTGGTCTGTACTACACACTCTATCAGTAGTCCTGTACTTACACCTTCTACAGTAGTCAGTACTACACTCTACAGAAGTCAGAAATACTAACTCTACAGTAGTCAGTATACACCTCTACAGTAGTCAGTATACACCTCTACAGAAGTCAGTACTACACCTCTACAGTAGTCAGTACTACTTCTCTTCAGTAGTCTGTGTACAATTCTCTACAGTAGTCAGTGTACATCACTACAGTTAGTCAGTACTACATCTCTACAGTTGTACAGTGCTACATTCTACTGTAGTCAGTCATACATCTCTACAGTAGTCAGTACTACATCTCTACAGCAGTCAATAACTACACCTCTACAGTAGTCAGTTTACTACACCTTTACAGTAGTCAGTACCACATCTCTACAGTAGTCCAATACTACAACCTCTACAGTAGTCAGTACTACACCTCTACAGTAGTCAGTGCTACATTCTACTGTAGTCAGTAGTACCCTCTACAGTTAGTCAGTACACATCTCTACTGTAGTCAGTGCTACATCTCTACAGTAGTCAGTACTACACTCTTCGGTAGTCGTGCTAATCTCTACCAGTAGTCAGTACTACACCTCTACAGTAGTCAGGACTACAGCTTTCAGTAGTCAGTACTTACATCCCTACGGTAGTCAAGTACTCATCCCTACAGTAGTCAGTTCTACACCTCTACAGTAGTCAGTGCTACATCTCTACAGTAGTCAGTACTACACCTTACAGTTAGCAGTACTACATCTCTACTGTAGTCAGTGTAATCTCTACAGTAGTCAGTATCACACATCTTACAGTAGTCAGTACTACAACCTGTACAATAGGTCGTACTACACCTGTACAATAGTCAGTACTAAACCTGATACAATAGTCAGTAATACACCTGTTACAATAGTGAGTACCGTCCATTAGTGATACATATACAGTCTGTGAGGATCAATAGGGAGTGAGTACTGCACAAAGGGTAAGTACTGTACTGAAACAGAGTCCTGAACAGGGAAAAATAACACTGTACAGGAGGCAGTAGTACTGGTACAGGTGGCAGTGTCACTGCCACAGGATTGTAGTTAGTATTGATCCAGAGCTGTAGCACAATACAGGAGGCAGTAATACTGTTAAAGGGAGTCAGATAGCCACTGTACATGAGCGTACCACTATTACAGGAGGCAGTAGCCACTGTACAGGAGGCAGTAGCATGTACATGAGGCAGCAGCACTGTACAAGAGGCAGTAGCACCGTACAAGAGGCAGTAGCACTGTACTGGAGGCAGGCAGCATGTACAGGAGCAGCCAGCACTGTAAGACCGGCAGCAGCACTGTACAGCCGAGACAGACACTATACGGGAGGCAGTAGCACTGTACAGGTGGCAGTAGCACTGTACAGGAGGCAGCAGCACTGTACAGGAGGCAGCAGCACTAGTAAGGAGGCAGTATTACTGTACAGGGAGGCAGTATTACTGTCCCAGGAGGCAGTAGCACTCGTACAGGAGGCAGCAGCACCATGTAAAGGGAGGAGTAGCACTGTACAAGGGGCCTGTAGCACTGTACACGAGGCAGAGCATGAACAGGAGGAAGTAGCACTGTACAGGAGGCAGTAGCACTGTACACGAGGCAGTAGCCAATTGTAAACGAGGCAGCAAGCCACTGTACAGGAGGCCAGCAGCTTGTTACAGGAGGCAGTAGCACTGTACACGAGGCAGTAGCACTGTACACGAGGCAGTAGCACTGTACAGGAGGAAGTAGCACTGTACACGAGGCAGCAGCACGGTACAGGAGGCATTAGCACTTCAGGACGAGTAGCCTGTACAGGATGGCAGCAGCACTGTACTGACGGCTGTAGCACTGTACAGAGGCAGTAGCACTGTAAGAGCAGTAGCACTGTACACGAGGCAGCAGCACTGTACAGGAGGCAGTAGCATGTACAGGAACGGCAGCAGCACTGTACAGGAGGCAGTAGCACTGTACAGGAGGAAGTAGCACTGTACACGAGGCAGCAGCACTGTACAGGAGGCAGTAGCACTGTACAGGAGGCAGCAGCACTGAACAGGAGGGCGCGCACGGTACAGGGAAGGAAGTAGCACTGTACATGGAATGCAGTACACTCTACAGGAGGCAGTAGCACTTTACAGGAGGCAAGTAGCACCTTACCGGACGGCAGTAGCACTAGTTACTGGAGGCAGTAGCACTTTACGGAGGCAGTAGCACTGTACAGGAGGCAGTAGCATGTACAGGAGGCAGAAGCACTCTACAGGGGTCAGTAGACTGTAAGGGATGCTGTAGCACTCCCTGGAGGACTGTAGCACTGTTAAGAAGGCAGTTGCATTACAGGAGGCAGTAGCGCTCTACAGGAGGCAGTAGCCTATATACAGGAGGCAGTAGCACTCTACAGGAGGCAGTAGCAACTAACAGGAGGCAGTAGCCACTGGTACAGGAGGCAGTAGCACTGTCAGGGGTGGCAGTTAGCACTGTACAGGAGGCAGTTGCCATTACAGAGGCAGTAGCACTATACAGGAGGCAGTAGCATTTACAGGAGGCAGTAGCACTCTACAGGAGGCAGTAGCACTATACAGGAGGCAGTAGCACTGTACAGGAGGCTGTAAGCACTATACAGGGGCAGTAGCACTGTACAGGGAGGCAGAGCACTATACAGGAGGCAGAGCACTGTACAGGAGGCAGCTAGCACTGTTACAGGAGCGTAGCACTGTACAGGAGGCAGTAGCACTGTACAGGAGGGCAGTAGCACTCTCAGGAGGCCGTAGCACTGTACAGGAGGCAGTAGCACTCTACAGGAGGCAGTAGCATCTACAGGAGCTGTAGCATCCTTTTCAGGAGGCAGTAGCTCTCTACAGGATGGCAGTAGCACTATACAGGAGGCAGTAGCCACTTTACAGGAGGCAGTAGCACTCTACAGGAGCAGTAGCACTATACAGAGGCAGTAGCATTTACAGGAGGCAGTTGCATATACAGGAGGCAAGTAAGCACTCTACAGGAGGCAGTAGCACTATACAGGAGGCAGTAGCACTCTACAGGAGGCAGTAGCACTCTACAGGAGGCAGTAGCACTCTACAGGAGGCAGTAGCACTCTACAAGAGGCAGTAGCACTATACAGGAGGCAGTAGCAACTTACAGGAGCAGTAGCTCTCTACAAGGAGCAGTAGCATATACAGGAGCCAGTAGCACTTTACAGAAGGCAGCAGCACTGTACAGGAGGCAGTAGCACAATACCGGAGGCAGCTAGCACTCTACAGGAGCGCAGCAAGCACTGTACTGGAGGCAGGTAGCACTGTTACAGGAGGGCAGTTAGCACTGTCACGAGGCAGTGCCACTTTACCGGGGAGTAGCACTTTACAGGAGGCAGTAGCACTATACAGGAGGCAGTAGCACTTTACAGGAGGCAGTAGCACTGTACAGGAGGCAGTAGCACTGTACACGAGGCAGTAAGCACAGTACACGAAGCGCCAGTAGCCCATTTCATGAGGCGTTAAAGCACTATACAGGAGCAGAGCACTCTCAGGAGGCAGCAGCACTGTACAGGAGGCAGTAGCACTGTACAGGAGGCAGTAGCACTGTACACGAGGCAGTAGCACTTTACAGGAGGCAGTAGCACTATACAGGAGGCAGAGCACTATACAGGAGGCAGTAGCACTCTACAGGAGGCGTAGCATTACAGGGGCAGGTAGCCTTTCAGGTGGCAGCAGCACTGTACAGGAGGCAGTAGCACTGTACACGACGGCCAGTCGCACTTTACAGGAGCACGTAGCACTATACAGGGGGAGGCAGTTGCACTCTACAGGAGGCAAGTCCACTTATCAGGAGGCAGTAGCACTGTCAGGAGCAGTTGCAGCTATACAGGAGGCAGTAGCACTGTACAGGAGGAAGTTTACTGTACAGGAGGGGGGGGGGGGGGGGGGGGGGGGGGTGGGGGGGTGGGGGGGGGACAATTTTCTATACTGGAGGCAATAGCCACTACTGTACGGGAGACAGTAGCACTGTACAGGAGGGCTGTATTTACTGTACAGGACGGCAGTATTACGTACAGGAGGCAGTTTACTGTTCAGAAGGCAGTAGCACTGTTCAAGAGGCAGTAGCCACTTGTAAGGAGGCAGTATTACTGTGCAGGAGGAAGTCAGCACTGTACAAGATGGGCTAGTAGGCACTGTACAGGAGGCAGTATTACTGTGCAGGAGGCAGTAGCACTGTACAAGAGGCAGTAGCACTGTAAAGGAGGGAGTATTATTGTACAGGAGGCAGTAGCACTGTACAGGAGGCAGTAGCACTGTACAGGAGGCAGTAGCACTGTACAGGAGGCAGCAGCACTGTACAGGAGGCAGCAGCACTGTACAGGAGGCAGCAGCACTGTACAGGAGGCCCAGCAGACATGTAAAGGGAGGCTGTCAGCACTGTACATGAGGCAGTAGCATGTAAGGACGGCAGTATTACTGTGCAGGAGGCAGTAGCACTGTACAAGAGGTGTCAGCAATGTAAAGGAGGGAGTATTATTGTACAGGAGGCAGTAGCCACTGTACAGGGGCAGGTAGCACTGTACAGGACGGCGGTAGCACTGTACAGGAGGAGTTGTATGGTACAGGGATTGCAGTAGCATGTACGGAAAGTGCAGTGGTTACTGTACATAGGCAGTAGAACTGTATGGAGCAGTAGCACTGTACATGAGGCAGTAGTATTGTACAGGAGGCAGTAGCTCTGTACAGGAGGCAGTAGCACTGTACAGGAGGCAGTAGCACTGTACAGGAGTGAGTAGTATTGTACATGAGGGAGTAGGACCTGTACAGGAAGGCGTAGGACTGACAGGAGGCCAGTATCACTGTACAAGAGGCATGTGTACTTTTTTTTTTTTTTACTCTCTTTTTTTTTCTAGCTTTCTCTATTTTTTTTCTTCTCTACAGGAGGCAGTAGTTCTGTACAGGAGACAGTGTTACTGTACAGGAGGCAGTAGCACTGTACAGGAGGCAGTAGCACTGTACAGGAGGCAGTATTACTGCACAGGAGGCAGTAGCACTATACAAGAGGCAGTAGCACTATACAGGAGGCAGTAGAACTGTGCAAGAGGCTGTAGTAATGTTAGGAGGAGTATTACTGTACAGGAGGCGTAGAACTGTACTGGAGCAGTAGTACTGTAACAGGAAGGCAATAGTAACTGTACAAGAGACAAGTATTACTGATACAGGAGGCTCAGTAGACTGTTACAAGAGGCAGGTAGCACTGTACAGGAGGCAGTATTACTGTACAGGAGGCAGTAGCACTGTACTGGAGGCAGTAGCACTGTACAGGAGGACAGTATTACTGTACAGGAGGCAGTAGCACTGTACAAGAGGCAGTAGCACTGTACAGGAGGCAGTATTACTGTACAGGAGGCAGTAGCACTGTACTGGAGGCAGTAGCACTGTACAGGAGGCAGTATTTCTGTACAGGAGGCAGTAGCACTGTATGGAGGCAGTAGCACTGTACAGGACCGGCAGTATTTACTGTCACAGGAGGGCAGTAGCACTGTAAAGAAGGCAGTAGCAATGTACAGGAGGCAGTAGCACTGTACATGAGGCAGTATTACAGTACAGAAGGCAAGTAGCACTGTACTGGAGGCAGTAGCCTATACAGGATGGCAGTATTACTGTACGGACGGACCAGTAGCATGTACTGGGAGGCAGTAGCACTTGTACAGCTGAAATACAGTATTCACTGTACAGGAGGCAGTAGCACTGCTACAAGAGGCAGTAGCACTGCACAGGAGGCAGTATCTTACTGTACAGGAGGCGATAGCACTTTAAGGAGGAGTAGCACACTACAGGAGGCAGTAGCACTATACAGGAGGCAGTAGCACTTTACAGGAGGCAGTAGCACTATACAGGAGGGGGGGGGGGCGGGGGGGGGGTGACAGTAGCAATCTACAGGAGGCGTAGCACTATACAGGCAGGCAGTAGCATGTACAGGAGGCAGTTAGCACTGTACAGGAGGCAGTAGCACTGTACAGGAGGCAGTTAGCACTTGTACAGGAGGCAGTAGCCACTTCTACAGGAGGGCAGTAGCACGTACAGGAGGCAGTAGCAACTCTACAGGAGGCAGTAGATCTACAGGAGGAAGTACCACTATACAGGAGGCAGTAGCACTCTACAGGAGGCAGTAGCACTATACAGAAGGCAGTAGCACTTTACAGGAGGCAGTAGCACTCTACAGGGGGCAGTAGCACTATACAGGAGGCAGTAGCCTTTACAGGGAGAGCAGTAGCACTATACAGGAGGCAGTAGCCACTATACAGGAGGCAGTAGCACAATACAGGAGGCAGTAAAAAAAAAAAAAATAGGCACTCTACAGGAGGCCAGTAGCACTTACGGAGGCGTAGCACTCTACAGGAGGCAGTAGGCAATTACAAGAGGCAGTAGCACATACAGGAGTGCAGTAGACACTCTACAGGAGGCAGTAGCACTTACAGGAGGGCAGTTTAGCACTATACAGGAGGCAGTAGCCTTTACAGGGAGGCAGCAGCATGTACAGGAGGCTGTAGCACTTACAGGAGGCAGTACGCACTCTAAGGAGGCCAGCAGCACTGTTACAGGAGGCAGTAGCAACTGTTACAGGAGGCAGTAGGCATGTACACGAGGCAGTAGCACTTTACCGGAGGCAGTAGCACTTTACAGGAGGACGTAGCCTATACAGGGGGGGGGGGGGTGTGCAGTCAGTAGACTTTACAGGAGGCACTAGCACTGTCACAGGAGGCAGTAGCACTGATACACGAGGCAGTAAAAAAAAGAAAAAAAAAAAAAAGAAAAAACAAAAAAAAAAACACTGCACTGATTCACGAGGCCAGAGCCCTTTTCAGGAGGCAGTAGCCACTATACAGGAGCAGTAGCACTCTACAGGAGGCAGCAGAACTGTACAGGAGGCAGTAGCACTGTCAGGAAGGCAGTAGCACTGTACACGAGGCAGTAGCACTTTACAGGAGGTGTAGCAATATCAGGAGGCAGTAGCACTATACAGGAGGCAGTAGCACTCTACAGGAGGCAGTAGCACTATACAGGAGGCAGTAGCACTTTACAGGAGGCAGCAGCACTGTACAGGAGGCAGTTAGAAACTGTACACGAGGCAGTAGCACTTTTACAGGAGGCAGTAAGCATTCTATACAGTAGGCAGTAGCACTCTTAAAGGAGGGCAGTCACTATACAGGAGGCCGTAGCACTGTACAGGAGGCAGTAGTACTATACAGGAGGCAGTAGCACTGTACAGGAGGAAGTATTACTGTACAGGAGGCAATTTTACTATACTGGAGGCAATAGCACTATACGGAGGCAGTAGCACTGTACTGGGGCAGTATTACTGTACAGGAGGCAGTTTTCTGTACAGGAGGCAGTATTACTGTTCTGAAGGAAGTAGCACTGTACAAGAGGCAGTAGCACTGTACAGGAGGCAGTATTACTGTGCAGGAGGCAGTAGCACTGTACAAGAGGCAGTAGCACTGTACGGGAGGCAGTATTACTGTGCAGGAGGCAGTAGCACTGTACAAGAGGCAGTAGCACTGTAAAGGAGGGAGTATTATTGTACAGGAGGCAGTAGCACTGTACAGGAGGCAGTAGCACGTACAGGAGCAGTTAGCACTGTACAGGAGGCAGCAGCACTGTACAGAAGGCAGCAGCACTGTACAGGAGGCAGCAGCACTGTACAGGAGGCAGCAGCACTGTACAGGAGGCAGTAGCACTGTACAAGAGGCAGTAGCACTGTACAGGAGGCAGTATTACTGTGCAGGAGGCAGTAGCACTGTACAAGAGGCAGTAGCACTGTAAAGGAGGGAGTATTATTGTACAGGAGGCAGTAGCACTGTACAGGAGGCAGTAGCAATGTTACAGGAAGGCAGAATAGCACTGTTACGGAGGCAGTAGCACTGTACATGAGGCAGTAGCACTGTACTGGAGGCAGTTGCACTGTACATGATACAGTAGTATTGTACAGGAGGCAGTAGCTCTGTACAGGAGGCAGTAGCACTGTACAGGAGGCAGTAGCACTGTACAGGAGGAAGTAGCACTGTACAGGAGTGAGTAGTATTGTACATGAGGGAGTAGGACTGTACAGGAGGCAGTAGGACTGCACAGGAGGCAGTATCACTGTACAAGAGGCAGTAGTACTCTACAGGAGGCAGTAGTTCTGTACAGGAGACAGTGTTACTGTACAGGAGGCAGTAGCACTGTACAGGAGGCAGTAGCACTGTACAGGAGGCAGTATTACTGCACAGGAGGCAGTAGCACTATACAGGAGGCAGTAGCACTATACAGGAGGCAGTAGCACTGTACAAGAGGCAGTAGTAATGTACAGGAGGCAGTATTACTGTACAGGAGGCAGTAGCACTGTACTGGAGGCAGTAGTACTGTACAGGGCAATAGTACTGTACAGGAGGACAGTATTACTGTACAGGAGGCAGTAGCATGTAAGAGGCAGTAGCAACTGTACAGGAGGCAGTATTACTGTACAGGAGCGCCAGTATCACCTGTACTGGAGGCAGTAGCACTGTACAGGAAGACAGTATTACTGTACAGGAGGCAGTAGCAGCTGTACAAGAGGCAGTGCACTGCATTATCTTACAGGAGGTAGTATTACTGTATCCAGGAGGCAGTTGCACAGTCTGAGGCTGTATGACTGTACAGGAGGCTGTATTACTGTACAGGAGGGCAGTAGGACTGTACTGGCGCTGTAGCAATGTACAGGAGGGCAGTATTACTGTACAGTGAGGCAGTAGCACTGTACAGAGGCAGTAGCACTGATACAGGAGGCAGTAGCACTGATACAGGAGGCAGTATTACTGTAAGAGCAGTTGCACTGTACTGGATGCAGTTAGCACTGTACAGGACGGCAGTTATTACTGTACAGGAGGCAGTAGCACTGTTCTGAGAGGCAGTAGCAACTGTAACAGCAGACAGTATTACTGTACAGGAGGCTGTAGCACTGTGCAAGACGCAGTAGCACTGTATAGGAGGCAGTATTACTGTACAGGAGGCAGTAGCACTGTACTGGAGGACGTAGCACTGTACAGTAGGCAGTTTAACTGTACAGGAGGCAGTAGCACCTGTACAAGAGCAGTAGAACTGTACAAGAGGCTGTACACTGTTACAGGTGGACAGTAGCTGCTTACAGGACGGGCTGTATTTACTGTACAGAAGGCAGTAAGCACTGTACTGGAGACAGTATTACTGTACAGGAGGCAGTAGCACTGTACTGGAGGCAGTAGCACTGTACAGGAGGCAGTATACTGTACAGGAGGGCAGTAGCACTGTACAAGAGGCGTAGGCATGTACAAGAGGCAGTAGCACTGTACAGGAGGCAGTAGCACTCTACAGGAGGCAGTATTACTGTACAGAAGGCAGTAGCACTGTACTGGAGACAGTATTACTGTACAAGAGGCAGTAGCACTGTACAAGAGGCAGTAGCACTGTTCAGGAGGCAGTAACACTGTACAAGAGGCAGTAGCAATGTACAGGAGGCATATTCTGTACAGAAGGCAGTAGCACTGTACAAGAGGCAGTAACACTGTACAAGAGGCAGTAGCACTGTACAAGAGGCAGTAGCACTGTACAAGAGGCAGTAGCAATTGTACATGAGGCATTAGCACTGTACAAGAGGCAGTAGCACTGTACAGGAGGCAGTAACACTGTACAAGAGGCAGTAGCAATGTACAGGAGGCAGTATTACTGTACAGAAGGCAGTAGCACTGTACAAGAGGCAGTAGCACTGTACAAGAGGCAGTAGCACTGTACAGAGGCAGTAGCACTGTACAGGAGGCAGTAACACTGTACAAGAGGCAGTAGCAATGTTCAGGAGGCAGTAACGCTGTACAAGTGGCAGTATTACCTGTCCCAGTGAGGCAGTAGCAACTGTACAAAGGCAGTGCACTGTACTGGGAGGCAATAGCACTGCTACAGGAGGCAGTAGCACTGTACAGGAGGCAGTAACACTGTACAGGAGGAAGTATTACTGTACAGGAGGCAGTAGCACTGTACAGGAGGCAGTAGCACCGTACAAGAGGCAGTAGCACTGTACATGAGGCAGTATTACTGTACAGGAGGGAAGTTTTACTGTCCAGGAGGCAGTAGCACTTGTACAGGAGGCTGTAGCACCGTACAAGAGGCGTAGAGCTGTTTCTACAGGAGGAAGTATTACTGTACAGGAGAAGTATTACTGTACAGGAGGCCAGTAGCACTGTACAGGAGGCAGTAGCCACTGATACAGGAGGCAGTAGCACTGTACAGGACGCAGTAGCACTGTACACGGAGGCAGTAGCACTGTACAGGAAGGCCAGTAGCACTGCTACAAGAAGACAGTAGCACTGTACAGGAGGAAGTATTTACGTTACAGGACGGCAGTAGCACTGTACAGGAGGCAGTAGCACCGTACAAGAGGGCAGGGCACTGTACATGATGCAGTATTTACTTGTACAGGGGCAGTAGCACTATACAGGAGGCAGTAGCACTGTACAAGAGGCAGTAACACCTGTACAGGAGGCAGATCATGTTCAAGAGCAGTTAGCAATGACATGGTGGCAGTATTACTGTACGGAAGGCAGTAGCACTGTACAAGAGGCAGTAGCACTGTACAGGAGGCAGTAGCACTGTACAGGAGGAAGGTATTAACCTGTACAGGAGGCAGTAGCTACTGTACGCCTGACATGCTGCACGGGTCGAGTCTTGGGTCAAGGAGAGGGGAGAGGGACTCACGGGAAGTCCGCGTGGCCGCCTCCTGGCTCATTTTATCCTTTCTTATTCCATCCTCCTGTGTACCTTGTGAAATCTGCCTTAATTTTTTGTTGATCTCCCTTATTAGTGTAGTCCATCATCCGTTCTGTTTTGTGTTGTTATGGTACCTCTGTGTGTGTGTTCTGTGTGTGTTGTGCGTGTGTGTGTGTGTGTGTTGTGTGAGATGTGAGTGTGTGTGTGTGTGTGTGTGTGTGTGGTGGTGTGTGTGTGTGAGTGTGTTGTGTTGTGTGTTGTGTGAGAGTAAGTGTGTGTGTGTGATGAGTGTGTGTGTGTTACCATCTAGTGAGCTGTGAGATGGATGAATAACTCACTGTTAACTCTGAGATGACTAAGTGACTTTTAAAGATCACTGGCGTCTTGCGTTGACTGTCGTCCTTGCTTTCGCTCTCTAGGTATCCTTTACTTTCTTCTCTGGTCTGTTGCACCTCTCTCTTTTTCTCACTCTCTCTTGGTAGCTCACGGAAGAAAATAAAACCGACTCTTGAATGGGGAAAGACAATAGCACAAAAAAGTTGTTGATTATGAGCGGAGGGGAAGCAAGGAAGTATCAAGCAACTCTGTGGTGCCCAGTTTCCCTGTCGTGTTTACGTGGCGTGTCGGAGCGGAACACCTCATCCTCCGGAGCAGCGCCCCTGGGAACGCAGTGCAAGGACACCAGACAGGTGGCCAAGCTCCAGGGTTGAGGACCTTTGCTTCTGCTGTCTATCTGACAGATGGTTAGATAATGGAATCTATTTGAATACAGCTAGTAAACTGCATGGTCAAGACCCTTGTTGCTTCTACTTGCAACTTGTCAGCTGATTACGGGGTGGGTCATTTTTTCGAAGTGGGTAATCATTTGTTTGGGCTGCGAAACAGTGTAAGGGTCAAAATATGTGGTGCTTGGCAGGTGGTTAGAGACGTTAGAGACAGTTAAATAAATGCCGTAATGAGTAATGATTTGGATACAGCTAGTTGTTAACATTTGTGAGCCAGCTGGTTTGCTGGATTATCAGACGCGTTCCTCATCACATGAGTGTCACTACCTGACAAATAACTGACAGATACCCAGTAACATATTCAGACAGGAAGTAGAGGAAAACTTAACACTGCAAATGGGAATCATGATAAAATATTTGAGGAACTAACGCAAGAAGCTGATTGTAAACACTGAAGTTCCCATAGCACGGCAGCTTAATTACAATGATGTTTTTATAATTATCGTAATTATGGGACAGTGCTAAATGCAAAGGGGTCACACAGCTACTGAGAAATTGGAGGCAATCGAGTTCGATCCTAAAGGGATTCAACTCCATTCATCAATAAGCCTTCGTGGTCAATGTGCCTCCATAGTAGAGTTGAATTATGGCAATATAAACACGAATGCAGTATAATGTGATCCTTTATTGACTACGTTTCGCCCACACAGTGGGCTTTTTCAAGTCACAAACATTATACTGCATTCGTGTTTATATTGCCATTGTGTCGGTATTTTATACCATTTATTTCCAGAGTTGAATTATACTGAGAGTCTGGACGACCATTGTTTGTAGAAATAACTATCCAACAAATACGTTAGACCACACTTATATATCCTTCATGTGTTTGCACTGTCATAAACAAAAACAGATAAAAGAACCTAGAGGAAAGAAACTAGAGAATGAAACTAATGGGAAGAAACGAAAGAGAAGAAACTAAAATAATATTTGAACCAAATTATGAAAATCCATCGTTTAGTACCTGAGATAGCAGGTAGCATCACCCCATGGATATAATAATTGTCAAATAATAATCATAACAATAATAGTTATATTGCAAAGCTGAGAGAGCTGTAGTGAGCTTGATTCACTGTGTTCTGGTTTATACACTTTAACAATTATATATTTAATTTATTACGCGACGGACACCTTATTACCTTACACCATCTATTATAGGAATTGAAAAAATTAGACACATGTGCAACTCTTGGGTAACTTTAATAAAATTACCCAAGAGTTGCACATGTGTCTAATTTTTTCAACATGTCGGTTCTCTGAACCATTCATCTATTATAGGAATTATAATTAATATAACAGAGCAGAGTAAATACCATCACTCAGACAGGAATAATCACTGCACCGTTTCACTGCTACCCACCAGTCACTGAATATGTGGTAGGTTGGTAGACAGCAACCACTCAGGTAGGTACTACCGTCCTGTGATAGTAGGCTGGTAGATAGCTACCACCCAGGGAGGTACTACCGTCCTGTGGTAGTAGGTTGGTAGACAGCAACCACCCAGGGAGGTACTACCGTCCTGTGGTAGTAGGTTGGTAGATAGCTACCACCCAGGGAGGTACTACCGTCCTGTGGTAGTAGGTTGGTAGACAGCAACCACCCAGGGAGGTACTACCGTCCTGTGGTAGTAGGTTGGTAGATAGCTACCACCCAGGGAGGTACTACCGTCCTGCCAAGAGTACAACGGAAACCTGTAATTGTTTTACATGATGGTAGGATTGCTGTTATCTTTTTTCTGTCTCATAAACACCCTGGATAACAGTTATATCTTGCTACTTCTATTTACACTTAGGTCACACTACACATGCATGTACAAGCACATATATTTACACATCTATGTGGGTTTAGAACATAAGAACATAAGAACGAAGGAACACTGCAGAAGGCCTACTGGCCCATGCGAGGCAGGTCCAAGTCTCCTACCGGCTTAAGCCAATTCACCCAACCCAGTCAGGTCAAGCCACATTGACTTAAGGGAGGAACACGGCAACCGACCTGGTAGCACAAGCTAATCAGGCCCAACTCACACCCACCCACACCCACTCATGTATTTATCCAACCTATTTTTAAAGCTACACAACGTTCTGGCCTCTATAACTGTACTTGGGAGTTTGTTCCATTCATCCACAACTCTATTACCAAACCAGTACTTTCCTATATCCTTCCTGAATCTGAATTTTTCCAACTTAAAACCATTGCTGCGAGTCCTGTCTAGGCTAGATATTTTCAGCGCACTATTTACATTCCCTTTATTTATTCCTGTCTTCCATTTATACACCTCAATCATTTTCCCCCTAATTCTACGTCTTTCTAGAGAGTGCAGATTCAGGGCCTCAGTCTATCCTCATAGGGAAGGTTTCTGATACATGGGATCATCTTTGTCATCCTCCTTTGTTCATTTTCCAGAGCATTTATATCCATTCTGTAATATGGTGACCAAAACTGTGCAGCATAATCTAAATGAGGCCTAACCAAGGATGTATAGAGTTGAAGAACAACTGAGGACTCCTATTATTTATGCTCTTGATATGAAGCCAAGGATTCTATTAGCTTTATTGCGAACACTTATGCACTGTTGTCTTGGTTTCAGATTACTGCTAACCAGGACTCCTAAATCTTTTTCGCAATCCGTAATATTAAGATCTACATTATTTAGTTTATATGTGGCATGGTTATTTTCCTGTCCAACATTTAGAACTTTGCATTTGTCTATATTAAACTGCATCTGCCACCTCTCCGACCACTGCATCAGTCTACTCAAATCTTCCTGGAGTGCTCTAATGTCCTTGTCAGAACGAATTCGACGGCCTATTTTGGTGTCATCGGCAAACTTGCAGATGTCGCTCTTTATGCCCTCATCAATGTCGTTTATGTAGATTGTGAACAGCAGGGGGCCCAACACTGACCCCTGTGGAACATCGCTCGTGACGCTTCTCCACTCTGATTTCTCCCCATTTATGCAAACTCTCTGCTGCCTATTTGTCAACCATGCCTCTATCCAGGAAAAAATTTCTCCTCCTATTCCATGTGCCTTAGTTTTCCTTAATAGTCTCTGATGTGGGACCCTGTCAAAAGCCTTACTGAAGTCCATATACACAATATCATATTCATTACCATGATCTACCTCCTCAAATACCTTAGTGAAAAAAGTTAATAAATTCGTAAGGCAGGAACGCCCCTTTGTAAAACCATGCTGAGATTCGTTGATTAATTTATGCTTTTCAAGGTGGCTACGAACTTCCTCGGCAATTATTGATTTCATAAATTTTCCCACTATGGAGGTTAGGCTTATTGGTCTATAGTTCGAAGCTAAGGACCTGTCACCTGCTTTGAAAATAGGTATCACATTTGCCATTTTCCACTTATCTGGCACCATGCCAGTTTGTCAGAGAAGAAGTAAGAGATTACATAGTACTAACTCTACAGTCTGAAGGTCCCAAGGTGGTAATTGCAGTGATGTATATCCCACCACAGAACAGCAGGAGGCCAAGGCAAGAGTATGATGAGAGTAATAGAGCGATGGTTGACACACTGGCTGAAGTGGCCAGAAGGGCTCATGCGAGCACGGCAAAGCTACAGATCATGGGTGACTTCAACCACAAGCCAAATCTGTCCCAAAACTGTTGCACAGCCACATCAGGAGGAAAACGACGGTCAAGAACCAGGTAATCAGGCTGAGGAAGGAAGGAGGGAAGGTTACAAAAAACGACCGCAAAGTATGTGAGAAGCTCAACAAGAGATTCAAAGAAGTGTTCACAGAGGAGACAGAAGGGTCTTCAAAAAGGAAGAGAGGTGGGGTACACCATCAAGGGTTGGACACAATACATACAACCGAGGAAGAAGTGAAGAGGCTGTTAAAGCGAGCTAGATACCTCAAAGACGATAGGGCTGGATAACATCTCTCTATGGGTCCTGAGAGAGGGAGCAGAGGCACTTTGTGTACCACTAACAACAATCTACAACACATCTATCGAGACAGGACGACTACCGAAATTATGGAAGACAGCAAATGTAGTCCCAATCTTTAAAAAAGGAGACAGACATGAAGCACTAAACTACAGACCAGTGTCACTGACATGTATAGCATGCAAAGTCATGGAGAAGATTATCAGGAGAAGAGTGGTGGAACACCTAGAAAGGAATGATCTCATCAACAGCAGCCAACATGGTTTCAGGGATGGGAAATCCTGTGTCACAAACCTACTGGAGTTCCATGACAGGGCGCCGACAGTAAAGCAAAAAAGAGAGGGAGTGCGTAGATTGCATTTTCTTGGACTGTAAGAAGGCTTTTGACACAGTTCCACACAAGAGATTAGTGCAAAAACTGGAAGACCAAGCAGGGATAACAGGGAAGGCACTACAATGGATCAGGGAATACCTGTCAGGAAGACAACAGCGAGCCATGGTACGTGGCGAGGTGTCAGAATGGGCGCCGGTAACGAGCGGAGTGCCACAGGGATCAGTCCTAGGACTGGTGGTGTTTCTGGTATTTGTGAACGACATGATGGAAGGAATAGACTCCGAAGTGTCCCTGTTTACAGATGATGTGAAGTTGATGAGAAAAATTCAATTGGACGATGACCAGGCAGAACTACAGAGGGATCTGGACAGACTGCAGGCCTGGTTCAGAAACTAGCTCCCGGAGTTCAACTCCACCAAGTGCAAAGTCATGAAGATTGGGGAAGGGCAAATAAGTCCAAAGATAGAGTACAGTCCAGGGGGCCAGAGCCTACAAACCTCAGTCAAAGAAAAGGATCTTGGTGTTAGCATAACACCGGGAACATCTCCAGAGGCGCATATCAACCAAATAACTGCTGCAGCATACGGGCGCTTAGCAAACCTAAGAACAGCATTCCGACATGTAAATAGGGGTCATTCAGGACCCTGTACACCGTGTACGTTAGGCCCATATTGGAATATGCAGCGCCAGTTTGGAACCTACAAGCATGTAAGGAAACTAGAGAAAGTGCAAAGGTTTGCAACAAGACTTGTCCCAGAGCTAAGAGGTATGTCCAGAGCTCAGGGGAATGTCGTACGAGGAAAGGTTGAGGGAAATCGGACTGACGACACTGGAGGACAGAAGGGTCAGGGGAGACATGATAACGACATACAAGATACTGCGGGGAATAGACAAGGTGGACAGAGATAGGATGTTCCGGAGAGGGGACACAGGAACAAGGGGTCACAAATGGAAGCTGAAGACTCAGACGAGCCACATGGACGTTAGGAAGTATTTCTTCAGTCATAGAGTCGTCAGGAAGTGGAATAGCCTAGCAAGTGAAGTAGTGGTGGCAGAACCATACATAGTTTTAAAAAGAGGTATGATAAAGCTCAGGAAGCAGAGAGAGAGAGGACCTAGTAGCAATCAGTGAAGAGGCGGGGCCAGGAGCTGAGTATCGACCCCTGCAACCACAATTAGGTGAGTACAATTAGGTGAGTACAGTACAAGAAATGATGGACTATGTGGCAACAAAATGCAAGGAGGCAGAGGAGAGGTTTGTTCACAAGGGAAACAGAAATAATGGGAAGAACAGAACGAGTCCTTGGTTCACCCAAAGGTGTAGGGAGGCAAAAACTAGGTGTACTAGAGAATGGAAAAGGTACAGAAGACAGAGAACTCAGGAAAATAAAGAGATCAGCCGAAGAGCCAGAAACGAATATGCACAGATAAGAAGGGAGGCTCAGCGACAATATGAAAATGACATAGCATCAAAAGTCAAGGCTGACCCGAAGCTGTTGTACAGCCACATCAGGAGGAAAACAACAGTCAAGGACCAGGTAATCAGACTGAGGAAGGGTGATGGAGAATTCACAAGAAACGACCGAGAGGTATGTCAGGAGCTCAACACGAGATTTAAAGAAGTATTTACAGTGGAAACCAATAGGACTCCAGGAAATCAGAACAGGGGGGTGCACCAGCAAGTGCTGGATGGGGTACATATAACCAAGGAGGAGGTGAAGAAGTTGCTATGCGAACTTGACACCTCAAAGGCGGTGGGACCAGACAACATCTCTCCGTGGGTCCTTAAAGAGGGAGCAGAGATATTGTTTGTGCCATTAACAAAGATCTTCAACACATCATTTGAAACTGGGCAACTCCCTGAGGTATGGAAGATGGCAAATGTAGTCCCAATTTTTAAAAAGGGAGACAGACATGAGGCACTAAACTACAGACCTGTATCACTAACGTGTATAGTATGCAAGGTCATGGAGAAGATCATCAGGAGGAGAGTGGTGGGGCACCTGGAAAGAAACAAGTGTATAATTGACAACCAGCACGGTTTCAGGGAAGGAAAATCCTGTGTCACAAACCTACTAGAGTTTTATGACAAGGTGACAGAAGTAAGACAAGAGAGAGAGGGGTGGATCGACTGCATTGTTTTGGACTGCAAGAAGGCCTTCGACACAGTTCCTCACAAGAGGTTACTGCAAAAGCTAGAGGATCAGGCACACATAACAGGAAAGGCACTGCAATGGATCAGAGAATACCTGACAGGGAGGCAACAACGACTCATGGTACGTGACGAGGTGTCAGAGTGAGCGCCTGTGACAAGCGGGGTTCCACAGGGGTCAGTCCTATGACCTGTGCTGTTCTTGGTATATATGAACGACATAACGGAAGGGATAGACTCAGAAGTGTCCTTGTTTGCAGATGATGTGAAGTTAATGAGAAGAATCAAATCGGATGAGGATCAGGCAGGACTACAAAGAGACCTGGACAGGCTACAAGCCTGGTCCAGCAACTGACTCCTTGAGTTTAACCCTGCCAAATGCAAAGTCATGAAGATTGGGGAAGGGCAAAGAAGACCGCAGACACAATATAGTTAAGATGGCCAAAGACTGCAAACCTCACTCAAGGAAAAAGATCTGGGGGTGAGTATAGCACCGAGCATATCTCCTGAGGCGCATATCAATCAGATAACTGCTGCAGCATACGGGCGCCTGGCAAACCTACGGATAGCGTTCCGATACCTCAGTAAGGATTCGTTCAAGACTCTGTATACCACTTACGTCAGGCCCATACTGGAGTATGCAGCACCAGTTTGGAATCCACACCTAGTCAAGCACGTCAAGAAATTAGAGAAAGTGCAAAGGTTTGCAACAAGACTAGTCCCAGAGCTACGGGGATTGTCATACGAAGAAAGGTTGAGGGAAATCGGCCTGACGACACTGGAGGACAGGAGGGTCAGGGGAGACATGATAACGACATATAAAATACTGCGCGGAATAGACAAGGTGGACAAAGACGGGATGTTCCAGAGATGGGACACAGAAACAAGAGGTCACAATTGGAAGTTGAAGACTCAGATGAATCAAAGGGATGTTAGGAAGCATTTCATCAGTCATAGAGTAGTCAGGCCGTGGAACAGCCTAGAAAGTGACGTAGTGGAGGCGGAAACCATACATAGTTTTAAGGCGAGGTATGATAAAGCTCATGGGGCAGGGAGAGAGAGGACCTAGTAGCAAACAGCGAAGAGGCGGTGCCAGGAGCTATGACTCTACCCCTGCAACCACAAATAGGTGAGTACAAATAGGTGAGTACACACACACACACACACACACACACACACACACGCACGCACACACATACACTTCCCTCTCACTTCCCCCTCACTTCTCTCTCATCCCTAGCCTTCTCTCTATCATTCTCTCTCTCTCTCTCTCTCTCTCTCTCTCTCTCTCTCTCTCTCTCTCTCTCTCTCTCTCTCTCTCTCTCTCCTCTCTCTCTCTCTCTCTCTCTCTCTCTCACTCTCTCCCCTCCCGTTCTATCTTTCTCTCCTCCCATCTCTCTTGTTCTCTCTGTCTCTATCCCCCTCCCTCTATCTACCTACCAATCCATCTCCCTTTCTCTTCCTCTCCACCTTCCACCCATCTTCTTTTCCTCCTCCTCCACCCTGGCTTCTCCCTCTTCCACCTCCTCCCTAACCTCTTCCCTCATCCCCCACACACACTCTGAAAATTCATAAGCTTGTTTCTGGGGTAAAACACATCACCTCCTATCTGTGGTAAAAGAAAAAAAAGGTAACCAAAGAGGGCGGAGACCCCGGGGTCAGGTGGACGATCCCGGGAGAGAAGAACCTGGGAGGAAAAATTGAGAGGTAGAGCTCAAAAAAATGGAGGAAGAAAATAGCAGAAGAAGATAAGAGAAAGTGCTTAGATGAGGAACTAAAAAACCTGAAACAGATTAGAGGGACAAATGACAGTACAGACATGGCATCAGGAACTTCTATACCAGCCACAAACAAGGGGACTGTAGGGATCCAGGAAAAAGTGTGCACAATTGAGAGACCTGTAGACAATGAAGGAGATATGACACATGCAGAGACACCAACAGACAACTGCAGTAGCAAGAAACAGGTGAGCAGGAAAGACAGTCCACTGAGCATAGGGGCTGCAGCAATGGCAGGGATTGAAGGTAGGAACGTTTTGATGGAAAGAACTAAAACACCTCAGAGGATACAAAGGGAGACACAGTGGGAGGAGGAGAGGGGGAGGTCAGTGTTTGTCTACGGGCTCCGAGAAGTCGAAGGGGGAACCTATGATGAAAGAAACCAGGAGGAGAAGCGATCAAAGGTATCATGAAAGCAATAGGTGAGGGAGACATGACCCAGGTGACAAATTTTCAGATAATTGGGTGGTTTGAGAGTGGAAGGAAATGGCTGGTCAAAGTAATTTTCAAGGCAGAATCTGCTCGAACCAGGATCCTGCAGGAGAAAGCATGACTGAGGGACAATCCAGAGTACCGGAGAGTGTACCTCAATCACAACAGAACACAAGAAGAAAGGATAATACTGAGAGAGAGCGTGCAAAGACAAAAGAAGAAACGAGATGAATTGATAAAGATGAGCAGAACCCAGACTCAGGTGGAAAGGCTAACACACCTTACAGAAACACCCACAGAAGGACTCCAACCACGACAACCCCAAAGCAACTGACCAATCTAAACCAAAACCAACACACTGTTCCCTCTGCCCCCACCCCCCACATCACAAACCCCACCCCTACAGCAGCCCCCTATGGGCACTCTGCCCCCACCCCCATCACAAATCCCACCCAAACTGCAACAACCACAATACAATTGAACAATCTCAGCCAAAACCCACACACTGTTCCCTCTCCCCCACCCCCACATCATAAACCTCACCCATACAGTAGCTCCCCATGGGCACTTTGCCCTCACCCCTCCTATCACAAACCCCACCCACACTGCAAACCTTCATAGGCCCCCCTCCAGGGCTCCCACTCCCCCAACCCAAATATTTTCCCAGGACCACCATGATAGATAAAAAGTTGAAGGTGTGGTACACGAACGCAGATGGATTAACAAATAAATACGAGGAGTGGCATGAAAGAATCAATGAGAAGTCCCCAGACATCATAGCAGTCACATAAACGGAACTCACTGAGACAATAACAGACGCAATCTTCCCAACGGGATATCAGATCCTGAGGAAAGACAGAAGGAGCAGAGAGGGAGGAAGGGTTGCACTACTCATAAAAAACCTATGGGGTTTTGAGGAAATGGAAGGCATTGGCGAGATTGGAGAAATGGACTACATAGTAGCTACAATTCAGTCTGGGGAACATAAGGTAGTCATTACAGTGATGTATAACCCACCACAGAACTGCAGGAGACCAAGAGAGGAATATGAAGAGAACAACAGAGCGATGGTGGACACACTGGCTGAGGTGGCACGAGGAGCTCAATTGTGCAGAGCAAAATTAAGGGTTATCGGCGATTTCAACCATAGGGAGATCGACTGGGAAAACCTGGAGCCTCACGGGGGTTCTGACACATGGAGAGAGTTGATGGATGCGGTACTGGAAAACCTCATGCATCAACACGTCAGGGGCACTACCAGAGAGAGAGGGGTGGATGAACCAGCAAGATTGGACCTTGTGTTCATCCTGAGCAGTTCAGACATTGAGGACATCACATATGAGAGGCCTCTTGGAGCTAGCGACCACGTGGTTCTGAGGTAACAGGAGTCGATTGGGAAAAGCCAAACTATAAAAGGGGGGACTACACAGGTATGAGAAACTTCCTGCGGGAGGTTCAGTTGGACAGAGAACTGGTAGGAAAGTCGGTAAACAAAATGATGGAATATGTAACAACAAAATGCAAGGAGGCAGAGGAAAGGTTTGTTCCAAAGTGCAACAGAAATAATGGAAAGACCAAAGTGAGTCCTTGGTTTACCCGAAGGTGTAGGGAGGCAAAAACTAAGTGCATTAGAGAATGGAAGAGGTATAGTAGGCAAAGGGCTCAGGAAAATAAGGAGATCAGTCGAAGAGCCAGAAACAAGTATGCACAGATAAGGAGGGAGGCCCAGCGACAATATGAAAACGACAAAGCATCAAAAGTCAAGTCTGACCCGAAACTGCTGTATAGCCACATTAGGAGAAAGACAACACTCAAAGATCAGGTGATCAGGCTGAGGAAAGAAGGTGGGGAACTCACAAGAAACGATCAAGAGGTATGTGAGGAGTTCAACAAGAGATTTAAGGACGTATTCACAGTGGAGACAGGAAGGACTCTGGGAAGGCAGGACAGAGCTGGACACCAACAGGGAATACACCAACAAGTGCTGGATGACATACACACAACTGGGGAGGAGATGAAGAAGCTGCTAAGTAACCTTGATACCTCAAAGGCAATGGGACTGGACATCTCCCCGTGGGTTCTTAGAGAGGGAGCAGAAATGCTGTGTGTCCCATTAACCACAATCTTCAACACATCCCTTGAAACTGGGCAACTACCTGAGGTATGGAAGACGGCTTATGTAGGTCCCATTTTTAAAAAAGAAGTCAGAAAAGAGGCACTAATCTACAGACCAGTGTCACTGACGTGTACAGTATGCAAAGTCATGGAGAAGATTGTCAGGAGGAGAGTGGTGGGGCACCTGGAAAGGAACAGAAACACAAATGACAACCAGTACGGTTTCATGGAAGGCAAATCCTGTGTCACAAACCTTCTGGAGTTTTATGATAAAGTAACAGAAGTAAGAGACGAGAGAGAGGGGTGGGTGGATTGTATCTTCTTGGACTGCAAGAAGGCCTTCGACACAGTTCCTCACAAGAGATTACTGCAGAAACTAGAGGATCAGGCGCGTATAACGGGAAGAGCACTTCAATGGATCAGAGAATACCTGACAGGGAGGCAACAACGTGTCATGGTATGTGATGAGGTATCACAGTCGGCACCTATGACGAGCGGGGTTTCACAGGGGTCGGTCCTAGGACCAGTGCTATTTTTGGTATATGTGAATGACATGATGGAAGGGATAGACTCAGAGGTGTCCCTGTTCGCAGATGATGTGAAGTTAATGAGGAGAATTAAATCAGATGAGGACCGGGCAGGCCTTCAAAGAGACCTGGACAGGCTGGACACCTGGTCCAGCAACGGGCTTCTCGATTTCAACCCTGCCAAATGCAAAGTCATGAAGATCGGAGAAAAGCAAAGAAGACCGCAGAGAGAGTATAGACTAGGTGACCAACGACTGCAAACCTCGCTCAAGGAGAAAGATCTTGATGTGAGTATATCACCGAACACGTCTCCGGAAGCACACATCAACCAGATAACTGCTGCAGCATATGGGCGCCTGGCAAACCTGAGATTATCATTCCGGTACCTAAGTAAGGAATCTTTCAAGACACTGTACACCGTGTACGTCAGGCCCATACTGGAGTATGCAGCACCAGTTTGGAACCCACACCGGGTCAAGCACGTTAAGAAATTAGAGAAAGTGCAAAAGTTTGTGACAAGGTTAGTTCCAGAGCTAAGGGGAATGTCCTATGAAGAAAGGATGAGGGAAATCGGCCTGACGACACTGGATGCCAGGAGGGATAGGAGAGACATGATAACGACATACAAAATACTGCGTGGAATAGACAGAGTGGACAGAGACAAGATGTTCCAGAGAAGGGATACAGAAACAAGGAGTCACTCTTGGAAGTTGAAGACTCAGATGAGCCACAGGGATGTTAGGAAGCATTTCTTCAGTCATAGAGTTGTCAGGAAGTGGAACAGTCTGGCGAGCGATGTAGCTGAGGCAGGAACCATACATAGCTTTAAGATGAGGTATGATAAAGCTCATGGAGCAGGGAGAGAGAGAACCTAGTAGCGTTCAGTGAAGAGGCGGGGCCAGGAGCTAAGTCTCCACCCCTGCAACTACAATTAGGCGAGTACAATTAGGTGAGCACACACACACACACACACACACACACACACACACACACACACACACACACACACACACACACACACGCACACACACACGCACACACACACACACACACACACACACACACACACACACACACACACACACACACACACACACACACACACACACACACACACACACACACACACACACACACACACACACACAATGGATCAGGGAATACCTGACAGGGAGGCAGCAACGAGTCATGGTATGTGAAGAGGTATCACAGTGGGCGCCTGTTACGAGCGGGGTCCCACAGGGGTCAGTTCTAGGACCAATGCTATTTTTGATATATGTGAACGACATGATGGAAGGAATAGACTCTGAAGTGTCCCTGTTCGCAGATGATGTGAAGTTGATGAGAAGAATTAAATCGGACGAGGATGAGGCAGGACTGCAAAGAGACCTGGACAGGCTGGACATGTGGTCCAGTAACTGGTTTCTCGAATTCAACCCAGCCAAATGCAACAAGGCTAGTCCCAGAGCTCAAGGGAATGCCGTACGAGGAAAGGTTAAGGGAAATCGGACTGACGACACTGGAGGGCAGAAGGGTCAGGGGAGACATGATAACGACATACAAGATACTGCGGGGAATAGACAAGGTGGACAGAGATAGGATGTTCCAGAGAGGGGACACAGGGACAAGGGGTCACAACTGGAAGCTGAAGACTCAGACGAGTCACAGGGACGTTAGGAAGTATTTCTTCAGTCATGGAGTTGTCAGGAAGTGGAATAGCCTAGCAAGTGAAGTAGTGGAGGCAGGAACCATACATAGTTTTAAAAAGAGGTAATCCCCTCAAACAGGGAAAAGGGAAGGTTTTCGAATTTGTTTGAAGGGGGGGGACCAGGACCTTGGTTCGGCCCTGAACCAAATTGGGGAACAAAAAAAGGTATAAAAACCACAAAAACAAAATTAAGAAACCATTGGGTTTATATTTTTTGGGGAAACGCCCCCCCCTCCAGTGGGCCCTTCCCGTAATTCAGGGTTGATAAACAGGGTTATTGTGCCGAGGGTTAACAGACCACACCCTTAAAGTTTTGGGGTTTTGGGCCCAGTTCCCTCTTGGGAGAAGGGTTTTTCCAATTATTAAACTTATGGGGGGGGTTTTAAACGGGGTTTGGGGGCCTTTGGTTTTTCCCGGGGGAAAAGGGCCCCCCCTACCTTTTTGGGGGTAGAACCCCCCAGTTTTTTTGGGTTGAGGGAGGTTTCTGGGGGGCCAAATTTGGGAATTTTCCCAAGTTTTTCCGGTTGTAAAGATTACCTTTTTGCTTTCCCAACAAAAAGTAAATTTTAAAGGTTTAATAAAATCCGACAATTTTAGGGTAAAAAACCTTAACCCGTTGGGATTTATTTTGAAAAGTTTTTACACAGTATTCCGGGCCTGAAAAGGGAAAAGGGTTGTTTTGGGAAAAGGGATCCTTGGCGGGGCAATCAATTTCCTTTAACCCTTAAATTTTTTGAAGGTGGTCGTCCCTTTTTTCCTTAAAAGTAGAAGACATTTTTCCCAAAGGTTTAAAAAATTTTTTTTGGGTTTTTGATGGACAGGGGGGCTTTTTATACGCCGGGGTTAACCCCTTTTTTTTCCTAAGGAGGGGTTAAGCCCTAAATTGAATCAGGTTTTCCTTCCCTTTTTTAAACCCGGGGGCCGCTTCCTGGGTAAAGTTGCAAGTTGTAATTGAAAAGGATGTACCAAGTTACCGTTTTTTCGTGTTGGGAAAAAAAATTAAAAGGGGGGTATATGTTTCCGGGAACAGGTTTTAGGAAAGAAATTGGGAAACATTTTGGGGTTCTTTTTTATTGAAAGTTTCCCCCCTTTCCCAAAATTTTCCCTTAGAAAAAATTTTTTTGGGGAAAATTGATGGAAGCAAAGTTTTGAAATTTTGAAATAATTAACACCCTTTAATTTTTTTAAAAGGTTAAAGTCCCTAAGTTGGAAAAGGGGGGCATTGTTCCCATTTTGGGGGTTTAAATTTTTGGGAAAATAGTAAAATTTGGGGCCTTTTTTAGCCCCAAAAAAGGTGGGAGGGAGGTTTTCTAAGAAGGGGTAAGGCCTCCAAGGGGGGGTTAGGGTAGGGTTTCCCCTTCCCCAAATCCCCCTCCATAGGGAATTGGGGTCGAAGGGTTTTTCCGGGTTTTTAAATAAAACCCCTTTTTTCCAGGTTCCCGGGGCTTTTTTGCTTTAAAATGGGTAAAATTTTTTCCAAAACAGGGTTTGGGTTTAAAGGACAAATTGGCAATTTTTGGGTTTTTATTTTATAAAAATTTTTTGGCGCCCTAACCCCGTTAGGTTTTCATAAACCAAAAACTTTGGGGAAAAAAACCAAAAAAATTAATTTTTTGGAAAAAAATTTTTAAATTTTTCAAGTCCAATTTAAAGTTTTGGGGTTTTGGCCCCCAGCCCCCTTTTCCATTTGGCGAAACTTTTTTAAATTGGTAATTTTAAACATTCGGGGAAAAGATTTAACTTGACGGTTTGGGGTTTTTAAAATTAACCCAATGGTTAAGACGTATGGGCTCCCCTGGGGGTAAAACCCGGGATTTTTTGGGGGAAGGTTTAGGCCCTTTAAAATTTGCCCTAACCCAGGGGAAAAAAAGGTTTCATTAAAATTAGGGGTTTTAAACCAAAGAAAAACCCTTTATGGAAAAGTTCAAAGGGAGGGGAACATTAAAACGGGGGAATAAAAACCCCAAAAGGTTTTAGGTAAAAACCCCTATCAAACAGTTGGGTTTTTATTAGAAAACTTTTCGCCTAACAGTAGGCTTTTTTTTCAAACAAGTACAAAAAAGTTGTAGAAGCAGAAGATATTTGAAGACGTGTAATTCAGTCCATCCCCCTTAAAGTTTTGGGGTTGGTCAGTCCTAGTTGGAGAAGAGCTTTGTTCCATAGTAAAAAAACAATATGGGATAAAAAGTGACAGGATGGGGCTTTTTTTTAGCCCCAAAGGGTGAGGTGGCAAAAGGAGAGGTAAGAACTCAGTTGTTGAGAGGTACCCCCCTTCCCCAAACCCAACCCGTTTCTCCCCTGTGGAAGTTGTCGAAGGGGGTTTTGAGGTCTTCCCAAAGATCCCCTTTGTTTTGCGTGTTGACAGTTTTGGGAACATTAAAATGGTATAAAATACCGACGGGTTTTTGGTTTGGGACTTATGCAACATTTGGGGTTTCTTTTTATGAAACGTTTCGCCTCCACAGAAAGGCTTCTTCAGTCAAGTACGAAAAGTTGATAGAAGCAGAAGTTTACTTGAAGACGATTTTAACATTCCTCCCCCTTAAAAGTTTTGAGGGGGTCATTTCCCTCAGTCTGGAAAGGATTGTTCCCAAGTATGAAACAATATGGAGTTTAAAGTGCCGGGTTTGGGGCTTTTTATAGCCCCCAAGGGGTTTGGGGACGTGGGCCCTTTGGGAAGGGGTTTAAAAAAACTCGGATGTTGAGAGGTCAGGCCCCTCTCAAACCCAGCCCCCCTCTCATAGTGGAAGTTGCCCGAAGTTAAAATTGCAGGGTCGGTACCAAGATACCCTTGTGTTGCAGTTTTTCTGCGTTGGGAACAAAAAAATGGTTTAAAAATCCCGACAGGTTGTTTAGGAAAGACACATATGAAACCCGGGGGGTATCTTTATTTGGAAACGTTTCGCCTTACACGGGTAGGTTTCTTCAGTCAAGTAAAAAAGAAAAGTTGATAAAAGAGAAGATACTTAAAGACGATTTAATCAGTCCATCCCCCTTAAATTTTTTGAGGTGGTCAGCCCCTCAGTTGGAAAAGGGAACATTTTTCCCAAAAGTATAAAAAACAATATGGAGATAAAGGGGCAGGATGGGGCTTTTTATAGCCCCAAGAGGTGAGACGAAAGGCCCAAGGAGAGGAAAGAACTCGATGTTGAAGGTAGGTCCCTCCCCAAACCAAACCGCTATTCCCCACAGTGGAAGTTGTCGAATTTGATTGCGGGGTTTTGTCCCAAGATCCCCTTGTGTTGCAGTGTCGGGACAGATTTTAAAACTTTAAAAAGGTAAAAAATACCAAACAGGTTGTTAGGAAAGCCCACAAGCAAAAGTTGGGTTCTTTTTTATAAAAACGTTTCGCCTCCCCACAGTAGGCTTCTTCAGTTAAAGACAGAAAAGTTGATAGAAGAAAGGAAGATACTTAAAGCGATTTTAATCAGTCATCACCCCCTTAAAGTTTTGAGGTGGTCTCCCTCAGTCGGGAAAGAAGACCCATTGTTCCTTTAGTATGAAACAATATGGAGATAAATTTAAAGGTTTGGGGTTTTTATAGCGCCAAGAGGTGGACGTGGGCCCATGGGAGAGGTAAGAACTCAGATTTTAAAAAGGGGGTCGGGGTTCCCTTAAAACCCAGCCGCTTCACTGGGTGGAAGTTGTCGAATTTGATTGCGGGGTTTTCCCAAGTTCCCTTGTGTTGCAGTGTTGACAGTTTGAACATTAAAATGGTTTTTAAAATACCGACGGGTTTTTTAGGTAAGACCATATGCAACGTTGGGTTTTTTTATTATAAAAACGTTTCCCCCAACACGTAGGCTTCTTCAGTCAAGTACAGAAAAGTTGATGGGAAGCAGAAGATATTTGAAGAGTGAAATAGTCCATCCCCCTTTAAAAGTTTTGGGGGGTGGTGGCCTCAGTTGGAGAAGACCCATTGTTCCATGTATGAAACAATATGGGATGAAGTAAACAGGAGGGGGCTTTTTTTTAGGGGCCAAGGGTGAGCCCGTAGGCCATTTGAGAGAGGTAAAAACTCGATGTTGAGAGGTAAAGGCCCTTTTCCAAAAATCCACCCCGCTTCACTAGGGGAATTTTGTCAAAGTTGATTGGGTTTTGTCCCAAAAGATCCCCTTGTTTTTGCAGGTCTGACAGATTTTGAACTTTTAAAATGGAAAAAAAATACCGAACGGTTGTTAGGTAAGCCCACATATGAAAACATTTGGGATTTTTATTATGAAACGTTTCGCCTACACAGTGGGGTTCTTCGGTAAAGTACAAAAAAGTTGATAAAGCGAAGATACTTGAAGCGATTTTAATCAGCCATCCCCCCTTTAAAGTTTTGGGGTTGGCAGTCCCTCGTCTGGAGAAGAGATTGTTCCATAGTATGAAAAATATGGAGTTGAAGTGAAGGATGGGGCTTTTTATGCCCCCCAAGAGGTGAGAGAAAGGCCCATAGGAGAGGTAAAAAAACCCAAAGATGTTGAGAGGTCAGGCCCCTCCCAAATCCGGGCCGCTCTCATAGGGGAAAGGGGTTCAAAGTTGATTGCGGGTCTGTCCCAAAGATACCCTTGTGTTGCAGTGCTGACAGTTTTTGGAACATTAAAAATGTAAAAAAATACCAAACGGGTTTGGTTGGGGTAAGACAAATTGAAAAACAGTTGGGTAATTTTATTATAAAACGTTTCGCCTACACAGTAGGTTTTCTTCATTTCAAGTACAAAAAAAAGTTGATAGAGCAAAAGGATACTTAAAGACGATGAATCAGTCCATCCCCCTTTAAAGTTTTGAGGTGGTCAGTCCCTCAGTCTGGAGAAGAGCATTGTTCCATAGTATGAAAAATATGGAGATAAAGTGACAGGATGGGGCTTTTTATAGCCCCAAGAGGTGAGACGTAGGCCACTAGGAGAGGTAAGAACTCAGATGTTGAGAGGTCAGGTCCCTCTAAAATCCAGCCGCTCTCACTATGGAAGTTGTCGAAGTTGATTGCAGGTCTGTACCAAGATACCCTTGTGTTTGCAGTGTCTGACAGATTGAACATTAAAATGGTATAAAATACGACGGGTTGTTAGGTAAGACACATATGCAACGTTGGGTATCTTTATTATGAAACTTTTCGCCTACACAGTAGGCTTCTTCAGTCAAGTACAGAAAAGTTGATAGAAGCAGAAGATACTTAAAGACGATGTAATCAGTCCATCACCCTTTAAAAGTTTTGAGGTGGTCAGTCCTCAGTCTGGAGAGGGGCATTGTTCCATAGTATGAAACAATATGGAGATGAAGTGACAGGATGGGGCTTTTTATAGCGCCAAGAGGTGAGACGTAGGCCACTGGGAGGGTAAGAACTCAAAAGTTGAAGGTCAGGTCCCTCTAAAAATCCGCCGCCTCACTAGTGGAAGTTGTCGAAGTTGATTGCAGGTCGACCAAGATCCCCTTGTGTTGCAGTGTCTGACAATTGAACATTAAAATGGTTAAAATACCGACAGGTTGTTAGGTAAGACACATAGGGCAACATTTGGGTATCTTTATTATAAAACGTTTCGCCTACACAGTAGGCTTCTTCAGTCAAGTACAGAAAAGTTGATAGAAGCAGAAGATACTTAAAGACGATGTAATCATCCATCACCTTAAAGTTTGGGGGTGGTCAGTCCCTCAGTCTGGAGAAGAGCATTGTCCATAGTATGAAACAATATGGAGATGAAGTGACAGGATGGGGCTTTTTATAGCGCCAAGAGGTGAGACGTAGGCCACTAGGAGAGGTAAGAACTCAGATGTTGAGAGGTCAGGTCCCTCTCAAATCCAGCCGCTCTCACTAGTGGAAGTTGCGAAGTTGATGCAGGTCTGTACAAGATACCCTTGTGTTGCAGTGTCTGACAGATTGAACATTAAATGGTATAAAATACCGACAGGTTGTTAGGTAACACATATGCAACAGTTGGGTATCTTTATTATGAAACGTTTTCGCCTACACAGTAAGGCTTCTTCAGTCAAGTACAGAAAAGTTGATAGAAGCAGAAGATACTTGAAGACGATGTAATAGTCCATCACCCTTAAGTTTTGAGGTGGTCAGTCCCTCAGTCTGGAGAAGAGCATTGTCTCCATAGTATGAAACAATATGAGATGAAGTGACAGATGGGCTTTTTATAGCGCCAAGAGGTGAGACGTAGGCCACTAGAGAGGAAAGAACTCAGATGTTGAGAGGTCAGGTCCCTCTCAAATCCAGCCGCCTCACTAGTGGAAGTTGTCGAAGTTGATTGCAGGTCTGTACCAAGACCCTGTGTTGCAGTGTCTGACAGATTGAACATTAAAATGGTATAAAATACCGACAGGTTGTTAGGTAGGACACATATGCACAGTTGGGTTATCTTTATTATGAAACGTTTCGCCTACACAGTAGGCTTCTTCAGTCAAGTACAGAAAAGTTGATAGAAGCAGAAGATACTTGAAGACGATGTAATCAGTCCATCACCCTTAAAGTTTTGAGGTGGTCAGTCCCTCAGTCTGGAGAAGAGCATTGTTCCATAGTATGAAACAATATGGAGATGAAGTGACAGGATGGGGCTTTTTATAGCGCCAAGAGGTGAGACGTAGGCCACTAGGAGAGGTAAGAACTCAGACGTTGAGATTTCAGATCCCTTTCAAATCCAGCCGCTCTCACTAGTGGAAGTTGTCGAAGTTGATAGCAGGTCTGTACCAAGATACCCTTGTGTTGCAGTGTCTGACAGATTGAACATTAAAATGGTATAAAATACCGACAGGATGTTAGGTAAGACACATATGCAACAGTTGGGTATCTTTATTATGAAACGTTTCGCCTACACAGTAGGCTTCTTCAGTCAAGTACAGAAAAGTTGATAGAAGCAGAAGATACTTGAAGACGATGTAATCAGTCCATCACCCTTAAAGTTTTGAGGTGGTCAGTCCCTCAGTCTGGAGAAGAGCATTGTTCCATAGTATGAAACAATATGGAGATGAAGTGACAGGATGGGGCTTTTTATAGCGCCAAGAGGTGAGACGTAGGCCACTAGGAGAGGTAAGAACTCAGATGTTGAGAGGTCAGGTCCCTCTCAAATCCAGCCGCTGTCACTAGTGGAAGTTGTCGAAGTTGATTGCAGGTCTGTACCAAGATACCCTTGTGTTGCAGTGTCTGACAGATTGAACATTAAAATGGTATAAAATACCGACAGATTGTTAGGTAAGACACATATGCAACAGTTGGGTATCTTTATTATGAAACGTTTCGCCTACACAGTAGGCTTCTTCAGTCGAGTACAGAAAAGTTGATAGAAGCAGAAGATACTTGAAGACGATGTAATCAGTCCATCACCCTTAAAGTTTTGAGGTGGTCAGTCCCTCAGTCTGGAGAAGAGCATTGTTCCATAGTATGAAACAATATGGAGATGAAGTGACAGGATGGAGCTTTTTATAGCGCCAAGAGGTGAGACGTAGGCACTAGGAGAGGTAAGAACTCAGATTTTGAGAGGTCAGTCCCTCTCAAATCCAGCCGCTCTCACTAGTGGAAGTTGTCGAAGTTGATTGCAGGTCTGTACCAAGATACCCTTGTGTTGCAGTGTCTGACAGATTGAACATTAAAATGGTATAAAATACCGACAGGTTGTTAGGTAAGACACATATGCAACAGTTAGGTATCTTTATTATGAAACGTTTCGCCTACACAGTAGGCTTTTCTTCAGTCAAGTACAGAAAAGTTGATAGAAGCAGAAGATATTTGAGACGATGTAATAAAGTCCATTCACCCTTAAAGTTTTGAGGTGGTCAGTCCCTCAGTCTGGAGAAGAGCATTGTTCCCATAGTATGAAAAATATGGAGATGAAGTGACAGGATGGGGCTTTTTATAGCGCCAAGAGGTGAGACGTAGGCCACTAGGAGAGGTAAGAACTCAGATGTTGAGAGGTCAGGTCCCTCTCAAATCCTGCCGCTCTCACTAGTGGAAGTTGTCGAAGTTGATTGCAGGTCTGTACCAAGATACCCTTGTGTTGCAGTGTCTGACAGATTGAACATTAAAATGGTATAAAATACCGACAGGTTGTTAGGTAAGACACATATGCAACAGTTGGGTATCTTTATTATGAAACGTTTCGCCTACACAGTAGGCTTCTTCAGTCAAGTACAGAAAAGTTGATAGAAGCAGAAGATACTTGAAGACGATGTAATCAGTCCATCACCCTTAAAGTTTTGAGGTGGTCAGTCCCTCAGTCTGGAGAAGAGCATTTTTCCATAGTATGAATACAATATGGAGATGAAGTGACAGGATGGGGCTTTTTATAGCGCCAAGAGGTGAGACGTAGGCCACTAAGAGAGGTAAGAACTCAGATGTTGAGAGGTCAGGTCCTTCAAATCCAGCCGCTCTCACTAGTGGAAGTTGTCGAAGTTGATTGCAGGTCTGTACCAAGATACCCTTGTGTTGCAGTGTCTGACAGATTGAACATTAAAATGGTATAAAATACCGAAGGTTGTTAGGTAAGACACATATGCAACAGTTGGGTATCTTTATTATGAAACGTTTCGCCTACACAGTAGGCTTCTTTCAGTCAAGTACAGAAAAGTTGATAGAAGCAGAAGAACTTGAAGACGATGTAATCAGTCCATCACCCTTAAAGTTTTGAGGTGGTCAGTCCCTCCAGACTGAGGGACTGACCACCTCAAAACTTTAAGGGTGATGGACTGATTACATCGTCTTCAAGTATCTTCTGCTTCTATCAACTTTTCTGTACTTGACTGAAGAAGCCTACTGTGTAGGCGAAACGTTTCATAATAAAGATACCCAACTGTTGCATATGTGTCTTACCTAACAACCTGTCGGTATTTTATACCATTTTAATGTTCAACACAATAAGTGTTCGGGGCCCAAGACTGTTCAATTGCCTCCCAGCATACATAAGGGGGATTACCAATAGACCCCTGGCTGTCTTCAAGCAGGCACTGGACAGACACCTAAACTTAGTAACTGATCAACCGGGCTGTGGTTCGTACGTCATCTTGCGTGCGGCCAGCAGTAACAGCCTTGTTGATCAGACCCTGATCCACCACAAGGCCTGGTCTCAGACCGAGCCACGGGGGCGTTGACCCCCGAAACCCTCTCCATGTAAACTCCAGACTACACCACAACTCTAATTCCTAAACGACTGCCCACCTCCAATATCCATCCTCATTACCAGTCTTCTCACTAACACAAAATAACACAATGATGAATAACACATAACACAAAATAACACAATAATGAATAACACATAACAAAATAACACAATAATGAATAACACATAACACAAAATAACACAATAATGGATAACACATAACACAAAATAACACAATAATGGATAACACATAACACAAAATAACAATAATGGATAACACATAACACAAAATAACACAATAATGGATAACACATACAAAATAACACAATAATGGATAACACATAACACAAAATAACACAATAATGGATAACACATAACACAAAATAACACAATAATGGATAACACATAACAAAATAACACAATAATGGATAACACATAACACAAAATAACACAATAATGGATAACACATAACACAAATTAACACAATAATGAATAACACATAACAAAATAACACAATAATGAATAACACATAACAAAATAACACAATAATAAACAAAGCATTACTTGTGACACTTTCACAGCAATATTCTTTCTGAAGTCTAAAAATTACATAAATTCCTCATTAAAAATCTGTGACACATAACACAATGCAATTGTAAATAACGAAAATAAAGAATAGACAAAGAAAGAAATAGTAAGCGAGCTTTATTTATAATAATTCATTGATAATTAAGCACTAAAAAGTCTTCTCATAAATGTTGACTAACAGACTGTATAATAATGTTTAAATAGACACAGTGAAGATGTACAGACACATAAGAACATAAGAAAGAAGGAACACTGCAACAGGCCCACTGACCCATGCGGAGCAGGTCCATGTCCCCCCCCCCCCGGACCAGACCAATGACCCACCCAGTCTGGTCATCCCCACCCAAGGATGGAACACTGCACCAGACCCAGCAGCACAAGCTAGTCAGGTCCAACTCACACCCACCCACACCCACTCATGTATTTATCTAACCTATTTTTAAAACTACACAACGTTTTAGCCTCTATAACTGTACTCTGGAGTTTGTTCCACTCATCTACAACTCTATTACCAAACCAGTACTTTCCTATATCCTTCCTGAATCTGAATTTTTCCAACTTGAAACCATTGCTGCGAGTCTTGTCTTGGCTGGAAATTTTCAGAACACTGTTTACATCCCCTTTATTTATTCCTGTTTTCCATTTATACACCTCAATCATATCCCCCCTAATTCTACGCCTTTCTAGAGAGTGCAGATTCAGGGCCTCAGTCTATCCTCATAGGGAAGATTTCTGATACATGGGATCATCTTTGTCATCCTCCTTTGTACGCTTTCCAGAACATTTATATCCATTCTGTAATACGGTGACCAGAACTGAGCAGCATAGTCTAAATGAGGCCTAACCAAGGATATATAGAGCTGAAGAACAACCTGAGGACTTCTATTATTTATACTTCTAGATATGAAGCCAAGAATTCTGTTAGCTTTATTGCGAGCACTAATGCACTGTTGTCTTGGTTTTAGGTTACTGCTAACCAGAACTCCTAAATCCTTTTTTCAATCAGTAGTATTAAGATCTACATTATTTAGTTTATATGTGGCATGGTTATTTAACTGTCCAACATTTAGAACTTTGCATTTGTCAATATTAAACTGCATTTGCCACTTCTCCGACAATTGCGTCAGTCTATTCAAATCATCCTGGAGTGCTCTAATGTCCTCATTAGAATGAATTGGACGGCCTATTTTGGTGTCATCAGCAAATTTGCTTATGTCGCTATTTATTCCCTCATCTATGTCGTTTATGCAAATTGTGAACAACAACGGGCCCAACACTGACCCCTGAGGAACACCGCTTGTGACGTGCCCCCATTCTGATTCCTCCCCATTTATGCAAACTCTCTGCTGTCTATTTGTCAGTCATGCCTCTACCCAGGAAAAAATTTCTCCTCCTATTCCGTGTGCCCTAAGTTTCCTCAATAGCCTCTAGTATGGAACTCTGTCGAAAGCCTTACTGAAGTACATATACACAATATCATATTCATTACCATGATCTATCTCATCAAACACCTTAGTGAAAAAAGTTAGTAAATTCGTAAGACAGGAACGCCCCTTTGTAAAACCGTGTTGAGAATCATTAATCAATCTGTGCCTGTCAAGATGGCTACGAATTGCTTCTGCAAATATTGATTTCATAAATTTTCCCACTATGGAGGTAAGGCTTATTGGTCTATAGTTCGAAGCCAAGGACCTGTCACCTGCCTTGTAAATAGGTATTACATTTGCCATTTTCCACTTATCAGGCACTATGCCAGTTTGTAGTGATATGTTAAAAAGATTAGCCAAAGGTATGCTAAGTTCCTCTTTACATTCCTTTAAACACCCTTGCAAACAGTTCATCAGGACCTGGGGATTTGTTAGGTTTTAGTTTCTCTATTTGTCTGAGGACCATGTCACTAGTTACTGCAATCATACATAGTTTATTATCATCTTGTTCTACATAATCTATTATTTCAGGAATATCGCTAGTATTTTCCTGGGTGAAAGCTGAGAGGAAGTAGGTATTTAGAATTTCACACATATCCTTATCACTGTCAGTGATATGACCAGAGTTACTCTTAAGTGGGCCAATCTTGTCCCTAATCTTACTTCTGTATACCTGAAAGAACCCTTTTGGGTTAGTCTTTGAATCCCTTGCGACCTTAGCCTCATAATCTCTTTTTCCTTTTCTTATTCCTTTCTTTATTTCTCTCTTTAATTGAATATATTGATTTCTTAACTGCCCATTCCCTCTTTTGATACACCTATATATGTCTCTCTTTTGACCAATGAGATGTTTTAATGTATTGTTCATCCATTTGGGATCATTTTTGTTAGATCTAATTTACCTACTCGGAACAAAAGTTGTCTGGGCAGCTAGAACTATGGTCTGAAAAACGTCATATTGGAAACCAAGATCACCTACCTGACCCATAGTTAGGACATCCCAATTTAGCCCACCCAAGTAATTTTTCAGTCCCATGAAGTCGGCCAAGCGAAAATCTGGGACAGAGATTTGATTGCAGTTATCTGGGTAATTCCATGATATATTGAAACTAAGTGATTTGTGATCACTTTCCCCAAGCTCATCATTAACCTCAAGATTATTAATTAGTGAATCTTTGTTGGCAAGAACCAAGTCAAGCAGATTGTTTCCTCTAGTTGGTTCTGTCACAATCTGTTCTAAAAAGCAATCCTGAACCGTATCAAGAAAGTCACTAGACTCAAGATTTCCTGTCATATTGTTCCAATCAATCTGTCTAAAGTTAAAATCTCCTATTATCACAACATTTTCATATCTAGATGTCTTATGAATTTCGTCCCATAACAGGTTACTGTCCTCCCTATCAAGGTTTGGGGGCCTATAAATCACACCCAAAATTAATTTGTCACGACCCTCGAGAAACTGAAGCCAAACCGATTCTGTGTTCGATGTTTCTAATCTTATATCATGTCTAAGACAACAATTTAAATTTTCTCTGACATATATATCGCCACACCACCACTCTTCCTGTTGACCCTGTCAGTGTGGAATAGTCTATAACCCTGTATGTTGCATTCAGAAGGCATTCTCTAGCTTTCAGGTTGAACCAGGTCTCTGTTATACCAATAATATCTATATTACCTACACTTGCAAGTAATTTTAGCTCATCTATCTTATTTCTTAGATTCCTACTATTTGTATAGTAAACTTTAAAGGAGCTAGTCACTCGTTGCCCTCCACTATCTCTGTGAAGATGTACAGACACAGTGATGATGTACAGACACAGTGATGATGTACAGACACAGTGATGATGTAGAGACACAGTGATGATGTACAGACACAGTGATGATGTACAGACACAGTGATGATGTACAGACAGAGTGATGATGTACAGACACAGTGATGATGTACAGACACAGTGATGATGCAGAGACACAATGATGATGTAGGGACACAGTGATGATGCAGAGACACAGTGATGATGTACAGACACAGTGATGATGTACAGACACAGTGATGATGTACAGACACAGTGATGATGTACAGACACAGTGATGATGTACAGACAGAGTGATGATGTACAGACACAGTGAAGATGTACAGACACAGTGAAGATGTACAGACACAGTGAAGATGTAGAGACACAGTGATGATGTACAGACACAGTGATGATGTACAGACACACTGATGATGTACAGACACAATGGAGATACACAGACACAGTGATGATACACAGACACAGTGATGATGTACAGACACACTGATGATGTACAGACACAGTGAAGATACACAGACACAGTGAAGACTCACAGACACAGTGAGGATACACAGACACAGTAAAGATACACAGACACAGTGATGATACACAGACACAGTGATGATACACAGACACAGTAAAGATACACAGACACAGTAAAGATACACAGACACAATGATGATACACAGACACAGTGATGATACACAGACACAGTAAAGATACACAGACACAGTGATGATGTACAGACACAGTGATGATGTACAGACACACTGATGATGTATAGACACAATGGAGATACACAGACACAGTGATGATACACAGACACAGTAAAGATACACAGACACAGTAAAGATACACAGACACAGTAAAGATACACAGACACAGTGATGATGTACAGACACAGTGATGATGTACAGACACACTGATGATGTACAGACACAATGGAGATACACAGACACAGTGATGATACACAGACACAGTAAAGATTCACAGACACAGTGATGATACACAGACACAGTAAAGATACACAGACACAGTGATGATACACAGACACAGTAAAGATACACAGACACAGTAAAGATACACAGACACAGTAAAGATACACAGACACAGTAAAGATACACCGACACATTGAAGATACACAGACACAGTGAAGATACACAGACACAGTGATGATACACAGACACAGTGATGATGGACATACACAGTGATGATGTACAGACACAGTAAAGATACACAGACACAGTGATGATACACAGACACAGTGATGATACACAGACACATTAAAGATACACAGACACAGTAAAGCTACACAGACACATTGATGATACACAGACACAGTGATGATACACAGACACAGTAAAGATACACATAGACAGTGATGATACACAGACACAGTAAAGATACACATAGACAGTGATGATACACAGACACAGTGATGATACAAAGACACAGTAAAGCTACACAGACACATTGATGATACACAGACATAGTGATGATACAGACACAGTAAAGATACATAAACACAGTTATGATACACAGACACAGTGATGATACACAGACACAGTGAAGATACACAGCCACAGTGATGATTCACAGACACAGTAAAGATACACAGACACAATAAAGATACACAGACAGAGTAAAGATACACAGACACTGTGAAGATACACAGACACAGTAAGGATACACAGACACAGTGAAGATACACAGACATAGTGATGATACACAGACACAGTAAAGATACACAGACACAGTGATGATACACAGACACAGTAAAGATACACAGATACAGTGATGATACACAGACACAGTAAGATACACAGACACAGTGATGATACACAGACACAGTAAAGATACACAGACACAGTGATGATACACAGACACAGTAAAGATACACAGACACAGTGATGATACACAGACACAGTAAAGATACACAGACACAGTGATGATACACAGACACAGTGATGATACACAGACACAGTAAAGAGACACAGACACTGTGAAGATACACAGACACAGTAAGGATACACAGACACAGTGATGATACACAGACACAGTAAAGATACACAAACACAGTGATGATACACAGACACAGTAAAGATACACAGACACAATGAAGATACACAGACAGAGTAAAGATACACAGACACAGTGATGATACACAGACACAGTAAAGATACACAGACACGGTAAAGATACACAGACACAGTTATAATACACAGCCACAGTGATGATACACAGACACGGTAAAGATACACAGACACAGTAAAGATACACAGACACAGTAAAGATACACAGGCACAGTGATGATACTCAGACACAGTAAAGATACACAGACACAGTGATGATACACAGACACAGTAATGATACACAGACACAGTAAAGATACAGACACAGTAAAGGTACACAGACACAGTAAAGATACACAGACACTGTGATGATACACAGACACTGTGATGATACGCAGACAAAGTAAAGATGCACAGACACAGTAAAGATACACAGACACAGTGAAGATACACAGACACAGAGAAGATACACAGACACAGTGATGATACTCAGACACAGTGACGATGTACAGACACAGTGATGATGTACAGACACAGTAAACATACACAGACACAGTGATGATACACAGACACAGTAAAGGTACACAGACACAGTGATGATACACAGACACAGTAAAGATACACAGACACAGTGATGATACACAGGCACAGTAAAGATACACAGACACAGTGATGATACACAGACACAGTAAAGATACACAGACAGAGTGATGATACACAGACTCAGTAAAGATACACAGACACAGTAAAGATACACAGACACAGTGAAGATACACAGACACAGTGATGATAAACAGACACAGTGATGATACACAGACACAGTAATGATGTATAGACACAGTGATGATGTACAGACACAGTAAAGATACACAGACACAGTGATGATGCACAAACACAGTAAAGATACACAGACACAATAAAGATACACAGACACAGTAAAGATACACAGACACAGTAAAGATACACAGACACAGTAAAGATACACAGACACATTAAAGATACACAGACACAGTAAAAGATACACAGACACAGTAAGATACACAGACACAGTAAAGATACACAGACACATTAAAGATACACAGACACATTAAAGATACACAGACACAGTAAAGATACACAGACACAGTAAAGATACACAGACACAGTAAAGATATACAGACACAGTGATGATACACAGGCACAGTGATGATACACAGACACAGTAAAGATACACAGACACAGTAAAGATGCACAGACACAGTAAGATACACAGACACAGTAAAGATACACAGACACAGTAAAGATACACAGACACAGTAAAGATACACAGACACAGTGATGATACACAGACACAGTAAAGATACACAGACACAGTAAAGATACACAGACACAGTAAAGATACACAGACACAGTAGAGATACACAGACACAGTAAAGATACACAGACACAGTAAAGATACACAGACACAGTAAAGATACACAGACACAGTAAAGATACACAGACACAGTAAAGATACACAGACACAGTAAAGATACACAGACACAGTAAAGATACACAGACACAGGAAAAGATACACAGGACACAGTAAAAGATACACAGACACAGTGATGATACACAGACACAGTAAAGATACACAGACACAGTAAAGATACACAGACACAGTAAAGATACACAGACACAGTGATGATACACAGACACAGTAAAGATACACAGACACAGTAAAGATACACAGACACAGTGATGATACACAGACACAGTAAAGATACACAGACACAGTAAAGATACACAGACACAGTAAAGATACACAGACACAGTAAAGATACACAGACACAGTAAAGATACACAGACACAGTAGAGATACACAGACACAGTAAAGATACACAGACACAGTAGAGATACACGACACAGTAAAGATACACAGACACAGTAAAGATACACAGACACAGTAAAGATACACAGACACAGTAGAGATTACACAGACACAGTAAAGATACACAGACACAGTAAAGATGCACAGACACAGTAAAGATACACAGACACAGTAAAGATACACAGACACAGTAAAGATACACAGACACAGTAAAGATACACAGACACAGTAGAGATACACAGACACAGTAAAGATACACAGACACAGTAGAGATACACAGACACAGTAAAGATACACAGACACAGTAAAGATACACAGACACAGTAGAGATACACAGACACAGTAAAGATACACAGACACAGTAAAGATACACAGACACAGTAAAGATTCACAGACACAGTAAAGATACACAGACACAGTAAAGATACACAGACACAGTAAAGATTCACAGACACAGTAAAGATACACAGACACAGTGATGATACACAGACACAGTAAAGATACACAGACACAGTAAAGATTCACAGACACAGTAAAGATACACAGACACAGTGATGATACACAGACACAGTAAAGATACACAGACACAGTAAAGATTCACAGACACAGTAAAGATACACAGACACCAGTGATGATACACAGACACAGTAAAGATACACAGACACAGTGATGATACACAGACACAGTAAAGATACACAGACACAGTAATGATACACAGACACAGTAAAGATACACAGACACAGTAAAGATACACAGACACAGTAAAGATACACAGACACAGTTAATGATACACAGACACAGTGATGATACACAGACACAGTAAAGATACACAGACACAGTAAAGATTCACAGACACAGTAAAGATACACAGACACAGTGATGATACACAGACACAGTGATGATTACACAGACACAGTAAAGATACACAGACACAGTAAAGATTCACAGACACAGTAAAGATACACAGACACAGTAATGATACACAGACACAGTGATGATACACAGACACAGTGATGATACACAGACACAGTAAAGATACACAGACACAGTAAAGATTCACAGACACAGTAAAGATACACAGACACAGTAATGATACACAGACACAGTGATGATACACAGACACAGTAAAGATACACAGACACAGTAAAGATTCACAGACACAGTAAAGATACACAGACACAGTGATGATACACAGACACAGTAAAGATACACAGACACAGTAAAGATTCACAGACACAGTAAAGATACACAGACACAGTGATGATACACAGACACAGTAAAGATACACAGACACAGTGATGATACACAGACACAGTGATGATACACAGACACAGTAAAGATACACAGACACAGTAAAGATACACAGACACAGTAAAGATACACAGACACAGTAAAGATACACAGACACAGTAATGATACACAGACACAGTAAAGATACACAGACACAGTAATGATACAACAGACACAGTGATGATACACAGACACAGTAAAGATACACAGACACAGTAAAGATACACAGACACAGTAAAGTACACAGACACAGTAAAGATACACAGACACAGTAATGATACACAGACACAGTAATGATACACAGACACAGTAAAGATACACAGACACAGTAAAGATACACAGACACAGTAAAGATACACAGACACAGTAAAGATACACAGACACAGTAATGATACACAGACACAGTAAAGATACACAGACACAGTGATGATACACAGACACAGTAATGATACACAGACACAGTAAAGATACACAGACACAGTAAAGATACACAGACACAGTAAAGATAACACAGACACAGTAAAGATACACAGACACAGTAATGATACACAGACACTGTAATGATACACAGACACAGTAAAGATACACAGAACAGTAATGATACACAGACACAGTGATGATACACAGACACAGTAAAGATACACAGACACAGTAAAGATACACAGACACAGTAAAGATTACACAGACACAGTAAAGATACACAGACACAGTGATGATACACAGACACAGTAAAGATACACAGACACAGTAAGATACACAGACACAGTGATGATACACAGACACAGTAATGATACACAGACACAGTGATGATACACAGACACAGTAATGATACACAGACACAGTGATGATACACAGACACAGTAAAGATACACAGACACAGTGATGATACACAGACACAGTAAAGATACACTGGGCACAGTAAAGATACACAGACACAGTGATGATACACAGACACAGTAAAGATACACAGACACAGTAAAGATACACAGACACAGTGATGATACACAGACACAGTAAAGATACACAGACACAGTAAAGATACACAGACACAGTAAAGATACACAGACACAGTAAAGATACACAGACACAGTAAAGATACACAGACACAGTGATGATACACAGACACAGTAATGATACACAGACACAGTGATGATACACAGACACAGTAAGATACACAGACACAGTAAAGATACACAGACACAGTAAAGATACACAGACACAGTGATGATACACAGACACAGTAAAGATACACAGACACAGTGATGATACACAGACACAGTAAAGATACACAGACACAGTAAAGATACACAGACACAGTGATGATACACAGACACAGTAATGATACACAGACACAGTGATGATACACAGACACAGTAAAGATACACAGACACAGTAAAGATACACAGACACAGTAAAGATACACAGACACAGTAAAGATACACAGACACAGTAAAGATACACAGACACAGTAAAGATACACAGACACAGTAAAGATACACAGACACAATAAAGATACAACAGACACAGTAAAGATACACAGACACAGTAAAGATACACAGACACAGTAAAGATACACAGACACAGTAAAGATACACAGACACAGTAAAGATACACAGACACAGTAAAGATACACAGACACAGTAAAGATACACAGACACAGTAAAGATGGACATATCACTTACACTAAACTAAATATTGATCAGAATCTAATGATTATCAATATTATTGTGTAACATATTATTAGTGCCATGTATAAACATTACTCTCAAAGACAGTACCACAAAACTGAACCATACACAAATAAGAAGCGTGCGGAAGAATTAGATTCATGACGACGTTTTGGTCCGTCTTGGACCATGAACGAGGACCATTAACTGATCCAAGTTTGACCGAAACGTCGGCATAAGTTTCATTCTCTTTCGTGCGGGTTATTTATGTGAAGTTCCAGTCTCACTATTGTGCCTTTTTATTCAGAATTGATCACTTAAGTTCTCTCTACGAACACCTTTCCTTTCCCATAAACGCACTTAACACAAAATCATGCACCCAGAAGAGCTAGGTGTTGTACCGTGATCCCAGGACATACGATGGTGTAAACATAAGAACATAAGAAATAAGGAACACTGCCACAGGCACACTGGCCCATTCGAGGCAGGTCCAATTCGCCCACCGGCTTAAGCCGGTAGGCGAATTGGAGGTCAAACACCTCACTTAAGGGAAGAGCACTGCATCCGACCTAGTAGCACAACAGGAATCAACTTAACACCCTCCCTCCTCTATATTATTAACATAAAACTCTAGACCACAACTGCATAACAATCTTCAAAGTAAGTAAGTAAGTAAGTAAGTAAGTTTATTCAGGTATACACAAATACAGTTACATAGAATTATCATACATAGCAGCATATGTGTAGAGAACCTGGGATAACCCAGAAAAGTCAGACAGAGTGACTTATTTTCATTGGGGTCTTTTATTTCCATTATCCTCAATTATATTAAACTCAAATATGTTTATCTAACCTAAAATCAATAAATTTGTGTTGCCGTACAGCGAAATGAGAAATCAATGAAATATTGACTTTAAATTATACCTGGAGTATACCTGGAGTATGCCTGGAGTATACCTGGAGTATACCTGGAGTATGCCTGGAGTATACCTGGAGTATACCTGGAGTATGCCTGGAGTATACCTGGAGTATACCTGGAGTATACCTGGAGTATACCTGGAGTATACCTGGAGTATACCTGAAGTATACCTGGAGTATACCTGGAGTATACCTGAAGGGTGTTCCGGGGGTCAGTGCCCCCCCCCGTCCTTGTCCATGACCAGGTCAATAAAAGAATTATCCAAACATTTTCAAAAATTACTATTAAAAGTCGTTGTACCTTCTAACAATAAAATGAAAATCATTAGAAATAATTCTGAACACACCAGATATAGTTCTCAGTATATTCTAGCTAAGGAAAGAGAATAAGATAATTTTTGGTAGTAAATTATAGCCCTGTTTCATTTAGTCTATGATAAGTCTTGAAGTTGAGGCATCCTTTCACCTCTTCCTTCCTTCTGTGTTTCATTTGCCCAGTTCACCCAAGGTCCTGCAGAAAACTTGGGCTCAGTCACACACTTTCAACACCTAGCTTCACTCTCCCTTATACAACGTTATTCTTTTTCTCTCTTAGTTGTTTGAGCAGTTAGTGGACGAGACTATGGAAGGCTGGGGATCCAGGGGAAACTCTTCTAATAGGTAAGACGGACAGCCCCTTATGCTTCAGTTTTGTATTTATAGCCTCACCTCCAGATTCTTCAGACTCTTACTGCCAGATAGACTCTGTTGATGGTTGCCAATGTGAGATTTTCCCAAATCATTGTACAAGCTCATCAAGCTGTATATATACATTCGGGAGAATTTAGATTAAACATGAATGGACATATATAGGCTAAAAATTGGAACCTGACTGGCACTAATTGATCCTAGCACATCCCCAAGTAGACAGGTCCCTTGGATGGCAGACAGCAGTGTCGAAAACTGCTTATATGGGTAACTTTTCTTTATGGCACAGATCACCTGAGGGTTTCATGATTGATTCACTGGGAGGCCTGGTCAGGGACTGGGCCGCTGGGGCGTTGACTCTCGGAACGACTTCCAGGTAGATTCCTAGCCTCATTTTTTCCGTACCAGCGCTTAACTCTCCTCTTCAGACACCAGGCCTTCCCTCTTGATTCCTACTACAACCAACATCCTCCCACCAAAATATTCCCAAACTGTTTTAAGTGGAAGTACAACAGTGAAGAAAAAAAGATGGTGAACAGGCGAGATCTCGACTCCGTTTAGCTTCACAAAACATGGGGGGTCTGTATAGCCTCTCATTTCAGCCCGACTTCTTAGTACTCAGAGCAGAAGGACCATCCACTCTCTCCAGGCACTTTGAGACTCCATTGTTCCAGGAGTGGTATTGTCCAGGAGTGGTATTGTTCCAGGAGTGGTATTGTTCCAGAAGTGGCATTGTTCCACGAGCGTCATTGTTCCAAGAGTGATATTGAAGAAAGACATAAATTGCCCAAAATATCTCTAGGGTAATTGCCTTAGGCAAGCAACGTCAGAGTCTCCATCAATGACTTCGTCAACACTCATACCTTGCCCCTCAGAAATAGTCTAGGCAGGGGTTCACGCCATTCCTTGCAAAGGATAATGAAGAATATCCCACATCCTCGAAGCAGTCTTGAACAAACACATTTATGACAGCCAATCTAACAACCTAAGCAACTCTTAAGTGCACCATTAAAACACCTCTGAGCATATGAAAGAGAAGAAAGTTCGTCTGCAGGTACAAGTGCAAGGAGTCAGCTTTAGTCTGTCTTCAGTACTGTTAGAGGGAATAAAGGCATCTTTATTATCTTCGAGTCTAACATCTTAACTACTACTACTACTACTACTACTACTACTACTACTACTACTACTACTACTACTACTACTACTTGTTATTATTACTACTACTACTACTCTACTTATTACTACTAACTATTATTGTAAAGCTCTCCTCCCCTATATATACTCATTGTGTAACTCTAGTGTAAATATATGCTTGACAAAGCTCCTGGTTGGCGATACGTTGTTTTAATAATTAATACCTCACCGAGTGACATGTGTAAATTTACCTATTGTTGCTATTACTACTAAAAACTGCATTTGATTTTCCTACTCATATCAACCAAGAAGTCTGCAGAACTGAAGACACATGGAGCGTTTCCCGTCACGTCAAGGAGAGCCAAAGACGGTGTCTCCGGAGTTCGCAGACATCAGGATCCACTAGACTAGACTGTAACATCGCCATGTGACTGACAAAGCGCAGCTTCTGCATAACTCGAGTTCTGTTAACCAGTCCTCCTGGATCCTTTCATAGATTTGATCATGTTCACACTCCAGCACGCCAAATCCCAGAATCATTCACTCCACCCCGATCTTACTCACATCAAGGCTCCTTGCTCTTATACCCCTCATACCCGCTTTCCACGCCTTCCTCTGTCCTCTTCTACACTGTCATTCAATCCACATTTATTCACATTCTTAATCAACAAATATCGCCCTATTATCCTTCATATCAAATCATCTCAAAAACTACAAGTTAACAAGAGTTCACTTATCTGTTACAAGTAAATTTAGGAAATTTGCTTAATGTATCTGGTATCTTATTTTCATCAGTAAGATATCTTGACATGTTACATAGGTTATTATACTGTCTGTCTCTATATCCCTTAATAAGTGGACAATTAAGCACATAGTGTTCAAGATAGTGACCACAGGGCTGGCCACATAATTTGCATTTGGTTTGATCATCTGTGTGTCTCCCAAACTGCCAGGATTTCTTGTAACCAAGCCTAAGTCTGGCCACTACAACATTAGTCAGTACTTGTAACCAAGCCTAAGTCTGGCCACTATAACATCGGTCAGTACTTGTAACCAAGCCTAAGTCTGGCCACTACAACATCAGTCAGTACTTGTAACCAAGCCTGAGACTGGCCACTACAACATCAGTCAGTACTTGTAAGCAAGCCTAAGCCTGGCCACTACAACATCAGTCAGTTCTTGTAACCTAGCCTAAGTCTGGCCACTACAACATCAGTAAGTACTTGTAACCAAGCCTAAGTCTGGCCACTATAACATCGGTCAGTACTTGTAACCAAGCCTAAGCCTGGCCACTACAACATCAGTCAGTACTTGTAAGCAAGCCTAAGCCTGGCCACTACAACATCAGTCAGTTCTTGTAACCTAGCCTAAGTCTGGCCACTACAACATCAGTCAGTACTTGTAACCAAGCCTAAGTCTGGCCACTACAACATCAGTCAGTACTTGTAACCAAGCCTAAGCCTGGCCACTACAACATCAGTCAGTTCTTGTAACCAAGCCTAAGCCTGGCCACTACAACATCAGTCACTGTTTACATTGCAAGTTACTCTATAAACAAATCTACGTTCATGTTATCATAGTTTTAGATCTACACCAACGAAACATTTCATAATTTTTCTGTTTAAAGTCTACAACTTTAAACTGGTAAAAGATACAGGTACAGGTGTGTGTGTGTGAGAAAGAAACAGGTTTCAGCCTAGAGGATAAAAGCAGCAAAAATTGACAAGATTCCTCAGGGAAATGTTCAAAAGACATGACTCTTTATCATTATTATTATAATTAACACATCGACCGTCTCCCACCAAGGCAGGGTGGCCTGAAAAAGAAAAGATTTCATCGTCATTCACTCCATCACTGTCCTGCCAGAGGCGTGCTTACACTACAGTTATAAAACTGCAGCAATAACACTCCTCCTTTTCTGGAAATAAAAAGCAAAAAAATTGGCCAACAGAGGACGAGAAGAAGCACTGGAAATAAGGCAGATGAGCTGAGATTAATTACCAGTGGAGGAAGCATATACAGTGGACCCCCGCTTAACGATCACCTCCAAATGCGACCAATTATGTAAGTGTATTTATGTAAGTGCGTTTGTACGTGTATGTTTGAGGGTCTGAAATGGACTAATCTACTTCACAATATTCCTTATGGGAAAAAATTCGGTCAGTACTGGCACCTGAACATACTTCTGGAATGAAAAAAGTTCGTTAACCGGGGGTCCACTGTACTATATTATTGCTATAACAGAGACCTGGTTCAACCTGAAAGAATGCCACATACCAGGCTATAAATTATTCCACACTGATAGTGTCAACAGTAAGGGTGGTGGAGTGGCGATGATAATTTAAGCTGTTGTATTAGATAAGTCACCCTTACAGACGGGAGTGAATGAGCCAGTATATATAACCAAGGAAGGCTGCGACGGGAGAAACAGAGGAGGAACAAGAAATAGTGGAAATGCTGGTCGTGGAAGTAGTAGAAATAGTAGTAATAGTAGTAGTAGAAAGTAGATGGAGTAGTTTATGCCACAAGAGAAAGAAAGGGGAGCAAAGGGGGGCAATAGTTTTTTGTGCAATCCATAACCATCCTATGGATGATAGTGGCTAGTTTGTTGTGTACCTCATAATAATCCTATGGATGGTAGTGGCTAGTTTATTGTCTACCTCATCACAATTCCCCGGTGTGGTGTAACGAGAGGAGGCAGGGGACAGGTGTGGTGTAACGAGAGGAGGCAGGGGACAGGTGTGGTGTAACGAGAGGAGGCAGGGGACAGGTGTGGTGTAACGAGAGGAGGCAGGGGACAGGTGTGGTGTAACGAGAGGAGGCAGGGGACAGGTGTGGGTGTAACGAGAGGAGGCAGGGGACAGGTGTGGTGTAACGAGAGGAGGCAGGGGACAGGTGTGGTGTAACGAGAGGAGGCAGGGGACAGGTGTGGTGTAACGAGAGGAGGCAGGGGACAGGTGTGGTGTAACGAGAGGAGGCAGGGGACAGGTGTGGTGTAACGAGAGGAGGCAGGGGACAGGTGTGGTGTAACGAGAGGAGGCAGGGGACAGGTGTGGTGTAACGAGAGGAGGCAGGGGACAGGTGTGGTGTAACGAGAGGAGGCAGGGGACAGGTGTGGTGTAACGAGAGGAGGCAGGGGACAGGTGTGGTGTAACGAGAGGAGGCAGGGGACAGGTGTGGTGTAACGAGAGAGGCAGGGACAGGTTTTGGTGTAACGAGAGGAGGCGGGGGACAGGTGTGGTGTAACGAGAGGAGGCGGGGGACAGGTGTGGTGTAACGGAGGAGGCAGGGGACAGGTGTGGTGTAACGAGAGGAGGCAGGGGACAGGTGTGGTGTAACGAGAGGAGGCAGGGGACAGGTGTGGTGTAACGAGAGGAGGCGGGGGACAGGTGTGGTGTAACGAGAGGAGGCAGGGGACAGGTGTGGTGTAACGAGAGGAGGCAGGGGACAGGTGTGGTGTAACGAGAGGAGGCGGGGGACAGGTGTGGTGTAACGAGAGGAGGCGGGTGACAGGTGTGGTGTAACGAGAGGAGGCAAGGGACAGGTGTGGTGTAACGAGAGGAGGCAGGGGACAGGTGTGGTGTAACGAGAGGAGGCAGGGGACAGGTGTGGTTACCTGGAGGTTACCTGGAGGTTATTCCGGGGATCAACGCCCCCGCGGCCCGGTCCATGACCAGGCCTGATCAACTAGGCTGGCCGCACGCAGTCCAACGTACGAGCCACAGCCCGGCTGATCCGGCACTGACTTTAGGTATCTGTCCAGCTCTCTCTTGAAGGCAGCCAGGGGTTTATTGGCAATTCCCCTAATGCTTGATGGGAGGCTGTTGAACAGTTTTGGGCCCCGGACACTTATGGTGTTTTCTCTTAGTGTACCAATGGCGCCCCTACTTTTTATTGGCGGCATTTTGCATCGCCTGCCCAGTCTTTTACTTTCGTAGGGAGTGATTTCTGTGTGCAGATTTGGGACCATTCCTTCCAAAATTTTCCAAGTGTAGATTATGATATATCTCTCCCTCCTGCGTTCCAACGAGTACAAGTCAAGTGCTTCCAAGCGTTCCCAGTAGTTAAGGTGCTTGACAGAACTTATACGTGCAGTAAAGGATCTCTGTACACTCTCTAGATCTGCGATTTCACCTGCTTTGAATGGAGATGTTAATGTACAGCAGTATTCCAGCCTAGAGAGAACAAGTGATTTGAAAAGGATCATCATGGGCTTGGCATCTCTCGTTTAGAAAGTTCTCATTATCCATCCTATCATTTTCTTTGCACGTGCGATTGTGGCATGTTGTGATCCTTGAAAGTGAGATCCTCAGACATTACTACTCCCAGGTCCCTTACATTATTTTTCCGCTCTATTGTATGTCCGGAGTCAGTAGTATACTCTGTTCTAGTTATTATCTCCTCCAGTTTTCCATACGGAGTAGTTGGAATTTGTCCTCATTGAACATCATATTGTTTACCGTTGCCATGGAAAACTTTGTTTATATCTTCTTGGAGGTTAACCCCGTCTCAGCAGATGACAGCCTCATGCAGATCCTAGTATCATCCCCAAAGGATGATACGGTGCTGTGGTGTATATCTCTGTTTATGTCTGATATGAGGATAAGGAATAAGATGGGGGCGAGTACTGTGCCTTGTGGAACAGAGCTCTTCACTATGGCAGCCTCCGATTTAACTCTGTTGACCACTACTCTTTGTGTTCTATTTGATAGGAAGTTGAAGATCCATCTCCCCACTTTCCCAGTTATTTCCCTTTAGCACGTATTTTATGGGCTATTACGCCATGATCGCATTTGTCAAAGGCTTTTGCAAAGTCTGTGTATATTACATCTGCATTCTGATTTTCTTCCAGTGCATCCAAGGCCGTGTCATAGTGATCCAGTAGTTGTGAGAGGCAGGAGCGACCTGCCCTGAACCCATGTTGCCCTGGACTGTGCAGATTTTGGTGGTGTAACGAGAGGAGGCAAGGGACAGGTGTGGAGTAACGAGAGGAGGCAGGGGACAGGTGTGGTGTAACGAGAGGAGGCAAGGGACAGGTGTGGAGTAACGAGAGGAGGCAGGGGACAGGTGTAGTGAAACGAGAGGAGGCAGGGGACAGGTGTGGTGTAACGAGAGGAGGCAGGGGACAGGTGTGGTGTAACGAGAGGAGGCGGGGGACAGGTGTGGTGTAACGAGAGGATGCAGTGGAAATGTGTGGTGTAACGAGAGGATGCAGGGGACAGGTGTGTGTGTAACGAGAGAGGCAGGGGACAGGTGTGGTGTAACGAGAGGATGCAATGGACAGGTGTGGTGTAACGAGAGGAGGCAGGGGACACGTGTGGTGTAACGAGAGGAGGCAGGGGACAGGTATGGTGTAACGATAGGAGGCAGGGGACAGGTGGTGGTAAAGAGAGGAGGCAGGGGACAGTGTGGTGTAACGAGAGGAGGCAAGGGACAGGTGTGGTGTAACGAGAGGATTCAGGGGACAGGTGTGGAGTAACGAGAGGAGCGGGGGACAGGTGTGGTGTAACGAGAGGAGGCAAGGGACAGGTGTGGTGTAACGAGAGGAGGCAGGGGACAGTGTGGTGTAACGAGAGGAGGCAGGGGACAGGGTGGTGTAACGAGAGGAGGCAGGGGACAGGTGTGGTGTAACGAGAGGATTCAGGGGACAGGTGGGAGTAACGAGAGGAGGCAGGGACAGGTGTGGTGTAACGAGAGGAGGCAGGGGACAGGTGTGGTGTAACGAGAGGAGGCAGGGGACAGGTGTGTGTAACGAGAGGAGGCAAGGGACAGGTGTGGTGTAACGAGAGGATTCAGGGGACAGGTGTGAGTAACGAGAGGAGGCGGGGACAGGTGTGGTGTAACGAGAGGAGGCAGGAGACAGGTGTGGTGTAACGAGAGGAGGCAGGGGACAGGTGTGGTGTAACGAGAGGAGCAGGGGACAGGTGTGGTGTAACGAGAGGATGTAGGGGACAGGTGTGGTGTAGCGAGAGGAGGCAGGGGACAGGTGTGGTGTAACGAGAGGATGCAGGGGACAGGTGTGGTGTAGCGAGAGGATGCAGGGGACAGGTGTGTGTAACGAGAGGATGCAGGGGACAGGTGTGGTGTAACGAGAGGATGCAGGGGACAGGTGTGGAGTAACGAGAGGAGGCAGGGGACAGGTGTGGTGTAACGAGAGGAGGCAGGGGACAGGTGTGGTGTAACGAGAGGAGGCAGGGGACAGGTGTGGTGTAGCGAGAGGAGGCAGGGGACAGGTGTGGTGTAGCGAGAGGAGGCAGGGGACAGGTGTGGTGCAACGAGAGGAGGCGGGGGACAGGTGTGGTGTAACGAGAGGAGGCAGGGGACAGGTGTGGTGTAACGAGAGGAGGCAGGGGACAGTGTGGTGTGACGAGAGGAGGAAGGGGACAGGTGTGGTGTAACGAGAGGAGGCAGGGGACAGGTGTGGTGTAACGAGAGGAGGCAAGGGACAGGTGTGGTGTAACGAGAGGAGGCAGGAGACAGGTGTGGTGTAACGAGTGGAGGCAGGGGACAGGTGTGGTGTAACGAGAGGAGGCAAGGGACAGGTGTGGTGTAACGAGAGGAGGCAAGGGACAGGTGTGGTGTAACGAGAGGAGGCAGGAGACAGGTGTGGTGTAACGAGTGGAGGCAGGGGACAGGTGTGGTGTAACGAGAGGAGGCAAGGGACAGGTGTGGTGTAACGAGATGAGGCAGGAGACAGGTGTGGTGTAACGAGAGGAGGCAGGAGACAGTGTGGTGTAACGAGTGGAGGCAGGGGACAGGTGTGGTGTAACGAGAGGAGGCAAGGGACAGGTGTGGTGTAACGAGAGGATGGCAAGGGACAGGTGTGGTGTAACGAGAGGAGGCAGGGGACAGGTGTGGTGTAACGAGAGGATGCAGGGGACAGGTGTGGTGTAACGAGAGGAGGCAGGGGACAGGTGTGGTGTAACGAGAGGATGCAGGGGACAGGTGTGGTGTAACGAGAGGATGCAGGGGACAGGTGTGGTGTAACGAGAGGAGGCAGGGACAGGTGTGGTGTAACGAGAGGATGCAGGGACAGGTGTGGTGTAACGAGAGGATGCAGGGGACAGGTGTGGTGTAACGAGAGGAGGCAGGGACAGGTGTGGTGTAACGAGAGGATGCAGGGGACAGGTGTGGGTGTAACGAGAGGATGCAGGGGACAGTGTGGTGTAACGAGTGGAGGCAGGGGACAGGTGTGGTGTAACGAGAGGAGGCAGGGGACAGGTGTGGTGTAACGAGAGGATGCAGGGGACAGGTGTGGTGTAACGAGAGGAGGCAGGGGACAGGTGTGGTGTAACGAGAGGATGCAGGGGACAGGTGTGGTGTAACGAGAGGATGCAGGGACAGGTGTGGTGTAACGAGAGGAGGCAGGGAACAGGTGTGGTGTAACGAGAGGATGCAGGAGACATGTGTGGTTTAAACGAGAGGAGGCAGGGGACAGTGTGGTGTAACGAGAGGAAGCAGGGACAGGTGTGGTGTAACGAGAGGAGGCGGTGGACAGGTGTGGTGTAACGAGAGGAGGCGGGGGACAGGTGTGGTGTAACGAGAGGAAGCAGGGGACAGGTGTGGTGTAACGAGAGGATGCAGGGGACAGGTGTGTGTAACGAGAGGAGGCAGGGGACAGGTGTGGTGTAACGAGAGGAGGCAGGGGACAGGTGTCGTGTAACGAGAGGGGGCAGGGGACAGGTGGGTGTAACGAGAGGATGCAGGGGACAGGTGTGGTGTAACGAGAGGAGGCGGGGGACAGGTGTGGTGTAACGAGAGGACGCAGGGGACAGGTGTGGTGTAACGAGAGGAGGGAGGGAACAGTGTGGTGTAACGAGAGGAGGCAGGAGACAGGTGTGGTGTAACGAGAGGAGGCAGGAGACAGTGTGGTGTAACGAGTGGAGGCAGGGGACAGGTGTGGTGTAACGAGAGGAGGCAGGGGACAGGTGTGGTGTAACGAGAGGAGGCAGGGGACAGGTGTGGTGTAACGAGAGGAGGCGGGGGACAGGTGTGATGTAACGAGAGGAGGCAGGGGACAGGTGTGGTGTAACGAGAGGAGGCAGGGGACAGGTGTGGTGTAACGAGAGGAGGCAGGGGACAGTGTGTGGTGTAACGAGAGGAGGCAGGGGACAGGTGTGTGGTGTAACGAGAGGAGGCAGGGGACTGGTGTGGTGTAACGAGAGGAGGCAGGGGACAGGTGTGGTGTAACGAGAGGAGGCAGGGGACAGGTGTGGTGTAACGAGAGGAGGCAGGGGACAGGTGTGGTGTAACGAGAGGATGGCAGGGGACAAGTGTGGTGTAACGAGAGGAGGCAGGGGACAGGTGTGGTGTAACGAGAGGAGGCAGGGGACAAGTGTGCTGTAACGAGAGGAGGCAGGGGACAGGTATGGCGTAACGAGAGGAGGCAGGGGACAGGTGTGGTGTAACGAGAGGAGGCAGGGGACAAGTGTGGTGTAACGAGAGGAGGGCAGGGGACAGGGTGGTGTAACGAGAGGATGCAGGTGACAGGGTGGTGTAACGAGAGGATGCAGGGGACAGGGTGGTGTAACGAGAGGAGGCAGGGGACAGGTGTGGTGTAACGAGAGGATGCAGGGGACAGGTAGTGGTGTAACGAGAGGATGCAGGGGACAGGTGTGGTGTAACGAGTGGACGCAGGGACAGGTGTGGTGTAACGAGAGGAGGCAGGGGACAGGTGTGGTGTAACGAGAGGATGCAGGGACAGGTGTGGTGTAACGAGAGGAGGCAGGGGACAGGTGTGGTGTAACGAGAGGATGCAGGGGACAGGTGTGGTGTAACGAGAGGATGCAGGGGACAGGTGTGGTGTAACGAGAGGAGGCAGGGAACAGGTGTGGTGTAACGAGAGGATGCAGGAGACATGTGTGGTTTAACGAGAGGAGGCAGGGGACAGTTGTGGTGTAACGAGAGGAAGCAGGGGACAGGTGTGGTGTAACGAGAGGAGGCGGTGGACAGGTGTGGTGTAACGAGAGGAGGCGGGGGACAGGTGTGGTGTAACGAGAGGAAGCAGGGGACAGGTGTGGTGTAACGAGAGGAGGCAGGGGACAGGTGTGGTGTAACGAGAGGATGCAGGGGACAGGTGTGGTGTAACGAGAGGAGGCAGGGGACAGGTGTGGTGTAACGAGAGGAGGCAGGGGACAGGTGTGGTGTAACGAGAGGATGCAGGGGACAGGTGTGGTGTAACGAGAGGAGGCGGGGGACAGGTGTGGTGTAACGAGAGGACGCAGGGGACAGGTGTGGTGTAACGAGAGGAGGGAGGGAACAGTGTGGTGTAACGAGAGGAGGCAGGAGACAGGTGTGGTGTAACGAGAGGAGGCAGGAGACAGGTGTGGTGTAACGAGTGGAGGCAGGGGACAGGTGTGGTGTAACGAGAGGAGGCAGGGGACAGGTGTGGTGTAACGAGAGGAGGCAGGGGACAGGTGTGGTGTAACGAGAGGGGGGGACAGGTGTGATGTAACGAGAGGAGGCAGGGGACAGGTGTGGTGTAACGAGAGGAGGCAGGGGACAGGTGTGGTGTAACGAGAGGAGGCAGGGGACAGGTGTGGTGTAACGAGAGGAGGCAGGGGACAGGTGTGGTGTAACGAGAGGAGGCAGGGGACTGGTGTGGTGTAACGAGAGGAGGCAGGGGACAGGTGTGGTGTAACGAGAGAGGCAGGGGACAGGTGTGGTGTAACGAGAGGAGGCAGGGGACAGGTGTGGTGTAACGAGAGGAGGCAGGGGACAAGTGTGGTGTAACGAGAGGAGGCAGGGGACAGGTGTGGTGTAACGAGAGGAGGCAGGGACAAGTGTGGTGTAACGAGAGGAGGCAGGGGACAGGTATGGCGTAACGAGAGGAGCAGGGGACAGGTGTGGTGTAACGAGAGGAGGCAGGGGACAAGTGTGGTGTAACGAGAGGAGTCAGGGGACAGGTGTGGTGTAACGAGAGGAGGCAGGGACAGGTGTGGTGTAACGAGAGGAGGCAGGGGACAGGTGTGGTGTAACGAGAGGAGGCAGGGGACAAGTGTGGTGTAACGAGAGGAGGCAGGGGACAGGTGTGGTGTAACGAGAGGAGGCGGGGGACAGGTGTGGTGTAACGAGAGGAGGCAGGGGACAGGTGTGGTGTAACGAGAGGAGGCAGGGGACAGGTGTGGTGTAACGAGAGGAGGCAGGGACAGGTGTGGTGTAACGAGAGGAGGCAGGGGACAGGTGTGGTGTAACGAGAGGAGGCGGGGGACAGGTGTGGTGTAACGAGAGGAGGCAGGGGACAGGTGTGGTGTAACGAGAGGAGGCAGGGGACAAGTGTGGTGTAACGAGAGGAGGCAGGGGACAGGTATGGCGTAACGAGAGGAGGCAGGGGACAGGTGTGGTGTAACGAGAGGAGGCAGGGGACAGGTGTGGTGTAACGAGAGGAGGCAGGGGACAGGTGTGGTGTAACGCGAGGCGGAAATAGTCCAAGTCAGTCCGAAATAACGTCATAAGTTCCACTTTACAATGTGTAAGTTATTTGTGTATTGACAGGAAATTATTAGTGAAATTCCACAAATATAAAATTTAGATGAGGACAAAAATATGTCATTATTCTTAGACAAATAAAATGATACCTAACAATTCCCAGGGCCATGATGCAGTGTTCTCAAGGTTATAAAGGAATGTTAGGAAGAACTTAGGAATCTATTAACTAATCTTTTCAACATATCACTACGAAAATGGCAAATGTTAAACAGGAGACAGGTCCTTAGCTTCGAATTATAGACCCATTAGTCCAAACTCTATTATCGGAAAATTAATGGATTTAATAATTGCCTAGACTGTTCGTAGACACCTTTGAAGACATAAGTTTATTAATGAATCTCAGCACGGGTTTACGAAGGGACGTTCCTACCTTGAGAATTTACTAACTTTTTTCACTAAGGTATTTGAGGAGGTAGATTATGGTAATGAATATGATATTGTGTATATGGACTTTGGTAAGGAAGGCTTTTGATAGTTCCACATCGAAGATTGTTGAAGAATGTAGAGGCGCACGGAATAAGAGATTATTTTTCCTGGATTGAGGCGTGGCTGACAGTTAGACAACAGAGAGTTTGATTAAATGGGAAGAAATCAGTGAAGGGAAGCGTCACGAGCGGTGTTCCACAAGGATCAGTGTTTTCCCCTTTGTTCTTCACAATTTACATAAACAACATAGATGAGGTAACAAATAGCGACATAAGCAAATCTGCCGACGACACTAAAACAGAACGTCAGATCAGTACTGACGAGGACACTAGAGCACTACAGTAAGTACTGAATAAACTGGGCAGTTTTCGGAGATTTGCAGATGCAGTTTTAGACGAATGTAAGTTTCTGAGCCTCGAAAAGAGATTAACTATGGCACTTATGATCTGAATAATGAACTTTTCAGTCACTCTGAATGCAATGAAGATTTAGTTCTGGTTAGTAGTAATTTAAAGCCAATTCAACAGTGCACCAGTGTTCACAGTGAAGCGAATAAATCTGATTTCAAAGAAATGTTACAAATAACACGTTTTGCCTCACTTTTAACCATGGCAAACTCATTATATATCCATGGCAAGCTACATTTAATATATCCATGCAAGGCTAACGTTTTAATCCATGGCAAGGCTACATTTATATATCCATGGTAAGGCTACATTTTATACCATGGAATTTACATTTTATCCATGGAAGGCGTAATTTATATATCATGGCAAGGCAACGTTTATATATTATGGCAAGGCTATTTATATATCCATGGCAAGCTACATTTATAACCATGGCAAGGCTAAACGTTATATATCCATGGCAAGGCTACGTTTATATATCAATGGAAGCTACATTTATAACTGGCAAGGCTACGTTTATATATCCATGGCAAGGCTACATTTATATACCATGCAAGGCTACATTTATATATCCATGCAAGGCTACTTATAATCCATGGCATCAAGGCTACGTTTAATATATCCATGGCAAGGCTACTTTATATATCCATGGCAAGGCACTTTATATATCCATGGAAGGCTACGTTTATATATCCATGTGCAAGGTTACATTTATATTTCATGGCAAGGCTACGTTTATATATCCATGGCAAGGCTACATTTATATATCCATGGCAAGGCTACAATTTATATATCCATGGCAAGGCTACATTTATATATCCATGGCAAGGCTACTTTTATATATCCATGGCAAGGCTACATTTATATATCCATGGCAAAGCTACGTTTATATATCCATGGCAAGGCTACATTTATATATCCTGGCAAGGCTACGTTTATATATTCCATGGCAAGGCTACATTTATATATCCATGGCAAGGCTACATTTATATATCCATGGCAAGGCTACATTTATATATCCATGGCAAGCTACGTTTATATATCCATGGCAAGGCTACTTTATATATCCATGCAAGGCTACATTTATATATCCATGGCAAGGCTACATTTATATATCCATGGCAAGGCTACATTTATATATCCATGGCAAGGCTACGTTTATATATCCATGGCAAGGCTACTTTATATATCCATGGCAAGGCTACATTTATATATCCATGGCAAGAGCTACGTTTATTATCCATGGCAAGGCTACATTTATATATCCATGCAAGGCTACATTTATATATCCATGGCAAGCTACGTTTATATATCCATGGCAAGGCTACATTTATATATCCATGGCAAGGCTACTTTATATATCCATGGCAAGGCTACATTTTATATCCATGGCAAGGCTACATTTATATATCCATGGCAAGGCTACGTTTATATATCCATGGCAAGGCTACATTTATATATCCATGGCAAGGCTACGATTTATATATCCATGCAAGGCTACATTTATATATCCATGGCAAGGCTACGTTTATATATCCATGGCAAGGCTACGTTTATATATCCATGGCAAGGCTACGTTTATATATCCATGGCAAGGCTACGTTTATATATCCATGGCAAGGCTACGTTTATATATCCATGGCAAGGCTACATTTATATATCCATGGCAAGGCTACGTTTATATATCCATGGCAAGGCTACATTTATATATCCATGGCAAGGCTACGTTTATATATCCATGGCAAGGCTACGTTTATATATCCATGGCAAGGCTACATTTATATATCCATGGCAAGGCTACATTTATATATCCATGGCAAGGCTACATTTATATATCCATGGCAAGGCTACGTTTATATATCCATGGCAAGGCTACGTTTATATATCCATGGCAAGGCTACGTTTATATATCCATGGCAAGGCTACGTTTATATATCCATGGCAAGGCTACATTTATATATCCATGGCAAGGCTACGTTTATATATCCATGGCAAGGCATCATTTATATATCCATGGCAAGGCTACATTTATATATCCATGGCAAGGCTACATTTATATATCCATGGCAAGGCTACATTTATATATCCATGGCAAGGCTACGTTTATATATCCATGGCAAGGCTACGTTTATATATCCATGGCAAGGCTACATTTATATATCCATGGCAAGGCTAAACAGAAAATTTTATATATCCATGGCAAGGCTACGTTTATATATCCATGGCAAGGCTACATTTATATCCATGGCAAGGCTTCATTTATACATCCATGGCAAGGCTACATTTATATCATCCATGGCAAGGCTAACATTTATACATCCATGGCAAGGCTACATTTATATATCCATGGCAAGGCTACATTTATACATCCATGGCAAGGCTTCATTTATACATCCATGGCAAGGCAACATTTATACATCCATGGCAAGGCTACATTTATATATCCATGGCAAGGCAACATTTATACATCCATGGCAAGGCTACATTTATATATCCATGGCAAGGCTACATTTATACATCCATGGCAAGGCTACATTTATACATCCATGGCAAGGCTACATTTATACATCCATGGCAAGGCTACATTTATACATCCATGGCAAGGCTACATTTATACATCCATGGCAAGGCTACATTTATACATCCATGGCAAGGCTACATTTATACATCCATGGCAAGGCTACATTTATACATCCATGGCAAGGCTACATTTATACATCCATGGCAAGGCTACATTTATACATCATGGCAAGGCTACATTTATACATCCATGGCAAGGCTACATTTATACATCCATTGGCAAGGCTACATTTATACATCCATGGCAAGGCTACATTTATACATCCTATGGCAAGGCTCATTTATACATCCATGGCAAGGCTACATTTATACACCCATGGCAAGGCTACGTTTATACATCCATGGCAAGGCTACATTTATACATCCATGGCAAGGCTACATTTATACATCCATGGCAAGGCTACATTTATACATCCATGGCAAGGCTACATTTATACATCCATGGCATGGCTACATTTATACATCCATGGCAAGGCTACATTTATACATCCATGGCAAGGCTACATTTATACATCCATGGCAAGGCTACATTATACATCCATGGCAAGGCTACATTTATACATCCATGGCAAGGCCTACTTTATATACATCCGTGGCAAGGCCTACATTTATACATCCATGGCAAGGCTACATTTATACATCTATGGCAAGGCTTCATTTATACATCCATGGCAAGGCTACATTTATACACCCATGGCAAGGCTACATTTATACATCCATGGCAAGGCTACATTTATACATCCATGGCAAGGCCTCATTTATACACCCGTGGCAAGTCCTCATTTATACACCCGTGGCAAGGCCTCATTTATACACCCGTGGCAAGTCCTCATATATACACCCGTGGCAAGGCCTCATTTATACACCCGTGGCAAGTCCTCATTTATACACCCGTGGCAAGGCCTCATTTATACACCATGGCAAGGCCATCATTTATACATCCTGGCAAGGGCCCTCATTATACATCCATGGCAAAGGCCTCATTTATACAACCCTGGCAAGGCCTCATTTATACACCCGTGGCAAGGCCTCATTATATACACCTGCAAGTATTATACACCGTGGCAAGGCCTCATTTATACACCCGTGGCAAGGCCTCATTTATACACCCGTGGCAAGGCCTCATTTATACACCCTGGCAAGGCCACATTTATACACCATGGCAAGGCTCATTTATACACCCGTGGCAAGGCCTCATTTATCAAACCCGTGGAAATTAATTAACCCGGGGAACCCATATAACCCGTGGAAGCCTCATTATAACCCCCTTTGAAAGGGCCTATTTATCCCCGGGCGGCCTATTTTAAAACCCGTGGCAAGCCTATATATAACCCCGTGGCAAGGCCTCATCTTTACACCCGGGGGCAACCTCATTATAACCTGGCAACCCTTTATAACCCTGCGGGGGCCTTTCCCTCAACTATTTAAGGCAAGTGCCCATTTATACACCGGGCAAGTCCTCCATATATACAACCCGTGCAAGTCCTCATTTACACCCGGGAAGCTCATATTATCAACCCGGGGAAGTCTCATTTTAAAAGGGCCCTAATATACAACCCGGAAACCTCTATTATACACCCTGGCAAAAGTCTTCATAAAACCCGTGGCAATCCTTCAATATACCGCCCCCCATTTACACCCTGGAAATCTAAAATATAACCCGGGGCTCTTAACACCCACTTGAACCTAAAACCCGCCCATATCAACCCGGGCAAGCCTCATTTTCAACCCTGGAAAGGGCCTCATTTATACACCCGTGCAAGGCCTCATTTATAACACCCGTGGCTATCCCTCAACCCTGAAGGCTTAATTTACACCGGAAGTCCCATATCATCCCGGCATTAATCACCCGTGCAATCCTCATAAACACCCGTCAGATCAAACACCCTGAAGATAAATCACCCGTGAACCCATTAACACCCGTGGCAAGGCCCATTAATACAACCCGGGAAAGGGCCTCATTATACACCCGTGGAAAGCCCATATAAAACCCGGCAGCCCTCATATAACACCGTGGCAAACATTTAACACCCGGCAAGACCAATTTATACCTGCAACCCTTCATAACCTCAAGCCTTTTATACACCCGTGGAAGCCCCCATTTTACACCCTGCCACCCAAATTTACACCCGTGAACCAATTTCACCCTGGCGACCATTTATACACCCGTCAAGTCCCATAATTAACCCCTGGCAACCTCATATACACCCGTGGAAACCTATTTAACACCTGAACCTTTTAAACCCCGGGAAGCCTAAAACACCCGCCTATAAACCCGTGAAAATTTTTTATACACCGGGAAATCCATTATACACCCGCAAGCCTCATATATACACCCGTGGGACCTTTATTTAACCCTTTAAAAAGACCTCATTTATACACCCGTGGCAAACCCCCTTTTACCCCCTCGGGCCAATTATACCCCCCTGGAAAGGGCCTTTTAACACCCTGGAAGACCTCATTTTACACCCGTGGCAAGCCTCATTTATACACCCGTGCAAGACCTCATTTATACACCCGGCAAGCCTCATTTATTACACCCGTGGAACCCATCAGTGAAGCCTCATTAACACCCGTGGCAACCAATTAACACCCTGGGCAAGCCCTCATTTATAACCCCGGGCAAAAAAAATTTCACCCTGCAAGCTATTATACCCCTGGAAGACCCATTATACACCCTGCAAGCCCTCTTTAAAACCCTGCAACCATTTATACCCCGGGCAAAAAACCCACATCAACCACCCCGGGGCAACCCCTAAACCCTTTCCCCGGGCAAGACCATTATCCACCTGGCAAACCCTATTTAACCCCCTGGAACCCTAATATTAAAACCCCTTTGGCAAGGCCATTTATAACTCCCCCTTTGGACGACCTGAACTGCATCCCGGAAACCATAATGGAATTCCCGGGGATAAACTCAAATATAAACCGGATATTGCCTCAATTTAAAACCTAATAAAGGCAATACGAGCAAGTTATAGGAAAGAAATATAAGGGAACAAAAATGGTCCGTTCTGAACCGGAGGCTCGAAAAGCAAGTACGGGTAAGAAATGGAAAATTAGGATTAAAATTAAAGGAAAGACGGATGGCCAGGGTAGCTGATTGATGAGGGGAGAAAAACCGGTTCAAGTTGGGAATGGGACAAAATTGCGTGGAAATTATTTAAAAATTGGTTACAAAGTTTTGAAAAATGGGGGATGGAAATGGTTCTGTCTAATTTTCAAATAAAATTTTAACTCAATATTAATTCATTGTTGCTAAATAAAAATTTAAATTATGGCAAATAATTTTGGTGAAAAAATTTGGGTGAAATAGAAAAAATTAGGATTAAATTTTAAATTTAAAAATATAATTCTAGTAAATAGTAAATTTTTTAAAAGAATTTATTCTAAACATAATTTAGTTGATTTATTTAAAATTTGAAAATTAAATTATAATTATAATTAAAATTAAATTTAAAAAATTCAATTAGAAAAAGAACATATTTATTTTTTAAATTAAAATGTTTAATTTAAAAAATTTAAAATATTTAAAAATAATAGAATTTAAATCATTTTTAAGAGTCCCATTTTTTAAATTGGTTTTTTTAAAAATTTTAAAATGATTAATAACCAACCTAATTATCCCCTGGTATTTATCATTTGAATCTCTTAACACTTCCTAGCTAACCCTTTCAAAACACATGTATTTTCCCCGCCAAATCCATTTTTTCCCCTGTTTACCATAACCTCAATCCTATAATACCCCCTGAAGGCCCTTTATCACCCTGGCAAGCCTATTTTAAACCCGTGCTCCTCATTTCACCCTTGCAAGCCTCTTTTTACCCGTGGTTAGGCCATTTATACACCCCGTGGCAATTCCTCATTATACACCCGTCACAAAGGCCTCATTTATACACCCGTGGAAAGGGCCTCATTTATACACCCGTGGCAAGGCCTCATTTATACACCCGTGGCAAGTCCTCATAAATATAACCTTGGAAGCCTCATTTATACACCCGTGGCAATCCTCATATATCACCCGTAACAAGGCCTCATTTATACACCCGGGGCAAGACCTCATTTATACACCCGTGGCAAGGCCTCATTTATACACCCGTGGCAGTCCTCATATATACACCCGGGCAGCTATATATACACCCGTGGCAAGGGGCCTCATTTATACACCCGGGGCCCAGTCTCATATATACACCCGTGCAAGGCCTCATTTATAAAACCCCGTGGCAAGACCTCATTTATACACCCGGGGCAAGGCCTCATTTATACACCCGTGGCAAGTCCTCATATATACACCCGTGCAAGTCCTCATTTTAAACACCCGTGGCAAGGGCCCCTCATTTTACACCCGTGGCAAACCTCATATAAAACCCGTGGCAAGGCCTCATTTAACACCCGTGGCAAGACCCTCATTATACACCCGTGGCAAGGCCTCATTATATACACCCGTGGCAAGTCCCTCATATATACACCCGTGGCAAGTCCTCATATATACACCCGTGGCAAGGCCTCATTTATAAAACCCGTGGCAAGTCCTCATATATGAAACCCGTGGCAAAGGCCTCATTTATACACCCGTGGAAAAGACCTCATTTAGACACCCGTGGCAAGGCCTCATTTATACACCCGTGGCAAGTCCTCATATATACACCCGTGGCAAGTCCTCATATATACACCCGTGGCAAGGCCTCATTTATACACCCGTGGCAAGTCCTCATATATACACCCGTGGCAAGGCCTCATTTATACACCCGTGGCAAGTCCTCATATATACACCCGTGGCAAGGCGTCATTTATACACCCGTGGCAAGTCCTCATATATACACCCGTGGCAAGGCCTCATTTATACACCCGTGGCAAGGCCTCATTTATACACCCGTGGCAAGTCCTCATATATACACCCGTGGCAAGGCCTCATTTATACACCCGTGGCAAGACCTCATTTATACACCCGTGGCTAGTCCTCATATATACACCCGTGGCAAGTCCTCATATATACACCCGTGGCAAGGACTCATTTATACACCCGTGGCAAGGCCTCATTTATACACCCGTGGCAAATCCTCATATATACACCCGTAGCAAGGCCTCATTTATACACCCGTGGGCAAGGCCTCTTTTATACACCCGTGGCAAGTCCTCATATATAAAACCCGTGGCAAGGCATCATTTATACACCCTGGAAAGGGTCCTCAATATAAAACCCGGGGAAAGGGCCCCATTTATACACCCGTGGCAAGGCCTCATTTATACACCCGTGGCAAGTCCTCATATAAAACCCCGTGGCAAGGCCTCTTTTAACACCGTGGCAAGACCTCATTTATACACCCTGGCAAGTCCTTATATATAAAACCCGTGGCAAGGCCTCATTTATACACCCGTGGCAAGACCTCATTTATAAAACCCGTGGCAAGGGCCTCATTTATACACCCGTGGCAAGTCCTCATATATACACCCGTGGCAATCCTCATATATAAAAACCCGTGGCAAGGCCTCATTAAAACACCCGTGGCAAGTCCTCAATATACACCGTGGAAAAGGCCTCATTTATACACTCGTGGCAAGACCTCATTTATACACCCGTGGCAAGGCCTCATTTATACACCCGTGGCAAGTCCTCATATATACACCCGTGGCAAGTCCTCATATATACACCCGTGGCAAGGCCTCATTTATACACCCGTGGCAAGCTCAATATATAAAACCCGTGGCAAGGCCTCTTTTTATACACCCGTGGCAAGACCTCATTTATACACCCGTGGCAAGGCCTCATTTATACACCCGTGGCAAGTCCTCATATATACACCCGTGGCAAGTCCTCATATATACACCCGTGCAAGGCCTCATTTTTTACACCCGGGGCAAGATCTCATATATACACCCTTGGCAAGGCTCATTTATACACCCGTGCAAGTCCCATATATACACCCGTGGCAAGGCCTCATTTATACACCCGTGGCAAGTCCTCATATATACACCCGTGGCAAGGCCTCATTTATACACCCGTGGCAAGGCCTCATTTATACACCCGTGGCAAGTCCTCATATATACACCCGTGGCAAGGCCTCATTTATACACCCGTGGTAAGACCTCATTTATACACCCGTGGCTAGTCCTCATATATACACCCATGGCAAGGCCTCATTTATACACCCGTGGCAAGACCTCATTTATACACCCGTGGCAAGGCCTCATTTATACACCCGTGGCATGACCTCATTTATACACCCGGGGCAAGGCCTCATTTATACACCCGTGGCAAGTCCTCATATATAAAACCCTGGAAAGGGCCCCTCATTTATACACCCGTGGCAAGCCTCATTTATACACCCGTGGCAAGTCCTCATATATACACCCGTGGCAAGGCCTCATTCATACACCCGTGGCAAGACCTCATTTATACACCCGTGGCAAGTCCTCATATATACACCCGTGGCAAGGCGTCATTTATACACCCGTGGCAAGACCTCATTTATACACCCGTGGCAAGGCCTCATTTATACACCCGTGGCAAGTCATCATATATACACCCGTGGCAAGTCCTCATATATACACCCGTGGCAAGGCCTCATTTATACACCCGTGGCAAGTCCTCATATATACACCCGTGGCAAGGCCTCATTTATACACCCGTGGCAAGACCTCATTTATACACCCGTGGCAAGGCCTCATTTATACACCCGTGGCAAGTCCTCATATATACACCCGTGGCAAGTCCTCATATATACACCGTGGCAAGGCCTCATTTATACACCCGTGGCAAGTCCTCATATATACACCCGTGGCAAGGCCTCATTTATACACCCGTGGCAAGACCTCATTTATACACCCTGGCAAGGCCTCTTTTTATACACCCGTGGCAAGTCCCCCATATATACACCGTGGCAAGTCCTTCTATATACACCCGTGGCAAGGCCTCATTTATACACCCGTGGCAAGTCCTCATATATACACCCGTGGCAAGGCCTCATTTATACACCCGTGGCAAGTCCTCATATATACACCCGTGGCAAGGCCTCATTTATACACCCGTGGCAAGGCCTCATTTATACACCCGTGGCAAGTCCTCATATATACTTTCGGGCAAGGCCCTCATTTATAACACCGGGGCAAGACCTCATTTATACACCCGGGGCAAGGCCTCATATATACACCCGTGGCAAGGCCTCATTTTATACCCCCGGGCAAACCCTCATTTATACACCCGTGGCAAGGCCTCTTTTATACACCCGTTGGCAAGACCTCATTTATACACCCGTGGCAAGGCCTCATTTATACACCCGTGGCAAGTCCTCATATATACACCCGTGGCAAGACCTCATTTATACACCCGTGGAAAGGGCCCTCAAATTATACACCCTGGCAAGGCCTCATATATACACCCGTGGGCAAGGCCTCATTTATAAAACCCGTGGCAAGTCCTCATATATACACCCGTGGCAATTTCCTCATATATACACCCGTGGCAAGGCCTCATTTATACACCCGTGGCAAGTCCTCATATATACACCCGTGGCAAGTCCTCATATATACACCCGTGGCAAGACCTCATTTATACACCCGTGGCAAGGCCTCATTTATACACCCGTGGCAAGACCTCATTTATTCCCCCCTGGCAAGGCCTCATTTATACACCCGTGGCAAGGCCTCATTTATACACCCGTGGCAAGGCCTCATTTATACACCCGTGGCAAGTCCTCATATATAAAACCCCGTGGCAAGTCCTCATATATACACCAGTGGCAAGTCCTCATATATACACCCGTGGCAAGACCTCATTTATACACCCGTGGCAAGGCCTCATTTATACACCCGTGGCAAGGCCTCATTTATACACCCGTGGCAAGGCCTCATTTATACACCCGTGGCAAGTCCTCATATATACACCCGTGGCAAGGCCTCATTTATACACCCGTGGCAAGTCCTCATATATACACCCGTGGCAAGACCTCATTTATACACCCGTGGCAAGGCCTCATTTATACACCCGTGGCAAGACCTCATTTATACACCCGTGGCAAGTCCTCATATATAAAACCCGTGGCAAGACCTATTTATACACCCGGGGCAAGTCCCATATATACACCCGTGGCAAGACCTCATTTATACACCCGTGGCAAGGCCTCATTTATACATACACCCGGGGCAAGACCTCATTTATACACCCGTGGCAAGTTCCTCATACATACCCCGTGGCAAGTCCCCCCATATATACACCGGTGGCAAGACCTCATTTATACACCCGTGGCAAGTCCTCAATATCCCAACCCGTGGCAAAAACCTCATTTATACACCCGTGGCAAGACCTCATTTATACACCCGTGGCAAGACCTCATTTATTAAACCCTGGCAAGGCCTCATTTATACACCCCGGGCAAGGCCCCTCATTTATACACCCCTGGCAAGACCTCATTTATACACCCGTGGCAAACCTCATTTTTTAAAAACCCGTGGCAAGACCTCATTTATACCCCCCCTGGCAAGACCTCATTTTACACCCGGGGCAAGACCTCATTTATACAACCCTTGGCAAGACCTCATTTATACACCCTTTGGCAAGGCCTCTTTTTATACACCCGTGGCAAGTCCTCATATATACACCCGTGGCAAGTCCTCATATATACACCCGTGGCAAGGCCTCATTTATACACCCGTGGCAAGTCCTCATATATACACCCGTGGCAAGGCCTCATTTATACACTCGTGGCAAGACCTCATTTATACACCCGTGGTGAGGCCTCATTTATACAACCCGTGGCAAGCCCCTCAATAAAAAACCCTGGCAAGTCCTCATATATACACCCGTGGCAAGGCCTCATTTATACACCCGTGGCAAGTCCTCATATATACACCCGTAACAAGGCCTCATTTATACACCCGTGGCAAGACCTCATTTATACACCCGTGGCAAGGCCTCATTTATACACCCGTGGCAAGTCCTCATATATACACCCGTGGCAAGTCCTCATATATACACCCGTGGCAAGGCCTCATTTATACACCCGTGGCAAGTCCTCATATATACACCCGTGGCAAGGCCTCATTTATACACTCGTGGCAAAAACCTAAATTTATACACCCGTGGCAAGGCCCTCATTTATACACCCGTGGCAAGCCCTCATAATACACCCGTGGCAAGTCCTCATATATACACCCGTGGCAAGGCCTCATTTATACACCCGTGGCAAGTCCTCATATATACACCCGTGGCAAGGCCTCATTTATACACCCGTGGCAAGACCTCATTTATACACCCGTGGCAAGGCCTCATTTATACACCCGTGGCAAGTCCTCATATACACCCGTGGAAAGTCCTCATATATACACCCGTGGCAAGGCCTCATTTATACACCCGTGGCAAGTCCTCATATATGCACCCGTGGCAAGGCCTCATTTATACACCCGTGGCAAGACCTCATTTATACACCCGTGGCAAGGCCTCATTTATACACCCGTGGCAAGTCCTCATATATACACCCGTGGCAAGTCCTCATATATACACCCGTGGCAAGGCCTCATTTATACACCCGTGGCAAGTCCTCATATATACACCCCCGTGGCAAGGCCTCATTTTATAACACCCGTGGCAAGTCCTCATATATACCCCGTGGCAAGGCGTTCATTTATACACCCGGGGCAAGCCCCTCATATATACACCCGTGGCAAGGCCTCATTTATACACCCGTGGAAAAGCCTCATTTATACACCCGTGGCAAGTCCCCCATATATACACCCGTGGCAAGGCCTCTTTTATACACCCGTGGCAAGACCTCATTTATACACCCGTGGCTAGTCCTCATATATACACCCGTGGCAATCCCCATATATACACCCGTGGCAAGACTCATTTAACACCCGTGGCAAGGCCTCTTTTAAATACACCCGTGGCAAATCCTCATATATAAAACCCGTAGAAAAGGCCCATTTATACACCCGTGGCAAGGCCTCATTTATACACCCGTGGCAAGTCCTCATATATACACCCGTGGCAAGGCATCATTTATACACCCGTGGCAAGTCCTCATATATACACCCGTGGCAAGGCCTCATTTATACACCCGTGGCAAGGCCTCATTTATACACCCGTGGCAAGTCCTCATATATACACCCGTGGCAAGGCCTCATTTATACACCCGTGGCAAGACCTCATTTATAACACCCGTGGCAAGTCCTTATATATACACCCGTGGCAAGGCCTCTTTTTATACACCCGTGGCAAGACCTCATTTAATACACCCGTGGAAAGGGCCTCATTTATACACCCGTGGCAAGTCCTCATAATACACCCGTGGCAAGTCCTCATATATACCACCCGGGGCCCAAGGCCTCATTTATACACCCGTGGCAAGTCCTCATATATACACGCGTGGCAAGGCCTCATTTATACACTCGTGGCAAGACCTCATTTTTTAACACCCGTGGCAAGGCCTCATTTATACACCCGTGCAAGTCCTCATAAATACCCCCGTGCAAGTCCTCATATATACACCCGGGCAAGGCCTCATTTATACACCCGTGGCAAGTCCTCATATATACACCCGTGGCAAGGCCTCATTTATACACCCGTGGCAAGACCTCATTTATACACCCGTGGCAAGGCCTCATTTATACACCCGTGGCAAGTCCCTCATATATAAAACCCGTGGCAAGTCCTCATATATAAAACCCGTGGCAAGGCCTCATTTATACACCCGTGGCAATCCTCATATATACACCCGTGGCAAGGCCTCATTTATACACCCGTGGCAAGTCCTCATATATACACCCGTGGCAAGGCCTCATTTATACACCCGTGGCAAGTCCTCATATATACACCCGTGGCAAGGCCTCATTTATACACCCGTGGCAAGGCCTCATTTATACACCCGTGGCAAGTCCTCATATATACACCCGTGGCAAGGCCTCATTTATACACCCGTGGTAAGACCTCATTTATACACCCGTGGCTAGTCCTCATATATACACCCATGGCAAGGCCTCATTTATACACCCGTGGCAAGACCTCATTTATAACCCGTGGAAAGGCCTCATTTATACACCCGTGGCATGACCTCATTTATACACCCGGGGCAAGGCCTCATTTATACACCCGTGGCAAGTCCTCATATATACACCCGTGGCAAGGCCTCATTTATACACCCGTGGCAAGGCCTCATTTATACACCCGTGGCAAGTCCTCATATATACACCCGTGGCAAGGCCTCATTCATACACCCGTGGCAAGACCTCATTTATACACCCGTGGCAAGTCCTCATATATAAAACCCGTGGCAAGGCGTCATTTATAAAACCCGTGGCAAGACTCATTTATACACCCTGGCAAGGCCCTCATTTATACACCCGTGGCAAGTCATCATATATACACCCGTGGCAAGTCCTCATATATACACCCGTGGCAAGGCCTCATTTATACACCCGTGGCAAGTCCTCATATAACACCGGGGCAAGGCCTCATTTATACACCCGTGGCAAGACCTCATTTATACACCCGTGGCAAGGCCTCATTTATACACCCGTGGCAAGTCCTCATATATACACCCCGTGGCAAGTCTCATATATACAACCGTGGCAAGGCCTCATTTATACACCCTGGCAAGTCCTCAAAATAACACCCGTGGCAAGGCCTCATTTATACACCCGTGGCAAGACCTCATTTATAACACCCGTGGCAGGCCTCATTTATACACCCGTGGCAATCCTCATATATAAAACCCGTGGCAATCCTTCTAATATACACCCGTGGCAAGGCCTCATTTATACACCCGTGGCAAGTCCTCATATATACACCCGTGGCAAGGCCTCATTTATACACCCGTGGCAAGTCCTCATATATACACCCGTGGCAAGGCCTCTTTTATACACCCGTGGCAAAGGCCTCATTTATACACCCGTGGCAAGTCCTCATATATACATCCGTGGCAAGGCCTCATTTATACACCCGTGGCAAGACCTCATTTATACACCCGTGGCAAGGCCTCATATATACACCCGTGGCAAGGCCTCATTTATACACCCGTGGCAAGACCTCATTTATACACCCGTGGCAAGGCCTCATTTATACACCCGTGGCAAGACCTCATTTATACACCCGTGGCAAGGCCTCATTTATACACCCGTGGCAAGTCCTCATATATACACCCGTGGCAAGACCTCATTTATACACCCGTGGCAAGGCCTCATTTATACACCCGTGGCAAGGCCTCATATATACACCCGTGGCAAGGCCTCATTTATACACCCTGGCAAGTCCTCATAATCCCAACCCGTGGCAAGTCCTCATATATACACCCGTGGCAAGGCCTCATTTATACACCCGTGGCAAGTCCTCATATATACACCCGTGGCAAGTCCTCATATATACACCCGTGGCAAGACCTCATTTATACACCCGTGGCAAGGCCTCATTTATACACCCGTGGCAAGACCTCATTTATTCCCCCCTGGCAAGGCCTCATTTATACACCCGTGGCAAGGCCTCATTTATACACCCGTGGCAAGGCCTCATTTATACACCCGGGGCAGTCCCATATATCACCCGGGGCAATTTCCTCATATATACACCCGTGGCAAGTCCTCATATATAAAACCCGTGGCAAGACCTCATTTTATACACCCGTGGCAAGGCCTCATTTATACACCCGTGGCAAGGCCTCATTTATACACCCGTGGCAAGGCCTCATTTATACACCCGTGGCAAGTCCTCATATATACACCCGTGGCAAGACCTCATTTATACACCCGTGGCAAGTCCTCATATATACACCCGTGGCAAGACCTGATTTATACACCCGTGGCAAGGCCTCATTTATACACCCGTGGCAAGACCTCATTTATACACCCGTGGCAAGTCCTCATATATACACCCGTGGCAAGACCTCATTTATACACCCGTGGCAAGTCCACATATATACACCCGTGGCAAGACCTCATTTATACACCCGTGGCAAGGCCTCATTTATACACCCGTGGCAAGACCTCATTTATACACCCGTGGCAAGTCCTCATACATACACCCGTGGCAAGTCCTCATATATACACCGGTGGCAAGACCTCATTTATACACCCGTGGCAAGTCCTCATATATACACCCGTGGCAAGACCTCATTTATACACCCGTGGCAAGACCTCATTTATACACCCGTGGCAAGACCTCATTTATACACCCCTGGCAAGGCCTCATTTATACACCCCTGGCAAGGCCTCATTTATACACCCCTGGCAAGCCCTTTCTTTTAAATCCCACCCGTGGCAAGACCTCATTTATACACCCGTGGCAAGACCTCATTTATACACCCCTGGCAAGACCTCATTTATACACCCGTGGCAAGACCTCATTTATACACCCGTGGCAAGACCTCATTTATACACCCGTGGCAAGGCCTCATTTATACACCCGTGGCAAGTCCTCATATATACACCCGTGGCAAGTCCTCATATATACACCCGTGGCAAGGCCTCATTTATACACCCGTGGCAAGTCCTCTTTATTTTACACCCGTGGAAAGGCCTCATTTATACACTCGTGGCAAGACCTCATTTATAAAACCGTGGCAAGGCCTCAATTTAAAACACCCGTGGCAAGTCCTCATATATACACCCGTGGCAAGTCCTCATATATACACCCGTGGCAAGGCCTCATTTATACACCCGTGGCAAGTCCTCATATATACACCCGTGGCAAGGCCTCATTTATACACCCGTGGCAAGACCTCATTTATACACCCGTGGCAAGGCCTCATTTATACACCCGTGGCAAGTCCTCAAAATATACACCCGTGGAAAAGTCCTCATATATAAAACCCGAGGCAAGGCCTCATTTATACACCCGTGGCAAGTCCTCATATATGCACCCGTGGCAAGGCCTCATTTATACACCCGTGGCAAGACCTCATTTATACACCCGTGGCAAGGCCTCATTTATACACCCGTGGCAAGTCCTCATATATACACCCGTGGCAAGTCCTCATATATACACCCGTGGCAAGGCCTCATTTATACACCCGTGGCAAGTCCTCATATATACACCCGTGGCAAGGCCTCATTTATACACCCGTGGCAAGTCCTCATATATACACCCGTGGCAAGGCGTCATTTATACACCCGTGGCAATTTCCTCATATATACACCCGTGGCAAGGCTAAATTTAAACACCCGTGGCAAGGCCTCATTTATACACCCCGTGGCAAGCCCTCATATATAAAACCCGTGGCAAGGCCTCATTTATACACCCGTGGCAAGACCTCATTTATACACCCGTGGCTAGTCCTCATATATACACCCGTGGCAAGTCCTCATATATACACCCGTGGCAAGGCCTCATTTATACACCCGTGGCAAGGCCTCATTTATACACCCGTGGCAAGTCCTCATATATACACCCGTACAAGGCCTCATTTAATACACCCGTGGCAAGGCCTCATTTATACACCCGTGGCAAGTCCTCATATATACACCCGTGGCAAGGCATCATTTATACACCCGTGGCAAGTCCTCATATATACACCCGTGGCAAGGCCTCATTTATACACCCGTGGCAAGGCCTCATTTATACACCCGGTGGCAAGTCCTCAATATACACCCGTGGCAAGGCCTCATTTATACCCCTGGCAAGACCTCATTTATACACCCGTGGCAAGTCCTCATATATACACCCGTGGCAAGGCCTCATTTATACACCCGTGGCAAGACCTCATTTATACACCCGTGGCAAGGCCTCATTTATACACCCGTGTCAAGTCCTCATATATACACCCGTGGCAAGTCCTCATATATACACCCTGCAAGGCCTCATTTAATACACCCGTGGCAAGTCCTCATATATACACCCGTGGCAAGGCCTCATTTATACACTCGTGGCAAGACCTCATTTATACACCCGTGGCAAGGCCTCATTTATACACCCGTGGCAAGTCCTCATATATACACCCGTGGCAAGGCCTCATTTATACACCCGTGGCAAGACCTCATTTATACACCCGTGGCTAGTCCTCATATATACACCCGTGGCAAGTCCTCATATATACACCCGTGGCAAGGCCTCATTTATACACCCGTGGCAAGGCCTCATTTATACCCCCCGGGGCAAGTCCTCATATATACACCCGTAGCAAGGCCCATTTATACACCCGTGGAAAGGGCCCTCATTTATACTCCCGTGGAAATTCCTCATATATACACCCGTGGCAAGGCATCATTTATAAAAACCCGGGGGCAAGTCCTCATATATACACCCGTGGCAAGGCCTCATTTATACACCCGTGGCAAGGCCTCATTTATACACCCGTGGCAAGTCCTCATATATACACCCGTGGCAAGGCCTCATTTATACACCCGTGGCAAGACCTCATTTATACACCCGTGGCAAGTCCTTATATATACACCCGTGGCAAGGCCTCATTTATACACCCGTGGCAAGACCTCATTTATACACCCGTGGCAAGGCCTCATTTTATACACCTTTGTAAAAGTCCTCATATATACACCCGGGGCAAGTCCTCATATATACACCCGTGGCAAGGCCTCATTTATACACCCGTGGCAAGTCCTCATATATACACAAGTGGCAAGGCCTCATTTATACACTCGTGGCAAGACCTCATTTATACACCCGTGGCAAGGCCTCATTTATACACCCGTGGCAAGTCCTCATATATACACCCGTGGCAAGTCCTCATATATACACCCGTGGCAAGGGCCCTCATTTAAAACACCGTGGCAAGTCCTCATATATACACCCTGGCAAGGCCTCATTTATACACCCGTGCAAGACCTCTTTTTATACCCCCGTGGCAAGGCCTCATTTATACACCCGTGGCAAGTCCTCATATATACACCCGTGGCAAGTCCTCATATATACACCCGTGGCAAGGCCTCATTTATACACCCGTGGCAAGTCCTCATATATACACCCGTTGCAAGGCCTCATTATAAAACCCGTGGCAAGTCCTCATATATACACCCGTGGCAAGGCCTCATTTATACACCCGTGGCAAGTCCTCATATATACACCCGTGGCAAGGCCTCATTTATACACCCGTGGCAAGGCCTCATTTATACACCCGTGGCAAGTCCTCATATATACACCCGTGGCAAGGCCTCATTTATACACCCTTGGTAAGACCTCTTTTATACACCCGTGGCTAGTCCTCATATATACACCCATGGCAAGGCCTCATTTATACACCCGTGGCAAGACCTCATTTATACACCCGTGGCAAGGCCTCATTTATACACCCGTGGCATGACCTCATTTATACACCCGGGGCAAGGCCTCATTTATACACCCGTGGCAAGCCCTTTCATATATACACACCCGTGGCAAGGCCTCATTTATACACCCGTGGCAAGGCCTCATTTATACACCCGTGGCAAGTCCTCATATATACACCCGTGGCAAGGCCTCATTCATACACCCGTGGCAAGACCTCATTTATACACCCGTGGCAAGTCCTCATATATACACCCGTGGCAAGGCGTCATTTATACACCCTGGCAAGACTCATTTATACACCCGTGGCAAGGCCTCATTTATACACCCGTGGCAAGTCATCATATATAAAACACCCGTGGAAAGTCCTCATATATACACCCGTGGCAAGGCCTCATTTTATACACCCGTGGCAAGTCCTCATATATACACCCGGCAAGGCCTCATTTATAAAACCCGTGGCAAGACCTCATTTATACACCCGTGGCAAGGCCTCATTTATACACCCGTGGCAAGTCATCATATATACACCCGTGGCAAGTCCTCATATATACACCGTGGCAAGGCCTCATTTATACACCCGTGGCAAGTCCTCATATATACACCCGTGGCAAGGCCTCATTTATACACCCGTGGAAAGACCTATTTATACCAACCCGTGGCAAGGCCTCATTTATACACCCGTGGCAAGTCCTCTTTAATATACACCCGTGGCAAGTCCTCATATATACACCCTGGCAAGGCCTCATTTATACACCCGTGGCAAGTCCCATATATACAACCCGTGGCAAGGCCTCATTTATACACCCGTGGCAAGTCCTCATATATAAAACCCGTGGCAAGTCCTCATTTATACACCCGTGGCAAGGCCTCATATATAAAAACCCGTGGCAAGGCATCATTTATACACCCGTGGCAAGTCCTCATATATACACCCGTAGCAAGTCCTCATATATACACCCGTGGCAAGGCCTCATTTATACACCCGTGGCAAGTCCTCATATATACACCCGTGGCAAGTCCTCATATAACACCCGTGGCAAGACCTCATTTATACAACCCGTGGCAAGGGCCTCATTTATACACCCGTGGCAAGACCTCATTTATACACCCGTGGCAAGGCCTCATTTATACACCCGTGGCAAGGCCTCATTTATACACCCGTGGCAAGGCCTCATTTATACACCCGTGGCAATTTCCCCCATATATACACCCGTGGCAAGCCCTCATATATATACACCCGTGGCAAGTCCTCATTTTATACACCCGGGGCAAGACCTCATTTATAAAACCCGTGGCAAGGCCTCATTTATACACCCGGGGCAAGGCCCATTATAACACCCGTGGAAAGGCCTCATTTATACACCCCGTGGCAAGCCCCTCATATATACACCGTGGCAAAGTCCTCTATATATACACCCGTGGCAAGACCTCATTTATACACCCGTGGCAAGTCCTCATATATACACCCGTGGCAAGACCTCATTTATACACCCGTGGCAAGGCCTCATTTATACACCCGTGGCAAGACCTCATTTATACACCCGTGGCAAGTCCTCATATATACACCCGTGGCAAGACCTCATTTATACACCCGTGGCAAGTCCTCATATATACACCCGTGGCAAGACCTCATTTATACACCCGTGGCAAGGCCTCATTTATACACCCGTGGCAAGACCTCATTTATACACCCGGGGCCCAAGTCCTCATATATACACCCGTGGCAAGTCCTCATATATACACCCGTGGCAAGACCTCATTTATACACCCGTGGCAAGTCCTCATATATACACCCGTGGCAAGACCTCATTTATACACCCGTGGCAAGACCTCATTTATACACCCGTGGCAAACCCCCATTTATACACCCCTGCAAGGCTCTTTTAAATACACCCCTGGCAAGGCCTCATTTATACACCCCTGGCAAGACCTCATTTATACACCCGTGGCAAGACCTCATTTATACACCCGTGGCAAGACCTCATTTATACACCCCTGGCAAGACCTCATTTATACACCCGTGGCAAGACCTCATTTATACACCCGTGGCAAGACCTCATTTATACACCCGTGGCAAGACCTCATTTATACACCCGTGGCAAGACCTCATTTATACACCCGTGGCAAGGCCTCATTTATACACCCGTGGCAAGACCTCATTTATACACCCGTGGCAAGACCTCATTTATACACCCGTGGCAAGGCCTCATTTATACACCCGTGGCAAGTCCTCGTATATACACCCGTGGCAAGTCCTCGTATATACACCCGTGGCAAGGCCTCATTTATACACCCGTGGCAAGGCCTCATTTAGATTATGCTGCACAGTTGTGCTCACCGTATTGCAGAACAGACAAAAGTACGCTGGAAAACATAGAGATGTATGGTAAAGATTATCCCACGAATTAGAAATCTCTCTTAAGAGGACAGACTGCGGTCACTGAATCTGCACTCACTGGAAAGGCGTCTAATTAATGGGAATGTGACTGAGGTGTATAAACCGACGACATGAATAAATAAAGGGGATACAAATAAAGTGCTCAAAATATTTTACCAAGACAGGACTCGCAGCAATGGGTTCAAGTTAGAAAAATTTAGATTTAGAAAGGGTATAGGAAAATACTGGTTTGGTCTCAGAGTTGCGGATGAGGGGAACAAACTCCCGAGTAGCGTCGTTGAAGGGAAAATTGCGTGTAGGTTTAAATTAGGTTGGACAAGTACATGAGTGAGAGTGGTGGGTGTGAGCTGGACCTGCCTAGCATGGGCCAGTAGGCTTGCTAATTTTCATCATATTTACATATATATATGTCGTGCTGAATAGGTAAAACTTACGGTTTTGGCTTAAATAGCAACTCTTTTCTTGCCGAATAAGGCAAGCAAAAATTTGTGCATGTAACAATTTTGACAAAAATTATTCTGAACCTAACGAAAAATATACTCCATTATGTTCAATAAATTATTGTAAATTTATCTAAAATATATTTAGTTGCATTAGGCTAAATTAAATTGGGCTTATTATAACAAGGTTAGGTAAGTTTTTTAAGGTTCTTTGGGTACACAATTATTAATTTTTACATTAACATAAGTGAAAAAAATATATCTTTAAACGAATAAGAGATAATTTTAGAAAGCACTTAATTTTAAATGAGTTTTTACTAATTGAGCAATTTGTATATATATATAATATATATATATATATATATATATATATATATATATATTCATCAATAACAACATTGCACTAGCTAAGGAGTCGAACCCATGTTGTTTTGGCTCGCCTCATTGTGAGAGAAAACGCATGACGCTTTGGACCACTAGACCACACAATCCTTAACAATGGTGCATCTAACCAAGCTAGATGTTGTACTCACTGTTGCCCTCATCCCCCATCGCTTCCCTTTCTTTCTCTTGTGGCATAAACTACTCCATCTACTTTCTACTACTACTATTACTACTATTTCTACTACTTCCGCGACCAGCATTTCCACTATTTCTTGTTCCTCCTCTGTTTCTCCCGTCGCAGCCTTCCTTGGCTATATATACTGGCTCATTCACTCCCGTCTGTAAGGGTGACTTATCTAATACAACAGCTTAAATTATCATCGCCACTCCACCACCCTTACTGTTGACACTATCAGTGTGGAATAATTTATAGCCTGGTATGTGGCATTCAGAAGACATTTCTCTTTCTTTCAGGTTGAACCAGGTCTCTGTTATAGCAATAGTGTATATGCTTCCTGCCTTTGTAATTAATATCAGCTCATCTGTCTGATTTCCAGTGCTTCTGCTCTTCGGTTGTTGGCCATTTCTTTTGTTTTTATTTGTAACTATATGATAAAGAGTCAAGTCTTTTGAACATTTTCCTGAGAAATCTTGGCAATTTTTCCTGCTTTTATCCTTTATGCTGAAACCTATTTGTTTCTCAAACACACACACACACACACACACACACACACACACACACACACACACACACACACACACACACACACACACACACACACACACACACACACACACACACACACATACACACACACACACACACATACCTGTATCTTTTATCAGTTTAAAGTGCTAGACAAGCCAGCAATGGCGCCCCTCGACAGAGCTGGCTAACACTACCACTCCTGCCCCAGAGAAAGATCCTCCCCCATCCCTTGCATACATATCACGTTTACCACTGAAATTGTCCCAGTTGTCAATGAATGGGAATATAAGTTATTTTATGCAACTGTCTAGCCAGCAATTTACACCCATTGCCTTAGACATCCATTGATTGTCTACTTCTTTTCTAGGCAAAATGCTACATATAACCGGGACCCTTCCCTTAGATCTATTCGTATCTATAGCTGTCCCATACTTAACCAGCAGCTTCTATCTCCCGCCCTCCCCGATATCGTTTCCACCAGCACTAGTGGGCTTGTTCCCATTATCTGACATGATATTATCCAGCATGTTGAGTTGTAGACTGTATGACCAGCACCATATATTGAATCATATATTTAACTTGTGAGTCACCGACTACAAGCATATTTCTAATTTTATTAGCAGACTAATTGATGGTATCTTTATCCTCACTGACCATCGAAGTACATCCGTCCAGAAGAGCAGTAAAATGATTTCTGACTTTCATATCTGCTCCCTTTACTGGAAACTACTTCCTACTTGTTACTACTGTCAACCTTCTCTCCTTGACAGATTGAACATTAAAATGGTATAAAATACCGACAGGTTGTTAGGTAAGACACATATGCAACAGTTAGGTATCTTTCATAACATCAGCAATCATCTGTTTCTTGTCATCCGCACTACATCCACGCACATTTAAGCATCCCAGTTTTATAAAGTTTTTCTTCTTCTCTTTTTTAGTAAATGTCTACAGGAGAAGGGGTTACTAGCCCATTGCTCCCGGCATTTTAGTCGCCTCATACGACACGCATGGCTTACGGAGGAAAGATTCTTTTCCACTTCCCCATGGACAATAGAAGAAATAAGGAAGAACAAGAGCTATTTAGAAAAAGGAGAAAAACCTAGATGTATGTATAAAAAAAAATCCCTTTGCGGGTCTGTGAAGTGTGACCAAAGTGTAAGTAGGAGTAAAAAAGATTTTCCCTGTTATCTAGGGGTTTTTATGAGACGAAAAAGAAACAACCCAATCCAAAACCATCATGCAAAACATTTTTTATTTTTCCGGGTTTCAAAGACATCTGGAGGACGGTATACTTCCCTGGGTGGTTGCGGCTCCCAACCTTCCCTATATATATTATATAATAATATATATTTTATAAAAATATATATATATAATATAAAATATATTTTTTATAATATATATTTTATATATATATATATATATATATATATATTAATATAAAATATATAATATTTTATATATAAATATTTATTTTAATATATAAAAAAAATATATTTTATATTTTGGATCAATAAAAACACTGCACTATAAGAAGTAAAAACCCCCGGTTGTTTGGGGCCCCCCTCATGGTGAGAGGAACGAAAGGGGTTTTTTCCCCCCATAAAACCACCCCCAACCCTTTAAACAATGGTGCTTTAACCCAAGCTAGATTTTTTGAAACCCCACTTTTTCCCCTCACCCCCCATCGTTTTCCCCTTTTCTTTCTCTTGGGGCCCAAATAAATTTCCCCATCTATTTTTCACTACTACATTAAAACTTTTCTAAAATTCCCACACCGGCATTTCCCATTTACTTTTGTTCCCCTTGTTTCCCCCCGTCGCCCCTTTCCCTTGGCTATATATACTGGCTCTTTCACCCCCGTTGTAAGGGGACTTATTAAATACAACAGCTTAAATTTCATCCCCACTCCACCACCCTTCTGTTGACACTATCGTGGGAAATTTAATTTTATGGGGCCTGGTATGTGGATTCAGGACATTTCTCTTTTTTTCCCAGGTTTAACCCAGGTTCTGTTATAGAAATAGTGTATATGTTTCCCGGGCCTTTGTAATTAAAAACAGCTCATCGTCTGATTTCCAGTGCTTCTGCTCTTGGGTTTTGTTGGCCATTTCTTTTTTTTTTTAAATTTGAAAATATATGTAAAGAGTGGGAGCCCTTTTAAACCCTTTTTCTGAGGAATCTTGGAAATTTTTTCCTGTTTTAACCTTTTAATGCTAAAAACCTTTTAGAAAAAACCCCCAAACACCCCCCCCCCAAACACACCCCCCCCCACACCACCCACCCAACCCCCCCCCCCACCCCCCCCCCCCACACACAACACCAAACACCCCACACAACACCCCCCCCCCCCCCACACATACACCCAACCCACCCAAAACCCCCCCAAAACACCCCCCACACCACCCACCACCACCCACCACACAAACACACACACACACACCCCAAAATACAAAAAAAACCCACACACACACAAACACCCCAACACACACACACCCCAACAATAAAAACCCAACACACACCCAACACCCACACACACACATACACCCCCAAAAAACACACAAAACACACAAACCACAACACAAAACCCCCCACACACACACACCCCACACACACACACAAAACACCAACAACCCCACATCCCACAACACACACACACACCCACACACAAACACACACCCACACACAACCACACCCCACCAAACCACACACAACACACAACACACACACACCCCCACCAATACACAAAATACACAACCCCCACACACACCACCCCACACACACACCCCCACACATACACACATACACACACACAAAACCACACACCACACACACACACAACCAACACAAACACACATACACACAACACCCACCCCAAAACCACACACACACACACACACCCAACACCCAAATACAACAAAACCCACCACAAAACCCACACACACCCCAAAAACACACACAAACAAACACCCCACACACACACACCACAAAAAAAACAAAACACACCACAAACACACCACACACATAAACAAAACACACACACCACAAAAACACACACCCACAACAACACACACACACACACACCACACCCAAAACACACACACACACACACACACACACACACACACACAACACACACACACATCCACACACTTCCCAAAACCCAAAACACACACAACCCACCAACACACACACAACACACAACACCCCAACACACACACAAAAAACACACTTAACACACACACAACACACACACACACCCCCCAAAACACAACCCACTCAAACACACCACAACACCCACCACACACAAAACCACCCCCCAAAAACACCCCACCCACCCACACACACAAAACCACACACACACCCCCACAACATACCTGTTTTTTTATCAGTTTAAAAGGGGGGTTCTGGGGGACAAGCCAACAAGTCGAAAAGGGACAGAGGGGGTTAACACTACCACTCCACCCCGAGAAAGATCCCCCCCCATCCCTTGCTTTAAAATTCACGTTTCCCACTAAAAATTGCCCGTTGTCAATGAATGGGAATATAATTTATTTTATGCAACTGTCTACCCCCAAAATTTTTACACCCTTTCCCTTTAGACACCCCTTAAATTGTCAAACTTCTTTTTAGGCAAAATGCTACATAAACCGGGAAACCCTTTCCCCTTAATCTTTTCTATCTATAGCTGTCCCATATTTAAACCAGAAAGCTTCTATCTCCCCCCCCCCCTCCCCGATATTTTTCCCCCACCCCCTAGGGGGCTTTTTCCCATTATCTGACACGATATTATCCACATGTTTGGGGTTTTTGACTTATGACCCCCACCATATATTGAATCATTTTTTTAACCCTGTGATCCCCGACTACAAGCATATTTCTAATTTTATTAGCAAACAAATTGGGGTTTTCTTTTTTTCCTCATGACCATCGAAGTTCATCCGCCCAGAAGAGCGGGAAAAATGATTTTGACTTTCTAACTGTCCCCCTTTTCTGGAAAAAAACTTTCCTTTCCTTTTTTACTACTGTCAAAAATTCTCTCCTTCACCATCCACCTCGCAATTTAATTTTTTACTTATTTCCCAACAAATTTTTTTGCCTTAAATTTCCCCCTCGGAAGTAGAACCTCCCTCCTTCAAACCTTGAACTCTGATTCTAAAACACTAGAGAAGAAAGCCCCTGTAACATGTAAAACTCCCAACTTTTTTCCCCCAAAAGCTTTCAGACCCGGTAGTGTTTACCTCCTCGACCCCGACCCCCATGAACTTTCCTTTGGGGGATTATTTTAAAAAACATTACATTTTTTTTTCCAGTTGGGCAATTTTTCCCCGGGGTTTCCCCGGATAGACCGGCAAACTTTTTGTGCCCGTTTTTTTTTGTGTCCCCCGGGTTTGGGGGTATTTTTTTTTACCCGTGAAATTTTAACCCGACTCCCGGGGGTTTCTAAATCTGTAAAGGGGGTCCCGCAGTTTGGGCTCGTGCGAGTGTTTAATGGGGTCCCCGTAGGCAGAAACTTCTATTTGGGAAAGGGGGGTTGTTGGGGGGTTCTTTTTCTGATTGCGGTAAAATTTCCTGGGAGTCTGTACTAAATGGGTTTTTATTTTTGGGATTGCCTGGACTTTAATATTTTGAATTTTTTTATTAGCGGAATTCAAATTCCTTTTTCTGAGAGGGGGTCGTTCCCAAGGGGCCCATTTGGGTTTACGTTTTAAGTAAAGGGCCCTTTTTCCCCCTGATTTTCAGCTTCCCGGTAACCCCCCCTGAGCACTTTTCTGAATCCTTGAGAAAAAGGCCAGATTTTTTTTTTAATTAACCCGAAAAACCTCTTCAGAGTTAATGTCCCAAAGAAACAAGGTAAATTTTTTAAAGTTGTTCAAGCAACAAGACCCCCTAGAAAAAGAATAAGTTTTGAAAACCTTTCCCGTACGGGTTCCCTGGCCCTGTCTTATCAAGGTCCGTTATAGCAAACAAAACCTAAAATATAAATGAAGGTTTTAAAAGGGCCCCCCCCTCGTCCCCCGACGGGGCCAAGACCCCAGACGGGGTCCCTTTACTCCTCGACGGGTTTCCAAAACCTTCCCCCGACGGGTTTTCCCCAAAACCCCGTGAATTGTGTTGACTTCCGGGGGAAAAATTTAGAATGCCTTATGGGGTCTATGACCCCACTTTGATTTCCATGACTCCCCTGAAGGGCCCCCGAAAGGGGCCGTTTTACCCCCCCTTTCCCCGAAAAGAATGTTATATCGAAAGGGGAAAAGAACCCCCCTTTCTGTAGACTGGGGGAAAGTTTTTAAAAATTAATAACGTTTCCCAAAATGTATAAATTTTTTCGAGCTTTTTAAATCTTAGAAGTTCTGTGATCCCCGAAGCAAAATTTAAAATAGTCTGGAAAGCGATTATTATATTGGAAAAGGGGTGGGAGTTTGCTTGCCAGGGAAGTCTCCCCAAAATTTTTGAGAGGGGGGATGAAAGGTGTGGGAAGGCGCTGGTTTTAATGAAGGACCCATTGGGGAAGGGATAGAGAGTCGACAAAAGGAAAAAGGAATTGGTGGCTTGTGGGAAATGAATCCCCCCCTGCTGGCCTGGTTATCTTCCCGGCCCAGCAGCGTCGGCTCCCCCCACCACCCAACCCAAAGAAAAAAAGGTTTGAAAAAAGGGAAAAAATAAAATTGTTTATTAGGGGGAGAAAGGTGTTGAAGAAAAGGGAAGTGTTGCGGACATGGAGAGGGTGAAAAAAGGGAGGGGACAGGTAAGGGCTGGTCACGGGGTGGGCAGGGGGGGGGGCAGGGGTCAAAGGGCCCCCCTCTCCTGCCCAAAACCGGGCCCCGGGGAAAAATTTTGGGTAATATATAAACAAATGTGGTTTTGGGGGGTTCTGGGTTTGCCTCTTGGTGTGGGTTTTGTGGGCCGGGTTTTCTTTTATGCTTGCAAAACCCTAATGTTTATTTCTTTCCACTCTCCCCCATCACCTTCATTCTCCCTCCTTCTCTCACTCCCTTTTCCCTTTGTTCCTGCCCTTCCCCTTTTTTTCCTTCTTCCCCCTCACAAAAAACCCCTCGTCTGCAGCATCTCGTTTTCCCCCAACCCCTACAAAATGGGCCAGTCGGGGCATAACCGCCATCTTTTTAATTTAATACCCAAAACGGGTGGGGGAAGCAAAGCGAGGAACACCAAAAAAAAACCACCTGGTAACCCCCTGGAGCAAACGGTTTGGGCTGCACAAAATCAAGCAGCAGCTTTGGGCAGGGAGGCAGCATCACCAGGGAAAACACTGCGGGAGCTCCAGAAGGAAAAATCACAAAAGGAGAGCTGGGGCTCGCCAGCGTTTTTGGTCTCCCAAACAGGGACTCGTTTTAGTGGGCCCAAAAAAAAAAATATTTATCCCCTTCAAAAGCCCCGGAAAACCCGTCCCCGGAAAATGGACGTGGGCGGGAAAAAAACAAGTTAAAGGTGTATCACTGAAGCTTCAGTCACCTTTATGAGAGCACCCACCCCGCTGCTGCAGGCCCAAACCCTTTATGACGCCAAAAACCCACCCAGCCTGCTTTCCCCCACCTTCATGACAGCACCTACCCACCCGCTGCAGCCACCTTTATGACAACACCTACACAGCTGTGGGGGCCAAAATTCATTTACAGCACCCCCACACAGCTGCTGCAACCACCTTTAGGGCAGCAAACCCACATTTTAAAATGCTGCAGCCACCTTCCCTGGGAGCACCCACACGCTGCTGCAGCCACCTTCATGAAAAGGGACCTAAAACAGGGTGCTGCAGCCACCTTCATGACAGCAACCTACCTATCTGCTGCAAGCCACCTTCAAGCAGCACCTACAACAGCTGTTGCAGCCAACCTTCATGACAGCAACAAACACAGCTGCTGCATCACCTTCATGACAGCACCTGTACAGCTGCTGTAGCCACCTTCATGACAGCACCTACACAGCTGCTGCAGGAACTTTCATGACAGCACCTATATAGGAACTTTCATGACAGCACCTACCCAGATGCTGTAGGAACTTTCATGAGAGCACCTATATAGGAACCTTCATGAGAGCACCTACATAGGAACCTTCATGAGAGCACCTATATAGGAACCTTCATGACAGCACCTACCCAGCTGCTGCAGCCACTTCCTTGACAGTATCTACCCAGCTGCTGCAGGAATCTTCATGACAGTACATACTAAGATGTTACAGGCAGCTTCCTGTCAGTATCTCATCATGTGCTACAGGTAGGTTCGAGACAAAACTAATCACCTGCTGCAGGCAGCTTTATGACAGCTAATCACCTGCTGCAGGCAGCTTCGTGACAACTAATCACCTGCTGCAGGCAGCTTCATGACAACTAATCACCTGCTGCAGGCAGCTAGAGAGCCTGCCACATAATATTACAAGGTCTGATAACTGACAACCAGTGTTATCACTGCCACCAGCAACTCTATTGACAAACCTAATATAGAGATGACAGTTGACTTGGGAAAGAATGATGAGGTTGAAGTTCACCAGTTCCTTTCAAACAAAAGTGTGATGATTAAAACTGAGAAAGTAAACTGATTCCACATTACGTAATTGTAATATTTAAACAATAGTTCGGGTCATATGATGACCCGCAGCTGAGGCTTTCAGGCAACTGATTTTAGGCCTTCCGCCCTGGCTTTACCCCTCCACCCCCCCATAAAAAAATACTGTTGTGATTAAATCCAGTTTTCTTGTTTGTACACACCTGCAGCAAAGAGTCTTCAAGTCTGACCTACTTATGTTCTCTCCATCCAGTGTTCACAAAGAAGAATTTACACAACATTGTCACCGTTGTCAGTGAGTTAAGTTTTGACTTATCTGTTGAAGGTGATGTTTGGTATCCCTGAAGGTGATGTTAGGTATCCCTGAAGGTGGTGTTAGGTATCCCTGAAGGTGATGTTAGGTATCCCTGAAGGTGATGTTAGGTATCCTTGAAGGTGGTTGGATGAGGTTCCCTGAAGGTGATGTGTAGGTTATCCTCGAGGTGTCAGGTATCCTGAAGCGATGTTAGATATTCTTTGAACGCCATGGTAGGTATCCTTGAAGGCCATGTTAGATATCCTTGAGGGCCATGTTAGATATTCTTGAAGGCCATGTTAGTGTATCCTTGAAGGAATGTTAGGTATCCTTGAAGCCTTTTAGGAATCCTTGAGGCCATGTTAGGGTATCTTTTGAAGCCATGTTAGTATCCCTTGAAGGCCATGGTTAGGTATCCTTGAAGACCCTGTTAGTGTCACCTTGAAGGCCATGTTAGGTATCTCTTGAAGGCCCTGATGGTATTCTTGAAGGCCAATTTTAGTATCCGTTGAGGTCATGATAGGACCCTTGAAGGCCATGTTAGATTTCCTTGAAGTGCCATGTAGGTATCCTTGAAGGCCATGTTAGGTATCCTTGAAGGCCATGTTAGGTATCCTCGAGGGTGTCAGGTATCCTTGAAGTCGTTGCTAATATCCTTAAAAGTGTTGGATATCCTATCCTTGAAAAGCCATGTTTAATATCCATTAAGGCCCTGTTCAGTATCTTGAAGGCCATGTTGGTATCCTTGAAGTCCCACATAGGTATCCTTGAAGGCCATGTTAGGTATCCTTGAAGGCCATGTTAGGTATCCTTGAAGGCCATGTTAGGTATCCTTGAAGGCCATGTTAGATATCCTTGAAGGCCATGTTAGGTGTCCTTGAAGGCCATGTTAGGTATCCTTGAAGGCCATGTTAGGTATTCCTTGAAGGCTATGTTAGGTATCCTTGAAGGCCATGTTAGGTATCCTTGAGGGCCATGTAGGTACCTTGAGGCCAAGTAGGTATCTCATGAAGGCCATGTTAGGTTATCCTTGAGGGCCATGTTAGTGTATCCTTAAGGCACATGTCAGTGTGTCCCTTGAAGGCTATGTTAGGTATCGCTTGAAGGCCATGGTTGGTATCCTTGAAGAGCCATGATATGTATCCTTGAAGGCCATGTTAGGTATTCATGAGGGCTATGTTAGGTATCCTTGAAGGCCATGTTAGGTATCCTTGAGGGCCATGTTAGGTATCTTTGAAGGCCATGTTAGGTATCCTTGAGGCCATGTAAGGTATCCTTGAGGCGGAATGTTAGTATACTTGAAGGCCATGTTAGGTATCCTTTAAGGCCATGTTAGGTCATTCCTTAGAGGGCCATGTATTAGTAACCTTGAAAGGCATGTTTAGGTATCCTTGAGGCCATGAAGGTATCCTTAAGGCATGTTAGTATACTTTGAGGCCGTGTTAGGTATCCTTGAAAAAAGGCCATGGGGTATATATATCCTTGAAGCCATTTTAGGTATCCTAGAAGGCCATGTAAGGAATCCTTGAAGGGACATGTTTAATATCCTTGAAGCCAGTTAGTTATCCTATGAGGCCATGTTAGGTATCTTTGAAGGCCAATGTTAGTATCCTTGAAGGCCATGTTAGATATCCTTTATGGCCCTGTTAGGTACCCTTGAAGGCCATGTTAGGTATCCTTGAAGGCCATGTTTGATATCCTTGAAGGCCCTGTTAGTTATCCTTGAGGGCAATGTTAGGTACCTTGAAGCCTTGTTAGGCATCAGTTGAATTCCGTTAGATAGCACATGAAGGCCATGTTCGGTATTCTTGAAGCCATGTAATGTATCCTTTATGGTAATGTTAGGTTATCCTTAGAGGCATGTTAGGTATCCTGAAGGCGATGTTAGGTAGCCTTAAGGCCCAATTAGATATCCTTGAAGGCCCTGTTTGGTATCCTTGAAAGGGATCCTTTAAATGGTTTCCAGAACCTATACCTTTGTTTTCCTTTTTCTTCTTCTATCCTATAGTTTTATTTCAGTCATAACGCGAGAAAATCACCTCAGATCAGCCTGGAATTTTCACGCTGGTTTATATACGGAAACCAGTAAAGATTCCAGGAATAACTGGAAAGTGCGGTTCCTCTCTCACCGGAGTTGTTGAACTCGTTGCCAGCATCCACGAACAGCTCCGATAACTTAATGGAAATTGAAAAAACAAAAACAAAATACTTTTTCTCTTCTGCCAAATCTAAGGAAAAAACGACATGCAATATTGCGCTCCAGCTGAGGCAGCAATGTTGCAATGCTGGAAGCGTTGCAAGAAGGTGTTTTTGCCAAGATCACTGTTGGTGGAGAGTGAAACTCCAGAGTGCTGGTGCACAGCTGACATTCTTGCGTGTAATACTTTGTGAAATTTAGAAGTTTGTTATCACTTTGTAAATATTTGAGTCTACGTCTACAGAATAAATTCAGTAGTTAATGGCTGACACATTTTAGAGCACAATATCCTGACTGGAACAATACACAAATAACCCGCAGATAGGAGAGAGACATTTCCGTCCGGCTTAGACTTCGTAAATGTTCCAAGTCGGACCGAAAAGTCGTACCTGACTTGGTTAGAAAATTTGTTTAAGGTATCAATATATTTTACGAAACCTGAAATTGCTGGAAACTCAGTGATAACCAGAGAACACCTCTGCTGTTGGGTTTACACTTTTCTTCCCGGCTGTGTCGCCTGGAATGATTCACGTTGTTATTGGACTGTGAAAGTCCGGTTTACCAATTTTATTAATTAGGTAATATATTTTTCCAGAGAATAACTATGGAATACTCCGTCTTGTCAGCTTCAATATTAATGCCGATGCATTCCATTATAACCTTAATGTCCTGACTGTATAGGTGCGAATTTGATTTTTTTATTGAAATTATTTGTTTCTATGTGATACCTAGAGAATGCCTCGTCTGCTTGGCTTCAAACGTTGAATCTTAACTGTATTTTTTGACTGAATTTGGATTTTGCAAGTGCCTTTTTCCCCAAAAATGAACTATCCGTAAAAATGTAGATATATGTATATGTAAGGTTAGGTTAGGTTAGTGTTAGGTTAGGTTATTTAGGTTAGTTTATTTAGGATAGGTTAGGTTTAGGTGTAGGTTAGTTAGAATTAGGTTAGGTTAGGTTAGGGTTAGGTTAGGTTAGGTTAGGTAGGTTATGGTTAGGATAGGTTAGGTTAGGTTAGGTTAGGTTAGATTAGGTTAGGTTAGGTTAGGTTAGGTTAGGTTAGGTTAGGTTAGGTTAGATTAGGTTAGGCTAGGTTAGGTGGTGTATGCTTAGTTTAGGTTAGGTTAGGTTTATGTTAGGTTAGTGGTTTAAGGTATGTGTTTTTTTTATAGAGGGTTAGGGTGTATGGTTCGGGTGGAGCGTGGTTTAGTTGAGGACGGTGTGTTAGGAGAATGTGGGAGATAGGTAGTTGGTATAGGTGGGACTGGTGATTGTGAGGTTCTAGTGAGATGTGCGGTGTGGTTGTCTCGGTATGGGCGAAATCAATCCATACAAAGTATTGTGTTAGGGCTGAGAGTGTTGTAGGCGGGTACGCGAGGACTCTTAAAGTCAGGTGACGGAAGCTCTCGATCTTCACGAGCTGAGCTTTTGGAATCTGACGGAGCCTCCCTGGCTTACCCCCCACTCTTTTAAAAATTAGGTTATGACTGAGATATATATAGAAGAAGCCACTGTTAAGATCATAAGAACAATAGAAAGGAAGGAACAACGCAGGAGGCCATGTGGCCCATACTATCTGTCCTTTACAATTCATTCCACTAACAAACATTTGACCTTCCCAATTTTCAAATGCCACCCCATGAAATAAGCTCTGATGTGCAAGTCCCACTCAAATCCAACCCCTCCAACTCATGTACTATCCTACCTAAATTTGAAACATCCAAAGTCCCCGCCTCAATAACCCCAACTAGGTAAGACTGTTCCCACTCATTCATCTACCCTATTCCTAAACCAATACTTTCCGATGTTTCTTTCTAAAATCTAAACTTATCTAAATTAAATCCTTACTGGCGGGTTCTCTCTAGGAGAGACATCCTCCAAGACTTCTTATTAATATCCCCTTTATTAATACCTATCTTCCACTTATACACTTCGATCAGGTCCCCCTCATTTCTTCGTCTAACAAGTGATGTACTTAAGAGTCTTCAATCTATCTTCATAAGGGAAGATTTCTAATGCAAGTATTAATTTAGCCATCCACGCTGAATGTTTTCTAACTACTTTTTATGTCCATTCTGTAATGTGGAGACCATAACGAGCTGCATAATCTAGGTGAGGCTTACTAATGATGTATAAAGCTGCAGTATGACCTCTATGACTTCTGTTGCTTACACTTCTTGATATAAATCCCAGTCATCTATTGCCTTATTACGTAGCGCTTAGGCATTGCTGTCTTGGGTTTAAGGTTGCTGCTCATCATAACCCCCAAGTCTTTTCGCAATCTGTATGCTATTCTACTTCATTTAACTTATAAGTGCTAGGGTATGGGCACTCCCGAGCTTCAGAACCTTGCATTTATCAACATTGAACTGCATCTGCACTTTTCTGAACAGATGGGGTTGGGAAAGAAAATGAAATAATAGTTGTTTAAATCCATCCTGAATTCCATTAACATCTACGTTTGAATCAATTTATCCTACCATCTTTGTTTCATCGCGAAATTTGCTCATATCACTAAGTAAGGTATTGCTTCTCCTAATTCTAGAGATCAATGAACTATTTATATCTTACTAAACTAAGACAACGGTGTGGTCTCAAGACTGATCGCCTGTGGAACGCCACGTTGTTACATGAGATCCCCCTCCTACTCGGATTTAACCCTCATTTTTAGTGGAGACATCCTTATCTGTCGGTCTCATGGTCAAGTGAGCCATGACTCAAGTCCTATCGAGAGCCCGGTCTTGCCCCACAAAGCCATGAGCTGTCCACATTTCTTGTAACAGTCTATGGTGGCGGACTCTAGATCAAAAGTCCTTACTTAAAATCTAAGTAAATATTATCAAATTCTTTATCGTGTCAACAGCCCTCAAAAGCTTCCACTGACGAAATAAATAAATTATTAGACAAGACCGGCCTCTTGCGAATCCAAGCTGAGTTCATTAATCAAGCTATGCTTATCGAGATGGCTTCCTATAATCTCAAGCTATAATTGGACCTCTAGTAATTTGCCTACAATGAGGTCAGCTTATTGGCGGTAATTTGAAGGTAACGACTAGTCCCCTGTTTAAAAAATAGGAATTACATTACCATCTTCCACATATCAGACACTACACCTTTTGAAAGAGATAAATTAAAATATTAGCGGTAATGGTTCAACAGAGTTCCATTTTGCCTTCTTAAGAACCTTGAAAAAACCATAATCAGGACCAGGCGACTTATTTTCTTCAGTCTGTCTATCTGCTACACAACCATCTCACTGTGACTGTGATGTTACATAATTTATCTTCTTCTAGCCCACTACAAAAATTAATTACTGGAATATTATTAGTGTCTCCTGTGTAAAAAACTGAGAGAAAATAATTTATCAAAAATCGAGCACAATTTCATTCTCTTTGTCAGTAAGATGCCCATAGTTATTTTTAAGGGCCCTATCTTATCTCTAACTTTTGTTCTATAACCGGGAAAAAATTTTTGGGGTTGTTTTAAAATCCCTAAAAATTTTAATTCATAGTCCCTTTTAGTTTTTCTTATCCCCTTTTTTTTTCCCTCTTAAGTCAATATATGTTTCATAAGATGACCCTCACCTCTTTTGAACGCCTAAAAATTCCTTTTTTAAGCCCAGTAGATATTTGACCCTTTTATTCATCCTTTTTTGGGTCATTTCATTTTCTAATTTCTTTAATGGAAAACTTTTTTTGAGCACATGTTAGGTTCAAAAACTTAAATTTTGATAGCTCATCTTACCCACAACAATGATAAGTTTTTTTAAAGGGGCCCACGAATCCCTAAACAAAATCGGGGACTGACTGATTATCGCTACATCGTACTTCCATTTAATCTAAATTAATTGATTTGTGGTCGCTAGCACCCAGTTCCCCTGAAACTTCTAAATTATTAACAAGGGATTCATTTTTTTGCCAAACTAAGTCAAGCGGGTTTTTTCCCCCTTTGTAGGTTCTGTCACAAACGCTTCAAAAAACAATCCTGAACTAATTCTAAAAAGTCGTATGATTCTAAATTCCCATTCAAGAAATTCCAATCAATATGACTAAAAGTTAAAGCTCCTGAATTACTACATTATCGTGCCTTGGGGCCTTCACAATTTTCTCCCATTATCCCCTTGGTCCCTTCAAATTTTTGGGGACGGTAAATCACTCCTAAAATCTTTTTTCATCCCCCTTTGAAAATTCTATCCAAACAGCTCGTATGTTTACTTCAACTTAATCCCCTTTTTTTTTTAAGAACTTAAAGCGATCTCGACAACAAGCCACCCCACCCCCCTTCCCGAATTTCTATCTACTTGGAAAAATTTTAAAACCCGAATATACATTCCGCGGGTTTCCCGACTTTAAATTAAACCACTCTCATTAAGGCAAATACTCAATGTTACCTCCCTTTAGAACTAATCTAACTCGCCCATCTATTCCTAGCACTACGGCAATTAGCAAATAAACAAAAGACTCTCCTTTCTCTTTACCCTTCCTCTCATTTCTGTTTTTCTACAAACCTTTTACGTCCTATCACCCAAAGCCCCGGCTTTTCAATATCTCCCTCGTTCTGCTTATTATTGGAAAATAAGGGTTCTAGGGGAACAGAACTCGTAATATACAACAAAGGGACTTACTGTTTCCTGAAAAACCCATACCACTAACTATTCCTAGTTTAAAGCCCTAACTGCTCCTCCACGATTTGCCATGTACCACCCCAACCTAAAAGAAACCCCACCCGGCATACAGTCATTTCTGCCATAGAAGAGGTCCCATTTTGTCAATAATTTTCCCCCGCATTTCCTTACAGTATTTGCCCCGCCACATTGACCCAATTGCCCGGGACAACCATTCTTTTTCCCAACCGTCTTTTGGCAAAATACCAAATACAGGGTTCCCCACCCTTACTCCAAATTTTTTCTTTTGCGACCTATCCTGCTAATCAGGTTTCACCCCACTCTCCCAAATGTTGCCTCCAGCCTGAACAAAATGGATTGCTCCCTTTCCCTCCATGATGTCATCCAGAGGGCTACTACCCCTCCATCCCAGCCCCAGGAAAGCAAACTCTCTTCTCCCCCCTGTCCTTCAACAGAACGCTCTATCCATATACCTAATTTTTCTATCCCCAACAACAACAATGTTCTTACCTTCCTTGGTGTCGTTCGTCGTGATGTCCCAGTATCACTCACTTCTAGGGTAGCACTGAGAATGTTTAATTTTCCCCACAACTTTTTTCCATGGCATCTCTTTCTTCTTCATCTTTTCTACCTTTCCTTTCGTCTTTTTGATGCAACTTCGTTCCCTCTGTCCACCACTGACCATTTCCCTTTTGACCTGAGGCCCAAAAAACAGGAGGACATTACAACTTTTTGTTTTCCTGGGTCAGTCGCCAATCTCCACCTTCGCCGCCCTCAATTCTTTTTTAGCGTTGGAAAAGTTGCTCGATGGAGGGCATCTTTTTCAATTCGTAAGACCGCAAACAGGTCTTCAGAGAGCTAAAAAAACGTCAACACAAAAAATAAGTAACGTCAACACTGACTAAGTACACGTCAACACTGACAAAGACACGTCAACACTAAATTTGTTTCTAGAATTCCCCCAAATATGTAGGTAAAAGGGCAAAAGGGGCAACAAATGGACTTTTTATTGTGGCAACTTTCGCTCTTAGGAGCTTTAAACCGGCTTAACGAAGCTTCTGGAGAGCAAAAATTTTTACTTGGGATCATTTAGGTGGTTTTTAAACTCGTTTAAATTTTTTCCTTTGCATAACTGTGGGGTTTTTTTCTGATAGAGAATTTTTTGGCCGTTCGGCGATCTTGACCGGGAAGGGATTTATCCTCCCCTTCTTCATCGAATCCTAGGCTCCCATCCTCAAGAGGAAATAGAATCCTAGGGGGTTTAAACGCTTCCCCCATAAAAAATAAAAGGAATGGACCATTATTCTTCAGGGGCTGAAACGTCACCTGGAGTCCCGGAGTCTACCTGAGTTACCGGGAGTCTACCTGGAGTCTACCTGAGTCAACCGGGGTCACCTGGAGTCTCCCCTGGAGTCTACCTGAAGTCTCCCCTTGGAGTCTGCCTGAATCAAACCGGAGTCTACCGGGAGTCTACCGGGATCTACCTGGATCTCCCTAAATCTACCTGGAGTCTACCTGAGTCTCCCTGGAGTCTCCCCTGAGTCTACCTGAAGTCTCCTGGATCTACCTGGAGTCTACCGGGAGTCTACCTAAGTCTACCTGGATCTACCTGAATCCCCTGGATCACCTGGAGCACCTGAAGTTACCTGGATCTACCTGAAGTCTACTGGAGTCTCCCTGGAGCCCACCTGAATCTACCTGAAGTCTACCTGAAGTCCCCCTGTCTACCTGAAGCTACCGGGATCTACCTGGATCCCCTGAATCTACCTGGAGTCTACCTGGATTACCTGGAGTCTACCGAGTCACCGGGAGTCTAGCGGGAGCTCCCTGGAGTCTCCTGAAGCCCACCGAAGTCTACCTGGAGCTACCTGGATCTATCGGGACCACCTGGATCACCGGGAATCTACCTGGAGTCTCCCTGGAGTCTACCTGGAGTCTCCCTGGTCTATTTGGGAGTCTAGCTGGAGTCTACCTGGAGTCTCCTAAAGTCTACTGAAGTCTACCTGGTCTCCCTGGAGTCTACCGGGAGTCTCCCGGGAGTCTACCTGGAGTCTCCCTGAAGTCACCTGGAGCTCCCTGGAGTCTCCTGGAGTCTACCTGGAGTCTCCCTGAGTCTACCGGAGTCTACCTGAAGTCTACCGGGAGTCACCTGATCTACCGGGACCTCCCTGGAGTCTACCGAACTACCGGATCTACCTGGAGTCTACCTGGACCTCCGGGAGTCTACCGAAGCTACCGGGATCACCTGATCTACCTGGAGCCTACCGGATCTACCTGGAGCCCCTACCTGGACCCTACCGGGATCTCCCTGGAGTCTACCTGAAGTCTACGGGAGTCTACCTGGAGTCTACTTGAAGTCTACTAGAGTCTACCTGGATCTACCTGGAGTCTACCTGAAGTCTACCTAGTCTACCTGAAATCTACCTGGAGCTACCGGGAGTCTACCTGAAGTCTACCTGGAGTCTACCTGGATCTACCTGAATCTACCGGAGTTGCCCGGGGGGTAAACCCCCCCAGGGCCCGGCCTTTGACTGGGCCCCCCCCTTTTCTTGAGTATAACTGGATTTGCGCAATAACTGGAATCCATTTCTGATCGGCTTAAAAATTTTTGTACGATGAGTTTTCCTCCAAAGAAACTTCCCCTGATTTTGTGTTCTTCTAAACTGTCAATTTTTTTAATTAAAATTTTTTTCTTGAAAAAAGTGGATAAAAACTCTCATGATCAGAAATAAGTCAGTGTTTCGACTTTATTGTGTAATTCCGTTTTGTCAAATGCTTTTATGAGCTAAAACATCTGTGTTTTCCCCAAAAACACTGCATGAAGTTTTTGTGTTAATTCCTGGACTATAAATAACACTTACACATTGGTCAGTCCCTTTCTTAGGAGGAATTTTTTTGTTTATTTTGGCCTATTTTGTCCAACTGGGTTTATCTGCAAGAAACTGGGAAACTGAAACCTGTTTTTTTATGCAATCATTTTTGAGTTTCTTTTGATAGCTTCACCCAACAACTCAGATAACTTGATAACGCAGCTTTTGAGCGGGTCACACTTTAAAGTCTTGGTGTTTTGGGTGATGGTTTTCAGTGATAACTAGAGAAAAACCCTTCAGTTTTCCGGTTTAAGTTCTCGTTTTTTGGCTGAATTTGAGATGGGATGAGAATGCCGATGTACCAGTTCTTACTGAATAAATTAGAATTAATGCCCCATGTGATACTCGTGAAAGCTTTTAATTCGCTTAGAGTTGTCACGCTAATATTACCTGCGTTACAGACTTATGCCCATCTACACTCTTTCTGATCTCGCACTGAGCCTCACAGGACCTTTTCTCGGGGTTTTTTAAGGTCATCTAAGCTTGTACGTGATGGTAAGAACCGACAAGATCTGGGGACTTTTTTTTGACGTTTTGCCATCCAGTGGCAACAAAACAAGACATAATGGGAAGAAAGTAGAATAAAAATTTGGGGGGGGGGGGGGGGGGGGGGGGGGGGGTTTTTTTTTTTTTTTAAAATTTTTTGGGTTTTCATGGGGGGGTTGATTGGGAAACCCCCGGGGTTCACAGAGGCCCGGGGGGTTCCCCCAAAACCCCCAGAAAAAAGAAACATTTGGCGGTTTTTTCATTTGCTATTTTCCCCACATTTTAATTTTTGGGACTTTTGGGGGGTTTTTGACGGTTTTTTTTGGGATTGGGGCAAGGGCCCCAAGGAGGCCTGGTAAAAAATTTTTTGGGCCCCGGGGGTTACCCCGGAAAACCCAAAAAATAAAACCAGAATTCCCCATTTCCTTGGGGTTTAATCTTGCCCCCAGACACCCCCTCACTCCCCCCATTATTTCTTGGGGAACGGGAAAAATGTAAGGAAAAGGTTTTTTGGGGAAGGGCCCCCCCCCCCCGGGAAGGGGAAAACCGGGTTGGTGTAAGGGAGTTTGCCAAACCCCGGGAAACCCCCCCAGGAAAACCCCCGAAACGGGCCCCAACCCAACCACCCCCATGGGGTCCTCCCCTTTTCCCCAGGACGAAAAAACCACACCGTTCCACAGAAAACCCAAAACCCGGTTTTCCCCAAAATTTTAAACTAGGGGAAAAACCCCAAACCCCGGTTAAGGAAACTCAAAATTTACCCCGGAATCAAGGGCCCCCCGTTTGGAAACTCCTTTTTAACCAGGAACCCGGAACCCAGAACCGGCCCCAAACCAGGAACCCGGCCAAAAACCCCCGGAAAACCCGGAACTCCCGGTTTTTTCCCGTTAAAACCCCGGAAACCCCGGAAATTCCAGGGTTTTAAACCGGGAAACCCAGTAACCTAAATACTCCGTATACCCAGGGATACTCCAGGTTTCCCCCCAGGAACTCCAGGTATACTCCGGTATACTCCAGTATACCCAGGTAACTCCAGGTATACTCAAGGTATACTCCAGTATACCAGGTAACTCCAGTAACCCAGGTAACTCAGGTATCTCCAGGTATACTCTAGGGAACTCCAGGATACTCATTATACTCCCAGGGGGGGGGGGGGGGTTTTGGTATACTCCAGGTATACTCCAGGGATACTCAGGTTACTCCAGGGAACTCCCGGTAACTCCCGGTAACTCCAGGATACTCTAGGTATACTCCAGGGATACTCTGGTATCTCCAGGTATACTCTAGGTTATACTCCAGATATTTTCCCGTATCCCAGGGTTTCCCCAGGTTACTCTGGTATACTCCAGGTATACCCAGGATACTCTAGGTAACTCCAGGGATATCTAGGTAACTCCAGGGATACTCCAGGGAATCCAGTAACTCCAGGGGAACTCTAGGTATACTCCGGGTTACTCTAGGGATCTCCAGGTATACTCTAGGGATCCATATACTCCAGGTATACCCAGGTATACTCTAGGTTACTCCAGGGATATATAACAGTTAAACATTTATTAGGTTAGAAATAATCTGGAAACCCTTTTTAATTCCCCAAACTCCGTAAATTCCTTTTTTACTCCGGGATTTCCATAAACCCCTTTGTAAATTAAAATTTAAAAAATTCTTTAAAGTTCTCCGAACTTTTACCAAGATAATCTTAAATAAAGGGTTAATTAGAACAAAGTATATTATATTTAATCCAATAAAAATAAATATAATAATAATAATAATTAATAAAAATTATTAAAATAAAAATTAAAAATTTAAAATTTTAAAATATTGTAAAATTTTAAAAATTTTAATAATAAAATTTTTTTAATTTTGTAAAATTTTAAAAAATTTTTTTTAAAAAAATTTTAAAAAAAAATTAAATTAAAAAAAATTTTAAAATTGTTGGGGGAAATTTATTAAAGAAATATAAGGGAAAAATTACATATGAAATTTTTTACAAATAAAAATAAAAAATAAATAAAAAAAATTTTTAAATTTTAAAATTAAAAAAAATAAATTAATTTTTTAACAAAATTTTTTAAAAAAAAAAATTTTGGGGTAATTTAAAATTAAAAATTTAAAAAAAATATTTTAATTTAAAAATAACAAAATTTTTAAAAAAATTAATATTGGGGAAATAAAAAATTTTAAAATAATTTTAAAAAATAATAAATAATAAAAAATAAACTTTTAATAAAAATTTTATTAATTTAATAATAAAAATAAAAGGGGGGAAAAGGCACCGGGGATTGGGGGAAAAGATAGAAATGTTAAAAGCAGGGGGGGATATATTTTTGAGGGTTGGGTTTCAATTTTTTAATAAATTTGGAAAGGGTAAGGAACCTAGGGTTTGGGCAAGAGCATGCATATTTCCCTTTGTTAAAGGCAAAGGGGATAATAGAGAGTGAAAAAATTATGGGGGGAAAATCTTTTTGATTACCGGAAAAAGTGTATGGAAAATTATTTTTGAAAAATTAAGAGGTAAGACTGAGAATGATAGAATGAACAAGGAGGCTTTAGGAAAGTGGGGGGTGGTGGACCAGTGTTTACAGTGAAACATTAAGTAACAGTATTTAGATAGGCAAAAGAGGTCTTTGGGGCATTTATGGATTTGGAAAAAGGGCGTATGACAGGGGGATAGGGGGCAATTGGGGCAGATGTTGCAGGGTAGGGTGTAGGAGTAGGTTACTGAAAGCAGGAAGATTTTTTTCGAGGATAGTAGCTCAATTAAATACATGGGAAAGGGGGAAAATTTTTTCCCAGTAAAATAGGCCTTAGACAAGGATGGGGATGTCACCGGGTTGTTAAATATTATAGATGGGGTTGTAAGAGAAGTAAATGCGGGTCTTGACAAGAGGCTGGAGTTAAAAGATAAATCACACATAAAGTGGGATTGTCACAGTTGCTCTTTGCTGATGACACTGTGCTCTTGGGAGATTCTGAATAGAAGTTGCAGAGATTGGTGGAATAAATTTTGGTAGGGTGTGCAAAAAGAAAAAATTAAAAGTGAATACAGGAAAGAGAAAGGTTATGAGGATAACAAAAATATTAGGTGATGAAAGATTGGATATCAGATTGGAGGGAGAGAGCAGGAGGAGGTGAATGTATTCAGATATTTGGGAGTGGACGGTCAGCGGATGGATCTATAAAGGGATGAGGTGAATCATAGAACTGATGAGGAAAAAGGGTGAGTGGTGCACTTAGGAGTCTGTGGGGGACAAAAAAACTTTGTCCTTGGAGGCAAAGAGGGGAATGAAATGAGAGTATATTTTTAAAACCAACACTCTTATATGGGTGTGAAGCATGGGTGATGAATGTTGCAGCGAGGAGAAGGCTGGGGGGCAGTGGAGATGTCATGTTTTGAGGGCAATGTGTGGTTGAATATAATGCAGAGAATTCTTTATTTGGAAGTTAGGAGGAGGTGTGGGATTACCAAAACTGTTGTCCAGAGGGCTGAGGAAGGGTTGTTGAGGTGGTTGGGACATGTAGAGAGAATGGAGCGAAACAGAATGACTTCAAGAGTGTATCAGTCTGTAGTGGAAGGAAGGCGGGTATGGGTCGGCCTGGAAAGGTTGGAGGAGGGGGTAAAGGAGGTGTTGTGTGCGGAGGGGCTTGGACTTCCAGCAGGCGTGCGTGAGCGTGTTTGATGGGAGTGAATGGAGACAAATGGTTTTAATACTTGACGTGCTGTTGGAGTTTTGAGCAAAGTAACATTTAGAAGGGATTCGGGGAAAACCGGCAGGCCGGACTTGAGTCCTGGAGATGGGAAGTACAGTGCCTGCACTCTGAAGGAGGGGTGTTAATGTTGCAGTTTTAAAAACTGTAGTGTAAAGCACCCTTATGGCAAACAGTGATGGAGTGAATGATGGTGAAAGTTTTTTCTTTTTCGGGCCACCCTGCCTTGGTGGGAATCGGCCAGTGTGATAATAAAATAATAATAATAAATAATAATGATAATAATAATAATATAATAATAATAATAATAATAATAATAATATTGATAATAAAAATAATAAAATAATAATAATAATAATAATAATAATAATAATATAATAATATTGATAATGATAATAATAATAATAATAATAATATTGATAATAATAATAATAATAATAATAAATAAAAATAAATAATAATAATAAAATAAAATAATAATAAAATAATAATAATAATAATAATAATAAAATATTGATAATAATAATAATAATAATAATAAAAATAATAATAATAATAATAAAATAATAATAATATTGATAATAATAATAATAATAATAATAATAATAATAATAATAATAATAATAATATTGATAATAATAATAATAATAATAATTTAAAAATAATAATAATAATAATAATAATAATAATAATAATAATAATAATAACAATAATAATAATAATAATAAAAAAAATAATAATAAATAATAATAATATTGATAATAATAATAATAAAAATAATAATAATAATAATAATAATAATAATAATAATAATAATTTAATAATAATAATATTTGATAATAATAATAAAATAATAATAATAATAATAATAATAATAATAATAATAATATTGATAAAAATTTAATAATAATAAAAATTTAAAAATAATAAAAATTTATAAAATAATAATAATAATAATAATAATATTGATAATAATAATAATAATAATAATAATAATAATAATAATAATAATAATAATAATAATAATAATAACAATAATAATAATAATAATAATATAATAATAATAATAATAATAATATTGATAATAATAATAAAAATTTAATAATAATATAATAATAATAATAATAATAATAATAATAATATTGATAATAATAATAATAAAATAATAAAAATTTAATAATAATAATAATAATAATAATATTGATAATAAATAATTAATAATAATAATAATAATAATAATAATAATAATATTGATAATAATAATAATAATAATAATAATAATAATAATAATAATAATAATAATAATATTGATAATAATAATAATAATAATAATAATAATAATAATAATAATAATAATAATAATAATTTTTATTTACACATGATACATAGTTGGGTATACATGCCAAAATCGCCTTGTACACAGGGCATTATGGGCAGCTTAAAATTAACTTAAGATTAACTAAGCAATGATATATTCAGTGGTAAAATTTACAGTAAACAAATTACAACATGGAATACAAGTGAGCATTTTAGTCAATGAAATTTGAACATTTCAATTAGGAAGTATTTTAGTTGTACAAATTTGTAGTATAACAATGTATAATATCACAAAAATGATCAATATACTCAATGATGTCATACAGTTTATTAATCCGATCAAATCATCGACACCACACCTAACCCTTCTAGGGTAGGGTAGGTGCCTGAGCCCGAGCCTTTAGCTCATAAGACTGTCATTCCCATTAGCCCCCTTGGGGCGGGGATGGCAGACCAGAGAGGCCTAGCTTGTGGCTAGGCCTGGGGACAGTTGGTCCCACAGATGAGGAGGTACTTGTACCTCCTCCCATGGGAGACTTAGGTCTCAGACACTCCCTAAAGAGGACCAAGGCCGGGGCCACCACTTGGAAAAGGCCCGGGCCGGGGGGAATAAACCCGGGAATCCCTTTTAATTTAAAAATAATAATAATAATAATAATCCGATCAAATCGAATAAAATCAATGATTTGTAGTGGAGTAACAGGTCATATGGTCGTTAGATGAGTTACTCTGCACTCAAGAGAATGGATTATTCTATTAGACAATGTAATTTAAAAAACATAGTTTGATAGGGTCGTAGGTTATACAATTATGAAATTCAGTTTTAAATTTAGTATTTATTTAGTTGTGGGTGAGTAAGTGGTTTTTAAGAAGAGTCTTGAATTGATAAACAGACAGTGTTTCTTTGGTATTCACAGGTAATGAATTCCAGATTTTTGGGCCTTTTATGTGCATTGAGTTTTTACATAGTGTGAGATGGACACAGGGAACATCAACGAGTGATCTGTGTCTTGTGTTATGGGTATGTGTTCTGTTGAGGTTGGTAAGGAGAATTTGAGGGGGGGGTTTTTAATCGATTTTGGGTTTCTATTATTGGGGTACACAATAAGAGGGATGTTTTGTATGGTGATAAGTTTAGATTTTTTTGAATGTTGGGGAGTGTGCTGCCTGGAGGGGGAATTTGTTATCTTTCGACTGCAGCCTTTTTTGGTTAATTTTTTTTTATTGCTGATAAATTAAAACAAAGTGAATCTTGGGTATCTTTATGAGAAATTTCGCCACCAGGGGTTTATCGTCCATACAAAGGAGAACGTAAAGAACGGGAGGAGAATGAGCAATCATTTCCTAAACCCTTGAGTCGATGTGGTAAATCTATCAATTTTTCTATTCAAAAATGATGACTGCCCACATCGGCTCAAATGGGGGACTGATTACCTCATTCTCCCCTTTTCTTCACGTTTTTCCTTTGTTGGACGATAAAGCCACTGTGGCGAAACGTTTCCTCAGTAAAAATACCCAAAGTTTTTCACAGTTCAATTTTCAAGTGTCGGGTTTTCGAAATTTATCTACAACATGATTTAGGGGGTTGAGCCCCATGCACAAATCCATAGGTGGGAAAAGGGGGAAATGATGAGTAATATAGGGGCCCCGAGGGGTGACTGTGGAAATGTACCGTATTTCGATAATCCTACGTCTTGGAAATTTTTTTTAGAAAATTTTTTGTTATGTTTTAAAATTTGAGTCTATTTCAAAGGGGGATTTCCCAAAAATTTTTCCTCTTGAGTTTGTGAAGGTGACCGTTTTATTTATTTAAAAAGGGACACTGTAGCTCTTTACCAAACTGAATAAATGGTTTTGTCAAATTTTAGTTAAGTTTTTTAGTCCTCACCAGGTAAATTTTCTTAATTCGGAATTTTCAGAATGGAAACGTGACTGGGGTCGGTGAGAGGGAAAACTTGAGTGCATCTGCAAAAGGTGGGTTTTAGTAAGCGAAGCATTTGGGAGGTCATTTATTATTTGAGAAAGAAAGGGCCAAGGAACTTCCCTGTGGGACACCAACGTAATTGGTTGTTGGAAAGTTTGCTCCTTTGGACACTATTGGGGTTCGTTTCTGGGGTAGACTTGAGGGAGTTGGGGAGTGCCCCCTTATACCATAGGGGGTTTTTGACAGGGTTTTAACGTACAAAAGCTTTACGTAATCAATGAAAATCCCCATGGGACTTTTTTTTTCCGATGCATGAATTTGTTTTAGCATGTTAAATAGCATCACGTATTTTTTTTTAGGCCCGAACCCAAACTGACAGGGGTTAGTTGTTGTGGGAGATGAGGTAGGAATAGATACGCTTATGAATTAATTTTTCATATATTTTAGAGAGAAGGTGTAAGTTGGATATTGGCCTATAGTTATTCAACTTCTGTTTGGTCTCCTTCTTTATATGTCGGGGTGACCCTCGCTATTTTGAGAACTGTGGGGAAGGTAGAAGATTCAATGGATTTGTTAAAGAGTGTTGCAATGATTGGTGATAGTACTTGTTAAGTTTTTTGTATATAAAGGTTGGTAAGGTATTTAAATCTTCTGCCTTGTTCTTTAGTGTGTTGATAATAAGTGAGACTTCTGTTGGGTTAGTCAGAACTAGGAACAGTGTGCTCAGGTAGGTGCCAGTGTTGGTCGGAGCTAGGAACAGTGTGTTCGGGTAGGTGCCAGTGTTGGTCGGAGCTAGGAACAGTGTGTTCGGGTAGGTGCCAGTGTTGGTCGGAGCTAGGAACAGTGTGTTCGGGTAGGTGCCAGTGTTGGTCGGAGCTAGGAACAGTGTGTTCGGGTAGGTGCCGGTGTTGGTCGGAGCTAGGAACAGTGTGTTCGGGTAGGTGCCAGTGTTGGTCGGAGCTAGGAACAGTGTGCTCGGGTAGGTGCCAGTGTTGGTCGGAGCTAGGAACAGTGTGTTCGGGTAGGTGCCGGTGTTGGTCGGAGCTAGGAACAGTGTGTTCGGGTAGGTGCCGGTGTTGGCCGGAGCTAGGAACAGTGTGTTCGGGTAGGTGCCGGTGTTGGTCGGAGCTAGGAACAGTGTGTTCGGGTAGGTGCCAGTGTTGGTCGGAGCTAGGAACAGTGTGTTCGGGTAGTTGCCAGTGTTGGCCGGAGCTAGGAACAGTGTGTTCGGGTAGGTGCCGGTGTTGGCCGGAGCTAGGAACAGTGTGTTCGGGTAGGTGCCAGTGTTGGTCGGAGCTAGGAACAGTGTGTTCGGGTAGGTGCCGGTGTTGGTCGGAGCTAGGAACAGTGTGTTCGGGTAGGTGCCGGTGTTGGTCGGAGCTAGGAACAGTGTGTTCGGGTAGTTGCCAGTGTGGTCGGAGCTAGGAACAGTGTGTTCGGGTAGTTGCCAGTGTTGGTCGGAGCTAGGAACAGTGTGTTCGGGTAGTTGCCAGTGTTGGTCGGAGCTAGGAACAGTGTGTTCGGGTAGGTGCCAGTGTTGGTCGGAGCTAGGAACAGTGTGTTCGGGTAGGTGCCAGTGTTGGTCGGAGCTAGGAACAGTGTGTTCGGGTAGTTGCCAGTGTTGGTCGGAGCTAGGAACAGTGTGTTCGGGTAGTTGCCAGTGTTGGTCGGAGCTAGGAACAGTGTGTTCGGGTAGGTGCCAGTGTTGGTCGGAGCTAGGAACAGTGTGTTCGGGTAGGTGCCAGTGTTGGTCGGAGCTAGGTACAGTGTGTTCGGGTAGTTGCCAGTGTTGGTCGGAGCTAGGAACAGTGTGTTCGGGTAGTTGCCAGTGTTGGTCGAAGCTAGGAACAGTGTGTTCGGGTAGTTGCCAGTGTTGGTCGGAGCTAGGAACAGTGTGTTCGGGTAGTTGCCAGTGTTGGTCGGAACTAGGAACAGTGTGTTCGGGTAGTTGCCAGTGTTGGTCGGAGCTAGGAACAGTGTGTTCGGGTAGTTGCCAGTGTTGGTCGGAGCTAGGAACAGTGTGTTCGGGTAGGTGCCAGTGTTGGTCGGAGCTAGGAACAGTGTGTTCGGGTAGGTGCCAGTGTTGGTCGGAGCTAGGAACAGTGTGTTCGGGTAGGTGCCAGTGTTGGTCGGAGCTAGGAACAGTGTGTTCAGGTAGGTGCCAGTGTTGGTCGGAGCTAGGAACAGTGTGTTCGGGTAGGTGCCAGTGTTGGTCGGAGCTAGGTACAGTGTGTTCGGGTAGGTGCCAGTGTTGGTCGGAGCTAGGAACAGTGTGTTCGGGTAGGTGCCGGTGTTGGTCGGAGCTAGGAACAGTGTGTTCGGGTAGGTGCCAGTGTTGGTCGGAGCTAGGAACAGTGTGTTCGGGTAGGTGCCAGTGTTGGTCGGAGCTAGGAACAGTGTGTTCGGGTAGGTGCCAGTGTTTGTCGGAGCTAGGAACAGTGTGTTCGGGTAGGTGCCAGTGTTGGTCGGAGCTAGGAACAGTGTGTTCGGGTAGGTGCCAGTGTTGGTCGGAGCTAGGAACAGTGTGCTCGGGTAGGTGCCGGTGTTGGTCGGAGCTAGGTACAGTGTGTTCGGGTAGGTGCCAGTGTTGGTCGGAGCTAGGAACAGTGTGTTCGGGTAGGTGCCGGTGTTGGTCGGAGCTAGGAACAGTGTGTTCGGGAAGGTGCCAGTGTTGGTCGGAGCTAGGAACAGTGTGTTCGGGTAGGTGCCGGTGTTGGTCGGAGCTAGGAACAGTGTGTTCGGGTAGGTGCCAGTGTTGGTCGGAGCTAGGAACAGTGTGTTCGGTAGTTGCCAGTGTTGGTCGGAGCTAGGAACAGTGTGTTCGGGTAGGTGCCAGTGTTGGTCGGAGCTAGGAACAGTGTGCTCGGGTAGGTGCCAGTGTTGGTCGGAGCTAGGAACAGTGTGTTCGGGTAGGTGCCAGTGTTGGTCGGAGCTAGGAACAGTGTGTTCGGGTAGGTGCCAGTGTTGGTCGGAGCTAGGAACAGCGTGCTCGGGTAGGTGCCAGTGTTGGTCGGAGCTAGGAACAGTGTGTTCGGGTAGGTGCCAGTGTTGGTCGGAGCTAGGAACAGTGTGTTCGGGTAGGTGCCAGTGTTGGTCGGAGCTAGGAACAGTGTGTTCGGGTAGGTGCCAGTGGGGTAGTCAATAGGTGGGGTGTTTGAGCTTGGGATTTTACCAGTAAGGTTTTTTCCTATGGTGGAGAAGAAAACATTGAGTCTGTTTGCTGTTTCAGTTGGTGGGAGTTGGAGGTTCATCCGGTTTTGTTAGTGTGATTGTTCTGTTTCCTGATATCTTTTTTGTTCCTAGAATTTCAGATAGGGTTTTCCAGGCCTTTTTTATATCACCTTTTAAGCTGGACAATCTGTTCTCATAATACAATTTTTTTGCCCTTTTTATCAGGCTGGTTAGAATTGACGAGTAACGTTTTGTTGGGTCTCTAGTTATGTGACTCATTCTGTACTGTTTTTCGTATAGGTGTTTTGTATTTATGGATATGAGAATGCTGGGTGTTAGCCAGGGACTGTTCAGTCTCTTAGCTGTCATCTGTTTAGTTTTTTTAGGGCAGTGCTTGTTATAGAGGTATTGGGTCTTTTATAGAAAATTATTAATACATTCATCAGTATCTGTATAGATTTCTAGCTCAGTTTACCAGTCGATGTTTGTAATTGCTGTTCTGAAGTTATTAATGGCTGTCTCATTGTGAAGTCTGAAAGTGACTTTAGTAGTGTCTTGGGGTAATTTGCCTAAATTAGTTATGAGGAAAGTAGGGTAGTGGTCTGTGGTATTATCTGTGATTATGCCTGATTTTAAAGGGGATATGGTGTTGGTCCAGATGTGGTCAAGTAGGGAAACACTAGTCTCTGTAACTCTTGTAGGTTTTGTTACTGTTGGTAGTAACATGCAGTTACTCATAGTGTTTGTGAATTCAGTAACGTGTGGGTCCTGGTCTTGCAGGAGATTTATATTGAAGTCACCTGAGAGTAGTAAGTGATCTTTGTTCATGCATGCATCAGTTATCATACTTCCTAGGTTGTCACTAAAACAGCTAATGTTTGACTGTGGTACTCTGTAGATGTTTATCACTGTGAGAGGTTTTTGTAGGTATTTGGATTTGAATTTAGCTATTATATATTCCCCATGTTCATCCCTTGTGCAAGTATTAGTGATACATTCTAGTTGGTCTGAGTAGTATATAGCTGTGCCACCCCCTTGTTGGTCTGGCCTACAGTTGTGTATGGCTGTGTAACCAGGAATGGCATAGACATCTGTACTATCAGGCTTTAGCCAGGTTTCAGTGAGAGTAATGATGGACATACTGGCATGCAGGGACTTGAGTAATGCTGTGAGGTCATCGTAATGTTTACTTAAAGATCTGACATTGTAGTTAAAGACAGTTATGCTGTTGTTGCCTCTGAGAAGTGCCTTTGTTTATTCTGCTGTGTAGTAATTACAGTTGCTGTTAGAAACATTTAAGTCCTTTAATAAAAGGTTGGTATCAGGATCAATGCTTGTGATCATAAGATTTATAGTGAATCTATAACTAGACTTAAGTATAAGACAAAGTAAATATCTAAAATTAAAAAAAAAATAAAGAAGCTAGGGAATGTAATAAAAAAACAATAAAACTATTACTCTTTAGCACCTGAATTAGCACCTTGATTGTTATTAAAACTAAGAGTAAAATAACTACTGAATAAAGGGCAGTACACACTTATGTAATATTTATAAATTGGAATTAAAGGGAAAAATTTAGTAAGACTGTGAAAAATAGATAATAAAGGATTTATAACAGTGTATATATGGGAATATTTGGTAATGTATATATTAGAAAAAAAATTAAGTTATTATTAATAATAATAAATTGTAAATGGCAAGTTTGGCAAAACAAATATTAAATAAAAGTGAAATTATTTATTAACTTTAATAACATTCAATAAGAAAAATTGTGAAAGGTAAAAAAGTTTATAAATGGTAAAAATAAGGCACTAATATGATAGTAAAAATAAGTAAAAATAAGGCAGTAATATAAAAGTTAAAATAAGTAAAAATAAGGCAGTAATATGAAAGTAAAAATAAGTAAAAATAAGGCAGTAATATAAAAGTTAAAATAAGTAAAAATAAGGCAGTAATATGAAAGCTAAAATAAGTAAAAATAAGGCAGTAATATAAAAGTTAAAATAAGTAAAAATAAGGCAGTAATATGAAAGTAAAAATAAGTAAAAGTAAGGCAGTAATATAAAAGTTAAAATAAGTAAAATAAGGCATAATATGAAAGTAAAAATAAGTAAAAATAAGGCAGTAATATAAAAGTTTAAAAAAGTAAAAATAAGGCAGTAATATGAAAGCTAAAATAAGTAAAAATAAGGCAGTAATATAAAAGTTAAAATAAGTAAAAATAAGGCAGTAATATGAAAGTTAAAATAAGTAAAAATAAGGCAGTAATATAAAAGTTAAAATAAGTAAAAATAAGGCAGTAATATGAAAGTAAAAATAAGTAAAAATAAGGCAGTAATATAAAAGTTAAAATAAGGCAGTAATATAAAAGTAAAAATAAGTAAAAATAAGGCAGTAATATAAAAGTTAAAATAAGTAAAAATAAGGCAGTAATATAAAAGTAAAAATAAGTAAAAATAAGGCAGTAATATAAAAGTTAAAATAAGTAAAAATAAGGCAGTAATATAAAAGTTAAAATAAGGCAGTAAAATAAAAGTTAAAATAAGTAAAAATAAGGCAATAATATAAAAGTTAAAATAAGGCAGTAATACGAAAGTAAAAATAAAGCAGTAATATGATAGTAAAAATAAGGCAGTAATATAAAAGTAAAAATAAGTAAAAATAAGGCAGTAATATAAAAGTAAAAATAAGTAAAAATAAGGCAGTAATATGAAAGTTAAAATAAGTAAAAATAAGGCAGTAATATAAAAGTTAAAATAAGTAAAAATAAGGCAGTAATATAAAAATAAAAATAAGTAAAAATAAGGCAGTAATATAAAAGTTAAAATAAGTAAAAATAAGGCAGTAATATAAAAGTTAAAATAAGTAAAAATAAGGCAGTAATATAAAAGTTAAAATAAGTAAAAATAAGGCAGTAATATAAAAGTTAAAATAAGTAAAAATAAGGCAGTAATATAAAAGTTAAAATAAGTAAAAATAAGGCAGTAATATAAAAGTTAAAATAAGAAAAAAAAAGGCAGTAATATAAAAGTTAAAATAAGTAAAAATAAGGCAGAAATTAAAAGTTTAAAATAAAAAAAAATAAGGCAGTAAAAAAAAGTTAAAAAAAGTAAAAAAAGGCAGTATTTAAAAAAAGTTAAATAAGAAAAAATAAGGCAGTAATTTAAAAAAGTTAAAATAATAAAAATAAGGCAGTAATATAAAAGAAAAAATAAGTAAAAAATAAGGCAGTAATATAAAGTTAAAATAAGTAAAAAAAGGCAGTAATAAAAAGTTAAAAAAGTAAAAATAAGGCAGAAAAAAAAAATTTAAAAATAACAAAAAAAGGCAGTAAATAAAAGAAAAAATAAGGCGTAATATAAAGTTAAAATAAGGCAGTAATATGAAATTTTAAAAAAAAGGCAGTAAAAAAAAGAAAAATAAGGCGAATATGAAAGTTAAAATAACATAAATGAAAAAAAAAATAAGGGTTAATATGGAAATTTTTAAAAATAAGGCAGTAATATGGGAGGGTTAAAAAAAAGTTAAAGTAAAATAAGTACTGGATATAAGTTTAGTAAAAATTTTTACTTGATGAACTTAATAAAAAATTACTATTTGGGGTTAAAAATACAAGAAGAACAAAAAATGTGAAAAATGAGGGAGGAGGGGTTACTGGGAATACATGAGGAAGGGAAAAACTGGAGTACAATGGTTACCGGCAGAAATACAAGGGAAAGGAAAAACTGTGGGTACAATGGTTCCCTGGCTAGAAAATACATGGGGAAAGGTAAACTGTGAGGTACAATTTACCGGCTAGAAAAAAAAATGGGAAAGGGTAAACTGTGAGGTACAAGGTTACCTGGTAGAAAATTTACAGAGGAATTAAACGTGAGGTACAATGGTTACTGGAGTAAATAAGGGGAAAGGGTAAACTGTGGGACAATGGTTACCTGGTAGAAAATATGAGGGGGTTAAACGGAGGTCAAGGTTACTGGCTAAAAAATACTAGGGGAAAGGTAAATGTGAGGAAAAGGGTTTCCCTGGCAGTAAAACTATGGGAAGGTAAACTGGATATCATGGGGAGTTGGGTACGGGATTAGGGTAAAATTTTACTCCGTAGGCTGTTATTACTTAAAATTTGCGTTAGTGGGAGGGAGCCGCAGCCGTTACTATTCTTGGTTACACTCGCCCAAACTGATAGCCGGGGCCATACCCCGTATGGGTCTTTTGAAATAATGTCGTCAGCCAGCCCGTGAAAAAGACGGTTGGTGTTGAGTCAACGGACAGGTTACGGTAACTGGTTACGGTAACTGGTTACTACTACTGAGGCCGGCGACGAAACGATGCGCCCCCCGAATAAAACTATACAAACTAGAGATGGCAGGTATCGGTTTGGGTGATTTTTACAATGTCAAAGTACACAACAGAAACATTTTTAGATACAAAAGTAGAATTTGGGAATGAAAGCTTACGTAATGAAACTGTAATGATACAAGGTATACTTTAGTAAAATTTTTAAAAAACCCCAAAATGAACAACGAACCAACATTGAGATTACAAGTAAAAAAAAAAAATTTTTGATCGATCGATCGTATTCATGGATTTCGGATTCGGGGAAAGGGAATTAAAAAAGAAAGAGTGTTTAACAGAAAGGCAGATTGGTGAAAAAATTAACTTTTAAACTCTCAGAATGCGGGGGGGGGGGAGAACATGAACACAAAAAAAAATTTTTAATACTGAAAATTTATACTGTAATTATTCTCTTTACGGTTATTTATTTTTAAAACCCAACTCTGCTAGGGTAAGATTGGCATAGGGCAAATGGGGTACTCTGGGAGATCAACTCGTGCATTGGCTGCTCATGCTGTATTTTGAGGAAAATTGAATTGGAAGTTACAAATATACTTGAGGATTTCCAATACCTTCGTGAGTAGGGGAAAAACGACATTAGGTTGATATCTGACTGGTTCAGAGGAAGAGAGTACAGGCAGGAGGGTTGTCAGAGGGCTGTAATTAGTCTGGGTTGGAAATCATTATCATCACATATAACTTCAAGATTCCAAAAAAGCGATTCTTTGATGACCAGTACTTTTTCTCCTAACCTTTTCTTATTACCGTGATATGTTCAAATACCGATAAGGCCAAAAACTTTTGATCAAGCTTTGGCATTGCAGAGTTTTTTTTTAAAATTAGTCAGCATAACTCTCGAACCACTTGATTTTTGGGTGGCTTTACTGGTATTGCGCTCTTGTAAAATTCACTGTTGATTTATGAAGTGTTTCACGGGTTCTTCTAAAAACACTTTGAGCTAAGTGGTACGAGTTTCTACGAAATCTAGGGTTTTAATTTGGTTTTGGATTAGAAATTTAAAACTAAAGGCAAAAAGTTTATCTACACCATACAAGCATAATGTGGGGTGTCCCTATAGAAAATTGTAAGCAGAATTATGCACATGCACATCAGGTATAACTTCATCCCAAAGTTTCACTTTGGGGTTGATAGGGCTCTCAATACATCAAGTACTTTCTTAGGTTTTGTTCCCCTAACCCCTTTCGGGAGGATATGGGAAAAATGGTGGATTAGGATCTTTTCAAGGTACACAAATTTTTCCCCAAAAATTTCATTACAGAATTCACCTCCATTATCTGACAGGACTTAGGGGTGGTATGCCTGAGATAATGCTTCTTTTAAAAGCTTAGCTACTGTTTCGGCAGTCTTTCTGCAATGGAAACTAACTCGCAAATTGGGAAAAAGGGTTTCCCCAACACCGATGTTTGTTACCTGGGGGAAAATCGGAAATTATTAACAATCTGCGCACTCTTTCCCAAGGTTCGATAGTTGGATACACTTGGGTTGATTAGGGATTTGCATTGCCTTTTGTTTCATGCAGACCTACATTTCTAACTACTCAGAAAATAGTTGCCATACGAGGCCCAAAAATATTTCACTGGCTTTTTTTTACTGAAAGACCTACCAGGGTGTGAACACCTGGTACATCGTGAAATAGCTTAAGGTACATTCACTAGGACTGTGGAATTTCAATGGTATACTCTTTGTAGGGGTACCCAACTCGGCTGTTCGATCAGTAATTCTTGGTTCATGACAAAAACATGATGGGAGCTGGTGGCTTCACATCAGAATTAAAATTTTAAAAACCCCCCCCCCCCATTAAAATTTTCTTTATTCAAAAAAAAAAAAAAATTAAAAAAATTCGGAAAGGATTCGAAACAAGCCCAGGAAAGTTGGGGGATTTTAAAATTGGGTAGTTTTCCAAGGCCATCTGGCTAACCTTCCAGTAGGTTGTTTGGGAAAAAGGGATCAGTGGAGCAAAAACGTCAAACGACAGAGTACTGATAAATAATGTCTCGGAAGTGCAAAGACCATACTATTGTAAAGCTTTTTGTCAGTTACTGATAATTACGTTCAGCCCTTTTTAAGGACTCGGAGCAAATGCAACTGCGTTGTACTTGCCATCGGTCTTCTGACTAGTACGGCACCTTGCAATTGAATAGCATCATTTTTTTTTAGTAGAAAAGGTTAGAAAAACTGGAAAATTTCAAAATTGGAGCAAAGTTTTTTTTTTTTAGAGTTTTTTAATGCTCTTTTTTTGACGGAAGGTCCAAACAAAAAGGGGCATCTTTCTTAAACAAATCGGGTTGAGGGCATATGGAGAAAAATTGGGAAAGAAAGATCTTAAAAACCTGCTAAGCCACAAAGGGTCTTACGGCATCAGCAGTTTTGGGGAGTTGGAAAAAATTTTGTACGCAGACTTTACTTTGGCAGTCCCCTAAAACCCCCTAGGATGACTAGGACCAAGAAATTAATTTTGATCTAAAAATTGACATTTTGCAGTTTGATCTTTAAATTGGCTTCTTCAAGCTTACCAAGTACTCACAAATCTTTTCAAGTGTGTATCACGTCTTTAGACATGACGTTACTCACTAAGTACACCCAAAATGCATTACCCATGAGACCTCTAAAAATATTTGTTTATAGCCTTGGAAATGATAGGGGAAAAAAATCGTAATCCAAAAAGCCCTACGGAGGAAATGATAAGACCTGTAGGAGGGAGAATGCAGTTGTCTTGGCGTCCCGTTGAAGAGGGACTTTCCAAAACCCCTTTTAACAAAATTTGGGTTGAAAAGACTTTGTTATCTCCGATATTTCGTAAAAGACACCCAGTACAGGGGGTGGAAAGCGATCTGGGAATGTTTTTTTTCGTTTAAACTTCCTTAAACAATTCTGGACGCCAAGTACCATCCCTTAGGTCTAGTATCAAGGGTGATTCAAAGGGGGAAATTTTAGGGGGCAATAACTCCATCATCAGCATTTTTGATCAATTCTTTTGCGACAGAAAATTTTGAATGGGCTTCTTAGCAGGTAAGTAAAGGTCTAGTACCCCGGGTTTAAGTGGAATACGATGGGACAAAAGTTGTTATACCCATCTTCTCACCTGGTAAAGCAATGGCTTTAAAGACGTTTGTTCAACAGAGTCAACAAACGCTTGACTTCATCTGGGGAAATCAGTGGGAGCTAAGTCTTTTCCTCAACTGGTGGAACAGATTGATCCCGTGAGGTGGAAGAGGTCTCCCTGGCAGAAATAGCACCGACCCACTGGTCAGGTGACAACTCATCCTCTACCTGAACAGGGTAAGGATAGTGAACAAGGTCAACAAGATTGGTTTTTTGCTCTAAGGCGAACACTGTGACCAGAAGTGTTGGCCAGGTAGAAATGGATCTTACTATCTCGTACAACAGTAAGGAAAGGTTCGACAAATAGACCTTTTACTTTGCAGGAATCCTGTCAACTAGGACTTATCACCATCTGGAACACTAGGAAAAACTACAGACACTCTAGTGAGAGCACTAGCCGCAACAGAAACGTCTTTGCAGACGGCATGTGACATCAAAAGAGAATGGCAAGTAATTGTTTTCCGACAAGGGTCCCCTGTGGAGAAACTACTACTCAAACTAGCAGGCATTGCAGGGATAGGTTGAGCACTCAAGGCAATCTGAGCGTCCTCGGACACTTGAGGCATCGGACTATCCTGCCAATTCGAAGGTATAGGTGGAACACTGATGGGAGTGACAGAATTACCAGTGCCTGACCCCTTGGGTACGCTACTGGAGAATGCATTAGCTTGTAAGGACTAAATCAGTACTTCATACTCTGCTGCGGTATAACAGATTTCTGATCCAAGCTGGGTAACCAGAATGGAACGATTCATAAGTCATTCAATTTGTGCATGCCATCGTTAAGGGTCGCGCACAATGCGGTAAGTCTCGCTGGAAGGCAAAATCCCAGTAGAAGGTCACCAGGGAAGTAATCTGATCGACAAAAAGAAGGAACCAGTAAGTCTCTACCTTGGATCGGAAATGGTTAGGGCAGTCGTACTCAGGACACGCAGGTGAGAACCAGATACTCCACTAAGGGAGGACACAGGAGTCCGGTTCTCCCCCCCCGTCCAAAGGACATTGTCGTAACTTCTTATCTTAACAAACTAGACTAATAATATGATTTGCGCACCAGAGTCCATAACAATTGAACGGGCGCCATTTATAAACAGATGCTTGCACTATAGGGCCTATGGTTGCATTGGAAGTTATGTGCAAACAAAAGGTGGATTTTCATCAGAAAAGACTTGTATTATCCCTCCCCAAATCAATCGATGTCAGGAGACATATGAAGAACATCATCAGCAGGGTTGGCATGCTCGAGGTCTGATTAAGGCTTCAAGGAGTTGTGATACGGGGATGGTGTACTCTTATCACCTATGTCACATGGGGCCGTTTGACTGGGCGCTCGAATTTCCCCCGAATTGGAAAGAACGAGCCTGGTTTCTGGTTTGTTGAGAATGAATGCATGAGCCTGGTTCTGTTATTTTTGAAAAACGAGATCTGTTTCCTCGTGGGTTCTTCGGTGGAACGCACGGAAGGAAAGCTCTAGAGTACTGAAGGTTATAGAGAGCATTACACTCAGGATGTGTCAGTCCATGTATTCTTATGATAGTCAGTAGGGAAGATCTGAGTACTCATCATCAGTACGAACGTCTCTAGGTAACTATCTGACAATTAATTGCAATCTGCCACGGGAAACCACAGTTGTAACAATTCCGCCGTCTATGGTTTACTGAATGTACTATGGAATACTACGTGGTGGTATAACGACTCTGGAAACTGGTTCTTGGTGATTCTGAAGATGGTTGAGCGACTACGATTTTGTCTCTGTGGCGCAACAAGAGGTGGATGCAGACTGAGGCATATGTGTGACATTACTTTTGATACAAGGGTAGTACCCTGGGGGCACAAGGAACGTACATGATTTAAGGGCTGTAAGTGGTTCCATCGTTACAGTTGGAGGATGAGCCTCATAAGACACACGAAGCAGCGGCTTAGTTCTTTAATTGCTCATAAAGCTGCTATTTTAGCAATTGATCAGTAAAAGGTTAGCCTCTGTCAGGGAGAAAAGAGGATGTATTGGACAGCATTGAATAAATGATGATAAAAGTTTATCTAATCTTTACAGCAAATGCACTCAACGATTCAGTAATCATGGGTGAGCATTCACTAGTTCCCTATGAACAACATATGGAAATCAGCTGTTTTACTGGGGACAAGGAACTAACGAATCAGTTCCCTATATTGTGGACCCACTTAGTAAGATTCTGAAGTCTCGCATATCAGGAGATCAACACGTGAACAGCAGCATGGAGATCGATAAGAGCTCTTTAGCTAGTTCTGATAAGGCTTTCCTCTGAAGAGAGGACCTTCAGTAGGGCACTAGCACGTGAACGAATGGCTGCAAACCATGCTTCAAGATATGTACATTGGCATTGAATAAAGGTAACGCATCAAGGGACTCACGAGTATAACTATATATCTCAGGTGTCTGAGTCGGTCTGTCAGTCGGTAAGGAACTGTGAGGACTGAGACAGACCTGCAGTAGTAGGCCTGAGAGGTTGAGTGTCGAATTCACTAAAGTCTCACTTGACGGTTGTGAGACATTAATGCAATGTTACACGAGAACAAAAAGCAAAAAAAATGAACAATAAAAAGTTATAAAATTTAGAATTGAAATGAAAAGATATACAACTAATTTTGCAGAATCAATGTCTAACTAAATACACTGCAAGAGGAAGGAAAACTCAATTTAAGGATTTGACCAAGAAAAAAAATTTACATTGAAATATACAGTAAATAATATTATGGAGACTGAATTAAAATGCAAAATGAGCTGTCTTTACTCTTGCTAATAAAAAATTAATTAATTAATTTTAAAATCAATGTGAAAGTGTAAAATAAAATTATCTAAATTGTTAACTGGGAATTTTAAGTATTTTCTAAGAATGCATAAGACAAAATTAAATTTTATAAATCATAAAAATATCATAAAAGTAAATTAAATTCACTGCAGAACAGATTCAACAAAATATTCCACTCAAACATGTGCAACAAAATAAAGTGTAAGAAAACAATCACTGCAGTATAAGTGTCACTGGGAAAACCAGGTAAAATAATGGATTAAAAATTTGAAGCCAAAAAAAATATAAAACGATTGAAACACTTTAACTCTTAATTGTAATTAGACAAAACAATTTACTCTAACCGAGTAAGACACACTTACGTTAAAAGTAATTGAATTGCATCAAGAGTGAAATTGTTCAAGAATATAAATATGAATAAAAAAACACAGGACCAAACAGGAATATAACACATACAGTGACGGAGCACCCAACAGTATTAGTTTATTCTTACAACAAATTCCTGCTAGTGATGATACAACAATATCTTGTGTGACGATACGACAAAAATATGCTGGCAAAATAATGGTACCAGTCTGCGAAAAAATTAGAGGTATGAGCACTGTTGGATACGAAAAAAAAGACACACATAGCAATAAATGGATAATTTGGTTTACTGGGGTGATTATCACTGCATGAAATATCAATGATCATTACTGGGTGATATAACGCTGCAAAGGAATACAATAAAAAAAAAATTGAAATCACTCACACAGTGTCTGACTGGTATACACTACACAATAATACTTAATATAGACAGGGTAGCATAAGGAAAAACACAGAATAAAAATATAAGATAAGTGAAACACTGAAAAATATTCTAAAAATATGAGTAAAGGAATACTGGTTACACTGAAAAAACACAAGGTTTAGAGTACACAAAACAATTTACTATAAATGTCTCACACATGCAAATGTCTTTAATGCAAGAAAAATGTCTTCAAGAAAATTATCACTGAAATTCGGGAGTAGGAGACGGACGGTGAGTATGGTGGGGGCGGGTGTATGGTGTCCCGCGCGGTGATGACGCCTCATACATTCAATGTTGTCGTGATAGGAAATGTGCTTTCTAGGCGAACTCACATAACTGGCTTTATTCGTTGGCACCAGCTCCACTTCTAGACCCAATTATGTGAGCCAAAACAGTACTAGGACCCGGTTACAAGGGTGCAAAACCACATGTAGATGAGTGGATGGTGGTGGTGGTTGATGGTGTGTATGACTCTCGCTGGGGTAACTGCGCGCACCCCGGTGGGTGGTGGGGAGAGAGTGGAGAGGTGGGGGGGGGACGTGGGGGTCTTGCCGCGCACCCCGGGTATTGGTGACGAGAGTGCGTGGGGGGGGGACGTCCTCTCTGGCGGACGCGTCACTCCACTCCCACGAAGGTGGCTTATCCACTCTATGCCCCAGGAATGGTAAAAACCATTCCTTGGCATCCAACGGGAGCACAAAGCGATATAAACAATACCTAGAGGAGCTTGGCTTACTTTTACTGCGTGGTTACCTATTCCCTCCTCCTCCCTCCCCCACGTGGGTTAAGAAGCTGGAGTTGGTGGCTGGCTTACCCCACGAGAATGGAGATGACTGGAAGAGTGTAACGATGCCACAATGCACGGAGGAAGGAGCAGTTGGGAGGACAGGGACAGGGCGGGATGATAGGCTGCTGGCGTTCACTTCCACAGTCTGGCTTTACTGACTGGCTTAATTGCAAAATTCCGGTCAACCCCTCGGAGGATTGAAGCAATTAGCACATGAATAAGCCAGGAAGCTTGATTGAAACGGCTGCAAAGGCTTGCAGGCATAGGTTTTGAGGGGAGTAGGCGATTGTGGCTGGTGGTGCGCGAGGGTTAGAGCTGGTGGCTCAGAGGTGGTGGCGCGGCAGGGTAGTGGCTGGTGGGTGACGATTCCACTTTGTCCTCTTGGCGCTACTCACACAAACAGCCTACTACGGCCTTGAATTACCCGTAAAACGTAAATCCACGCTCCACACGTGTACACTCTTTTATCATGTGGGTTCGAATACGTGGATTAGGGTAGAAATACTCCCGTAGGCTGTTATTATTATAATTGCTGCTATGTGGCGGAGCCCGCAGCCGTTACCCTATCTCCTTGGTTACACTCGTCAAAACTGACTAGCCGGTCTGGCCAGAACCCCGTAGTGGGTCTTTGAAATAATGTCAGCTCATCACAGGACCGTGACTCAAGACGGTTGGTCGTATTGAGTCAACGGACAGGTTACTG
>NC_069407.1:81665802-81728302 GCF_026875155.1 Cherax quadricarinatus
AAGGGTGAGGGGGGGTAGGGAGTGAGGGTGGTTCGGGGGTGTTCAGTATAAGAGTGAGGGGGGTAGGGGAGTTTGGGTGGGTATAAGGGTAGGGGGGGTAGGGTTTTGGGTGGGTATAAGGTGAGGGTGGGTAGGGGGAGTGATGGTGGGTTAAGGGTGAGGGTGGGTATGGGAGTGATGGTGGGTACGGGAGTGATGGTGATTATAAGGGTGTGGATGGGTATGGGTATAAGGGTGAGGGTGGGTATGGGAGTGATGGTGGGTTATGGGTGAGGGTGATTATGGGAGTGATAGTGGGTATAAGGAGAGGGTGGGTATGGGAGTGTTGGTGGGTATAAGGGTGGGGTGGGTATGGGTTGATGGGTATAAGAGGGTGGGTATGGAGTGTTGGTGGGTATAAGGGTGAGGGTGGGGTATGGGAGTGTTGGTGGGTATGAGGGTGAGGGTGGTATGAGGGTGAGTGTGGGTATTGGAGTGATGGGTATAGGGTGAGGGTGGGTATGGGAGATGGTGGGTATATGGTGTGAGGGTGGGTACGGGGTGGTGGTGGGTACGGGGATGATGGTGGGTATAAGCGTGAGGGTGGGTTGGGAGTGATGGTGGGTATAAGGATGAGGGTGGGTATGGGTGTGATGGGTATAAGAGTGAGGGTGGGTATGGGAGTGTTGGTGGGTATAAGGGTGAGGGTGGGTTGGGTAATGGGTTAGAGGTGGGGTGGGTATGGGACGTGATTGTGGGTATAAAGGTGATGGTGGGTATGGGAGTGATGGGTATAAGGGTGAGGGTGTGTATGGGAGTGTTGGGTGGGTATAAGGGTGAGGGTGGGTATGGGAGTGATGGGTATAAGGGTGAGGGTGGGTATGGGAGTGATGGTGGGTATAAGGGTGAGGGTGGGTATGGGAGTGATGGGTATAAGAGTGAGGGTGGGCATGGGAGTGATAGTGGATATAAGAGTGAGGGTGGGTATGGAGTGACGGGTATAAGGGTGAGGGTGGGTATGGGACTGTTGGTGGGTATAAGGGTGAGGGTGGGTATAGGAGTGATGGGTATAAGGGTTAGGGTGGGTATGGAGAGATGGTGGTATATGGGTGAGGGTGGGTATGGGAGTGTTGGTGGGTACGGGGGTGATGGTGGGTATGGGAGTGATTGTGGGTATAAGGAGAGGGTGGATATGGGAGTGATGGGTATAAGGGTGAGGGTGGGTATGGGAGTGATGGTGGGTATATGAGTGAGGGTGGGTTATAGGAGTGTTGGTGGGTACACGGGTGATGGTGGGTATGGGAGTGAGGTGGGTATAAGGGTGAGGGTGGGAATGGGATGTGTTGGTGGGTATGGGAGTGATTGGTGGGTATGGGAGTGATGGGTGTAAGGTTGAGGTGGGTATGGGAGTGATGGTGGTTACGGGGGGGATGGTGGGTATGGGTGAGGGTGGGTATGGAGTGTTGGTGGGTAAAAGGTGAGGGTGGGTATGGGAGGTTGGTGGGTATAAGGGTGAGGGTGGGTATGGGAGTGATGGTTGGGTATAAGGGTGAGGGTGGGTAGGGAGTGATGGTGGGTAGGGAGTGATGGTGACTATAAGGGTGTGGATGGGTATGGGAGTGATGGGTGGGTACGGGGTGACGGTGGGCTTTTAGGGTGGGGGTGGGTATGGGAGTGATGGTGGGTACGGGGGTGATGGTGGGTATGGGAGGGTGATGGTGGGTATAAGGGTGAGGGTGGGTATGGGAGAGTTGGTGGCTATGTGGGTGAGGAGTGGGTTATGGTGCGATAGGGGGTATAAGGGTGAGGGTGGGTATGGAGTGATGGGTATAAGATGTGAGGGTGGTTATGGGAGTGATGGTGGGTACAAGAGTGATGGGGGTATAGGTAGTGAAGGTGGGAATAAGGGAGAGGGTGTGTATGGGAGTGATGGGTATAAGAGTGAGGGAGGGTATGGAGTGCATGGTGGGTATAAGGGCGAGGGTGGGAATGGGCAGTGTATGGGTATAAGGGTGAGGGTGGGTATAGGAGTGACTGGTGGTATGGAGGGATGGGTATAAGAGTGAGGGTGGGTATGGGAGTGATGGTGGGTATAATGGTGAGGAGTGGGTATGGGTTGATGGGTATTAGGGTGAGGGTGGGTATAGAGTAGTGTTGGTGGGTAGGGGGTGATGGTGGGTATGGGGAGTTATGGTGGGTTATAGAGTGTGGGTGGGGTATGGGAGTGTGGTGGGTAACGGAGTGGTGGTGGGTATGGGCAGTGATGTAGTTGGGTATAAGGGTAGAGGGTGGGTATGGAGTGATGGTGGGTACGGAGGTGATGATGGGTATATGGTGAGGAGGGGGTATGGGAGTGTTGGTGGGTTTATGGGGTGAGGGTGGGATGGGAGTGTTGGTGGCGTTATGGATGAGGGTGGGTAAGGTGGGTGTTGGTGGGTATCAGGGTGCAAGGTGGGTATGGGAGTGATGGTGGTTCGGGGGTGGGTGATGGTGGGTAAGAGAGTGAGGGGGCAATTAATGAAAGCAATTTATTCCGATAAAGAGAAATAAAAAAAGGAATAGGAAAAGCAAAAGGAGATTATGAGGTTAAAGTTGCAAGTGAATCGAAAGACTAACCAAAAGGATTCTTCTGGTATACAGAAGTAAGATCAGGGGAAAAAGATAGGCCACTCATAAAGTTCTCGGGTCGTCATGACAGTGATAAGGAAATGTGTAGATTTTTTAAAACATACTTCCTCTCAGATTTTATACAGGAAAATACCAGCGATATTCCAGTAATAATAATTATGTAGAACAGGAGATAATTAACTGTGTCATATTGGGTCACAGTGACATGTTTCTTAGAAAATAGATAAATTAAAACAACAAATTCCCCAGGAGGACCTGATGAACTGTATGCAAGGGTTTAAAAGGAATGTAAAGAGGAGTTATGCAAACTTTTGGCTAATTCTTTTCAACATTCACTACAAACTGGCATGGTGCCAGATAAGTGGAAAATGGCAAATGTGATATTATTTTCAGAACAGGTGACAGGTCCTTAGCTTTGAATATAGACCAATAAAGCCTAATCTCATTAGTGGGTAAATTTATGGAATAAAAAACCAATAAATAGCGAGGCAGTTGGTAGCCACCTTGCAAAGCATAAATTGTCGATAACGATTCTAGCACAGTTTTACAAAAGGGCATTCATGCCTTACGAAGTTGTAGAACTTTTTTACTATTGTATTGCAGGTGTTAGATCTTGTAATGAATATGGTATAGTGCATATGGTTTCAATATCGCTTTAGATAGTCACACTTTGACTACTGAGGAAAATTATGGCGATGGAATAGAAGAAAAAAATATCTTGGATAGAGCATGGTGACAAAAATAGGCAGCAGAGAGTTTGCGTAAATGGGGAGAAATCAGATGTGGGGAAGCATCACGAGCGGTGTTCCACAGGGAGTCAGTGTTGGCCCCCGGTTGTTCAATCTACATAAATGAATAGATGGGGGATTAATAGCGATATAGCAAGTTTGCCGATGACACAAAAACTAGGCCGTCCAATTCATTTAATGAGGACATTAGAGCATCCAGGAAGATTTGAAATAGCTGATGCAGTGGTTCGGAGAAGTTGGCAGATGCTGTTTAATATAGAAAATGCAACGTTCTAAACATTGAACAGCAAAATAACCATGCACATTCTAAACTAATGATGTAGTTCCTTCATGATAGTGATTGCGAAAAAAAGCATTGGAGTTTGGTTAAGCAGTATTCTTAAACAAGGACAAACAGTTCTATAAGTGTTGCAATAAAGTACAGAATCTTGGCTTCCTTACTTGAAGTATAAATAAATAGAATTCCTCCAGGTTGTTCTTCAGCTCTATATACATCTTGGTTAGGCCTCATTAGATTATGTGCACAGGTTCTCGGTCACCGTATTACAGAATGGATATAAAATGCTTGGAAACGTACAAAAGGAGGATGACAATGTTGAATCCATGTTATCAAAAAATCTTCCCTATGAGGATAGACTGAGGCCTTGAATCTGCACTCTCTAGGAAAGGCGTAGAAGTAGGGGGAAGGGGGATATGATTGAGGTGTATAAATGGAAAACAGGAATAAATAAAGTGGATGTAAATATCATACTAAAAATATATTGCCTAGACAGGACTCGCACCAATTGTTTCAAGTTGGAAAAATTCCGATTCAGGAAAGGATATAGAAAGGCTGGTTTGATAATAGAGTTGTGGATGAGTGGAACAAACTCCCAAATACAGTTATAGAGGCTAAAACGTTGTGTAGTTTTAAAAATAGGTTAGATAAATACATGAGTGGGTGTGGGTGGGTGTGAGTTAAACCTGACCAGCTTGTGAATAACGCTGTGGTTTAATAGATCAGATGCTGTGACCTTCTTAAGTGAATGTGACCTGACTGACAAGGTTTAGGGCTTTGGCTTAGCCGATGGGGAGATTGGGACTGCCTAGCCTGGGCCTTAGGTCTGCTGCAGTGTTCCTTCTTATGTTTTTCTTTATTGGGTGATGGTGGTTATAAGGCGGGAGGTGGGTTTGGGGTGATTTGTGGGTGAGGGTGGGTTATATGGGGTGAGAAAGCAGTGGCTACATGCCCATGCACTCAGCCCCAGGACCAGGATCTTGGAACTGTGTCATTAAGAACTGATAAAAAAAAAAAAAAATTCACGGGCCTATGTATAATATGTAGAAGGAGATAGACACAGGTGAGATTCCAACAGTCAATACAACAACGGATATTGCCCACTCATAAAGGTGGTGACAGCAACGCAGCAGCTATCGAGCTATTGACTAATAGCTTTAACTTCCCACATATAAAAATCTTGATGAGTTCTAAGAAAGCAGGATAGTTAAACCCATGGATCCCAACAATTGCACAATTCAGGGCAACATGGGTTCAGAGCAGGTCGCTCTGCCTCTCGCAACTACTGGATCACTCTGATTTGGTTGGGATGCACTTGACAAAAACAAATGTGTAGTATACACTGATTTTGCAAAAAACCTTTGGACAGTGCGATCATGGTGTAATAGCACACAAAAAATGGTTTTAGAGTGGGCGATGGATCTTCATTTCAAAAAAATCGAAACAAAAGATTAGTGATAAAAGAATTAATCGGAAGCTGCATAGTGAAGAACTCTGTTCCCGAGGCACAGTACTCGGTATTTCCTGTTCCTTATCTATATCAGACAGACAGAGATGTATACTATAGCACTGTATCATTTTTGCAGATGATACTAGGTATGACACGAGAGAGTGTCATCATGAGGAGGATACAAATATGTAAACAAGGTTTTCAGTGGGCAAAGAGAACAATATGATGTTCAATGAAGACAATTCCAATATCGTTATGGAAAACTGGAGGAAAATAATACTACTAGAACTGAGTATATAAAACTCCATACACAATAGAGAGGAAAAGTAAATTGAAGGACTAGGAGTGTATTTCTGGGTGATTCCTCCTCAAGGATTCATAACAGTGCCACGATCACATTACGAGAAAATGATAGGATGGGTATGAGAACATTTAAGACAAGAGATTCCAAGATTCCATGATCTTTTAAATCACTTTTTTCTCTAGGGTGGAATACTGTGTACTTTTTAACATCCCAATTCAAGGCAGGTGAAATTGAGATTCTAGAGAATGTAAGAGAACCTTTACTGGCAGTATTAAGATCCATTCAAACACCTTAACTAATGGGAGCGCCTGGAAGCACTTGACTTGTACTCACTGGAGCACAGAGAGAGATACATCATCTACTCCTGAAGATCATGAGAGGACTGGTCCTAAAAAAATTTGCAACAGAATCACTCCCTATGAAAGCAAAAAACTTGGTAGGCGATGTAACATACTCCCAAATGAAAAGTAAGGGAACCATTGGTACACTAAGAGAAAGCACAGTAAGTATCTAGGTCCCAAAACTGTTCAACAGCTTACCACCAATCATAAGGGGAATTAGCAATAGACCCCTGGTTGTCTTCAAGAGAGAGATGGACAGATACCTAAAGTCAGTGCCGGATCAGTTGGGCTGTGGTTCGTACGTGGGACTACTTGCGGGACATCAGTTAGCAGCTAGTTGACAGGCCCTGATCAACAGGAGGCCGGAATACAGTCCAGGTAGGTAGGTAGGGTGGAAATGTGGGTGAAAGTTGATACGGAATGAGGGTGGGTATGAAGGTAATGGTGGGAATATGGGTAAGGGCAGGGGGATGAGGGTGATGGTGGGTATATGGGTGAGGGTGGGTATGGAGTGGGGGGTGGGTATGAAGGTGAGGAGTGGGTTATGGGGTGAGGGAGGGTATGGGTTTAGGGTGGTATGTAGTGTGGGTGGGTATGGGGTGAGGGTGGGTATGAGTGATAGGGTGGTATGGGGTGTGGGCGTGGGTATCGGGTGTGAGGGTGGTTTGGGGTGATGGTGGGTATCGGAGTGATGGGTGGGTTCGGACGTTATGGTTGGTGTGGGTTGTGGGTGGGAATGCGGTTTAGGATTGGTATGGGGTTTTGGTGGTTGTATAGGGGTAAGGGTGGGTATAGGGGTGAGGGGGGTTATAGGGGTGGGGTGTGTAATGAATGTGTGGGTGGGTTTTGGGTGTGGATGGGTATTAGGGTAGAGGGGTGGGGTTTGGAGCGTATGGGCAGGTGGGTCACTAATCAGTGCCCAGGGCAACACCTGCTTTCATTCAGGTGGTGAGTCCCCATAAAAGGCTGCCCACCAGTTCCCTCATTACCCACCCACCCCGCATCCTCTCCGGTCACCTGCTACCAACCCACTTCCTGCCGAGCCTTCACCTTCTGCCCACCCACCCCTCTACTGCCACCCCATCCCCCTCCCGTTCTCAGCTTTATATATTCACCATTAAAGACAAGTGCTTACGTGGTGATATCCAAATTAATCAGGACTCAAACTATTGTGCAGAGGCAAAACAGACAGATAAATGAGGTGATAATGACGGTCTAGTAGCTAGGAAAGATAACCTTAATCCATATGTAATGGCATACATTGTCAATGTGAGACAATACAACCATTTAAAACCAGCCATTATTATCTAAACACACAAACAGGTGCATACATGTATAAAGTACGCATGAAAAACAGAAAAGACACTTTATGTAAAATGTGTAAGGGGTGGGTTGCATGATGGATGTATGTATAATTATAGCAACGGTGCCAGAATTATTTTGTGTTTGTAACAAATGCATGTGGACAGTTACCTGTAGCAGTGATGACATTGATTTACTAAATTAATACAAATGACCATTGCCATATATTGGTTGATTATGATTGGTTTTATGAGAAACAACAGGCCTTCACTTTATTATGTAACGCAGATCTCTTCTTCTAAATTGCAGAGATTCGGATTCTAGCTAACAAAAAATTAGGCGGCAGTTATATCCATCTTGAATCCTGGTTGGCTGATACGGTGACTGACGACGAGGGGTAAATAGAAGGTACAATATAAACGCATAGATAGGAAAGAAAGGGGTGGAGGGTATGTGCCGACATAGAAATGACTTGCTTTACGACCCAAGACCTGATTTAAATAACAATTTAAAGTGAGATTCTATGTTTGAAGTGCTGCTTCCAAGACCACACCATTTAGTAGGAAACTAGTTACAGCCCTCTTACAGGACAGTTCTTAGAAAGGTCTTTTCAGAGTCTTGTCGGAGTTGAAAAAAAATTGCGAGACAATAATACTGGGCGACTTCAATATTGTTTTCAGCAGCAAAATAACGGGCTATGCATAAGGTTAAACAATTTCTAGGTTAAATAGTTGCACTCAACTAATTATACACCACGGATCACCAGTTCTCAGCCCCTAATGAACCACATCATACTTTGTAACCGCTGTGAGTACATTAGTCAGTTCAGACGTCATTACCACAAGTCTAGTGATCATTTCATCATTTGCTGCACAGGAAATATAGGGATTTGGAAGGGCTCCTACCAGGAAATAAAAATGAGGTCAACTAGAAACTACAGTAAAGAAACACTGGTAAATAGGCTACACAATTGTGATGGACAGAGATAGCAAGGGCACGGACGTAAACGATGCTGGGAAAAATTAAAAATAATGTTCACTACTCCTGATAATATTGCACCAGTTAAAGAGGTTAGGATTAAAGAAGACTGAACCTGAGATGAATATGAGGATATTAGAAATATGAAATTAGAGACCAGCTGCTAAAAAAGTTTTAAAGCAAACAGACAGGATATGCAGCACTAAATGAATTCAAAGGGTGAGGATAGAGTACTGAGAATTATAAAAAGGAGCAAAAGGCCAAAGCATATTGTCAAAAATTGAAGTTAAGCATAACCCAGAAAGCTCTGGCAAAAACTTAACTAAAACAGTGGGGTATAGCCATAGTGTCTAACATAGTACACACTATCGATTATGAGGTTATACCACGAACCATCTAAGGTGGCAAACGCATTAATTACTACTAAATTGTTGCATCAACATAGAAGTAACTACCAGTGCATCTATACCTTTACACAGACTATGATAAGTTTCAAAACATAGTATAACCAAGGAAATGGGAAACCCAAACAGTTGTCAATTAGGAAGTGTATCTCATGACTTTATTCAAAAAGAAAATAAGCAGGTTAAACCAACTAAGAGCCCAGGCCGGATAACATCACGTCTACGTTCCTAAAAGATGGTTGCTTTGAACTGTCAATCACTTTTGCTCCATAATAAATTATCATCACACTTAATACCGTACGGGATGAGTTCAAGGCGGCCAGGAGTACTCCAATTTCAGGTGGGAAAAAAATAGTAGAGTAGATGTCGCAATAGAGGCCTGTTAGTTATATCTGTATAATATCCAAAATTCTGAGAGGGCGGTGTACTCTCAAGCAGTTAAGTACCTTAAATGACATAATCTCCATAGCTGACAATCGGCTTTAGATCTTATCAAGAACACCTCTAATTAATCCTGATGGATTACCTGAGAACTGAAATGTCAAAGGGGAACCCTCATAGGTTATATGGGAAACCTTAGACCTGCAAAAGGCTTCGATCTGTCAACACAATATATTATGTAAGAAATTCAAGCTATCGTATAGGTTCGGTAGTACGGGTTTAAGTCCTACTTAGCAAAGGAGACAAATTGTCAAAATCAACAAAACACGGAATAGAACCCTGCCGTAGATGTGGAGTTCACAAGTGTAGAATTCTGGCGTCCCTTTATTATTCTTATGTTATGTCAAGACATGTATCAGTGTTGCAAATGCAAATCTATGTATGCAGATGAAGTGCCTATAGTGTCGGTAAAGACCCACAAGATAATAGCTAATGTTTAACACTGGAAATGAGTCTGCAGCAAATGGTAGTAGAAAAAAACTATCATTACACCTCGGTGGAAAATGAAGCCATTCTCTTTGGCACGAAACATAAATGAGAAGGGTAAATCAATTTTAAAGTCCAGTGTAATGGTGGAGCCATCACTTTGGTTTCATCAGTAATATATCTGGGATCCCCTATGGCCCATGCATGTAGGAGTATTGATAGGGAACAGTGTAGTAAAGAAATGGAATGCCAGATCTTAAGTTCCCTGTATAGACATGCCAGAGTCTACCTATGAGGGCTCGGCAGGACCCTATGTCTAGCCCGTTTACATGCCATATGGAATTCGCTTGTCTTCATGGTACTCTGCCGTGACAAAAAAACTGAAAGATAGACTGCAAATCACCCAGAACTAAATCGTAAGATTCTCTGGGGCTGGGACAAGAGAAAATGTCGGCCAGGATGATATTACGCGTTGGATAGGCTGAATGTTGAAGTCAGAGTAAAACAACTTAAGATAAACTGTTTTATAAAATTGTCACAAACGTGTCAGATATCTTGCTGTCCATTTTGTCAAGGTTGGGAAACAATAATCATAGTACTAGGGGGGTGATCACAAAACTTTGTAGTGACCCACAGTCAGTGGCAATTTCAAACACTTTTATTGTACAGAATTAAAGGATTGGAAAGATTTAACCGCACAGTCAAGCAGTCATAGCATGAACCAGTTCAAGAAGAGTGCCAAAAGGTGGTCTGATGAATGTAGCTCACAGAAAGGGAGGGGAAAATGATTTTCTGTTTTTAGCTAACATACGTGTAAGATTTACCTATTCCTAGGACATGACTCTCGTCTTGTAGATAGTCTCTTAATTGACCCCTCGTGTAGTAGATAGTCTTTTTAGTATGATAATAGATTGGTATCTCCATTGTATAGAATAATAAGAAATTATGAATAAACATTCATTATTAATAGGGTAAAAGGACCACAAATGAAATAAGTCACTCTGGTTGACTTTTTGGGTTATCCAGGTTCCTCTACTCTTATGTGCTATGTATGATAATTCTATTTAACCTGTATTTGTGGTATGACATGAATAAACTTATTATTACTTACTTGACTACTCCACAGTCATCACTACCCACACAGTCATCACTTCCCACCACAATCATAACAACCACCACAATCATCAAACCACCACAATCACAAACCACCACAATCATAACATCCACCACAGTCATCACTAACACCACAATATAAAACACCACAATCATCACCATCACCACATTCATCACCCACACACATATCATTACCACCCACCACAACAATACAACCACTACAATCATCACACCCACCTCAAATCATCACCACCACGCAGTCATCACTTAACAATTATAAACCACCACAATCATTCTCCACCACTCTATCAATCACAATCCACCGCAATCATCACCTACCACCACAATATCAAACCAACCGTCATCCACCACCCACACAGTCATCACCACCCACCACATTCATCACACCCCACCACATCATCACCAACCACCACAGTCATCACACACCACAGTATCTCACCCACCACATGTCAATCAACACCCCCACATCAGCACACCACACATTCTATCCACCACCACAGTCACTCACACCACCACGTCATCACCACCCACCACAATCTTATCACACCCACCACAATCATCACAACCACCCAAGTCATACCCCCACCCACAGTCATCAACCACCCACCACAATCATCACCCACCACATCATACTACCCACCCACAATATTAACAACCCAATATCCCACACCACATACCACAACCCACACATTCATTATACCACCACTAAATCATCACAACACACAATCACACCACCACACAATTATCACCACACCACAATCATACCACCACCACAATCGTCAACACACAATCACACCCTTCACAATATCACACCCACACGATTATCACCACCACACAATCATCCCACACCCACCACATTCATCACCACCACAAATATCACCCCCCCAATCACACCACACATATCACACCCACCACAATATCACAATACAATCATCACCACCACAATTATCACATCCCACACTCTCACCACACCACACTCATCCCCACAAAATCTTCCCCACCAACCCCAAAACACTCATATCCCACACACACAATCATCACCACCACAACAGTCATCATACCACCACAATCGTCACACCACACAATATCACACACTCATCACAACCACAAATATCACACCACACAGTCATCACACCACCAAATCATCCACACTACATCAACCCCACACCACAGTCATCCACCACACAGTCATCCACCCACCACAACTCATCACACCAAACAATCATCACCATCCACAAGTCATCACCAGACCCGTCAACACACCCACTCATCACACCACCACAGTCTTCAAACACCACAATATCATACCCCAATCATCACCAACCACACCCACCCAAAACCAAAACCACCCAATCACACAACCACCAAATCATCCACCACCACACTCCTCCCCCCCACACAATCCTAAACACACCACAAACGTCAACCCAAACTCCCCACCCAAACCACCCAACACTCTACTCCCCTACACAATCTTCCCACCACCACATACACACCCACCCCAATTAACAACCCCCCACCAATCATCACACCCACACAGTATCACCACCCCCACACCATCAACACCACTACATCATCACCAACCACCTTATCCCACACCACACCATCATCACACCCCAATCATACCCCCCAAATCCCCCCCCCCCCCCCCCCCCCAAACCACACAAACTATAAAAACAACCACACAATCATCACCCACCACAATCATCACCCCCCACAATCCTCCCCCCCACCAAACATCCTCACCACCCACAGTCATCACCACACACAATACATCACACCTACACAATCATCACCCCCACTACAATTCTCACCACACAGTCCTCCTACCCCCAACTCATTACCACCACCCCAATCTCATCACAACACAAATTCATCACAACACACAATCATTTTTTTTCACCACCAACAATCATCACACCCCCCCAATCATCACACCCCACCACCATCATCACACCCCCACAATCACTCACACCAACAAAAATCCACACTTTCCAATCATCCCCATCCACCACAATTATCACATCCACACAATCATCACACCACCACGTCTCACCACCACACAGTATCAACCCACACAGTCATCACCCGCCCACTTAAATCATCACACCCACCCACAATTATCACCACCCACCACGATCAATCAACACCCACCACAATCATCACCACCAAATCATTACTCACCCACCCACAATATCACAACCACCCAATCATACACCCCCCACAATCATCACCCCCACCTCAGCATCACCACCCACCCAATCATTCACACCACCACAATCATCACACCCACCACTGTCTTCCACACCACCACAATCATCACAACCGTACCACAATCATCACCACCCACTACAATCATTACCACCCACACAATCTCACACCACTACAGTCATTACCTACCCGCAAACATCATCACAAACACAATCATCACACCCCACCACAATTATCACAACCACCACATCATCACACCCAACCAAAAATCATCACCACCAACCACAATCATCACCACCTACCACAATCATCACAACCACCACAATCATCACCACCCACCACAATTATCACAACCACCACAATATCACCATCACGGTCAGCATCACCAACACCTTCACCCAGTACGATCGGCCAGAGTGACTGCTACATTTTTCCAACACCTGCTGCTGTTGCTGTTACTGCTGTTGCTGCTGCTGCTGCTGCTGCTGCTGCTGCTGCTGCTGCTGCTGCTGCTGCTGCTGCTGTTACTGCTGCTGCTGCTGCTTGCTGCTGCCTGCTGCGGGCTGCTGCTGCTCTGTTACTGCTGCTGTTACTGCTGCTGCTGCTGCTGCTGCTGCTGCTGTTACTGCTGCTGCTGCTGCTGCTGCTGCTGCTGCTGCTGCTGCTGCTGCTGCTGCTGCTGCTGCTGCTTCTGCTGCTGCTTTTAAACAGCTGCTGCTGCTGCTGCGCTGCTGCGCTGCTGCTGCTGCTGCTGCTGGCTGCTGCTGCTGTCACTACTACTACTGCTGCCGCTGCCGTCACTACTATTGTTCCTGCTGCCGTCACTATTGCTGCTGCTGCTGCCGTCACTACTACTGTTCTTGCTGCCGTCACTACTACTGCTGCTGCTGCCGTCACTACTACTACTGCTTCTGCTGCCGTCACTACTACTGCTGCTGCTGCCGTCACTACTACTGCTGCTGCTTCCGTCACTACTACTACTGCTGCTGCTACGGTCACTACTATTGCTGCTGCTGCCGACACTACTACTGCTGCTGCTTCCGTCACTACTACTGTTCCTGCTGCCGTCACTACTACTGCTGCTGCTGCCGTCACTACTACTGCTGCTGCTTCCGTCACTACTACTGTTCCTGCTGCCGTCACTACTACTGCTGCTGCTGCCGTCACTACTACTGCTGCTGCTGCCGTCACTGCTACTGCTGCTGCTGCCGTCACTACTACTGCTGCCGTCACTTCTACTGTTCCTGCTGCCGTCACTACTACTGCTGCTGCTGCCGTCACTATTACTGTTGCTGCTGCCGCACTACTACTTCTGCTGCTTCCGTCACTACAAACTGTAGTTCCTGCTGCCGTCACAAACTACTGCTGCTGCGCTGTCACTACTACTCCTGCCTGCCCCGTCACAAATACTGCTGCCGTCACTACTACTGTTCCTGCTGCCGTCACTACTACTGCTGCTGCTGCCGTCACTACTACTGCTGCTGCTGCTGCCGTCACTGCCACTGTTCCTGCTGCCGTCACTACTACTGCTGCTGCTGCCGTCACTACTGCTGCTGCTGCCGTCACTACTACTGCTGCTCCTGCCGTCACTACCACTGTTCCTGCTGTCGTCACTACTACTGCTGCTGCTGCCGTTACTACTGCTGCTGCTGCTGCCGTCACTGCTACTGTTCCTGCTGCCGACACTACTACTGTTGCTGCTGCCGTCACTACTACTGCTGCTGCTGCCGTTACTACTACTGTTCCTGCTGCCGTCACTGCTGCTCCTGCTGCCGTCACTGCTACTGCTGCCGTCACTACCACTGCTGCTGCTGCCGTCACTACTACTGCTGCTGCTGCCGTCACTGTTACTGTTCCTGCTTCCGTCACTACTACTGCTGCTGCTGCCGTCACTACTACTGTTTCTGCTGTCGTCACTACTACTGCTGCTGCTGCCGTCACTACTACTGCTGCTGCGCCGTCATAAACACTGCTGCTTGCCGTCACTATACTGTTGCTGCTGCCGTCACAACTACTGCGCTGCTGCTGCCGTCACTACTACTGCTGCTGCTGCTGACGTCACTGCTACTGTTCCTGCTGCCGTCATTACTACTGCTGCTGCTGCCGTCACTACTACTTCTGCTGCTGCCGTCACTACTACTGCTGCTGCTGCCGTTACTACTACTCTTCCTGTTTGCCGTCACTACTACTGCTGCTGCTGCCCTCACTATGCTGCTGCTGCTGCCGTCACAACCACTGTTCCTGCTGCCGCACTACTACTGCTGCCGTCTCTACTACTGCTGCTGCTGCCGTCACTACTACTGCTGCTGCTGCCGTCACTTCCACTGTTCCTGCTGCCGTCACTACTACTGCTGCTGCTGCCGTCACTACGCTGCTGCTGCTGCCGTCACGCTACTGTTCCTGTTGCCGTCACTACTACTGCTGCTGCCGTCACTACTACTGCTGCTGCTGCCGTTCCTACTACTGTTCCTGCTGCCGTCACTGTTGCTCCTGCTGCCGTCACTGCTACTGCTGCTGCTGCCGTCACTACTACTGCTGCTGCTGCCGTCACGACTACTGCTGCTGCTGCCGTCACTACTACTGCTGCTGCTGCTGCTGCCGTCACTGCTGCTGCTGCCGTCACTACTACTGCTGCTGCTGCCGTCACTACTACTGTTCCTGCTGCCGTCACTACTACTGCTGCTGCTGCCGTCACTACAACTGCTGCGCTGCCGTCACTACTACAAACTGCTGCGGGCCGTCAAAACTACTGTGCTGCTGCCGTCACTACTACTGCTGCTGCTGCCGTCAATACTACTGCTGCTGCTTCCGTCACTATTACTGCTGCTGCTGCCGTCACTACTGCTGCTGCTGCCGTCACTACTACTGCTGCTGCTGCCGTCACTACTACCTGCTGCTGCTGCCGTCATGCTACTGCTGCTGCTGCCGTCACTACTACTGCTGCCGCCCCACTTCTACTGTTCCTCTGCCGTCACTACTACTGCCTCCCTGCCGTCGATTTTACTGCTGCTGCTACCGTCACTACTACTTCTGCTGCTTCCGTCACTACTACTGTTCCTGCTGCCGTCACTACTACTGCTGCTGCTGCCGTCACTACTACTCCTGTTTGCAGCCGTCACAACTACTGCTGCTGCTGCCGTCACTACTACTGTTCCTGCTGCCGTCACTACTACTGCTGCGCTCCCGTCACTACTATTTGCTGCTGCGCTGCCGTCACTCCACGTTCCTGCTGCCGTCACTACTACGCTGCTGCGCCGTCACTACTACTGCTGCTGCTGCCGTCACTACTACTGCTGCTCCTGCCGTCACTACCACTGTTCCTCCTGCCGTCACTACTACTGCTGCCGTCACTACTGCTGCTGCTGCTGCCGTCACTGCTACTGTTCCTGCTGCCGACACTACTACTGTTGCTGCTGCCGTCACTACTACTGCTGCTGAAGTTACTACTACTGTTCCTGCTGCCGTAACTGCTGCTCCTGCTGCCGTCACTGCTACTGCTGCCGTCACTACCACTGCTGCTGCTGCCGTCACTACTACTGCTGCTGCTGCCGTCACTGTTACTATTCCTGCTTCCGTCACTACTACTGCTGCTGCTGCCGTCACTACTACTGTTCCTGCTGCCGTCACTACTACTGCTGCTGCTGCCGTCACTACTACTGCTGCTACTGCCGTCACTACTACTGCTGCTGCTGCCGTCACTAGTACTGTTGCTGCTGCCGTCACTACTACTGCTGCTGCTGCCGTCACTACTACTGCTGCTGCAGTCGTCACTATTACTGCTGCTGCTGCCGTCACTACTGCTCCTGCTGCGGTCACTGCTACTGCTGCTGCTGCCGTCACTACTACTGCTGCTGCTGCCGTCACTGCTACTGCTGCTGCTGCCGTCACTACTACTGCTGCTCCTGCCGTCTCTGCTACTGCTGCTGCTGCCGTCACTACTACTGTTCCTGCTGCCGTCACTACTGCTGCTGCCGTCACTACTACTGCTGCTGCTGCCGTCACTGCTACTGTTCCTGCTGCCGTTACTACTGCTGCTACTGCTGCCGTCACTACTACTGTTACTGCTGCCGTCACTATTACTGCTGCTGCTGCCGTCACTACTACTGCTGCCGTCACTACTACTGTTCCTCCTACCGTCACTACTACTGCTGCTGCTGCCGTCACTATTACTGCTGCTGCTGCCGTCACTACTACTGCTGCTGCTGCCGTCTCTACTACTGTTCCTGCTGCCGTCACTACTACTGCTGCTGCTGCCGTCACTACTACTGCTGCTGCTGCCGTCACTACTACTGCTGCTGCTGCCGTCACTACTACTGTTCCTGCTGCCGTCACTACTACTGCTGCTGCTGCTGCCGTCACTACTACTGCTGCTGCTGCCGTCACTACCACTGTTCCTGCTGCCGTCACTACTACTGCTGCTGCTGCCGTCACTACTACTGCTGCTGCTGCCGTCACTACTACTGCTGCTGCTGCCGTCACTACCACTGTTCCTGCTGCCGTCACTACTACTGCTGCTGCCGTCACTACTGCTGCTGCTGCTGCCGTCACTACTACTGTTCTTGCTGCCGTCACTACTACTGCTGCTGCTGCCGTCACTACTACTACTGCTTCTGCTGCCGTCACTACTACTGCTGCTGCTGCCGTCACTACTACTGCTGCTGCTTCCGTCACTACTACTACTGCTGCTGCTACGGTCACTACTATTGTTGCTGCTGCCGACACTACTACTGCTGCTGCTTCCGTCACTACTACTGTTCCTGCTGCCGTCACTACTACTGCTGCTGCTGCCGTCACTACTACTGCTGCTGCTTCCGTCACTATTACTGCTGCTGCTGCCGTCACTACTGCTGCTGCTGCCGTCACTACTACTGCTGCTGCTGCCGTCACTACTACTGCTGCTGCTGCCGTCACTGCTACTGCTGCTGCTGCCGTCACTACTACTGCTGCCGTCACTTCTACTGTTCCTGCTGCCGTCACTACTACTGCTGCTGCTGCCGTCACTATTACTGTTGCTGCTGCCGTCACTACTACTTCTGCTGCTTCCGTCACTACTACTTTTCCTGCTGCCGTCACTACTACTGCTGCTGCTGCTGTAACTACTACTCCTGCTGCTGCCGTCACTACTACTGCTGCCGTCACTACTACTGTTCCTGCTGCCGTCACTACTACTGCTGCTGCTGCCGTCACTACTACTGCTGCTGCTGCTGCCGTCAATGCCACTGTTCCTGCTGCCGTCACTACTACTGCTGCTGCTGCCGTCACTACTACTGCTGATGCTGCCGTCACTACTACTGCTGCTCCTGCCGTCACTACCACTGTTCCTGCTGTCGTCACTACTACTGCTGCTGCTGCCGTTACTACTGCTGCTGCTGCTGCTGTCACTGCTACTGTTCCTGCTGCCGACACTACTACTGTTGCTGCTGCCGTCACTACTACTACTGCTGCTGCCGTTACTACTACTGTTCCTGCTGCCGTCACTGCTGCTCCTGCTGCCGTCACTGCTACTGCTGCCGTCACTACCACTGCTGCTGCTGCCGTCACTACTACTGCTGCTGCTGCCGTCACTGTTACTGTTCCTGCTTCCGTCACTACTACTGCTGCCGTCACTACTACTGTTTCTGCTGTCATCACTACTACTGCTGCTGCTGCCGTCACTACTACTGCTGCTGCTGCCGTCACTACTACTGCTGCTGCTGCCGTCACTAGTACTGTTGCCGCTGCCGTCACTACTACTGCTGCTGCTGCTGCCGTCACTACTACTGCTGCTGCTGCTGACGTCACTGCTACTGTTCCTGCTGCCGTCATTACTACTGCTGCTGCTGCCGTCACTACTACTTCTGCTGCTGCCGTCACTACTACTGCTGCTGCTGCCGTCACTACTACTATTCCTGCTGCCGTCACTACTACTGCTGCTGCTGCCCTCACTACTGCTGCTGCTGCTGCCGTCACTACCACTGTTCCTGCTGCCGTCACTACTACTGCTGCTGCTGCCGTCTCTACTACTGCTGCTGCTGCCGTCACTACGACTGCTGCTGCTGCCGTCACTTCCACTGTTCCTGCTGCCGTCACTACTACTGCTGCTGCTGCCGTCACTACTGCTGCTGCTGCTGCCGTCACTGCTACTGTTCCTGTTGCCGTCACTACTACTGCTGCTGCCGTCACTACTACTGCTGCTGCTGCCGTTCCTACTACTGTTCCTGCTGCCGTCCTGTTGCTCCTGCTGCCGTCACTGCTACTGCTGCTGCTGCCGTCACTACTACTGCTGCTGCTGCCGTCACTACTACTGCTGCTGCTGCTGCTGCCGTCACTACTACTGCTGCTGCTGCTGCCGTCACTGCTGCTGCTGCCGTCACTACTACTGCTGCTGCTGCCGTCACTGCTACTGTTCCTGCTGCTGTCACTACTACTGCTTCTGCTGCCGTCACTACTGCTGCTGCTGCTGCCGTCACTGCTACTGTTCCTGCTGCCGTCACTACTACTGCTGCTGCTGCCGTCACTACTGCTGCTGCTGCTGCCGTCACTACTACTGTTCCTGCTGCCGTCACTACTACTGCTGCTTCTGCCGTCACTACTACTGCTGCTGCTGCCGTCGCTACTACTGCTGCTGCTGCCGTCACTACTACTGCTGCTGCTGCCTTCACTACTACTGCTGCTGCTGCCGTCACTACTACTGCTGCTGCTGCCGTCACTACTTCTGTTCCTGCTGCCGTCACTACTACTGCTGCCGTCACTACTACTGTTCCTGCTGCCGTCACTACTACTGCTGCTGCTGCCGTCACTACTACTGCTGCTGCTGCCGTCACTACTACTGCTGCTGCTGCCGTCACTACTACTGCTGCTGCTTGCCGTCAACTAATACTGTTCCTGCTGCCGTCACTACTACTGCTGTCTGCTGCCGTCCACTACTAACTGCATGCTGCTGTGCTGCGTCACTACTACTGTTCCTGCTGCCGTCACTACTACTGCTGCTGCTGCGTCACTACTACTGCTGCTGCTGCGTCATACTACTGCTGCTGCTGCCGTCACTACTACTGCTGCTGCTGCCGTCACTACTACTGCTGCTGCTGCCGTCACTACTACTGCTGCTGCTGCCGTCACTACTACTGCTGCTGCTGCCGTCACTGCTACTGTTCCTGCTGCCATCACTACTTCTGTTGCTGCTGCCGTCACTGCTACTGCTGCTGCTGCCGTCACTACTACTGCTGCTGCTGCCGTCCAACTACTGTTACTGCTGCCGTACCACAAACTACTGCTTGCTGCTGCCGTCACTACTACTGTTGCTGCTGCCGTCACTACTACTGCTGCTGCTGCCGTCACTACTACTGCTGCTGCTGCCGTCACTACTGCTGCTGCTGCTGCCGTCACTACTACTGTTCCTGCTGCCGTCACTACTACCGCTACTGCTGCCGTCACTGCTACTGCTGCTGCTGCCGTCACTACTACTGCTGCTGCTGCCGTCACTGTGCTACTGCTGCTGCGCCGTCACTACTACTGTTCCGCTGCCGTCACTACTACTGCTGCGCTGCCGTCACTGCTACTGCTGCTGCTGCCGTCATACACTGCTGCTGCTGCCGCACTACTACTGCTGCTGCTGCCGTCACAACTAGCTGCGCTGCGGCCGTCACTGACTGCTGCTGCTGCCGTCACTACTACTGGCTGCTGCTGCCGTCACTACTACGCTGCTGCTGCCGTCACTACTACGCTGCTGCTGCTGCCGTCACTACTACTGCTGCTGCTGCCGTCACTACTGCTGCTGCTGTCACTACTACTACTGCTGCTGCCGTCACTACTACTGCTGCTGCTGCCGTCACTACTACTGCTGCTGCTGCCGTCACTAACTACTGCTGCTGCTGCCGTCACTACTACTGCTGCTGCTGCCGTCACTACTGCTGCTGCTGCTGCCGTCACTACTACTGTTCCTGCTGCCGTCACTACTACTACTGCTGCTGCCGTCACTACTACTACTGCTGCTGCCGTCACTACTACTACTGCTGCTGCCGTCACTACTACTACTGCTGCTGCCGTCACTACTACTACTGCTGCTGCTGCCGTCACTACTACTGCTGCTGCTGCCGTCACTACTACTGCTGCTGCTGCCGTCACTACTACTACTGCTCTGCTGGCCGTCCACTACTACTACTGCTGCTGCCGTCACTACTACTGCTGCTGCTGCCGTCACTACTACTGCTGCTGCTGCCGTCGCTACTACTGCTCCTGCTGCCGTCACTACTACTACTGCTGCTGCCGTCACTACTACTGCTGCTGCTGCCGTCACTACTACTGCTGCTGCTGCCGTCGCTGCTACTGCTGCCGTCACTACTACTGCTGCTGCTGCCGTCACTACTACTACTGCTGCTGCCGTCACTACTACTGCTGCTGCTGCCGTCCCTACTACTACTGCTGCTGCTGCCGTCGCTACTACTGCTGCCGTCACTAACTACTGCTGCTGCTGCCCGTCACTACTACTGCTGCTGCTGCCGTCACTCATACTGCTGCTGCTGCCGTCCACTACTACTGCTGCTGCTGCCGTCCACTACTACTGCTGCTGCTGCCGTCACTACTACTGCTGCTGCTGCCGTCGCTACTACTGCTGCCGTACACTACTACTTGCTGCTGCATGCCGTCACATACTACTGCTGCTGCTGCCGTCACTACTACTGCTGCTGCTGCCGTCACTACTACTGCTGCTGTGACCGTCACTGCTACTGCTGCTGCTGCCGTCACTACTACTGCTGCTGCTGCCGTCCACTGCTACTGCTGCTGTCTGCCGTCACTACTACTTGTTCCTGCTGCCGTCACTACTACTGCTGCTGCTGCCGTCACTACTAACATCTGCTGCTGCCCGTCACTACTACTGCTGCTGCTGCCGTCACTACTACTGCTGCTGCTGCCGTCACTGCTACTGCTGCTGCTGCCGTCACTACTACTGCTGCTGCTGCCTTCACTACTACTGCTGCTGCTGCCGTCACTACTACTGCTGCTGCTGCCGTCACTACTACTGCTGCTGCTGCCTTCACTACTACTGCTGCTGCTGCCGTCACTACTACTGCTGCTGCTGCCGTCACTACTACTGCTGCTGGCTGCCCGTCACTAGTACTGCTGCTGCTGCCGTCACTACTACTGCTGCTGCTGCCGTCACTACTACTGCTGCTGCTGCCGTCACTACTACTGCTGCTGCTGCCGTCACTGCTACTGCTGCTGCTGCCGTCACTACTACTGCTGCTGCTGCCGTCACTACTACTGCTGCTGCTGCCTTCACTACTACTGCTGCTGCTGCCGTCACTACTAACTGCTGCTGCTGCCGTCACTACTACTGCTGCTGCTGCCGCACACACTACTACTGCTGCTGCTGCCGTCACTGCTACTGCTGCTGCTGCCGTCACTACTACTGCTGCTGCTGCCGTCACTACTACTGCTGCTGTTGCCGTCACTACTGTTATCCACTACCACGTCCCTCATCTTCTAGGCTACTCTATGATACTCTTCCTGTGTCATCTCTAGACATGTCTGAGGTGATGTGTTTCCTTCCCTTGTGTCACTTCACCATCCAACATATCCTCTTCCTGCTTCATGTCCTACTTCCCCTCACCTCTGTTATCACCCTCCTCCCCTCCTCCCCCATCCTTCCTCCATCACCAACACCTGCCTCCTCCATCACCACCGCTACTTCCTTGGTTCTCTTCTTCCTCTTTCTCACGCACTTCCTTCTTTTTTTTCATCCTCAATTTAATTTCTTCCCAGTTTCTTACTTTTTTTCTCTTCAACGTTTTCCACCTCCGTCGTTACAGACAAGTTAAACTTTATTTCTTACCTTACCGTCTCTCCTCCCTCACTCCATCATTCCTCCCTCACTCCATCATTCCTCCCTCACTCCATCATTCCTCCCTCACTCCATCATTCCTCCCTCACTCCATCATTCCTCCCTCACTCCATCATTCCTTCCCTCACTCCATCAATTCCTCCTCTCACTCCATCATTCCTCCCTCACTCCATCATTCCTCCCTCACTCCATCATTCCTCCCTCACTCCATCATTCCTCCCTCACTCCATCATTCCTCCCTCACACCATCATTCCTCCCTCACACTCCATCATTCTTCCCCTCACTCCATCATTCCCTCCCTCACTCCATCATTCTTCCCTCACTCCATCATTCTCCCTCACTCCATCATTCCTCCCTCACCCCCTCCCCCCTCCCCCAAACCCCCATCATTTTTTCCCCTCCCCCCAAACATTCCCCCTCCACCCCAATTTTCCCCCCCCTTTTCCCCTCCCATCTTTCCCCCTCCCCCCCCCCCATTTTCCCCCAACCATTTCCTTCCCTAAATTCCCTCATTTTCCCCTCCCCTCACCCCCCCCCTTTCCCCTCCCCCACCCATCTTTTCCCTCCCTCACTCCATCACCCCTCCCTCACTCCATCAAAATTCCCCCACCCCCTCCCCCTATTCCCAAAAAATTTCCCCCCCTCTCCATCATTTTCCCCCCCAAACCCCTCACCCCCCACCCCTTTATTCCCCCCCCCTCCATCATTTTTCCCCCCCTCCCTTCACCTCCCCCATCATTCCCCCTCCCCTAAATTTTTTACCCATCTTTTTTCCCCCCTAAAACCCCAAAATCTTTTCCCCCTTCCCCACCCCCACCCCAATTCCCCCCCTTTCCACATTTTTCCCTCCCAAATTTTTCCCCCCCTCCACTTTCCCCCCAAATCCATTTCCCTCCCTAACCACCTTCCCCACCCCCCTTTTCCCCCCCTAAACCCCAAACTTTCCCCCTTTTCCCCCCCTCATCCTTCATTTTCCCCCCCAACCTCCCCTTCCATCATTTTTTCCCCCTCCCCTCACTCCATCTTCCCCCCCTCACCCCCAATTCCCTTTCCTTTCCCCCAACTCCATCAATTCCCCCTCCCCCCCCACCCCCCAAACCACCCCCACCCCTCCCCCTCACCCCATAAATTCCCCCCCCACCCCAAAAATTTTCCCCCCCCCCCACCCCCCAAAAAACATACCCCCTCTTCCCCCACCCCAAAAACCCATTTCTCCCCCCAAAACCTCCTCACCCCAAACTTCCCCCTTCCCAACCAAATTTACCCTTTCCCCCCTAAAAACCCCCCCAAATCTTCCCTCCCTCACTTTCCCCCTAAAATACCCTTCCCCCCTCACTCCATCTTTTTCCTCCCCCCACCCCCCATAAATTTTTTCCTCACCCCCAACCCTTCCCCTCCCCTCACCTTCCCCCCCCTTTTCCCCTTTCCTCCCTCACTCCATCATTCCCCCCCCCAACTCCACCATTCCTCCCCCCCCCCTCCCTCCCATCTTTCCTCCTCCCCCAAAATTTTCCTTCCCCCTCCCTCCCTCACCCCAACTTTTTCCCCCCCACCCACTTCCTTCCCCCAATTCCTCCCTCCCCTTTCCATTTCTTCCCCCCATTTCCAAAATAAAAATTCCCCCCCTCAACCCCCCCAACCCATTTCCCCCTCCCTCACTCCACCCATTCCCCCCCTCAACCTCCATCATTTTTCCCTCCCCCCCATTTCCCATCATTTTAATTTCCCTCCCCCCCCCAAATCTTTCACCCTCCCCCCCCCACCCCAAATCTTTTTCCTGCCCCTCCCCATTCCTTTTTTTCTCCCCCCCCACTCCTAATTTCCCCCCTCCCCTCCCCCCCCTTCCCCTTTCCCCCCCTCCCCTCCCTCATCCCCCTCCCCCCCAAAAAACCCCAATTTTTTCCTCTTTCCCCCACCCCCACCCCTTTTTCCCCCCCTAAACCCCACTTTCCTTCCCCTTTCCCTAAACTCCTCTTTCCTCCCCTCCCCCCCCCAAATTCATTTTTCCCTCCCCTCCACCCCTTTTTCACCCCTTCCCTCCCTCCTCCATCCCCCTCCCCCCAAATTTCCTCCCAATTTTTCCCTCCCCCCCCCAACTCCAATCAAATCCCTCCCTCCACTCCCCCCAATCTTTCCCCCCCCAACTCCCTTTCTCCTCCCTCACTCCAATTTTCCCCCTCCCCCTAAATTTCCCCCCCCTAATTCCCCCTCCCACATTCCCCCCCAAACCCCTTTCCTTAAACTCCACCCCTTTTTCCCCCCCCTCCCCCCAAACCCTTTCCCTCCCCCTCCCTTTTCCCCATCCAATCCTCCCCACCCCTAAATTCCTTTCCCTCCCCACACCCCCTCCCCTCCCCTTCCCCCTTCCCCGCCTTTCCCCCCCTCACCCCAAACCCAATCCCCCCCCACTTCCCCCCCAATTTACCCCAACCCAAAATTTTCCCTCCCCCCACTCCATCCATCCTCCCCCCCAAAATTTTTCCCTTCATCCTCCCCCCCCAAATCCATCCCTCCCCCCCCACTTTTCCCCCTTTTCCCAAATTTTCCCCTAACCCCAAAACCCCCCCACCCCCAGGACCCCCCCCTCACCCCAAATTTTTTCCCCCCCCTTTCCATAAATTCCTCCCCCCCCAACCCCCCATCCACCCCCCTTTTCACCCTCTTCCCCCCCCTCACCCATATCCCCTCCCCTTTTTCCCAACTCATTTTCCCTTCCCCCTCCACCCTTTCCCCCCCTTCACCCCAAATTTTCCCCCACCCTTTCACCCCCCCAAACCCCATCCCTCCCCCCCCCCCACCTCCCCAAATTCCATCTTTCCCCCTCCCCCAAATTTCCCATTCCTCCCTCACCCTAAAAACCCCCCTTCACCCCCTGCCCTCCCCTCCATCCATCTCCCCCCCCCACTCCATCTTTCCTCCCCCTCCCACCTCCATAATTCCCCCTCCCCCACTCCCACCCCCCTTTTCCCCCCCCAAATTTTCCCCCCATCTTTCCCCCCCCCTTTCCTTTCCCCTCCCCTTCCCCCCAAACTCCATCTTTCCTCCCCCTCAAATTTTTTCCCTTTCACCCCTCCCTCACCCCCTTTTCCTTTCCTCCCTTTCCACCCAACCTTCCCCTCCCCCTTCCTCCCCACCCCTTTCCCTCCCCCCACCCCCAACCCATCCCTCCCCCCCCCCCCTCCCACCCTTTCCCCCCCCCCCCATCTTTTCCCCCCTCCCCTAAATTTTCCCCAAACCCCTTTCCCCCCCCTTCCCCAAAACCCCCATCCCTTTCCCCTCCCCCCAACTCCATAAAATTCCTCCCTCCCCCCATCATCCCCCTCCCCCCCCTAAAACTCCACCCCAATTCCCTCCCCCCCCCTCACCCCCTTTCCCCCAAATCACCCTCCCCTCCCCTCCCATTCTCCCCTCCAACCCCCCATCCAAAAACCCTTCCCTAAACTCCATCATTCCCCCCTTTACCCCCTTTCCCCCCCCCCCCCTCACTCCCCCCAATCCCCCCCTCCCTCCCATCTTTCCCTCCCCTCCACTTCCTTTCCCTTTCCCCCTCCTCCATTCCCCCCCCCACCCCCTTCCATCCCACTTTCCTTCCCCCCTCCCCAACCCCTTTTTCCTCCCTCACCCATCACCTCCCCCATTTCCTTTTCCTCCCCCCCCATCCATCTCCCTCCCCCCCTTTTTTCCCCATCAACCCTTCCTCCCTATTTAAAACCCACCCTTTCCACGCCCTTTCACCCTCCCTCCCTTTTCCTCCCTAAAAACCCCCTTTCTTTCCCCCCCTCCCCCCACTTTCCCAAAATTTTTCCCCCACCCTCACCCCCCATCATTTCCTCCCCTTAAACCTCCCCCACCCACCCTTTTTCCCTTTACTCCTTTTTCCACCCACCCCCTCATTTCCCCCATCTTTCCCCCCCCTCCCCCCATAAAACCCTCCATCTTCCTCCCTCACTCCTCCCCCCCCCACCTCCCACTCCTTTCCCATCCTCCTCATTTTTCCCTTCTTTTCCTCCCTCACTCCATCATTTTTCCCCTCCACCCCCTTTCCCCCCAAAATTCCCCTTCCCCCCTTTTCCCCCCTCCATCTTTCCTCCACCCCACCTCCCTCATCCCTCCTCCTCACTCATAAACCCCTCCCTCCACCCCCCATAAAATCCTCCCCCCCCCCCCCATAAACCCTCCCCTCCCCACTCCTTTCCTTTCCTCCCCCTCCCAACCCCCACACCCTTCCCCCCCCTCCCCCAAAAACCCCAAACCCCCCCAAAAAACCCCCCAAACCCAAATCCTCCCCCCCTCCCACCCAAAACCACCCCCCCTCACCCCCAAAAACCCCCCCCCCCCCCAAAACCAAAAACCCCCCCCCCCCCCCTAAAACCCCCTTTCCCCCAAAATCCTCCCCAAAACCTCCCTTCACCCCCTTCCCCTCCCCCATAATTCCCTCCCCCCTCCACCCATAAATTCCCCCCCCCAAACCCCAAAACCCCCACCCAAACCCCCCCCCCACCCCCCACCCCAAAATTTTAACCCCCCCCCACCCCCAAAAACCCCCCCCCCCCCCCAACCCCCAAAACCCCCAAACCCCCCCCCCCCAAAAACCCCCTCCCCCCCACCCCACCCCCTCCCCCTCACCCATAAACCCCCCCTCCCTCATCCCCCCACCCCTCCCTCCCCTCCATCCCAATCCTTCCCCCCAACCCATCATCCTCCCCCCCACTTCCCAAACCCTTTCCTCCCCTCATAAAACCAAACCCCCCAAAAAACCCCCCTCCCCCCCCCCTTTCCCCCAACCCCCCATCCTCCCCCCAACCCCCAAAATCCCCTCCCCCCCTCCCCCTTTATAAATCCCCCCCCCCTACCCCCCCAAAATCCTCCCTCCCCCACTTTCCCCACTAAAATTTTCCCCCCTCCCCCCCACCCCCCCATCCCTTTTTTTCCCCTCCCCCCCACCCCCAAACTTTCCTCCCTAAATTTCCCCATCCTCCCCCCCTTCACCCCCCTCATCCCCTCCCTCACTCCATAAATTCTCCCTCACTTCATCCCCCTCCCCCCCCCTCATTCCCCTCCCCACCCTTCCCCTTTCACTCCACATCCCCCCCCACTCCACCCTTCCCTCCCACCCTCCCTCCCCACCCCCTTTTCCCCCCCCCTTTCCAAATTTTTCCCCCCCATCCTCCCCCTCCCCCTTTCCCCATCAATCCCCTCCCTCCCCCCATCACCCCTTCCCCCCCACTCCCCCCAATCATCCCCCCCCTCACTCCATCTCCCCCCTCCCCCCTCCCACTTTCCCCATCCATCCCCTCCCCCTCACTTCCCCCCCATCATCCCTCCCCCTCCTCCACCCCCCATTTTCCCCCCCTCATTCCCCCCCCCCCCTTCAACCCCCCCCCTTTTTCCCCTTTTCCTCCCCCCACTACTAAACCCCTCCCCTCACCCCCATTCATCCCCCCTAAAACTCCCCATCCCCCCTCCCCCCCAAACCTCCCCACCCCATCCTCCCCCTCCACCCCCCACCATCCCCCCCCCCCACTCCATACCCTCCCTCACCCAATTTCCAATCCTCCCCCCCCCAACCTTTCCCCCCCCACCCCCCCACCCTTCCCTCCCCCCCCAAAATAACCCTCCCTCACTCCCCATCCTTTCCCCTCCATCATTTCCAACCGTTTTTTCCTCCCCCCACTTCCCCAACCCAATCCACCCCCCCAAACTCCCCCAAACCCCTTTCCCTCCCCCCCTCACCCCCCACCCCATTCCTCCCCTCACCCATAAACCCCCCTTCTCCTTCACCTCCCCAATCATCCTCCCCCCCAACCTCCCCCCCAAACCCATCCTCCCCTCACCCCACATCCCCCCCCTCAACTCCAAATCTCCCCCCCCCTCCACCCATCATCCCCTCACTAAACCTTCCCCATTCCCTTCCCTCACCCATCCCTTTTTACCTCCCCCCAAACTCCTTTCCACCCCACCCCCTCCCAAACCCCCCCCATCCATCACCTCCCCCCACTCCCTTTCCCCCCTAATCCTCCCCCTTTAAACCCCCAACCCATCCCCCCTCATCCCCCCATCCCATCCCCTCCCCCCCCATTTTTTCCCCCCCCATCCCTCCCTCCCTCCACTCCCCCTAAAATCCCCCCTCCCCAACCTCCCTCATTCTTTCCCCCCCTTTTTCCTTTTCCATCTTCCCCCTATAAAAAATCCCCCCTTTTTTTTTCCTTTTAAAATTTTTTATAACCTTAAAAAACCCCAATTCCCTTCTTTTTTTTTTTTCCCCCTCTTCCCAAGTTTTTTTTTTTTTTTTTCCCAGTCCCTTTTTCCCCTCCCTCCCCACCCCCCATTGTGGCAGTGCTTTCAGCAAACAACAAAACCCCAAACCGGGGTTTTTGACCCCTGGGGCAAAAGGGGGAGACGGGGGCCCGTTTTTTTCCCTAAAATTTAAACCCCTTTTTTTCCCCCTAAAATTAAAAGGGTTTTCCCCTTTGTTTTTTTTTTTTAAACCTTTTTGGGGGGGGGGGGGCCCCCCCGAAACCCGGGGGGAAGAAAAATAAAAAAAAATTTCCCCCCCCCAATAGAAAACACTGAATTTTTTTTCTTTTTTTACAAAAACAAAATTTTTACAATAACCACTCCCCTGGAAGGAATTCCTCGGAGCGGGTTTGAAAAGTGGGGGGTTTGCTAATTTTAAAATTGGGGGGGCCCGCTCAAAATCAAAACCCCCCAAAAAGGGACAATGTTAAACCCCGAACACCGTTTAAAAACCCTTTCCTTCCAAAACAAAAAAATACCCGTAAATTTTTTTTATAGGGTGGGGCCCGAAACCCAGCTATTTATTCCTTTATTTTTAATTTTTAATAGCAAACACTTTAAATCCATATAAAAGCAAAAACCTTTTTACTTATATACCCCAAAACCCCATTTTTCCTTATAAGAAAAAAACCCCCTTTTTCCTTATATAGCAAAACATTACCAATTATAAAAACCAAAAACAACACCCTTTTTAATTTTTTTATAAAGAAACACTTTCCTTCCCTTTTAAATGGGAAAAACCACCCTTTTTCCAATTTTAATTTTTTAAGCAGCACACCCCTTTCTTTATAAAACAAAAAAACCTTTTTTTTCCAGAATTTTTAAAAAACACACCCTTTCCTTTTTATAAAGAAATTTTTAACACCATTTTTTTTAAAAACAACACCTTCCCTTTTCCCCCCCCCTTATATGGGCAGACATTTCTTTAAAATTTTATAAAAACCCAGCACCCCCCTTCCTTATAAAACCAGAAACCCTTCCTTCTTTTATAAAACCCCTCAAAGCTAAATCCTTTTTTTTATATACCCCAAGCACATCCCCCCTTAAAAAAGCAGAAACATCCCCCCTTTTAATTAAAAAGGGGCCAAACCCTTCCCCTTCCCTTTTTTATAAGCAGCACACCCTTTCCCTTTAATAAAACCATCCCTTTTTTAAAACCCTTTTTTAATATGGGCCAAACAATCCCCCCCTTATAAACAACCCAAAACAAAATTTCCCTTTTTTTAAAAAATACAAACAAACTCCCTTTTTTTTTAAAAATAGCACACCCCCCCTTTTCTTTTGAAACCCAAAAATTTCAAAGCACAACCCTTTTCCCCCACCTTTTAAAAGCTAACTAATTTTTTTCAACCCGTGGGCCCCCTTTTTTTAAAAAATTTTTGTTGGTCTTTTTTTAAGCAGCAATTTTTTTCGGGTTCCCAAAGTCATTTTAAAAGGGCTTTTTTTAATTTTTTAAAGGTTTTTTCGGTTTTTTTTAGTTTGGGTTTTTTTGGGTTTCCCCCTGTTTTTTAAATTATTGATACAACACATTATCCAAAATATGGGCAACACACCCTTACTTTATAGCAACACATTTTCCTTATAGAAACACACCCTTCTTATATAGAAACACATTTCCAAATATATAGCACACACCCTTCTTATATAAAAACACTTTCCTTCTTATAAGAACACATCCTTTATAAAGCAACACATTCTTCCTTACATAGCACACATCCTTCCTTATATAGCAACACATTCTTAATTATATAGCAGCACGTCCTTCTTATATAGCAGCACATCCTTCTTATATAGCAGCACATCCTTCTTATATAGCAGCACATCCTCCTTATACAGCAGCACATCCTCCTTATATAGCAGCGCATCCCTCTTTTATAGCAGCACATCCTTCTTATATAGCAGCACATCCTTCTTATATAGCAGCACATCCTTCTTATATAGCAGCACATCCTTCTTATATAACAGCACATCCTTCTTATATAGCAGCACATCCTTCTTATATGGCAACACATCCTCCTTATATAGCAGCACATCCTCTTAATATAGCAGCACATCCTTCTTATATAGCAGCACATCCTTCTTATATAGCAGCACATCCTTCTTATATAGCAGCACATCCTTTTATATAGCAGCACATCCTCTTAATGGCAACACATCTCCTAATTATAGGCTCATCCTCTTAATATAGGCAGCACATCCCTCTTATATAGCAGGACAGTCCTTCTTATATAACAGCACATTCCTTCTTATATAGCATAGAATTTTTGCTTATGATAGCTAGCACATCCTTCTTATATAGAGCACTTCTTTTCTTATATAGAAGACATCCTTCTTATATAGCAGCACATCCTTTCTTTATAGCAGCACATCCTTACTTAGATAGAGAATCATTCTTGTTATATAGCACATCCTTTTGTATAGAGCACATCCATTCTTATATAGCATCACATCCTTCGTTGTATAGCAGCACAATCTTCTTGTTATAGTAGGCACATCCTCTTATATAGTAGCACTCTTCAGTATAGTCAGCTCCGTCTTATACGGCATCACTTATTTTCATAGTGGTCTTAAGTTCTTTGTTTAAGTTCAGGTCAGATTGGTCAGGTCAAGTCAGTTAGGTTAATTTTAGGTTCGGTTAGGTTAGGTTAGGTAGGTTAGGTCAGGTTAGGTAGGTTAGGTTAGGTTAGGTTAGGTAGGTTAGGTTAGGTTAGGTCAGGTTAGGTCAGGTTAGGGTTAGGTTAGGTTAGGTTAGGTCAGGTTAGGTTAGGTTAGGTTATGTCTAGGTTATATTAGGTAGGTTAGGTTAGGTTAGGTTAGGTTAGGTTAGGGTTAGGTTAGGTTAGGTTAGGTTAGGTTAGGTTAGGGTTAGGTTAGGTTAGGTTAGGTTAGGTTAGGTTAGGTTAGGTTAGGTTAGGTTAGGTCAGGTTAGGTCAGGTTAGGGTTAGGTTAGGTTAGGTTAGGTTGTCGTGGGGTTCGAAAGGAGGTAATGAGGGTTGAAGATATACACACTTGTTGGATGGTAACAATAATTGTCAGACTGTTGTAAGGGAGCCCAACCTGCCGTGTGTTGTCTGGTTGACCTATGCGTGGACTGAGGAAGTTACAGAGGTACTCGCGCACACATGCGCATCACGTGACGTCACACAAACTGGTCCCTAGGCCTAGTAAAAGGGATCATATATATAAAACATATGGATGGTACTATGATACTCAGATAAGCTATACAACACATGTAAGGGGGATCAGCAACTATGCTGACAAGGTTAGGTCAGGTCAGGTCAGGCTAGGTTATGTTAGGTTACGTTAGGTTAGGTTAGGTCAGTGATAGGTTAGGTTAGATTACATTATGTTAGGTCAGGTTAGGTTAGGTTAGGTCAGGTTAGGTTAAGTTAAGGGTTAGGTTAGGTTAGGTGAGGTTAGGTTAGGCTAGGGTTAGGTTAGGTTAGGTTAGGTTAGGTTAGGTTAGGTTAGGTTAGGTTAGGTTAGGTCAGATTAGGTTAGGTTAGGTTAGGTCAGGTTAGGTTAAGTTAAGGGTTAGGTTAGGTTAGGTGAGGTTAGGGTAGCAGGTTAGGTTAGGTTAGGTTAGGTTAGGTTAAGTTAGGTTAGGTAGGTTAGGTCAGGTTAGGTTAAGTTAAGGGCTAGGTTAGGTTTGGTGGAGGTTGAGGTTAGGTAGGTTTAGGTTTAGGTTAGGTTAGGTTAGGTTAGGTTAGGTTAGGTTAGGTTAGGTTAGGTTAAGTTAGGTTAGGTTAGGTTAGGTCAGGTTAGGTTAAGTTAAGGGTTAGGTTAGGTTAGGTGAGGTTAGGTTAGGCTAGGGTTAGGTTAGGTTAGGTCAGGTCAAGTTAGGTCAGGTCAGGTCAAGTTAGGTCAAGTTAAGGTTACTTTCTGCAGTGACAAAATCCTATAATTAACGGCAAATTATGAAATAACGAGAAGACGCTAAAATTTCTTCTAATATCACTTGTAGTGATATTTGTTGGGTAGGAAAAATAATGTTATTAGTACTAATAAACGTAGTAATAGTAGTAGCAGTAGCAATAATAGTAATAGTAGTAGTGGCAGTAAGAATAGTAGTAGTAGTAGTGGTAATAGTAGTAGTGGCAGTAAGAATAGTAGTAGTAGTAGTGGTAATAGTAGTAGTGGCAGTAAGAATAGTAGTAGTAGTAGTAGTAATAGTAGTAATAGTATCAGTGACTTAAGAAATCGTAATGACGGCAGTGAAGGGACTTGAGCTAGAGTTCGTCACGGCCACGCTAGCTGGAGATTCGTCTGTAAAAACTTGCATTTGTGGTCACAGAGGTGCCTGTGCTAACTTTCCTATGGTGTAGAAATATACCTAGTTGGATGAATCTTATTGTGGCTAGCTGGTCTAGTGGCTAGCGCGACGGGCTGGAGTTTCAATCCCGGCCGGGGGTATGGTTTAATAGTATCAGTACTAGTAGTGGTAGTAGTAGTAGTGCTTGTAGTAATAGTATTAGTACTGGTAGTAATAGTATTAGTAATAGTATTAGTAATAGTATTAGTAACAGTGTTAGTAATAGTACTAGTTGTAGTAATAGTAGTACTAGTAGAAGTAGTAATGGTAGTAATAGTACTAGTAGATGTCGTAATAGTACTAGTAATATTTGTTAGGTAAGACACATATGCAACAGTTAGGTATCTTTATTTCGAAACGTTTCGAAATAAAGATACCTAACTGTTGCATATGTATCTTACCTAACAATCTGTCGGTATTTTATACCATTTTAATGTTCACTAGTAATATTTCCAAGTATTTCTCAGCTACTCACAGCTATAAATAATTATTTACAGAAGTAATTATACAGTGTGTACTAAAGAAGAGCTGAGAAATACATGAGAAATATATTCCTGCTTTATGAGTAAGATTTACAGAAATAATGAATAGTGTAACAGCACACTGCGATTGTATCTAAGCTTCTCCAATAAAAGCAACAACAAGACATCTCGCCAACAGCTTTCCTGTTTACCATGCGCTAAACACATTCACTTTCCCACGCTGGCATCCTGACATCAGCCAAGTGTTGAGGCAGGTGGAGGAGGAGAGTTCTTCCTGGCTTCTCCTTCCCCCTCCTTCCCTCCTTCCGTCCTTCGCCGGCTGTCCTTTGTATGCAACTATGTCAATTAACGTAGTGTAGAGATTTTCGCCAGGATAGTCTAGTGATCTGGCCTCTTTGATAATTTTACGAAATGCGATACAGCTTAGTACTGCCCAGATTATCTTAAGTGGAACAATATTGGGCGTTACAAAGTGCAAGTGACTCTGGTTGTCGAAAGACGAGTGCAAGTATGTTTTTTTGGGCAACAATGTACTGTAGTTTTAAAATGTCGAAATGCTGTTGCAAGAAACAATCTGTATTGTTTCCATAATAAGTCGAAATTTTTGGTTCACCCCCTCGTTTCTTTATCTTTTCTCTCTACTGATAATTTTGGTTGCTCCACTGTGGAGATATCGTCATAAGAATTCCGCTGTATATGGAACACGTCATCCTGAGAAAGGGTAATTCCCAGGTGACGGTAACTCTATCCCTCCTGCAACGAGAACTTTGATGATCCCGTAGCTACTGAACCTTTCGTTCAGTACTTTACGATATCCTCTTTGTCCTACCCAAGTCTCCCAGCTCAAGCTGACAGACTGTATCACTCTGAATGAAATTCACCTGTGTGTTGGATTATGACATAGATAGCTTGCGTTCCCACTGTGTAACTATCACATAGAATTGGGTAGCAGCACATTGCTGATGTATTCAGTTTTGTTTAATAAAAGCACACTGGGGTGTCACATAGGTTACTGAGAAGAGGATCCGATTAACAATCTCAAGGTCCTGGACTCGATTCCCTAGCACAGAAAAATGTTTGGATGTTTCCTTACTCTGCTGCTGCCCTTACCTACCTAGCAGTAAAAACTGGTGCCTGCTGATAAGCAGACTACTGTGGGTTACATACAGGGGTAAATATGTTAGAATACTGAAGTATTCTAACGTATTATTCAAGTGTTGGGTAAAAGATATCAGTGTCAGACAAGATGGCATAAACCTTGGTAATAAATACCGACAAGTTGGTTTAGAAAGACACGTAAGCAAACACTATAACATATAGTGTATGTTAGAAGTGATCAAGATCCCAGGGCCGAAACGTTTCTAATAAATATGTTATAGTGTTTGCTTACGTGTCTTTCTAAACCAAAAGATATCAGTATATCACCCCTCCCTCTCCATACCCTCTATCTTTACTCTCCCTCCTTCAATCCACACCATTCCCTTTTCTTTCTCTACCCTCATTCCCTTCACATCCCTCTCCCCCTCGTTGTCCTTCCCCTCTCCCACACCTTTTTTGTTTGTACACTGAACATAAACCCAGTAAAAAAACACTAAGATTTCCTGAGATTATTTTGACAAGCTAAGACGTGTTATCCTTCCTCAACTCATTCCGAATATCTTAGAATTAATCAGTGTTTATGTACGTAGCTTTAGTAATGAGAAACTTACGACTGACAGCTGACAAGGAATCACTTGGAAATATAAACACATATGCAGTATAATGTGATCCTTTATTGACTACGTTTCGCCCACCCAGTGGGCTTTTTCAAGTCAAGTAGTTCTGTTTGTGACATGAAAAAGCCCACTGTGTGGGCGAAACGTAGTCAATAAAGGATCACATTATACTGCATATGTGTTTATATTTCCATTGTGTCGGTATTTTATACCATTTATTTCCAAGGAATCACTTGTCGGTCAGAGCTTAGAAGAGATCATATGACATTTCTCTATACCTGGAGTATACCTGGAGAGGGTTTCGGGGGTCAACACCAGGCCTCGTGGTGTACCAGGGTCTGATCTACCAGGCTGTTGACCACGATAAAGAATTTGATATTATTTACTTAGATTTTAGTAAGGCTTTTGATAGAGTTCCGCACCAAAGACTGTTAAAGAAAGTGGCAGCTCATGGCATTGGGGAAAAAGTGCTCTCGTGGATCGAGTCATGGCTCACAGACAGGAAGTAGTGTCCATAAATGGGGTTAAATCCGAGTGGGGATCTGTAACAAGTGGCGTTCCACAGGGATCAGTCTTGGGCCCGTTGTTGTTTATAATATATATCAATGATCTTGATGAGGGAATTACTAGTGATATTAGCAAATTCGCCGATGACACGAAGATAGGAAGGATAATTGATTCAAACGTAGATGTTAGGGAACTTCAGGCGGATTTAAACAAACTCTATTCTGGGTCAGAAAATTGGCAGATGCAGTTCAGTGCAGATAAATGCAAGGTTCTGAAGCTCGGGAGTGCCCATAACCCTAGTACTTATAAGTTAAATGATGTAGAACTTAGCCATACAGATTGCGAAAAGAACTTGGGGGTTATGGTGAGCAGCAACCTTAAACCAAGACAGCAATGCCTAAGCGTACGTATTAAGGCAAATAGATTATTGGGATTTATATCAAGAAGTGTAAGCAACAGAAGTCCAGAGGTCATACTGCAGCTTTATACATCATTAGTAAGGCCTCACCTAGATTATGCAGCTCAATTCTGGTCTCCATATTACAGAATGGACATAAATTCGTTAGTAAACATTCAGCGTAGAATGGCTAAATTAATACATAGCATTAGAAATCTTCCTTACGAAGAAAGATTGAAGACTCTTAAGTTACATTCACTTGTTAGACGAAGAATGAGGGGAGACCTGATCGAAGTGTATAAGTGGAAGATGGGTATTAATAAAGGGGATATTAACAAGGTCTTGAGGATATCTCTCCAAGAGAGAACCCGCAGTAATGAATTTAAATTAGACAAGTTTAGATTTAGAAAGGACATAGGAAAGTATTGGTTTGGAAATAGGGTAGTTGATGAGTGGAGCAGTCTACCTAGTTGGGTTATTGAGGCTAGAACTTTGGGTAGTTTAAAATTTAGGTTGGATAAATACATGAGTTAGAGGGGTTGGATTTGAGTGGGACTTGCAAATCAGAGCTTATTTCTTGGGTGGCATTGAAAATTGGGTTGGGCAAATGTTTTGTTAGTGGGATGAATTGTAAAGGACCTGCCTAGTATGGGCCAACAGGCCTGCTGCAGTGATCCTCCTTTCTTATGTTCTTATGTTCTTATGCTGTTATTGCTGGCCGCACGCAAACCGACGTACGAACCACAGCCCGGTTGGTCAGGTACTGACTTTAGGTACCTGTCCAGTGCCTTCTTGAAGACAGGGGTCTATTGGTAATCCCCCCTAAGTATGCTGGGAGGCAGTTGAACAGTCTTGGGCCCCTGACACTTATTGTGTTGTCTCTCAATGTACACGTGACACCCCTGTTTTTCATTGGGGGGATGTTGCATCTCCTGCCGAGTTTTTTTTGTTTTCATAGGGAGTGATTTTCGTGTGCAAGTTTGGTACTAATCCCTCTAGGATTTTCCAAGTTGATAAATTAGACACATGTGCAACTCTTGGGTATCTTTATTAAGGAAACGTTTCGCCACACAGTGGCTTCATCAGTTCATACACAGGAGAAGCTTGAATTCTTGATTCTACTCAAGATTGATGGACTGACCACATCGACTCAAGGTTGAGGGACTGATTACCTCATTCTCCTCCTGTTCTTCAAGCTTCTCCTGTGTATGGACTGAAGAAGCCACTGTGTGGCGAAACGTTTCCTTAATAAAGATACCCAAGAGTTGCACATGTGATGAATGGTTTGAAAAACCGACAAACTGAAGATTGAGACACTTATGCAGCATATGGGAATCTTTATTCAGGAAACGTTTCCCCACACAGTGGCTTCATCAGTCCAATACAAAGAGGAAGGCGTAAGGAGAGGAGGAGTATGAGGTAATCAGTCCCTCAGCCTGGAGTCGATGTGTTCAGTCCATCAATCTTGTAGAATGAAGCCACTGTGTGGCGAAACGTTTCCTGAATAAAGATTCCCATATGCTGCATAAGTGTCTCAATCTTCAGTTGCACATGTGTCTAATTTATCAACGTGTCGGTTCTTTGAACCATTCATCTACAACGATTTTCCAAGTGTATATAATCATGTATCTCTTTCGCCTACGTTCCAGGGAATACAAATCATGGGACTTCAACCGTTCCCAGTAACTATAGTTCATATGCTGTGAGAACTTGTTTCACAAGTCAGTGGAGAATCAATGATGAGGATAGAGGAATGTCCTTCAGAAAGGTACAAAGGTAATAAAATTACTATCGGTAACCGCCTTGTGGTATAATAATTGCCCAGAGATACTGGCTGCAGATATAAGAAGTTTTGCTGGAGTAATGGTAGATATTTTTCAAGAAAAATAGTCAGCTATCAGAGCTTGATTGATAGTAATGTAATCCTGCTTGAGGCTAACCGCAACAGTCTAGTCAACCAGGTAGTCAACAAAGAAGTCTTGACTTCGGACCGGGTTCCGAGAGAAGAAGAATCCTCGAAATCAGTTAGAGGTATGACATAGGTTAGGGGGATCACAGAGTGAGTGGTGATTGAACCCATGGCAGGAGAGCTCTAAAACTCACTAACCACGGAGCTCAAGTCCCACCCACTCCCTGATTTGTTTCTAGTACGGCTGGAAAATATTAGGGACGTGTTTCCATAAGACACCTGTTGTCCCTGTTCACCCATTAGTATATAACGGGTACCTGGGTGTTAGTGGACTGGTGTGGGTCGCATCCTGGGACAAAACTGACCTAATCTGCGGGAAATGCTCAGCATAACAAGTGACTTTCTAGAGAGTAGTATGTCACTATTGTCAGCTATGGTCTGAAGAATTGAGTCACTTATGCAACATATGGGAATCTTTATTGAAGAAACGTTTCGCCACACAGTGGCTTCATCAGTCCAATACAAAGTAGAAATGGGTAAGGGGAGTAGAAGTATGAGGTAATCAGTCCCTCAACCTGGATTCGATGTGTTCAGTCCATCACTCTTGTACATCACTCTTACTACAAGAGTGATGGACTGAACACATCGAATCCAGGTTGAGGGACTGATTACCTCATACTTCTACTCCCCTTACCCATTTCTACTTTGTATTGGACTGATGAAGCCACTGTGTGGCGAAACGTTTCTTCAATAAAGATTCCCATGTGTTGCATAAGTGTCTCAATTCTTCAACTTGTCGGTTTTCAAAACCATTCATCACAGCTATGGTCTGTGTACCTTGTATATGTACTGGTAGAAATAAATATTATTATTATATTATTACTACTCTCGTGAGTTACAGCGATGTTGTAAATCCCAATTTATAGAAATTATTAGTTAAAATACGTAAAGAATAGGAGACATTATAACTTGTGCAAGAAAGGTATAAAATACCGACAATATGAAAGTTAAGACACATGTGCAACATCTGGATATCTTTATTGTAGACGTTTCGCCATCCAGTGGCTTTATCAATACAGATTCTAGGACATAATAGGAAGACAGTAGAACTATATACAAAAGATGAGGTAATCAGTCCCTCGGCCTTGGAGTTAGTGTTCACAGCATCGTGGTGGAGGAGAGTCTGGAGCAAAGACAAGAAGACTGGCGCTTTTTATAGGCGTCAGTGGAAGGGACGGGCAGCAGACGAGGGCAGTCACTGGTAGGCGTGATTCCCCAGTGGAAGTAGGTCCTTCCCAAAGAGATGGGTTAGTTGTAGCAGCCGTGAAGAAGGTCTTGTAGATGTCCTCTGAACCAAGATTCCATGATGTTGCAGTGTCTGACAAGTTGTGCAAGAAAGGTATAAAATACCGACAATATGAAAGTTAAGACACATGTGCAACATCTGGATATCTTTATTGTAGACGTTTCGCCATCCAGTGGCTTTATCAATACAGATTCTAGGACATAATAGGAAGACAGTAGAACTATATACAAAAGATGAGGTAATCAGTCCCTCGGCCTTGGAGTTAGTGTTCACAGCATCGTGGTGGAGGAGAGTCTGGAGCAAAGACAAGAAGACTGGCGCTTTTTATAGGCGTCAGTGGAAGGGACGGGCAGCAGACGAGGGCAGTCACTGGAAGGCGGGATTCCCCCAGTGGAAGTAGGTCCTTCCCAAAGAGATGGGTTAGTTGTAGCAGCCGTGAAGAAGGTCTTGTAGATGTCCTCTGAACCAAGATTCCATGATGTTGCAGTGTCTGACAAGTTGTGCAAGAAAGGTATAAAATACCGACAATATGAAAGTTAAGACACAATGTGCAACATCTGGATATCTTTATTGAGACGTTTCGCCATCCAGTGGCTTTATCAATACAGATTCTAGGACATAATAGGAAGACAGTAGAACTATATACAAAAGATGAGGTAATCAGTCCCTGGGCCTTGGAGTTAGTGTTCACAGCATCGTGGTGGAGGAGAGTCTGGAGCAAAGACAAGAAGACTGGCGCTTTTTATAGGCGTCAGTGGAAGGGACGGGCAGCAGACGAGGCAGTCACTGGTAGGGCGGGATTCCCCAGTGGAAGTAGGTCCTTCCCAAAGAGATGGGTTAGTTGTAGCAGCCGTGAAGAAGGTCTTGTAGATGTCCTCTGAACCAAGATTCCATGATGTTGCAGTGTCTGACAAGTTGTGCAAGAAAGGTATAAAATACCGACAATATGAAAGTTAAGACACATGTGCAACATCTGGATATCTTTATTGTAGACGTTTCGCCATCCAGTGGCTTTATCAATACAGATTCTAGGACATAATAGGAAGACAGTAGAACTATATACAAAAGATGAGGTAATCAGTCCCTCGGCCTTGGAGTTAGTGTTCACAGCATCATGGTGGAGGAGAGTCTGGAGCAAAGACAAGAAGACTGGCGCTTTTTATAGGCGTCAGTGGAAGGGACGGGCAGCAGACGAGGGCAGTCACTGGTAGGCGGGATTCCCCAGTGGAAGTAGGTCCTTCCCAAAGAGATGGGTTAGTTGTAGCAGCCGTGAAGAAGGTCTTGTAGATGTCCTCTGAACCAAGATTCCATGATGTTGCAGTGTCTGACAAGTTGTGCAAGAAAGGTATAAAATACCGACAATATGAAAGTTAAGACACATGTGCAACATCTGGATATCTTTATTGTAGACGTTTCGCCATCCAGTGGCTTTATCAATACAGATTCTAGGACATAATAGGAAGACAGTAGAACTATATACAAAAGATGAGGTAATCAGTCCCTCGGCCTTGGAGTTAGTGTTCACAGCATCGTGGTGGAGGAGAGTCTGGAGCAAAGACAAGAAGACTGGCGCTTTTTATAGCGTCAGTGGAAGGGACGGGCAGCAGACGAGGGCAGTCACTGGTAGGCGGGATTCCCCAGTGGAAGTAGCTCCTTCCCAAAGAGATGGGTTAGTTGTAGCAGCCGTGAAGAAGGTCTTGTAGATGTCCTCTGAACCAAGATTCCATCTCTTTGGGAAGGACCTACTTCCACTGGGGAATCCCGCCTACCAGTGACTGCCCTCGTCTGCTGCCCGTCCCTTCCACTGACGCCTATAAAAAAGCGCCAGTCTTCTTGTCTTTGCTCCAGACTCTCCTCCACCACGATGCTGTGAACACTAACTCCAAGGCCGAGGGACTGATTACCTCATCTTTTGTATATAGTTCTACTGTCTTCCTATTATGTCCTAGAATCTGTATTGATAAAGCCACTGGATGGCGAAACGTCTACAATAAAGATATCCAGATGTTGCACATGTGTCTTAACTTTCATATTGTCGGTATTTTATACCTTTCTTGCACAACTTGTCAGACACTGCAACATCATGGAATCTTGGTTCAGAGGACATCTACAAGACCTTCTCACGGCTGCTACAACTAACCCATCTCTTTGGGAAGGACCTACTTCCACTGGGGAATCCCGCCTACCAGTGACTGCCCTCGTCTGCTGCCCGTCCCTTCCACTGACGCCTATAAAAAGCGCCAGTCTTCTTGTCTTTGCTCCAGACTCTCCTCCACCACGATGCTGTGAACACTAACTCCAAGGCCGAGGGACTGATTACCTCATCTTTTGTATATAGTTCTACTGTCTTCCTATTATGCCCCTAGAATCTGTATTGATAAAGCCACTGGATGGCGAAACGTCTACAATAAAGATATCCAGATGTTGCACATGTGTCTTAACTTTCATATTGTCGGTATTTTATACCTTTCTTGCACAACTTGTCAGACACTGCAACATCATGGAATCTTGGTTCAGAGGACATCTACAAGACCTTCTTCAGGGCTGCTACAACTAACCCATCTCTTTGGGAAGGACCTACTTCCCACTGGGGAATCCCGCCTACCAGTGACTGCCCTCGTCTGCTGCCCGTCCCTTCCACTGACGCCTATAAAAAGTGCCAGTCTTCTTGTCTTTGCTCCAGACTCTCCTCCACCACAATGCTGTGAACACTAACTCCAAGGCCGAGGGACTGATTACCTCATCTTTTGTATATAGTTCTACTGTCTTCCTATTATGTCCTAGAATCTGTATTGATAAAGCCACTGGATGGCGAAACGTCTACAATAAAGATATCCAGATGTTGCACATGTGTCTTAACTTTCATATTGTCGGTATTTTATTACCTTTCTTGCACAACTTGTCAGACACTGCAACATCATGGAATCTTGGTTCAGAGGACATCTACAAGACCTTCTTCACGGCTGCTACAACTAACCCATCTCTTTGGGAAGGACCTACTTCCACTGGGGAATCCCGCCTACCAGTGACTGCCCTCGTCTGCTGCCCGTCCCTTCCACTGACGCCTATAAAAAAGCGCCAGTCTTCTTGTCTTTGCTCCAGACTCTCCTCCACCACGATGCTGTGAACACTAACTCCAAGGCCGAGGGACTGATTACCTCATCTTTTGTATATAGTTCTACTGTCTTCCTATTATGTCCTAGAATCTGTATTGATAAAGCCACTGGATGGCGAAACGTCTACAATAAAGATATCCAGATGTTGCACATGTGTCTTAACTTTCATATTGTCGGTATTTTATACCTTTCTTGCACAACTTGTCAGACACTGCAACATCATGGAATCTTGGTTCAGAGGACATCTACAAGACCTTCTTCACGGCTGCTACAACTAACCCATCTCTTTGGGAAGGACCTACTTCCACTGGGGAATCCCGCCTACCAGTGACTGCCCTCGTCTGCTGCCCGTCCCTTCCACTGACGCCTATAAAAAGCGCCAGTCTTCTTGTCTTTGCTCCAGACTCTCCTCCACCACGATGCTGTGAACACTAACTCCAAGGCCGAGGGACTGATTACCTCATCTTTTGTATATAGTTTCTACTGTCTTCCTATTATGTCCTAGAATCTGTATTGATAAAGCCACTGGATGGCGAAACGTCTACAATAAAGATATCCAGATTTTGCACATGTGTCTTAACTTTCATATTGTCGGTATTTTATCCCTTTTCTTGCACAACTTGTCAGACACTGCAACATCATGGAATCTTGGTTCAGAGGACATCTACAAGACCTTCTTCACGGCTGCTACAACTAACCCATCTTTTTGGGGAAAGGGACCTACTTCCACTGGGGAATCCCGCCTACCAGTGACTGCCCTCGTCTGCTGCCCGTCCCTTCCACTGACGCCTATAAAAAGCGCCAGTCTTCTTGTCTTTGCTCCAGACTCTCCTCCACCACGATGCTGTGAACACTAACTCCAAGGCCGAGGGACTGATTACCTCATCTTTTGTATATAGTTCTACTGTCTTCCTATTATGTCCTAGAATCTGTATTGATAAAGCCACTGGATGGCGAAACGTCTACAATAAAGATATCCAGATGTTGCACATGTGTCTTGACATTATAACTGTCTGGATTAATGATTGACTCACCAATATAATACAATGAGTGACTTTATCCTGGGAAGTTCATGACTGAGGCAACAAGTGGAGTCCCTCGAGGCTCAACCTTTCTCCAATTTTGCTCAAAATTTACATAAATGATTCTGAAACGGAGTTAATATAAAAATAGCAAAGAATATGCCGCAAACAGCCAAATGTAAAAATATTCACAAGTTAAATACGTTGTTGCAGAAATCTGAGATATTAATAACTGACTTAAATACTGATAAATATAAAATGGTACCATGTGGATAGTACAGTTTTAAACGTGAAAACCCACTTGAAAAGTTTACACTTTGTGGTTTATATATTACAAAATATTAATTAAAAAAAAGCCACTAGCATACCTAGGCATTTCGGACAGATGAGAAAGACCTTGGAGTGGTCATTAGCAGTAACCTCAGCTACACTGAACAATGTCTAGCTGTAAGCAGCATGACGTTCCTTGTAAGCTACACCTTCAAAATCTTTCGTTTATAGCTTCAGAATGCCTTAGCCGATCGGCTTCAACTTTTCAACCCCGGTCAACTATTATTAAGTGAAGGTTCGTGGAAGAGTTGAGAGGTACAGATGCCCTCTGTTAAGCTTTACGCAGACCATTTCCGAAATTATTTTCCAGGAGAAAGCTTCCAAAATATCAACACTGGTGAATCCTACGTAGATTGGTGTTTATAAGAACATAAGAACATAAGAAAGAAGGAACACTGCAACAGGCCTACTGACCCATGCGGAGCAGGTCTATGTCCTTCCCCCCCGGATTAGCCCAATGACCCACCCAGTCTGGTCACCTCCACTCAAGGAAGGGGCACGGCACCAGACCCAGTAGCACAAGCTAGTCAGGTTCAACTCACACCCACCCACACCCACTCATGTATTTATCTAACCTATTTTTAAAGCTACACAACGTTTTAGCCTCTATAACTGTACTCGGGAGTTTGTTCCACTCATCCACAACTCTATTACCAAACCAGTGCTTTCCTATATCCTTCCTGAATCTGAACTTTTCCAACTTGAAACCATTGTTGCGAGTCCTGTCGTGGCTAGAAATTTTCAGCACGCTATTTACATCCCCTTTATTTATTCCTGTTTTCCATTTATACACCTCGATCATATCCCCCCTAATTCTACGCCTTTCGAGAGAGTGCAGATTCAGGGCCTCAGTCTATCCTCATAGGGAAGATTTCTGATACATGGGATCAACTTTGTCATCCTCCTTTGTACGTTTTCCAGAGCATTTATATCCATTCTGTAATACGGTGACCAGAACTGAGCAGCATAATCTAAATGAGGCCTAACCAAGAATATATAGAGTTGAAGAACAACCTGAGGACTTCTATTATTTATACTTCTAGATATGAAGCCAAGAATTCTGTTAGCTTTATTGCGAACACTAATGCACTGTTGTCTTGGTTTTAGATTACTGCTAACCAGAACTCCTAAATCCTTTTCGCAATCAGTAGTATTAAGATCTATATTATTTAGTTTATATGTGGCATGGTTATTTACCTGTCCAACATTTAGAACTTTGCATTTGTCAATATTAAACTGCATCTGCCACTTCTCCGACCACTGCATCAGTCTATTCAAATCATGTTGTTAGGTAAGACACATATGCAACAGTTAGGTATCTTTATTATGAAACGTTTCGCCTACACAGTAGGCTTCTTCAGTCAAGTACAGAAAAGTTGATAGAAGCAGAAGATACTTGAAAACGATGTAATCAGTCCATCACCCTTAAAGTTTTGAGGTGGTCAGTCCCTCAGTCTGGAGAAGAGCATTGTTCCATAGTATGAAACAATATGGAGATGAAGTGACAGGATGGAGCTTTTTATAACGCCAAGAGGTGAGACGTAGGCCACTAGGAGAGGTAAGAACTCAGATGTTGAGAGGTCAGGTCCCTTTCAAATCCAGCCCGCTCTCACTAGTGGAAGTTGTCGAAGTTGATTGCAGGTCTGTACCAAGATACCCTTGTGTTGCAGTGTCTGACAGATTGAACATTTAAAATGGTATAAAATACCGACAGGTTGTTAGGTAAGACACATATGCAACAGTTAGGTATCTTTATTAAAGAAACGTTTCGCCTACTCAGTAGGCTTCTTCAGTCAAGTACAGAAAAGTTGATAGAAGCAGAAGACACTTGAAGACGATGTAATCAGTCCATCACCCTTAAAGTTTTGAGGTGGTCAGTCCCTCAGTCTGGAGAAGAGCAAATTTTTCCATAGTATGAAACAATAAAGGAGATGAAGTGACAGGATGGAGCTTTTTATAACGCCAAGAGGTGAGACGTAGGCCACTAGGAGAGGTAAGAACTCAGATGTTGAGAGGTCAGGTCCCTTTCAAATCCAGCCGCTCTCACTAGTGGAAGTTGTCGAAGTTGATTGCAGGTCTGTACCAAGATACCCTTTTTGTTGCAGTGTCTGACAGATTGAACATTAAAATGGTATAAAATACCGACAGGTTGTTAGGTAAGACACATATGCAACAGTTAGGTATCTTTATTATGAAACGTTTCGCCTACACAGTAGGCTTCTTCAGTCAAGTACAGAAAAGTTGATAGAAGGTGGCCTACGAATGTAAAGAGGAGCTTAGCACACCTTTGGCTAATCTTTTCAACATATCACTACAAACTGGCATGGTGCCAGATAGTGGAAAATGGCAAATGTGATACCTTTTTCAAAACAGGTGACAGGTCCTTAGCTTCGAACTATAGACCAATAAGCCTAACCTCCATAGTGGGAAAATTTATGGAATCAATAATTGCCGAGGCAGTTCGTAGCCATCTTGAAAAGCATAAATTAATCAACGAATCTCAGCATGGTTTTACAAAGGGGCGTTCCTGCCTTACGAATTTATTAACTTTTTTCACTAAGGTATTTGAGGAGGTAGATCATGGTAATGAATATGATATTGTGTATATAGGACTTCAGTAAGGCTTTTGACAGGGTCCCACATCAGAGACTATTGAGGAAAATTAAAGCACATGGAATAGGAGGAGAAATTTTTTCCTGGATAGAGGCATGGTTGACAAATAGGCAGCAGAGAGTTTGCATAAATGGGGAGAAATCAGAGTGGGGAAGCGTCACGAGCGGTGTTCCACAGGGGTCAGTGTTGGGCCCCCTGCTGTTCACAATCTACATAAACGACATAGATGAGGGCATAAAGAGCGACATCGGCAAGTTTGCCGATGACACCAAAATAGGCCGTCGAATTCATTCTGACGAGGACATCGAGCACTCCAGGAAGATTTGAATAGACTGATGCAGTGGTCGGAGAAGTGGCAGATGCAGTTTAATATAGACAAATGCAAAGTTCTAAATGTTGGACAGGACAATAACCATGCCACATATAAACTAAATAATGTAGATCTTAATATTACGGATTGCGAAAAAGATTTAGGAGTTCTGGTTAGCAGTAATCTGAAACCAAGACAACAGTGCATAAGTGTTCGCAATAAAGCTAATAGAATCCTTGGCTTCATATCAAGAAGCATAAATAATAGGAGTCCTCAGGTTGTTCTTCAACTCTATACATCCTTGGTTAGGCCTCATTTAGATTATGCTGCACAGTTTTGGTCACCGTATTACAGAATGGATATAAATTCTCTGGAAAATGTACAAAGGAGGATGACAAAGATGATCCCATGTATCAGAAACCTTCCCTATGAGGATAGACTAAGGGCCCTGAAACTGCACTCTCTAGAAAGACGTAGAATTAGGGGGGATATGATGAGGTGTATATAAATGGAAGACAGGAATAAATAAAGGGGATGTAAATAGTGTGCTGAAAATATCTAGCCTAGACAGGACTCGCAGCAATGGTTTTAAGTTGGAAAAATTCAGATTCAGGAAGGATATAGGAAAGTACTGGTTTGGTAATAGAGTTGTGGATGAGTGGAACAAACTCCCAAGTACCGTTATAGAGGCCAGAACGTTGTGTAGCTTTAAAAATAGGTTGGATAAATACATGAGTAGATGTGGGTGGGTGTGAGTTAGACCTGATAGCTTGTGCTAACAGGTCGGTTGCCGTGTTCCTCCCTTAAGTCAATGTGACCTGACCTGACTAGGTTGGGTGCATTGGCTTAAGCCGGTAGAGACTTGGACCTGCCTCGCATGGGCCAGTAGGCCTTCTGCAGTGTTCCTTCGTTCTTATGTTCTTATGTTCTTATGTCTCACCTCTTGGCGTTATAAAAAGCTCCATCCTGTCACTTCATCTCCATATTGTTTCATACTATGGAACAATGCTCTTCTCCAGACTGAGGGACTGACCACCTCAAAACTTTAAGGGTGATGGACTGATTACATCGTTTTCAAGTATCTTCTGCTTCTATCAACTTTTCTGTACTTGACTGAAGAAGCCTACTGTGTAGGCGAAACGTTTCATAATAAAGATACCTAACTGTTGCATATGTGTCTTACCTAACAACCTGTCGGTATTTTATACCATTTTAATGTTCAATCTGTCAGACACTGCAACACAAGGGTATCTTGGTACAGACCTGCAATCAACTTCGACAACTTCCACTAGTGAGAGCGGCTGGATTTGAAAGGGACCTGACCTCTCAACATCTGAGTTCTTACCTCTCCTAGTGGCCTACGTCTCACCTCTTGGCGTTATAAAAAGCTCCATCCTGTCACTTCATCTCCATATTGTTTCATACTATGGAACAATGCTCTTCTCCAGACTGAGGGACTGACCACCTCAAAACTTTAAGGGTGATGGACTGATTACATCGTTTTCAAGTATCTTCTGCTTCTATCAACTTTTCTGTACTTGACTGAAGAAGCCTACTGTGTAGGCGAAACGTTTCATAATAAAGATACCTAACTGTTGCATATGTGTCTTACCTAACAACCTGTCGGTATTTTATACCATTTTAATGTTCAATCTGTCAGACACTGCAACACAAGGGTATCTTGTACAGACCTGCAATCAACTTCGACAACTTCCACTAGTGAGAGCGGCTGGATTTGAAAGGGACCTGACCTCTCAACATCTGAGTTCTTACCTCTCCTAGTGGCCTACGTCTCACCTCTTGGCGTTATAAAAAGCTCCATCCTGTCACTTCATCTCCATATTGTTTCATACTATGGAACAATGCTCTTCTCCAGACTGAGGGACTGACCACCTCAAAACTTTAAGGGTGATGGACTGATTACATCGTTTTCAAGTATCTTCTGCTTCTATCAACTTTTCTGTACTTGACTGAAGAAGCCTACTGTGTAGGCGAAACGTTTCATAATAAAGATACCTAACTGTTGCATATGTGTCTTACCTAACAACCTGTCGGTATTTTATACCATTTTAATGTTCTATTCAAATCATCCTGGAGTGCTCTGTCCTCATTAGAATGAATTAGACGACCTATTTTGGTGTCATCAGCAAATTTGCTTATGTCGCTATTTATTCCCTCATTTATGTCGTTTATGTAAATTGTGAACAACAATGGGCCCAACACTGACCCCTGAGGAACACCGCTTGTGACGTGACCCCATTCTGATTTCTCCCCATTATGGAAAGTGTAGGCGCCATTTTTTGTCACTTTTAATCTAGAAATTGTATAGTAAAACTTTGGATATTGTAATATGAATACGCTTCCTGAAGCGAGGTTTCTTGATGCTGGTGAAGGGCTCTTGATCCAAGGAATTGGACTTGCTCGCCTCGTCCTTGGACTGACTCTGAATGTCTCCCATTCCACAGTCCTACACGACCTCCACGAGTTTATCAGTTTCTCATTTTTTTTTTTAAATAAAAGAAGCGTAAAGAACATCAATCTTCAATGTTGATGATTAATATGAATGGATAAAACTATTTTCGGGTATAGGTTGTGTAGGTGCCAAAAATTTGTTAGTTTCTGTCTATTAGCGGGAGAATGCATCATCGGGTCAGCTTGAAACTTTGAATGCTGATAAGTTTTTCCTCCGAAGGAAGATTTTGCCTTGATTTTCAGTTAACAAATCCCCGGGCCCCTGAGAACTGTTTCAAGGTTATAAAGGACTATAAGGAGATTTGTTAATCTTTTCAACATATCACTACAAAAAGTGCCAGATAAGTGGAAAATGGGAAATGAGATACCTATTTACAGACCTATCAGAGACCAAATTTAAAACCTAACCTCCTTTGTGAGAAAAATTGATGGAATCAATAATTGCCGGGGCTATTAAAAGTCACCTTGAAACACAAACTGATCAATAAATCTCAGCACGGTTTTACAAAGAGGTGTTCCTGCCTTAAGAATTCACTAATTGTTTTCACTTGGGTATTCATGGTAATGAATATATTATGGCCCTTCGTTAAGGGCTTTTGATAACGTTCCACACTTAAGATAGTTGAGGAAAATGAAGGCACACGGAATAGGAGGGGATTATTTTTTCCTTGATAGAGGCGTGGTTGACATATAAGCAACAGAGTTTTCATAAAGGGGGAAAAAAAATCAGAGTGGGAAAAGCGTCACAAGCGGTGTTCCACAAGGGTCATTTTTGGACCCTTTTCGTTGTTCAAAATTTATATAAACATCATAGATGGGAAAATAAATAGCGACATAAGCAAGTTTCCCCGATGACACTAAATAGGGCGTCAGATTAATTCTCAAAAGGGACACTAAAAATCACTGCAGGACAAATAGTAATAGATAAAAGGACACAAGTCCATCCACTAAGTACATTTTTAAACTGGACACGTTTCAATCGTGAATCTTTGTCATTCCAAATGATGCAAGAGAATGAGAGAACACAGTTCAGTGTATTTCTTTAGTAGAGAAAGTAGTAATCTGCTATCACCAATATACGCACTATGTTCTCTCCATCTCTTGTACGGTTTGGAGTGGCCAATATCCACGACTGAACGGTATTCAATAAAGATGTGCCCTTTCATTCATATTCTTAGTAACGTTATATTTTCTACTTCTGTATAGGAATAGAGTAGACAGCAAGCACCTCAGAAGTGATACATGGTTTAAAAAAACGACAAGTTGAAGATTGAAACACTTATGCAACATATGACAATCTTTATTGAGGAAACGTTTCGCCACACAGTGACTTCATCATCTGTCAGACACCGCAGCATCATGAGATCTGGATACAAAGAATTTTTCAATGTTGTCCAACCTTTGGACAAAGACCTACTTCGACTAGTGGATGGTACCACTATGACCCCGCCTCCATCTGCTTCACGTCACCTCACTACAGTATATAAGCCACGTCTACGGCCCTATGCTGTACATTCTACAAGATTGATGGACTGAACACATCGACTCCAGGTTGAGGGACTGATTACCTCATTCTCCTCCTCTCCTTACGCCTTCCTCTTTGTATTGGACTGATGAAGCCACTGTGTGGCGAAACGTTTCCTGAATAAAGAAATTTCCCCTATGCTGCATAAGTGTCACAATCTTCAACTTGTCGGTTTTTTTAAACCATTCATCACAACTGTCAGACACAGCAGCATCATGGGATCCTTGTTACAAAGAATTCTTCAACACTTGTTCAACCTTCGGACGAAGACCTACTTCGGGCTAGTGGATGGTACCACTATGACCCCGCCTTTCCCCCTGCTTCAAAGTCACCTCAAATACAGTATATAAGCCACGTCTACGGCCCATGCTGTACATTCTACAAATTGATGGACTGAACACATCGACTCCAGGTTGAGGGACTGATTACCTCATTCTCCTCCTCTCCTTACGCCTTCCTCTTTGTATTGGGCTGATGAAGCCACGTGTGGCGAAACGTTTCCTGAATAAAGGATTCCCATATGCTGCATAAGTGTCACAATCTTCAACTTGTCGGTTTTTCAAACCATTCATCACAACTGTCAGACACTGCAGCATCATGGGATCTTCTTACAAAAAATTTCTTCAACACTTGTTCAACCTTTGGACGAAGACCTACTTCGACTAGTGGGGTACCACTATGACCCCGCCTCCATCTGCTTCAAGTCACCTCACTACAATATATAAGCCACGTCTACGGCCCTATGCTGTACATTCTACAAGATTGATGGACTGAACACATCGACTCCAGGCTGAGGGAACTGATTACCTCAAACTCCTCCTCTCCTTACACCTTTCTGCTTTGTATTGGATGACAAAGCCACTGTGTGGCGAAACGTGTCTAAAATCTTCAACATGACCGGGAGAATTTGTTGGGGATGCAATCAACTCACTTCTGTAAACAAATCTGGAAGAACATTAAGAACACAAGAACGGACGAACAACTGTAGCAGGCCCATTGGCCCATTATAGGCAGATTTTTCTCAACCCAAATCCCCAAATAAAAAATAAGTGTCCATTCCATTTTTGGCTCCCAAGGAAAAAGTTTTGTAACCATATTAACTCGTGTACAAGCCCAAACTAAAAGTCTAAGCCCTTAAGAAAAGCGTCTCGCTTTTAGGGATTAACTTCCCATGGGTTCACCCCCCACCCGTTCTCTGCTATACGGGACAACTTGCAGGGGTTCAGCCCCCACCCGTTCTCTGTTTTTTAGGGACAAATTTGCAGGGTTCAGCCCCCACCCGTTCTCTGTTTTATAGGGACAAACTTGCCATGGGTTCAGCCCCACCCTTTTCCTGCTTTTTAGGGGCTAATTCCCATGGGATCAGCCCCCACCGTTTCTGCTTTATAGGGGACTAACTTCCCAAGGGGTTCAGCCCACCTTTCCCTTTGTTTTACGGGACTAACTTGCCAGGGGTTCAGCCCCATCCGTTCTCTGCTTTATCGGGACTAACTTGCCATGGTTCACCCCCCCCCGTTTTCTGCTTTAACGGGCAAAAACTTCCCAGGGTTCAGCCCCACCCGTTCTCTGTTTATAGGGACAAACCCTTGCGGGGTTCACCCCCCCATCCGTTCTTGCTTTATACGGGTAACTTCCCATGGGTCGCCCCACCAGTTCTCTGCTTTATACGGGCTAATTCCCTGGGTTCACCCCCCACCCTTTAAACTGTTTTTTCGGGAAAACTTGCCTGGGTTTCAGCCCCCCCCCGTTCATGCTTTATAGGGACTAAACTTAAACATTAAAATGGTATAAAATCCCGACGGTTGTTGGGTAAGACCATTTAACAGTTGGTATTTTATTATGAACCGTTTCAAAATAAATTACCTAACTGTTGCATTGTGTTTACCTAAAAACCTGTCGGTATTTTTCCATTTTAATTTTTTAAATCTGTCAGACCGCAACAAAAGGGTATCTTGGTCAGACCTAAAAACTTCGACAATTTTCCATAGTGAGAGGGGCTGGTTTGAGAGGGACCTGACTTCTAAACATCTGAGTTCTTCCCTCTCTGGGGCCCTACGTCTCCCCCTTTTTGGCGCTAAAAAAAGCTCCACCCTGTCACTTCTTCTCCATATTGTTTCATCTTGGAACAATGCTCTTCTCCGATGGGGATGCCCCTCAAACTTTAAGGGTGATGGATGATTACATGTCTTCAAGTATCTTCTGCTTCTATCAACTTTTCTGTACTTGCCCGAAGAAGCCTATGTGTAGGCGAAAGTTTATAATAAAGATACCCCTGTTGCATATGTGTCTTACTAAAAAACGGGGACAATTGCCATGGGTTTTAGCCCCCCCCGTTCACTGTTTTTTACGGGACTTTTGCCAGGGTTAGCCCCCCCGTTCTCGTTTATACAGATCATTCTCTAATTTATTTTAATTAGTTTTGCGGACAGAGTTCCGTTTTACCCCTGTAGGTATCACCGTTACTTGACTAGCGTTGTTGTAGGAAACAAAGTCAGGTATCAACATTTTGTGGTGGGGTTGGGGGGGGTGGGTGTGGTGGGGGTTGTGGTGGTGGTGGTGGTGGTGGTGGTGGTGGTTGGTGGGGGTGGGGGTGGGGGGGGTTTGGGGGGGTGGGGGGGTTTGGGGGGGGGGGGGGGGTGGGGGTGGGTGGTGGTGGTGGTGTGGTGGTAGTTGTGGTGGGGGGGTGTGGTGGTTTGTGGTGGTTTTGTGGTGGGGTGTGGTGGGGGTGGTTGGGGGTGGTGGTGGTGGGGTGGTGGTGGTTGGGGGGTGGGGGGTGGAATGATGGTGGTGGTGGGGTGGTGTGGTGGTGGTAATGATGGTGGTGGTGGAGGGGGTGATGGTTTGGGGGTAAAGGGGGGTGGTGGAGGTGGTGATGGTGGTGGTAATGTGGTGGGGTGGAGGGGGGTGTGGTGGTTGGAATGATGGTGGGGGGTGGAGGTGGGATGGTGGTGGTTTTGGTGGGGTGGTGTTGGGGGGGGTAAGTGGTGGGGGGAGGTGGTGATGGTGGTGGAAAGATGGTGGTGGGGGAGGTGGTGTGGGGTGGTTAGGTGGGTTGTGGGTGGGATGGTGTGTGGGTTGGTGGTGGTGGTATGGTTGGGATGATGGTGGTTGGTGGTGTGGTGGTGGTTTGATGGGGTGGATGTGGGTGGTGAGGTGTATGTTGGGTGTGGTGGTTGGAGTTGGTGGAATGATGGTGGTGGTGGAGGTGGTGTGTGGTGGTGGTGATGGTGGTGGGTGGGGTGAGGTGGTGGTAATGATGGTGGTGGTGGAGGTGGTGATGGTGGTGGTAATGATGGTGGTGGTGGAGGTGGTGATGGTGGTGGTAATGATGGTGGTGGTGGAGGTGGTGATGGTGGTGGTAATGATGGTTGGTGGTGGAGGTGGTGATGTGTGGTGGTTGATGTGGGTGGAGTGGTGTGGTGGTGGTTATGATGGTGGTGGTGGGGTGGGTGATGGTGGTGGTAATGATGGTGGTGGTGGAGGTGGGGATGGTGGTGGGAATGAGGGGTGGTGAGGTGGGGGGGGTTAGGGGTAAGAGGGGTGGGGGAGGTGGTGTGGGGGTTGGATGGTGGGTGGAGGATGGTGGTGGAGGTTGGGGAAGGTGGGGTTGGTTTGGTGGTATGGTGTTGTTATGATGGTGAGTGGTGGGGTTGTGTCGTATTTTGGTATATGTGGTGAGTGTGGGTGGTGATGTGTAACATGTTTAATGTATTTTGTGAGTTCCGATATATTGTTATATATGGTCGGTGGTGATTGGTGATTGTGTGGTAAATATTTATTTGTGTGTGGTGTGGTGTGGTAATGATGGTGGTTTTGGGTAGTGTTGATGTTAAATTAATCGGTGGCGGTGAGGTGGTTTGGTTGGTATTAGTCGGTGGTGGTGGATGGTATGTGGTTGGTCAATGTGGTTTTTGGTAGGAGGTGGATATAGGTGGTAGGTCAATATTGGTGGTTATGTGATGTGGTGGTGGTAATGTTTTTTGGTTGAAGTGGTTGATGGTGGGATATTTGTTTGTAGGTGGCGATGGTGTGGTAATATTGGTGGATTTTAGGTGTTTTAGTGGTATATATGGTGTTTATTTGGGTGTGGTAATGATGGTTGTGCGTGGAGGGTGTGATGGGTGGGGGTCGTTGATGGTGTTTGTGGACGGTGGTGTGTGGTGGTATGTTGGTGGGGTGGGTGAGTTTGGTGAGGTTAGGTGTTGGGGGGATGTTTTTGGGGGTGGTTAATGATGGTGGTTGGTGTAGGGTGGTGTGTGAGTATAATGATGGTGTGTAGGTGGTGGGATGTTCAGATCTTAATATACTCGGGAAACTGATTTATTTTGGGTTATGATGTTTTGGAGGTGTGGGGCGATAATGTGTGTGGAGTGGCGATGGTAATTGGTGGTGAGGGTACGCGGGTTATGCTGGGCCGGTGGTGATGGATTGGTTAAAGGTGGTGGATGGGTGTTGGAGTTTATATGGTGTATGTGGATGTAGGATTATGTTATGGAGTTAGGTTAAGGTAAAGATGGTGGTGATGAAGGTTATGGAAATTGGGATGTGGTGGACGGTGGGATGGGTGTATGATGGTGGAGGTTAGGCTGGTGATGAGGTGGTTATTGGGGTGTGAGGTGGGTAGTGTGGGATGAATGGTTGAAGTATGCTTGAATGATGATGTCCCTTTGATGAATTAATTATGGATGTAAAGAGTATGCGGATTGGGTGTTTAAAATAATTTTGTGAGTCACGTTCTCATGCTGAACACTGATTTTGGTGATGAGGAGGTGGGATTGGTGGAATTTTTGTGGTGTGCAAGGAATTAGGTATGGTTAGTAAGGTTTGGTAAAAATTAGGTTGATGATGTGATATAGATTGATGGTGAGTTGGAATGGTGTCATATTATATTTGGTGGTGGACGTTGGTGATGGTTGGTAATGATGGGGTGAGTCGGTGATTGATGGGTAAATGGTGAGTGGGGGTTAGTGATTGGTGGTAATGATGTTGGAGGGAGGTATGATGTTGGTAGTAATATCGGTTTGATGGTGGAGTGGTTGATGGATGGTGTGATGATGGTGGTGGTGGAGGATGTATTTTGTGGGTAATGTGGGGGTTTGGGTGAAGGTGTAAATTTGTGTTGAGTATATAGGTGGTGGTGACATTTGATGGATGGGTATGATGGTGTGGGGTTGAGTGATGGGTGGTATGAGTGGTGTTATGATGATGGTTGTAGTGGTAATGATGGTGGTGGGGGTTGAATGGTTGGAGTGTGGGTAAGGTTGGTGGAGGCTGGTTATCAGGATGTAATGATTGTGATAGGTGTGAGGATGGTTAATTTTGGCTATTACTATTTTAGCAAAAACATATATAAGTTAGTATACAATATTCATTCTTTTGTATAAGTACGTCTGATTAAGGGGTTATGTGGTCAAAATGTGTGCAACACACTGCAATAAGTTTAGGAGAGTGGTGTTAAGTGGTTCCCCGGGCCCGGTCAGCCAGGTGATGGTCAGTGTATAATCAACACTGTATTAATATAAATATATATATATATATATTATATAATAATTATAATATATATATATATAATATATATTGTTATATATATTATTTATATTATATGTATTTATATATATAATATATATGTATATATATATATAATATATACCATATACTATATATAATCATATATTACAGCATAACACACATGCTAAAACAGTACAATATGCACATATATACATATCCACACGACATGTACAATGCAATAAGATCAGAAGAAACAGGTGAAATTTTAATATGCAAAAATAACCAGTGAAAAAAATAGTGAAATTCCAAGAGCTTTCGTGATTTCTCACATTATCAAGGAACAATAAAAATAATAAGATAACAGAAGACTTATAAAGCTGCAATATGACCTCACATATGACCTCACATATGACATCACATATGATATCACATATGACCCCACATATGACCTCACATATGACATCACATATGACATCACATATGACCTTACATATGACCTTACATATGACCTCACATATGACCTCTGTTACAACCCAGGAGTCCCAAAGGCCTGTTATCCTGGGTGTAAAGGGAGCAAATAAACACAGCAGAAAAACTTTTGACTTGTATTATACTTCACCAAGTAAGAACAGAAGTATGTACACTATATACACTATGTACATCAAAAGGTATTAGTGCACTCCACGGTAAGCAAGGCAGAATAGAAGTCATTAGAGAGCAGACCGTGCTTCAACCAGCTCTAGAATGGGAATGACAAGGGAAGACAGGTGTGTGGTACCCACAACACCTCTGCAATTGCCAGAACCATCTTCTCATTGGCTGGAACCTGGCTACTGATTGAACGACGGGGCCCCATCGTTCAACCCTAGTACTGGTTCGCTGGTTGGGGGAGATAGCTTTTCAATGAGGGTGTGTACATGCGTCGAACAAAGGTTACGTACTCTTTGCATGCCACAACCTCACATATGACCTCACATAAGACCTCACATATGACCCTACTCATAAAGCGTAGGAGTGTTGTGAAGTTCCTTGACAAGTCACATGTCAAGGAAGCTTTTAAGTATAACTTGTCAAGGGGAAGGTCAACTTTGTTTATACTTATAAACTATGTTTATACTTATAAACTTTGTTTATACTTATAAACTATGTTTATACTTATAAACTATGTTTATACTTATAAACTATGTTTATACTTATAAACTATGTTTATACTTATAAAATATTATAGACTAACATAATATGACTAATATTATAGTATAGAATACTTACATTATAGCTAATACTGTAATATGGAATATTAACATTATAACTAATGCCATAGAATACTATTAACATTATAGCTAATTATTATTATTATTATTATTATTATTATTATTATTATTATTATTATAAAAAAGAAGCGCTAAACCACAAGGGCTATGCAGCGTTATAACTAATACAATAGAATATTAACATTATAACTAATACCATAGAATATTAACATTTAATACTAATATTACATTATCTAATTAGAATATTATCATTATAACTAATTATTTAATATTTAATATTATAACTAATATCATAGAATATTAACATTATAACTAAACCATAAGAATATTACATTATAAACTAATACCATAGAATATTAACATTATACTAATACATAGATAATATTAACATTATAACTAATACCATAGAATATTAACATTATAACTAATATCATAGAATATTAACATTATAACTAATACCATAGAATATTAACATTATAACTAATACCATAGAATATTAACATTATAACTAATACCATAGAATATTAACATTATAACTAATACCATAGAATATTAACATTATAACTAATATCATAGAATATTAACATTATAACTAATACCATAGAATATTAACATTATAACTAATACCATAGAATATTAACATTATAACTAATACCATAGAATATTAACATTATAACTAATACCATAGAATATTAACATTATAACTAATACCATAGAATATTAACATTATAACTAATACCAATAGAATTTAACATTATAACTTAATACCATAGAATTAACATTATAACTAATAACATAGAATATTAACATTATAACTAAAATCATAGAAATTAACATTATAACTAATATATAGAATATTAACATTATAACTAATACCATAGAATATTACATTATAACTAATACCAAGAGGGAGTTACCCTGTCAAACTAATACCCAAGATATTACACTCTGGATCACCTAATACCATGACTAACAGGTAAACTGGCGGGTATAGAAATGAACAGTTTAACTGCAAGGACGCAAGATCAGTAAATCTAGTTCTACCTGTAGTACATTACTAACTACTTATATAATTTTATATCAATAGCCATAGAATTTCATTTTAACATTCTATAATTTTTTTACACGCATAGTTTACTATAAACTAAACATAGAATTTCAAACTCCCAAACCATTAAAGAATTACATTCTCACTAATACCACCCTAAACCATTCATTAAACAATCCATGATAAGGAGCAATGTGTAAGGAAACCATCCTCACGTTTCTATCCATGGAGGAGATTGAACCCTGTACCAACTCATTAGCTGTTGACAAGTTTCACATGGCTAACTAAACACTCCTTTGATAATTATAACGATATAAAGCTCAATCACATAGAATATAACATTAATTTATTACCATTATATTCAATTCCTTCTTTGATAGTTTAACATTATAACAAACCATGATATTCCAAACATTATCACCCAACTAATCCACAGACTTATCATTAACAATAGCCCTTGATGTATCATGAATATTAACAGGGTATAAGTTATCATAGCAAGTATTAACTTATAACAATCCTAGGCTCTGATTACCATAGAGTTTAACATTTCAACTGTATATTTTAGGTTTAGCATCATGGCGTAAGTCACAAAAAGATTACCAGTATGCTTGATGACAATTAGCTTACTCTAATCGCTGGATTAATATTATAACTTACCTTGACATTAAATTGATGAACGTATCATATATTGAAAGTTAACTATTGAAGATGAATATTTATGCTAATACTGTGGTGGTTTTCCGCTTGTCTTCGTGCCTACTAAGTATCACACTTCAACTTGACTGAGGTCAGACTCTAGTTTGAGATATCGATAGTTATTTGCTATGGCCTAAAACTCACTTATCACGCAACGTTAAGGAATTTCACAGCACGTTAGTGCATTAACCTGCGCTGAAATGTTCCCGTATGCTGTATACATTTTTAAATTAACACAGAAGAGGAAGGCAAGGAGTGAGGAGAGCAGAAGTATAATGAACCTGGGATGACACAACCTCTGGCTCTGACCTTCACAACAGAATGATGAGTTGAGAGTAAGACACATGTGCAACATCTGGGTATCTTTATTGTAGACGTTTCGCCATCCAGTGGCGAAACGTCTACAATAAAGATACCCAGATGTTGCACATGTGTCTTACTCTCATCTTGTCGGTATTATATACCATTTCGTACACAGAATGATGAGTTGAACTGTGTTTTCTGCCGTATACGTTTCTACAGCTGATGAACACTGAACAGTCACTGTCTGTCTGTCTGTTTGTCTGTCTGTTTGTCTCTCCGTCCTCTTTCTCTCTGTCTCTGTCTCATACACAAAGGCATGTCAACAAGTAGACGAGTGAAGATACGCAAGACTTTCTAGTAGTAATGATGAATATGATGAATGATGCTAAATGATACATAACTTTATAGGTATTCGCTAACTTTAAGTAAAATACACAAGTTTATTCGCCAAATATAAAAAATAAATGCATTTAAATTACGAAGTGCGACAAAAACTTGCCATGACATTAGACTTGCATTCTTGCCATTCAATAGATTAAGGACGAAAAATCTGACTGGCCTAAGGCTATATAGTTTTTAGCGCTGTGGTAGAGCTGTGGTAGAGCTGTGGTAGAGCCGGCACTGATGGGGACAAATTGTGCGGTGAAGTATATACTCAACTTTGGTGTCCGTAAATATATTATTACACAGATAACCCGCCATGGGAGATTGAAATTTATAATGAAGTTTTAGTTCGACTTACACCAGTACGAGAATGAGACGGGAAAGGAAGCAGTATAACGAGAGTGGTAGTAGTAGTAGTGGTGGTGCTGTCAGTAGTAGTGGCAATAGTAAAAAAAATTAGCGCAACATTGGTGAAGGTGACAATAAGTAGTAGTAGTAGTAATAGTAGCAGTAGTAGTAGTAGTAATAGTAGTAGTAGTAGTAGTAGTAGTAGTAGTAGTAGTAGTAGTAGTAGTAGTAGTAGGAGGAGGAGGAGGAGGAGAAGATACAGTCAAAGAACAAGAGAACAGAGGACCACTGTAGGAGAGCTAATGGCCCACGAAGACACAATCCCAGTGAGACAAAACTCCATAGAACAGAACTCACTTAGGCCGAAGACAGGAACGGCAATAAAAATATAGGAAAGGAGGAGAGGAGATGAAGATCAGGTCAAGTCACGAGTGTTCTGAAGTGTGGAACATTTGACAGTGTAATGACAAAGCCAGAACTAAGATTCATATTAGGAATGCTTCAACAAGACAGTGACTGTGGTGACTAGAAGGGTAGACAGTTTTAGCAGATAACCAGTTAATAGGATGACTGTGATCTCTAGCATGACAGAAAAGAGCATTATTGGTTTCTACAAGGTTAACACTTCTTTCGTGTTCTTCAAGTCTGTCAGGAAGAGAGCTGCCAGTTTCTCCAAAGTATTGGAGAGGACAAGAGAAGCAGGAAATGGAGTAGATTCCAGAAGCATCAATAGCAGGAGGAGAGGTACGAGCTAGATTACTGCGAAGTGTGTTAGTTTGGCGAAAAATAAGTTTGACATCTAAGGAACGGAGAGAATTGTTAAGATTTAGGAGACTGGAAATATAGGGAAGGTAAAGAACAGGAGATTTCACAATAGCAGAGTTCGGGAGAGAAGTATGTTTAGTAGGTGAGTAGGCAGAGTTTATGAAATTAGAATTACGAAGAGTGGAAATTTCCTAGTCAAGAAATTAAGGTCACAGATGCAAAGGGCACAGAGAGAGAGAGAGAAACAAGAACACTCTTCTTGAAAGAGGAAACTTGGTAAGAAAAGTAGTGAATGTACACACCATTGGCTTGCAATAAACTGAAAAGGAAAAAAAGCCTTTCGCCGAGCGATGGACACGAACATCAAAGAAACGAAACGGAGAGTTAGAATCCCATTCAGCTTTGAACTTGATAAAAGGAGCAAAATTGTTCAGTCCATCAAGAAAAGTCTGGAAGAAACTAGAGTCACGTGGCCAACGAGCAAAGACTTCTTTTGTATAGTAGAGCCAGAGGAAAGGGCGCGCACACCAACAGAAGGAAGAAGAAGAATTTCAAAATAGTACTCCATTTAAAGGTTAGCAAAAACGGGGGATAGAGAGCCCATAACGACACCAAAGGGTTGGGAATAAAATTTACCTTGAAAGGAAAGAGTTGGAATTCACACTTGCTTTCACTCTAAGAAAATTGAGGACGTCATCAAGAGAGACATTAATGAAGAGGGACTTAGCATCTTACAGGTCGGATGTGGCCGGACACGTTCGAGTGAAGCCTTGAGAGTGAGGGAGGTGAGCAGAAGAAATAATTCCAAGAACAGGAGTGTAAGTTTTGGCCAGCCAAGAGTCAAGAAAATAAGAGACAAAAGCCCTCTGGAGAGATTGATGAGCCGTAGAGATTCTTATTCTTATATTGTTTAATAATAATAATATCATCATTATTATTAGCATACGCTAAACATGTATGCCGTAAGTCATAAGTTGGCCTGTGATACTCCAATACTGAAATTATGTACTGTGCCAAAACAAAAGCATTCACATTGCTAAACTCACAAACTAGTATTTAGTCACTTAGCCATAATACCAACTTACCTCATAATTTGTAATATTTTAAATTTAAGAATTAATCTAAGTCTGCCCGAAATGCCTAGCCATGCTAGGTGTTCTAGTGGTACACTCTGTAATAGTATTTTACTACATGTAAAGCACACAATAACCAAATTCTGTAAACTCAGCATTGTAATCCTTATAGAAAATAAACTTTGAATTGAATTGAATTGAATTGAATACATAGTCCGTAGAAATACGGTAAGTTTTATTCAGAATTACTGCAAAGGTTTTAGAAATATAATTCTGAGCACACACAGAAGTTGTATATAACTGGTATATTACGGAGGATAAACTAACAAAGTCAAGAAGTGTG
>NC_069407.1:81730802-81801436 GCF_026875155.1 Cherax quadricarinatus
ACCCTATTGTCTTCTTTTGGGGATTTCAACCTGTTTCTTGCTTTATTTCATGCAGTAGTCAGTTTACGAGTGCGTGTTTTTTGTGCCGGTGGTGTCCTGGGTGAATTATACTTACTGTGGAAACCTATAAAAGCTTCCCTGACGTGAGGTGGTTATTGGCCTCACAGACTGAGGTGATAATGTACAAGTATTCTCTTATGGATACAAACAAACACGACCATCGTCACACATGAACAACCAGGAACAAACTTAAGTACCTCCTTAGCTTTTGTTTACTTATATTCAGCAGAGATCGGATATATCAGCAATGAGATGTTACTCATTCTATAAAATAGATACACAGTAACAAGATAGGGCTCATACAAGCTTTTGAAATCTGTCATCCAGAGCTGGGAGACTTCTGCAGGGCAGCGCTTATGTCGTCAGGTACTCCAGAGATGGTACAGCTACGGAACCATCAAACGTTTCCTTCCAGCTTAATAATAATAATAATAATAATAATAATAATAATAATAATAATAATAATAATAATAATAATAATAATAATAATAATAATATCTTTATTACTACATGTACAAGGTACATTATTATAATCATGGGGGGCGCTAAACCCGTAGAATTATACAGCGCATGTGGGGGGGATGGAAGGTATTCAAGCTCAGTTCAGGGAACTGGAGCACAGATCCAGTTCCCTAGATCAAGAACCTTTAACCAGGGTCAAGGAACTTCCCTTGAGGGGAGGTACAAGGTACAGGTCTAGTTGATGTCAATGACATACCCCTGTACCTGAAGTTTACCTGCAGAGGGTTTCGGAGGTCAACGCTCCCGGGTCCCGGTCTATAACCAGGCCTCGTGGTGGATTAGGGACTGATCACCTAGGCTGTTACTGCTGGCCGCACGCAAACCAATGTACGAACTACAGCCCGGCTGGTCAGGTAGTGATTTTAGGTGTCCAGGGCTTTCTTGAAGACAGCCAGGGGTCTATTGGTAATCCCCCTTATGTATGCTGGGAGGTAGTTGAAGAGTCTTGGGCCCCTGACACTGTTGTCTCTTAGCGTACTCGTGGCGCCCCTGCTTTTCATTGGGAGGATGTTGCATATCCTGCCGAGTCTTCTGCCTTCGTTGGGAGTGATTTTCGTGTGCAAATTTGAGACTAGTCCCTCTAGGATTTTCCATATGTATATTATCATGTATCTTTCTCGCCTGCATTCCAGGGAATACAAATCAAGGGACTTCAACTGTTCCCAGTAATTTTGGTGCTTTATCGTACGTGTCGTGAAAGTTCTCTATACATTCTCCAGGTCTGCAATCTCGCCTGACTTGAAAGGGGCAGTTAGTGTACAGCAATATTCCAGCCTAGAGAGAACAAGCAATTTGAAGAGAATCATCATGGGCTTGGCATCCCTAGTTTTGAAGGTTCTCATTATCCCTCCTATCATTTTCCAAGCAGATGGTAGATACATTGTTGTGATCTTTGAAAGTGAGATCATCTGACATTATCACTCCCAGGTCATTCACATTACTTTTTCGCTCTATTGTGTGATTGAAATTTGCTTAATACTCCGATACAGTTTTAATTTCCTCGAGTTTTCCGTATGAGAGTAACTGAAATTTCTCTTCTCTGAACTTCATATTGTTTTCTGCGGCTCATTTAAAGATTTGTCTGATGTCCGCTTGGAGACTTGCAATGTCTTCGATAGATAACACTGTCATGCGTATTCAAGTGTCATCCACAAGGGAAGACACGGTGCAGTCTCTATGTCGGATATGAGGATGAGGAACAGGATGGGTGAGAGTACTGTGCCTTATAGAACACAGCTTTTCACTGTAGCTGCATAAGATTTTATTCTGTTTACTATTACTCTTTGTGTTCTATTTGTTTGGAAGTTATTGATCCATTTATCAACTTTACCTGTTGTTCCTTTATCATACATTTGGTGCGCTATACACCATGGTCGCAATGTCTGTGTATACTATATTTGCATTTTGTTTGTCCTCCAGTGCATCCAAGACCATGTCATAGTGGTCCAGTAGTTGTGAGAGGCAGGAGTGACCATCCAAGACCATGTCATAGTGGTCCAGTAGTTGTGAGAGGTAGGAGTGACCATCCAAGACCATGTCATAATGGTCCAGTAGTTGTGAAAGGCAGGAGTGACCATCCAAGACCATGTCATAATGGTCCAGTAGTTGTGAGAGGTAGGAGTGACCATCCAAGACCATGTCATAATGGTCCAGTAGTTGTGAGAGGTAGGAATGACCATCCAAGACCATGTCATAATGGTCTAGTAGTTGTGAGAGGTAGGAATGACCATCCAAGACCATGTCATAGTGGTCCAGTAGTTGTGAGAGGTAGGAGTGACCATCCAAGACCATGTCATAGTGGTCCAGTAGTTGTGAGAGGTAGGAGTGACCATCCAAGACCATGTCATAGTGGTCCAGTAGTTGTGAGAGGCAGGAGTGACCTGCCTTTCACAACTACTGGACTGGCAATCTTGCTTCTTAGAACCCTTTCAAAGATTTTAGTATGTTAGTATACTCGGTCTGTAATTCTTTACAATTGCTTTACTGCCACCTTTGTGGAATGGAGCTATAACTGTTGTTTTTAGTGACCGTGATGATCCCTGATGAACTAGGGAGGCCAAGCCCATGATGACACTCTTCAGGTCACTTGTTCTATCTAGGCTGGAATATTGCTGCACTCTAACAGCACCTTTCAAGGCAGGTGAAATTGCCGACCTAGAGAATGTACAGAGAACTTTCACGGCGCACATAACGGAGATAAAACACCTCAATTACTGGGAGCGCTTGAGGTTTCTAAACCTGTATTCCCTGGAACGCAGGCGGGAGAGATACATGATTATATACACCTGGAAAATCCTAGAGGGACTAGTACCGAACTTGCACACGAAAATCACTCACTACGAAAGCAAAAGACTTGGCAGACGATGCAACATCCCCCCAATGAAAAGCAGGGGTGTCACTAGCACGTTAAGAGACCATACAATAAGTGTCAGGGGCCCGAGACTGTTCAACTGCCTCCCAGCACACATAAGGGGGATTACCAACAGACCCCTGGCAGTCTTCAAGCTGGCACTGGACAAGCACCTAAAGTCAGTTCCTGATCAGCCGGGCTGTGGCTCGTACGTTGGTTTGCGTGCAGCCAGCAGCAACAGCCTGGTTGATCAGGGGCTGATCCACCAGGAGGCCTGGTCACAGACCGGGCCGCGAGGGCGTTGACCCCCGAAACTCTCTCCAGGTAAACTCCAGGTAAACAGTATTAATACTGAAAGCTTGTGAAAGGGATTTCTTGCAGATCTTGATGAACACGAAGTTGCACGAGTCTAGGCCTGGGGCAAAGTGGTTGAACATGTCATTTGCTGTTTGTTTTTTCAGAGGCCTGTCGAGTTATATCAGAAATTCTTGAATTAACTAAATTTTGAGTCTCACTCATAAGTCATTGAGATTGTCAACCCTCAGTCTGATTAATGGCTCACTGAATGCTGAGTCATGTAGGGACTTTTAAGAATCTCACTCATTTTAGGTATTAAATTTAATTTCTCTGAGACGAAATTGTCATTACTAATTACGGCCAACCCCATGAGGCTTACAAAGAGGTAAAGAAAACATCAAATTTCTGTACACAAAACCGCTTTTACCCCCTCCCTCCATCCTTTCCTACCCCTCCTCCCCTCCGCTACAGACTTATACACCCTCCAAGTCAACCTATTTTGCCTCATCCTCTCTAAATGACCAAACCACCTCAAGAGCCCCTCTGAATAATATTTTTTGTAACTCTTCACATACTCCTAATTTCCACATTACGAATTCTCTGCATAACATTTACACCAAACTTTGCCCATAGACACATCTCCACTGCCTCCAGCAGCCTCCTCGCTGTAGCATTTACAACCCATGCTTCACACTCATATAAGAGTGTTGGTACCACTATACTCTCGTACATTCCCTTCTTTGCTTCCATGGATAACTTTTTTTTTGTCTCCACAGATACCTCGATGCACCACTCACCTTTTTTCCTTCATCAATTCTATGGTTAACCTTATCCTTCATAAACCCATCTGCTGACAAATCTACTCCCAATTATCTGATCATATTCACGTCTTCCATACTCCCTCTCTCCAATGTGATATCCAGTTTTTTCTTTTACCTAACTCGTTTGATACCCTCATCACCTTACTCTTATCTATGTTCACTTTCAACTTTTTTTTCACACACTCCCAAACTCGTCCACTAACCTTTGCAACTTCTCTTTAGAATCTACCATAAGCACAGTATCATCTGCAAAAAGTAAATTTCAACTCCCATTTTGTTTTTGATTCCCATAATTTAATCCCACCCCTCTCCCGAACACCCTAGCATTTACTTCTTTTACAACTCCATCTATAAATATATTAAACAACCATGGTGACATTACTCATCCCTATCTAAGACCTACTTTTACTGGAAACTAGTCTCTCTGTTTCCTACACACCCTAACCTGAGTCTCACTATCCACAAAAAAAAAATTAACAGCAGAGAACCTTTACTGCACGCATAAGTTCCATCAAACACCTTAACTACTGGGAGCGCCTGGAAGCACTTGACTTGTACTCACTACGAGCGCAGGCGAGAGAGGTATATCATAATCTACACCTGGAAGATTCTGGAGGGACTGGTCCCTAATATACACACAGTAATCACTCCATACGAAAGCAAAAGACTTGGCAGGCGATGCAACAAATCCCCAGTAGGGGCGTCAACGGTGCACTACGAGAAAACGCAATAGGTGTCCGGGGCCCAAGACTGTTCAACAGCCTCCCACCAGCAATAAGGGGCATTACAGGAAGACCCCTGGTTGCCTTCAAGAGGGAGCTGGACAGATACTTGAAGACTGTGCCGAATCAGCCGGGCTGTGGTTCGTACGTTGGATTGCGTGTGGCCAGCAGTAACAGCCTCGTTGATCAGGCCCTGATCCACCGAGAGGAGTAGTCGTGGACCAGGCCGCGGGGGCGTTGATCCCCGGAATGCCCTCCAAGTAGACTTAGTAATTTACTACCTATTCCACACACTTGCAACATCTGCCACATTGATCTACACATCCTCTACATTCTAAAGCCGCCTTGTTCATCTACAATACTGCTCTTTGTCGTAACTCTATTTCTTTCAGTAATAACTACCACACATTTTACTTGGTATACTCAGTAAACTTATTCCCCTATAATTTTTACAATCTCTTTTGTCCCCCCTTCCCTTTATATAAGGAATTAAACATGCTTTGTGCCAATCCCTAGGTAGCTTTTCCTCTTCCATACATTTATTGAACAAAAGTACCAACCACTTCAAAATTATATCCCCCCCCTGCTTTTAGTATTTCTGTCATGACCCCATCAGTTCCAGCTGCTTTATCCCATTTTCATGCCACCTAATGCCTCATGCACCTCCCTCACACTAACAACTGGCTTTTCTTCGCTCCTAAAAGATGTTATACCTCTCTGGCCAATGCATGAAATTACTGCCTCCCTCTCTTCATCAATATTTAACAGTTACTCAAAATATTCCTGTCATCTTCCCAATACCTCCAACTCCCCTATTCTGTTTTTAACTATCAAATTCATTCATTCCCTAGGCTTTTTTAACCTAATTATCTCACTTCAAATGTTTTTCTTATTCTCAGCAAAATTTGTTGACAGTGCCTCACCCACTATCATTTGCTCTCCTTTTGCACTCGTTCACCATTCTCTTCACCTCTCTTTTACTCTTCGTATACGCCACCCTTCTTACATCACTTCTTTGTAAAAAACTCTCATAAACGACCTCTCTTTTGTCACACCCTGTACCTCATCATTCCATCAATCACTCTTCTTTCCTCCTTCATCCATTCTCTTATAGCCACAAACTTCTGCTCCACCTTCTAACATTAGCTTTTTAAAACTAACCCACCCCTCTTCAACTCCCACCTACCTATACTCTCATTAGCCTACCTATCTCCCAATACTTGATGTTGCCCCATCTACCTCTTACTCTAACTGTAGCGACAACTAAATAATGATCCGATATGTCTGTTGCCCCTCTATAAACATGTACAGCCTCAAGTCTACCCATCAACCTTCAAAGTTTTATCCAACTATTTTCATTTCGTGCTGTATCATATCTTGTATATTTATTTATCCTCTTTTTCTTAAAATGTGTTACTTATTACCAAAATTCTTTCTATACAGAGTACAATAATAAAAAAAAAACTCATTTTTCCTTGGCATCCCAAACTTACCTACTATTCCCTCCACATTATTATAATCAACAAGAAGCGCTAAACCTACAAGGGTCATACAGCGCAGCAGGACAGGGAAGAGTGCAAGGGTATTGGGTAGCAAGAGGGAAAGGGATTATTATTAGATCATGCAGTACAGCGGGGCAGTGGATAGTGCAGGGGTAGAGGAGCAAGAGAGGTAGAAAGGGCTGTGAGGAGTTCTAGAGGCATCATCATGAAAGTCTGTGTAGTAAATCAGTTGCTGCCAAAAAGTCAACAAGAGAGACTGGGTTAAAGGAGGGTCCAGGCCCTGTAGCCTGGTGGCTAAAGCTCTTGCTTCACACGACGAGGGTCTGGATTCGATTCCCAGCAAGGGTAGAAGCATTGGGCATGTCTCTTTATACCGATTGTTTGTGTTCCCCATCAGAAAATGGGTACCTGGGAGTTAGTAGACTGGTGTGGGTCGCATCCTGGGACAAAACTGACCTAATTTGCCCGAAATGCTCTGCATAACAAGTGGCTTGCTATATAGTAGCTATATATGTGAGCTTGGGCTGTATACCTTGTACATGTACTTTTAGTAAATAATTATATTATTATTATTAAAGTAAGGGCAGTAGAGCGATGACGACGTTGGAGGTAAATTCTGCATGCTCGTTGATGGAGTGGGCAATCCAACAGAATATGGCTAACAGAAACAGGAACCTGATAATTCTCACAGAGTGGAACAGGGCACCTCTCCCCCTCCACAACAGTTTTACCCATTTTAGCATTTAGGTCCCCCACCATAAGGTTCAAAACTCCCCATGCACTCACTCAACCTATCTTAAAAATTTTCTCTCACAGTCACTAGTGAGATGGTTGTGAGGCAGATAGACAGACTGAAGCAAAATAAGTCGCCGGGTCCTGATGAGGTTTTTTCAAGGGTTCTTAAGGAATGCAAAATGGAACTCTGTGAACCATTAACTAATATTTTTAATTTATCTCTTCAAACAGGTGTAGTGTCTGATATGTGGAAGATGGCTAATGTAACTCCTATTTTTAAAACAGGGGACAAGTCGTTACCGTCAAATTACCGCCCAATAAGCCTGACCTCAATTGTAGGCAAATTACTAGAGTCAATTATAGCTGAGATTATAAGAAGCCATCTCGATAAGCATAGCTTGATTAATGATACTCAGCATGGATTCACAAGAGGCCGGTCTTGTCTAACTAATTTATTAACTTTCTTCAGTAAAGCTTTTGAGGCTGTTGACCACAATAAAGAATTTGATATATTTACTTAGATTATTAGTAAGGCTTTTGATAGAGTTCCGCACCATAGACTGTTAAAGAAAGTGGCAGCTCATGGCATTGGGGAAAAGTGCTCTCGTGGATCGAGTCATTGGCTCACTGACAGGAAGCAGAGAGTGTCCATAAATGGGGTTAAATCCGAGTGGGGATCTGTAACAAGTGGCGTTCCACAGGGATCAGTCTTGGGCCCGTTGTTGTTTTTAATATATATCAATGATCTTGATGAGGGAATTACTAGTGATATGAGCAAATTCGCCGATGACACAAAGATAGGTAGGATAATTGATTCAAACGTAATGTTAAATGAACTTCAGGGGGAATTTAAACAAACTCTATTCTTGGTCAGAAAAGTGGCAGATGCAGTTCAATGTAGATAAGTGCAAGGTTCTGAAGCTTGGGAGTGCCCATAACCCTAGTACTTATAAATTAAATGATGTAAACTTAGCCATACAGATTGCGAAAAGGACTTGGGGGTTATGGTGAGCAGCAACCTTAAACCAAGACAGCAATGCCTAAGCGTACGTAATAAGGCAAATAGATTACTGGGATTTATATCAAGAAGTGTAAGCAACAGAAGTCCAGAGGTCATACTGCAGCTTTATACATCATTAGTAAGGCCTCACCTTGATTATGCAGCTCAGTTCTGGTCTCCGTATTACAAAATGGACATAAATTCGTTAGAAAACATTCAGCGTAGGATGACTAAATTAATACATAGCATCAGAAATCTTCCTTATGAAGAAAGATTGAAGACTCTTAAGTTACATTCACTTGTTAGACGAAGAATGAGGGGAGACCTGATCGAAGTGTATAAGTGGAAGATAGGTATTAATAAAGGGGATATTAATAAGGTCTTGAGGATGTCTCTCCAAGAGAGAACCCGCAGTAATGGATTAAAATTAGATAAGTTTAGATTTAGAAAGGACATAGGAAAGTATTGGTTTGGAAATAGGGTAGTTGATGAGTGGAACAGTCTACCTAGTTGGGTTATTGAGGCTAGGACTTTGGGTAGTTTCAAATCTAGGTTGGATAAGTACATGAGTGGGAAGGGTTGGATTTGAGTGGGACTTTCACATCAGAGCTTATTTCTTGGGTGGCATTGAAAATTGGGTTGGGTAAATGTTTTGTTAGTGGGATGAATTGTAAAGGACCTGCCTAGTATGGGCCAGCAGGCCTCCTGCAGTGTTCCTCCTTTCTTATGTTCTTATGTTCTTATGTTCTCTACACTTCTCTCTTCTCCAGGTGCATAAACACTTACTTTAACCCACTTTTCACATCCATCCCTTATTTTACTCAACATAATCCTTGAATTTATACATTTATATTACCTCTTTTCCTGCTATAACTGATGCTTCAACATTATTGCTACACCTTCCTTAGCGCTAACCTTATTAGAAACCCCTGACCCAATCCCATTTATTTCTCCCAACTGAAATGCTCTTACCCCCTGCAGCTTTGTTTCACTTAGAGCCAGGACATCCAGCTTCGTTTCATTCTTAAAATCCATAATCATCTCTTTCATATTATCCGCACTACATCCACACGTATTCAAACGTCCTAAAAAATAGTTTTTTTTCTTTATATTTTTAGTAAGCATATGGGAAATGGGGTCATAAGCCCATTGTTCCCAGCATTTTAGTTGAGTTTTACAACACGAATGGCTTGCGGAGGAAAAATTCTTATTCCAATTCCTCGTGGATATTAAAGGAAAATAATAAGAACAAGAACTAAGAAAAACCAAAGAAAACACAGATGAGTGTGTATACATGTGTACATGCAAGTGTAGTGTGACCTAATTGTAAGTAAAAGTAGCAAGATATATCTGTTATCTTGTGTGTTGATGAGACAGGAAAAAAGACACCCGCCCTCTTACCATTACGTAAAATAAATACAGGTTTCTGCCATATGTTTGCCTGTGGTTTTATGTTTGATAACATGAATACCAAAGCATTTGCATTTTGAGTGCTTTTTTTTGTGAATTGGAGAACAGTCCCAAGGTAGAATGTCTGATGTGCTGTTATTGGTAATGCTGGCTACAATTTCTCCATAATATTTATTAAAATCGAACTCATCAAATTCTTCAGTTCTTGTTACATCATGACTTTCTTCATCAGACTCAACACTGCTTTGTGCTGCTATCAAATCCAGCTGCACTCTCAAGAGTTCTCAAACTGCTGAATTTTCTCCTGAGTTTCTTTCAATTCATTCTCAATATTGTCAAAGTTTCTTTAACATGATTCTTCCACAGCATTAACACTGAAGAAGTTATTCTTATATTGGGGATTTGGAAATATGCTGAGTATCATGTTATAATTAAAACCAAGTGCTAAACCCACTAGGGTTATACAGCCTGCAGGGGAGGGGGTGTTGCTGAATTATACAGTAGCAATGGTGGAGAGGATAACAGAGGTAAATACATAAAGGGCTGTGAGGAGTGCTGAAGAAAATATTATCAGAGTTTGTGTAATAAATTAGTTGCAGTCAGAAAGTCAAAGAGAGAGTCTGAGTCAAAGGTGGGTCCATCAGCAAGGAGGTAAATTTTACATGCTCCTTGAAAGACAGAACAGTTCAGTTGAATAGGGCAAACTGAAATTGGAACCTGACAAATCTCACAGAGTGGGGCAGAGACCTCTCCATGAGATACCCATGAGTAAGATGGGTGTGTCCAATGCAAAGATGGGAGAATGTAGTCTCTCAACCTCAGCATCGATGGTAAGAATGCCAGAAACCTAAACTTGGTTTGATAGAATGTAATTTGTTTGAGTCATATTGGACCAATGTTGTTGCCAACAGTTGCGAAGATTGCTAGAGATTACAGCAAAATAGTCTGAGAATGGAAGACCTCTATATGAAACTGGGAGGTCACATACTATGGACCGTGCAGCAGAGTCTGCCTGCTCATTGCCCTGAACATCAACATGACTAGGGACCCAACAGAAAATAATATCTCTTTTTTTGCTAGAAATGCAGCATAACCAAAGTTGTATATCAAGAACTAGGGGATGAGGTGAATCAAATTTCTGAATAGCTTGCAAAGCACTAAGGGAGTCTGAGACTACTACAAATGCCGAGGTAGGCACAGATACGATACATATAACCGCAATGAGAATTGCGTACAATTCAGCTGTAAAAATGGTAGCCGAGTCTAATAAATGGCCTTGCACTACGCTGTCCGGGAACACTGCTTCAAACCTGACACCGTCAAAGGATTCAGAACCGCCAGTGTACACTGACAGCATGAGAATGAGACCAAAAGTGTTTAAGAAAAAGAGAGCAAAAAGCAACTGTAGGTAATTGGGTTTTCATGCATGACAGTGGGGAAGAACAGACATGAACTGTTGGAATCCCCCAGGGAGGAAGGGAAAAGCTAGATGCTAGATGAACATATAAAGGGGGCAACTTAAGAGAAGGCAAGAGCAAGTGAAGACGAAAAGAGAAGGGATGTTGTAAACAGGGTGGCGAACAAATAATGGACCTCTACTATTGTCCATTACTATCCTGTATGTAGAAGGACTATGAAGGTCATTAGAGAGGACAAAATAGTGAAGGCAATGAGCATTACGGCGATCGTTCAAGGATGGAATATTCACCTCTGCATATAGGCTCTTGAAGAGCACCTAGACATAAATTTAATCCTGGTCACCATACTCACGTTTCGATTAAATTAAGGCTGAATGCAGTCGAAGGAGAGTTTGATGATCCACCCCCCCCCCCCCATGAAAGATGAGCGAGGGTTTTAAGGAGGTTCGGCTGGCTATGGCACGTTGCTTTCACAGAGGTAATGTGAGATTTCCAGGATAACCAATGATCAAACAGAAGACCGAGAAACCTGACTATATTGTTCAGGGATATGTGAGCAATACAGGTAGAATGGAGTATCAGGGACAATAGAACATCTGGTGAAAATAATTTGGTGTGTTTTACCACTTGAAAATTGAAACCCATGAGTAGTGGCCCAATGGGAAACATGGTTGACAGCATTCTGGAGAGAGAGGCTGCTACTAGGTGACAGTGCCTGCACAAGCTATAGCTAAATCATCAACATAGAGTGATGATCAAATATTAAATAGGAAAACAGAGGCAATGAGAAAGAGTGGTGTTAAGGACACATCCCTGAGGGTCACACTCAGCCTGGACAAAGTCCTGGGAATTATTAACACGAACAAAGGTCTCTCGGATAAGACGTTTTTAAGGAAAAGGGCAGAATGCCTCAGAGGCCTAAGGAGTGAGCTTGGGTCAAGATATTATATCTCCAAGAAGCGTCATATGCTTTCTCAAGATCAAAAAAGATGGTGATAACTGAGTGGCTACTAGCAAAGGTATTGCAAACGTATGTATCTAAGTGGAGTAAGGGGATCAATAGTAGAGTAGCCCTTACAAGAGCCATGTTGACTAGTTGAGAAACTACTGCGTCTCTCTAAATATTCCATCAGACATCTATTTACCAGACATTCCATTGCCTCGCAAACTACACTGGTAAGAGCGATGGGATGATAGTGTGAGATATCATGAAAAGGCAAATGTACTACACGAGCAGGAGACCACCCAGGCACGCACTTCTGAGAATGCTTGCTCGAGGTAAGAGGTATAGAATGTGAAGCCGTGCTTAAAATTGAAGTCAAAAATAGGTGTAACAATTCATCACTAGAGGACGAAGAAGGGCCCACACTAAAAGCAGTTTAACGTGAGTACTGGTCCCAATTTGTTCATTCAAATTACCAATGAATGTGGGCTACGAGGAAGCTGAGAGTATGAATGGAAAGTAAGGAGGGTAGGAAAATAATTGCTGTCATGTAGATCTGGAAGCACAGACCAGGTAAAGTCAAGTGGAGAGATCATTATTATAATCATTATTATAATAATCAAAGAAAGCACTAAACCGACAAGGGTAACACAGAGAGATTAATGCAAGAGAGAGATTGAGTGTGAGGGTCAAAATGGGTGGGAGTACCCATATTTAAAACATGGAGGGGAAAAGAAATGAGAAGAGCCTTTAACTGATTGCCGCGAGTCACTGTGAGACCCCCCAGAGGAAATGATGAGCATTAAAATCACCTAATAACAGAAGAGGTGGCAATAAGGGAGAAACCAGAAATACAACATCTGGGATAGATAATGCTCAAGAAGGAAAGAGATGCAAAGAACAGACCGTATACCACTTTTCAAGTAGATGCGGGCTGAAGGGTACTGCAGCAAAGTATGAAAAAAGATCTGATAGCATGGTATAGTTGTTCATACAAGGAGTGCACTTTCATTAAAAGTTCCATTGGAAAAAGAATCTGATAAATGCAATAAAACATAGCCCTAGACAGGATGGATAACAGTGGAGCACAATTTAGGTTCTAGTAAATAGACACAAATAGGGGAAAACTGGGAGAGCAACACCTGAAGTTCACCTCAATTACCCGAGGCCTCGAATATTCCACTGTAAACAAGTCATGATTTACGAAGAAAAGTATACTGATAACATGAAGCAATGTGTTTTTATGGACTAGGAGGTTTAAGAAGATGAGTTAGCAGAGGAAGATGAGTTAGCAGCAAAGGATTGGAACACTGCGAAGAAATGAGTCGTGTAGATGGTTTAGAAAAGTGAGGAAGAAGAGTAATGGGAGGTGGATCAGTGTCCATCAGTGGTTTCGTCTCCTTAACCCTTAAACTGTCCACATGTAGAGCTACATGTGGACAGTTTAACATAGAGCTTCTTTTTTTTTTTACATTTGAAAACATGTAAAAAACTTTGATCTACGTTTTTTTTTGTTACATTTGAAAATATGTAAAAAAAATGTAGATCTACTTTTGGAGCACTACTCATGTTAATGTAGATCTGTTTGGACAGTTTAAGGGTTAATATATTTGGAGACAGCTTCTGGCATTTCAGAGGACAAGGAAGTTGCAGATAGTTCAACATAAGAGACGGGAGGAGGAGGAGGGCTAGTAAAGATCAGAGAGACTATGGAAGTTACCAAAGAGGGGGAAGATGAGAGGTTAGGGTTAACTTGGGAAGAAACTTGGGAGGGGACAGGAGAGGAGGGAACTGTATGAGGGGGAGGATGAACCTCCACCCCATAACAGAGTCAGTAAGAGGTAAAGTACTAGGCACAGAAACTGGAAAGGTAAAATGTTTGGGAAGGAGAAGTGAAGGAGAGGCTAAAAGAGATTTGAACTGGAGAATATTTGGACTGAAGAAGTAGAAAGGTGAAGGGAAGATGTAGTCATGGGAGGTCTTGTAGACATAGATACATTCAAATGAAAAGACGACTGAAGGACAGTTTGAGGCAACAAGGTGAGGACCTTGGAGGCTAGGGCTGCAAAAAGAGTTAGAAACAGAGGTAACTGGAAGTTATGACCACAAAGGAGAGTGTGGGAGTAGGTACCACCAAGGTTGCATGTCGATTAGTAACTTGAGAACAAGAAAAGTGTAGAAGTTTCCCTTGGAGGCAAAGACAAGAAACTGCCATTGCATAAGTGAAGCCCTCTGCCTCTTTGAGATAACACATTTCTCGTTCTTTCAAGTAAACTTGGCAACGATGAGAATATTCTGGGTGAGCCTCATTACAATTAAGGCAAGAGGGAGGTAGGCTGCAGGATGTACTGGTAAGGTCAGCAGCACCACAGATGGAGCATTCTGCCATGAACCTACAATATTTCACTGGATGGCCAAAACACCGGCAATTTCTACACATTTATTTTGTAGGGAACACCTCTTGGAGGTTGGTAGACAGCAACCACCCAGGGAAGTACTACCGTCCTGCCAGATGACTGTGAAACAAAAACCTGTAATTGTTTTGCATGATGGTAGGATTGCTGGTTTCTTTTTCTGTCTCATAAACACGCTAGATAACAGGGATATCTTGCTACTCCTACTTACACTTTGGTCACACTTCACAGACACGCACATGCATATATATATATATACATACATCTAGGTTTTTCTCCTTTTTCTAAATAGCTCTTGTTCTTTTTTATTTCTTCTATTGTCCATGGGGAAGTGGAAAAGAATCTTTCCTCCGTAAGCCATGCGTGTCGTATGAGGCGACTAAAATGCCGGGAGCAATGGGCTAGTAACCCCTTCTCCTGTATACAATTACTAAAAAAGAGAAGAAGAAAAACTTTATAAAACTGGGTTGCTTAAATGTGCGTGGATGTAGTGCGGATGACAAGAAACAGATTGATTGCTGATGTATGAATGAAAAGAAGTTGGATGTCCTGGCCCTAAGCGAAACAAAGCTGAAGGGGTAGGAGAGTTTCAGTGGGGGAAATAAATGGGATTAAATCTGGAGTATCTGAGAGAGTTAGAGCAAAGGAAGGGTAGCAGTAATGTTAAATGATCAGTTATGAAGGAGAAAAGAGAATATGAATGTGTAAATTCAAGAATTATGTGGATTAAAGTAAAGGTTGGATGCGAGAAGTGGGTCATAATAAGCGTGTATGCACCTGGAGAAGAGAGGAATGCAGAGAGAGAGAGAGTTTTGGGAGATGTTAAGTGAATGTATAGGAGCCTTTGAACCAAGTGAGAGAGTAATTGTGGTAGGGGACTTGAATGCTAAAGTAGGAGAAACTTTTAGAGAGGGTGTGGTAGGTAAGTTTTGGGGTGCCAGGTGTAAAGATAATGGGAGCCCTTTGATTGAACTTTGTATAGAAAGGGGTTTAGTTATAGGTAATACATATTTAAGAAAAAGAGGATAAATAAGTATACACGATATGATGTAGGGCGAAATGACAGTAGTTGTTGGATTATGTATTGGTAGATAAAAGACTGTTGAGTAGACTTCAGGATGTACATGTTTTATAGAGGGGCCACAGATATATCAGATCACTTTCTAGTTGTAGCTACACTGAGAGTAAAAGGTAGATGGGATACAAGGAGAATAGAAGCATCAGGGAAGAGAGAGGCGAAGGTTTATAAACTAAAAAAGAGGAGGCAGTTAGGGTAAGATATAAACAGCATTGGAGGATAGATGGGCTAATGAGAGCATAGGCAAATGGGGTCGAAGAGGTATGGGTAGGTTTAAAAAATGTAGTGTTAGAGTGTTCAGCAGAAGTTTGTGGTTACAGGAAAGTGGGTGCAGGAGGGAAGAGAGCGATTGGTGGAATGATGATGTAAAGAGAGTAGTAAGGGAGAAAAAGTTAGCATATGAGAAGTTTTTACAAAGTAGAAGTGATGCAAGGAGGGAAGAGTACATGGAAAAAAAAAAGAGAGAGGTTAAGAGAGTAGTGAAGCAATGTAAAAAGAGAGCAAATGAGAGAGTGGGTGAGATGTTATCAACAAATTTTGTTGAAAATAAGAAAAAGTTTTGGAGTGAGATTAACAAGTTAAGAAAGCCTAGAGAACAAATGGATTTGTCAGTTAAAAATAGGAGAGGAGCGTTATTAAATGGAGAGTTAGAGGTATTGGGAAGATGGAGGGAATAATTTGAGGAATTGTTAAATGTTGATGAAGATAGGGAAGCTGTGATTTCGTGTATAGGGCAAGGAGGAATAACATCTTGTAGGAGTGAGGAAGAGCCAGTTGTGAGTGTGGGGAAGTTCGTGAGGCAGTAGGTAAAATGAAAGGGGTAAGGCAGCCGGATTGATGGGATAAAGATAGAAATGTTAAAAGCAGGTGGGGATATAGTTTTGGAGTGGTTTGGTGCAATTGTTTAATAAATGTATGGAAGAGGGTAAGGTACCTAGGGATTGGCAAGAGCATGCATAGTTCCTTTGTATAAAGGCAAAGGGGAAAAAAGAGAGTGCAAAAATTATAGGGGGATAAGTCTGTTGAGTGTACCTGGTAAAGTGTACGGTAGAGTTATAATTGAAAGAATTAAGAGTAAAGACGGAGAATAGGATAGCAGATGAACAAGGAGGCTTTAGGAAAGGTAGGGGGTGTGTGGACCAGGTGTTTACAGTGAAACATATAAGTGAACAAGTATTTAGATAAGGCTAAAGAGGTCTTTGTGGCATTTATGGATTTGGAAAAGGCGTATGACAGGTGGATAGGGGGGCCAATGTGGCAGATGTTGCAAGTGTATGGTGTAGGAGGTAGGTTACTGAAAGCAGTGAAGAGTTTTTTTACGAGGATAGTGAGGCTCAAGTTAGAGTATGTAGGAAAGAGGGAAATTTTTTCCCAGTAAAAGTAGGCCTTAGACAAGGATGTGTGATGTCACCGTGGTTGTTTAATATATTTATAGATGGGGTTGTAAGAGAAGTAAATGCGAGGGTCCTTGGCAAGAGGCGTGGAGTTAAAAAAATAAAGAATCACACACAAAGTGGGGAGTTGTCACAAACTGCTCTTTGCTGATGACACTGTGCTCTTGGGAGATTCTGAAGAGAAGTTGCAGAAGTTGGTTGGATGAATTTGGTAGGGTGTGCAAAAGAAGAAAATTAAAGGTGAATACAGGAAAGAGTAAAAGGTTATGAGGATAACAAAAAGATTAGGTGATGAAAGATTGAATATCAGATTGGAGGGAGAGAGTATGGAGGAGGTGAACGTATTCAGATATTTGGGAGTGGACGTGTCAGCGGATGGGTCTATGAAAGATGAGGTGAATCATAGAATTGATGAGGGAAAAAGAGTGAGTGGTGCACTTAGGAGTCTGTGGAGACAAAGAACTTTGTCCTTGGAGGCAAAAGAGGGGAATGTATGAGAGTATAGTTTTTACCAACGCTCTTATATGGGTGTGAAGCGTGGGTGATGAATGTTGCAGCGAGGAGAAGGCTGGAGGCAGTGGAGATGTCATGTCTGAGGGCAATGTGTGGTGTGAATATAATGCAGAGAATTCGTAGTTTGGAAGTTAGGAGGAGGTGCGGGATTACCAAAACTGTTGTCCAGAGGGCTGAGGAAGGGTTGTTGAGGTGGTTCGGACATGTAGAGAGAATGGAGCGAAACAGAATGACTTCAAGAGTGTATCAGTCTGTAGTGGAAGGAAGGCGGGGTAGGGGTCGGCCTAGGAAGGGTTGGAGGGAGGGTGTAAAGGAGGTTTTGTGTGCGAGGGCTTGGACTTCCAGCAGGCATGCGTGAGCGTGTTTGATAGGAGTGAATGGAGACAAATGGTTTTTAATACTTGACGTGCTGTTGGAGTGTGAGCAAAGTAACATTTATGAAGGGATTCAGGGAAACCGGCAGGCCGGACTTGAGTCCTGGAGATGGGAAGTACAGTGCCTGCACTCTGAAGGAGGGGTGTTAATGTTGCAGTTTAAAAACTGTAGTGTAAAGCACCCTTCTGGCAAGACAGTGATGGAGTGAATGATGGTGAAAGTTTTTCTTTTTCGGGCCACCCTGCCTTGGTGGGAATCGGCCGGTGTGATAATAAAAAAAAAAAAAAAATAATAATAACCTCTTGGATTTGTAAATGGTGTCCTGCAATATAAACTGAGGACGGAAGCTCACGGCAGCCAAAAGTTAAGCGAGCTACATTGCAGGAGAAGCGTCTCTGCCCGTGGGCAGGTAGTACAGAAGTGTCCACTTTGACAATAGGAAGGTCTTGGAGCTCAAGTTGCTCCAGAATGTCATTACATGTCTGGAAATCACCTCAAACAATAGTATTAGGCAGAATGACGGTACCACTACAAGAATTGAGAGAAATGTGTTTTTGGACTGTTTATCTGGAGTTTATCTGGAGAGAGTTCCGGGGGTCAACGCCCCCGCGGCCCGGTCTGTGACCAGGCCTCCTTAGGTCAGTGTCCCAGGATGCGACCCACACCAGTCGACTAACACCCAGGTACCCATTTTACTGATGGGGAACATAGACAACAGGTGGAAAGAAACACGTCCAATGTTTCTACTCTGGCTGGGAATCGAACCCAGGCCCTCACCGTGTGAAGCGAGAGCGTTAACCACCAGGCCACCAGAGCCCCTATGGAGGCAAGAAGAGAAAGATTGTGAGTCTGGCCAGCATTTCATACTGTGACAATGTGTGCACCACTCTTAAGAGTATGAAATGAAATGTTTTGACCAACATGGCACGGGAGTGCCTTGCCGATACAATAGTCAAACTATAGTCATTGGGGGGTTGTCGGTTGCAGAGCAAAACGCTTAATCCATTGTGTACTTTGAAATGTAGTGTACAAGGGGAGCATGTATTGTGCTGGCCTTTTCTGGGAAAAGTGAGAGGTAATCGTAGCAGAGTCATCCGTTAATGGCCGTGGTCGTTTTGGTGTGGGACCAGAAGAGGTCTGTCCTGAGATGGATGGGTGATCTGAAAATCGTTGCAGAAGCCTGAAGCACAGTCAAAGACATGTGGAGGCCAGGTGTATTAAAGGAGTCAGGCAGAGCCTCGGCACGAGGAGCGTGCGACACAATGTCACCCACAGAAGGTACCAGGGCATTAGATAGGTCCAAAGAATGGTCCAATAATGAAGCAGGGTCATAAGAGGGTGCTGCAGCAGAAAGAGGCCTGGGAGGAGCAGTTTCATGGAACTGGGACTCCATGGTTATGTCACTTTTTTCTTTTTCCCAAAAAAAGAAAAAAGAAAACAGTAAAAAAATGGGGGGAGGGATGTGGAGGGGTAGTTCCTAGGAGGAAAGAAAGGGCCATAAATCCCCCTCTGTGCCAAAGAACAGATGCAGCATAGAACCCCTGCTATACCCTACCATTCATGCGAATAAACCAACAATCCAAGATAGTAACCTTACATCTACCGAGCCACCTTGGTGGACAAAAGGAGGGCGGTCAGATATCCGCCACGAGGCATACCTCCTTCGGCTACCACCTCCCAGAATCTGACAGGTAGCCTCCAGAGATACACCTGTCACCTGAAAGACACCTGAAGCCTCCCTCCAACAGACAGGAGAGGGATTGGGACATCCCCAGATGATCCAGCTTCCATGGCAAACTACACTGCCCCCCCAAGGACCTCAACAGAATGGGATGGACCATGGTACCCTTTCCCCTAGCTAGGAACCAGAATGTCTGAGAGGAGGACCCCAAAGGCTGAAAACAGGAAAGGGAGAGGAGAAGGATGGAAAAAGGAGGAAGAATGAGAAAGGAGGGATAGAGAGGAGGGATAGGGAAGGGGGGATTGGGGGGTAATTAGGTTCAGTCTGAGGAAGATCAAAAAGTCCAATTCCTCAGATCAAAAGCCTCTTCAGCACACCAAGGAGCCCCCCTTGAAGAGGTGAAGAGGAGTATCATGTTGTAATCTGTGGTGCAACTCTTGAACCTAGTTAACAGTGACACTATGAGAGCTGATAGTGTGTCAGCTAAACCTGAGAATATTGGCTTACTCACACCATTGTTGGGGAAATGTTTCAAATATTATGCTTGACTCAATATTTCTGAGCACAGATAATTTCTTTCACCAAGACTTATGGCTGTTTTGTGTAATATTTTCAACAAAAACAGATAACTTGGCAATAACATTCTTTTTACTTCCATCAAATGATGGTAGGTGTGTGTTATCTAAGCCATGTTTTGCAGCAGTTTTTTGTCATTCACAGATACGATTAAACATTAAATGCTATTAACGTGAGGTAGGTACACTGTGAATGAGCTTGTGCTTTGGTAATTAAGTGTGTTCTTCAAGAGCCTTTGGATTACTGCAAGCTAAAGTGACAGAAATGGCTCACAATGATGTCTTGTATTACTCTCTGCTTATCTGGCAAATCTTAGATCTGCCAGATGAGCACTGGCTGCCAAAGTTATTCAGTTGATGTGTGCCTCCAGTGATATGCCTGGCATTGTGCTCATCCCTAAATCAGTGTCAGTTAAGAAATCAATGAGGGAATGATTTTATTTTAATCTGTCAGTAGTGTTACTATGTACTTGTGTAGTATACTTAGATAATCCCAGCTACTTTATAGATAGGCTTCCTTACTAGCTATGATGTCACGAAACACATCACATGTGAGCCGTAGGCCAGTGTTCCCTCTCAGTTCAATGCTAGGCTTAGACTCGGCAGGCAGGCCTGGGTTTTCTCCTCAAAACTCTCAATTATAAGCCTCCAAGACATCCAAAGTGTGTATTTCTTACTCCAATATCTCCTCTCGAACCTCCACGACAAATCAGTAGGAAGCACTAAACCTGTAGGGGTCCTATAGCACCTGGTGAGCAGGGGGTATTCAGGTTCGATTTATGAAAAAGGACAGGCCCAGTTCCTTCAATCAAGAGCCCCCTCACCAGCATTTATGACAGCAGTCTATCAGCCTTGGCATAACCAGAGTTTTGGTTAAGACCACTTAATGACAGTTTCATTATTGGCCCAAAATATTTTTAATCCTTATCAAAATTCAAATTCTGGTACAACCAAGAAAGACTAGAAGTGGCCTTTTTATTATAACTTTATAATAATTCATAATATCTCTACAGTATATTTTAAACTGAGCTTGACTGTATGTCATTGAATTTAACTAGTCTAAATGGAAAGTATCTGGCATACAAGCAGTATCAATAAGAGACAATCAACAAACCCTGAGACTAGACTTCTTACAACCAGAAACTATTTAGAGTATTTTTCAAATTAAATTTTTGATAAAACACTTATGCTGTACATTATATTCATTGTCTAAAAAAATAAGTAATCTTTTAAAATATAAAATTTTTTTTACACAAAACTGAAACATGGATAGTATATTTGACACGCTGTTTTTTATCTAGATATCACAGTCAGCTAAATTGTCACTTGATCTGTTTATTATATTAAAAATATCTTCACACAACATTCATTCTGAGCACATACAATCTCTCACTCTCTCAAGTCAACAACAGCCTTACCAGAAATCAATCTCAATCCCTAATTATTTTATATAACATACTGATAATTTTTTTTTACATGTTAGCCATTTTCCACCGAGCCTAGGTGACCCGATAACAATTATCATCTATAAACATAAATATCTTGTACATTCATTGATGTATAATTTTAAATAAAATTGTATAGTGTGTTTTCCTTCTAACTCCAAACAATTTTAACTCATATGCTGATAAAGGAAAGTGACATAGTACAAGATATTTACCATCTTGCAAACTAACATGCCAGATGATCATGCATTTCTCCTCATTGCACTGCAAGGTAACCATATAAGCTCATGAGTCACCAAAACCACAGGAAGCTCAGAATAATTTTTTCCAGTGTTACAATATAAAGTTTAGAAGTATGAAATGCTACTGTCTACGGAGGGTTTGATGACCCACTAATAAGAATAACCTGTTGGTATAACCTCTCTAGCAGAAGTACTAGACTATTCAATCATATGTTGCCTAATATGTTATCAATCTGCTTTCTACTATACACCTATGCTTCCTCTTGCTCTATCACAGTGCAGATCTTTAGCTTATATTCTGGGGAAAACAGACTGGTTAAAAACAGCAAGCAAGGGGATTTGGTGGACACCATAATTCAAGAAACCTTCCCACAGAAAGATTTTTTTTTCATATTTCAAAACTCTATAAACTGCATTTAGGTTCCATGTGCCACTACTGCAAATGAAATTCAACCAAAAATCCAAAATCATGGAGGTAGCAGCAGAAGACCTTAAGGAAGAAGCTGAAAGTGCAGAGCAATAAGAGAATAAATTCTCAACATGTGACATTAGGTTACTTATATAAATAAACTGCTAGATAGATACATTCGTGTGGAATGTAGAGGATCTATATAAGTCCTGGGCAAAGAAATGTATGCAAACATAAATAGCAGATATATCACATGCAACTTCTTATAATGTGACTTTTCTCATGTGACAGATATCCAGTATTTGCCAATGAGAACTACCAAAATCAGGATTTATTGATTTACTGAATGATTCTCTTCGTAAGTTATTTCTTATCTTAGCACTAGCATGAGCCATAACATATACATAATTAAAATGCTATGTCAAAGCATTTGTCATGTTTAGCTACTAGTTTATGACTTAGGTCTGGCCAGGTCCAATGCCCATAGGCCACATGTGAAGCTTTGTTTTTCATCCTATGATATTACTAACCCATCAAAGAGTAAATGAATATAATCATCCTTAATAAATGTATGATAATTAAAGTGTGTCAAGAACTCAGACCGTAGTTAACAATAAAGATTCCCTGGTGAAAAACTGGGGTGGTAAATCACCAGAGGATCTAGCAATAAAACATGAGTCTAGTATGTATCTCAGTTGGTCACATATTGATGGCCCAAGAAAATGACATTAGAAAATAGATGGAGTAGTGAACTGGAATGGAGGGAGAAGGCTGATGCACTCATAATATTCATGCACTCCATGATGAGTGCCAGATAAATGCAAGTTACCAACTACCCATATACTTCTCTACTGTCATAGGTATTCAATTGTAGTGTAAGAAGATCGCATGAACGGGTAGGTTTGGTGAATGTTAATCAATAACTGCTGAAACTTCTGTACTGGAAGTAATATTAGAATTTTGAAGGGGGGCTAATGCATATTTGTCTATAACTACAATCCCATTTAACATTGACCTGAATCACATTGTCCCATGATATGCTGGAACTTGGCATAGGTGACTGCCTCTATTCCAGCTTGTGGCTGGGTAGGTGGCAGCAAGTGAGAACTATTACTAGGCACTGATACTGTCAGACAGCTATCATCCATGAGTTGAAAAGAAGTGAATGACTGAAATAGAAGAATAATGCAAAGCAATGAGGGTATGACTAGCCCTCTACTGAATAACTATGTCAGTTAGCAGCATCTTAAACAATGAAATGTCAGCAGCACTTATGCCAATGCTGGGAGAGTAAGTCCCCAATTAAATTCACTGTAGAATCAGCTAAACACACTGAACAAGTCATCCTATTTGTACAAGATCTATGTGCCAAGCAAGAATAATTCTGATCACTGTCCACCAGGATGGAGAAGCAAGCTAAATGGTGCTAGAGGCCTCTGAGAGTCAAAAAAAAGGGAACATAGGTATGCTGGAGTGTAAACAAATGATTTACAGAATGAAAATTGATCTGAGAGTCTATTACTGGCATTACAGAAGCTATAAGAACAGGTTGTCAGTCCTAATAATGATCCATGGAACTCCCCACACAAAGAAAATGAACCACCACCTTATTGCTGAATAGTCAACTTTGACAACATTTAAACCCTGAACCATTTAATGAAGTATACCTCCAGCTTTCCTTGTTTTAGCATTACCAGTGTTAATTTATCCAGAAAAAATCCTAAAATATATGAAAGGAGTGTAACAGTACTGTAATTTTATAATACAAGGAACACTTGAGCATTTTACATGTACTGTTCAGGCATAAACCAATAAAAATTTCATCAATCACTAGAAATAAATTTAAGATTTGTTCTCCTCTTTGATCCATTCCAGTATGGCCGGTGTAAAATATGAGATGATCACATCCGCTCCTGTGTAAAGAAAAATGTGGCTTAAAAGAGTGGAAATATCTTTAATTCAGTGTCTCTAATCCAATTCAATATGATGCCCCTGTGATTCAGTAAAGCACCATATTGTATTTAGAAGCATATAATGAAACTTCATTAAAGTAACATAAATTCTTGCTTTTATCTGTGTATGATAATCTAAGAAAAAAATTTCAGCTTTATTTATCACAGTAGAATTAAAGAGTCAAAGAATTTGAGAATTAGCTTTTTGAGTGTCAAGACCCTCTGCTTGGAAACTTGCTCATAATGCCATTTAAAAAAAAATCTTATGAAATGATAGAGAATCTTTTTCCTTTTATTCTATCGACTGACTACAAGAAACCGCTCATTTACCTATTTCAACTACCAAATAAAGTGATCTGAAATTACTAAATTGGCCAATTTCACCCAAAATTCCAAAAGTCCTATTTCCAAATAGGGGCCAGAATAAACAAAGAAGACATTCCTGACACTAAAATAGCATTTCTCTGTTCACTAGTCATGTCTCTAAGCTCCTCTTATATTATGCTTGCTTTTCAATTTGAATTTTTATTCACAAAAAAATAGATGATTTACTTTTATTCAAACTACTGCATAACTGTAATAATTGTATAAATAATATCAACACAATGATGAATGCATATTAGATTCACCAGTTGATGTGTACGGGACGTGTGATGTGATTTGTTCGCTCTTGAAAATCCTCAAAAATCTAATTCTTCTGCTATTTTGAGCTAAATTTCAAGCTACTTTTATTAGGCAAACTATTCAAAATCACCTCTATTTCTGTAATATATTTTCCATTCTATCAAATGAGACCAAGAAATCGAGAATACAACCATCAATACAATATGAATATACAGTGGAACCCCGAGTTTCATCTGTAATCTGTTCCAGGAGTTAGGCCTAAACTCGAAATGGCTGAAAATCGAAGCACTATTGTAAGCACAATTAATCTGTTCCAGACCCACAAAAATATTAAAAAAAAAAATACATTTTTTAAAGAATAACTATAGTTTAACATACATATAGTACTTAAAACATACATATAGTATTAAATGAGTAATACAATACATAAATAAACATTTAAATAAACATTTAAAATCACATTTACATACCTTTATTGAAGACTCTTGTTGGCATTTGGAAGATAAGGAGGAGAGAGGGAGGACTTATTACTACCTCCACCACTGCCTGCACCACTGCCTCAACCACTGCCTTAACCACTGCCTCCACCACTGCCTCAACCACTACCTCCACCACTGCCTGCACCACTGCCTCAACCACTGCCTCACTGCCACTATAAAGTTTCTTTGGGCCCATGGTGGCTTATTTCACAGTCACAATCAATAAACAAGCACTAAACACAATGAATTTATTGTGAAATGTTCAGATGAGCGTGCAGGGTAATGTTCACTGGCTCACGACGCCTGCGTGGGGAGGCACGCAGGTGTGGGCAGGCGAACAGGTCTGGTATGCCGGCTGAAACATGGAGCAATGGCCAAAACTTGGGACAAAATTTAGCCGAAAAAAGCGGTCGAAACCTGAAGCGGCTGTTACACAGGGCAGCCGAAACTTGGGGTTCCACTGTACACTGCAAAGTCACTGTTTTAAATCAAAAACATGGTTGCAGTTTTTTCTAGTATGCACTGCTTGCTACAGGATTTTTTTATACTGTGTGCGCTTGTTCAACCTCTGGACAAAGACCTACTTACACTAGCGAATGGTTCCACTGTGATCCCACCACCTCCTGCTTCGACTCACTTGACTGCAGTATATAAGCCACCTCTCTGGCCCTATGCTGTACTTCCTACAAGAGTGACGGACTGAACACATCGATTTCAGGCTGATGGACTGATTACCTCAAACTCCTCTCTCCGTTCCTTCCTGCTTTGTACTGGACTGATGAAGCCACTGTGTGGCGAAACGTTTCTTCAATAAAGATTCCAGTATGTTGCATAAGTGTCTCAATTTTTCACACATGCATGTACAAGCATATATATACACACCCCTCTGGGTTTTCTTCAATTTTCTTACTAGTTCTTATTCTTATTTATTTCCTTTTATCTCCATGAGGAAGTGGAGCAGAATTCTTCCTCCATGAGCCGTGCATGTCGTAAGAGGCGATTAACAAGCTGGGAGCAAGGGGATAGTAACCCCTTCTCCTGTATACAGTACTAAAGTTAAAAAGAGAAACTTTTTTCTCTTTAGGCCACCCTGCCTCAGTGGGATATGGTCAGTTTATTGAAAGAGGTTTACTGAGTATACCAGGTAAAGTGTACGGTAGGGTAATTATTGAAAGAATTAGAGGTAAGACAGAGAGCAGAATTGCAGATGAACAAGGAGGCTTTAGAATGGGTAGGGAATGTATAGGTCAAGTATCTACATTGAAGCATATACAGTATATGAACAGTATTTAGATAAAGGAAGGAAAGTTTTCACTGCATTTATGGATTTAGAAAAGGTATACGAATAAGGTGGTTAGGGGAGCAATGTGGCAGATGTTGCAAGTATATGGAAGAGGTAATAAGTGTGTATGCACCTGGAGAAGAGAGGAATGCAGAGGAGAGAGAGAGATTTTGGGAGAGTTAGTGAATGTATATTGAGCCCATTTGAAACCAAGTTGAAGAGTAATTGTGTAATGGACCTATGGCTAAATAGAAAATTTATAGATGGTTGGGAAAAGTAGTAAATGCTAAGGGTTTGGGATGAGGGGGGGTTAATTATGGGTAATCATAAAGAAAAAGGGAGTTACACAGTATTTTTGCGCGAACTGGTTTGGGGATTCTAAAGAAAGTTGCAAAGGTTAGTGACGAGTTTGGGAGAGTGTGTAAAGGAAGAAAGTTGAAAGTGAATTTAGATAAGAGTAAGGTGATGAGGGTATCAAACAGATAGGTAAAGAAAAACTGAACACAATGAAAGGGGGGGAGTTTTGGAAAAGTGAATGTGTTTAGTTTGGGAGTAGATATGTCAGCAGATGGGTTTATGAAGGATGAGGTTAACCATAGGTGAGTGGTGCACCTAGGTGTCTGTGGAGACAAAAAAAAAATTATCCATTGGAGGCAAAGAAGGGAATGTACAAAAGTATAGTGGTACCAACACTCTTATATGGGTGTGAAGCATGGATTGTGAATGCTGCAGCTAGGAGAAGGCTGAAGGCAGTGAAGATGTTGTGTCTAAGGGTAATGTTTGGTGTAAATGTTGTGCAGAGAATTCGCAGTGTGGAGTTACTAAAAGTATTATTCAGAGGACTGAAGAGGGGTTGTTGAGGCAGTCTGGTCATTAGAAAGGATGGAGCACAATAGAATGACTTGGAGAGTATATAAATCTGTAGTGGAGGGGAGGAGTGATAAAAATAAAGGATAGAGGGAGGGGGGTAAAAGAGGTTTTGTGTGTAAGGTGCTTGGATATGCAGCAGGCATGTGTGTGTGTGTTGTTAGATAGGAGTGAATGGAGATGAATGGCTTTTGGGACCTGACGAACTGATGGAGTGTGAGCAGGGTAATATTTTATGAAGGGATTCAGGGAAACCAGTTAACAAGACTTGAGTCCTAAAGGTGAAAAGTACAATGCTGACACTTTAACCCTTTCAGGGTCCGTGCCATAGTTCTACGGTTTTGAGTTGAGGGTCTAAACCGTAGATCTACGCCATGAGCTCAGCTCACCCTGACAAGCTAAGTGGTAAATTTGGGCATACATGTGAGAAAATACATCTATGTGGTATGTGTGTACCACATAAAACAAATCCTGCAGGACACAGTGAATAATGAGAGAAAAAAAACTGAGACCGTAATTTTCGATTAAAACAGCGACTTTGCAGTGGTTTTTGTATGTTTTTCATAGTTGTATTTGCAATTTCTTGGTCTCATTTGATAGAATGGAAGACATATTACAGAAGTAGGGATGGAAATGGCTTGAAACTGAGCTCAAAGTAGAGGAAATGTTAAATTTTTCCCGATGTTCAAGAGTAAACAAATGACCTCGCACATCTAAGACACGCCAGCTGGTGGGTCTAATATACGTTCACAAATGTTTACCTGGAGAGAGTTCCGGGGGTCAACGCCCCCGCGGCCCGGTCTGTGACCAGGCCTCATGGTGGATCAGGGCCTGATCAACCTGGCTGTTACCCCTGGCTGCACGCAACCCAACATACGAACCACAGCCCAGCTGGTCAGGTGATATTATTTATACAATTACAGTGGACCCTCAACTAGCGCTATTAATCCGTTCCTGAGAGCTCATCGTTAGTCAAAATAATCGTTAGTCAAGTTAATTTTCCCCATAAGAAATAATGGAAATCAAATTAATCCGTGCAAGACACCCAAAAGTATTGAAAAAAAAAATTTTACAACATGAAATATTAATTTTAGTACACACAAACTGAAGAAGACATGCACAGTTACATGACACTTACCTTTATTGAAGATCTGGTGATGATTGATGGGATGGGAAGAGGGGAGTGTGTTGATGGTCTTAGTGTTTAGAAGGGGAATCCCCTTCCATTAGGACTTGAGGTGGCAAGTCCTTTTTTGGGGTTACTTCCCTTCTTCTTTTAATGCCACTAGGACTAGCTTGAGAGTCACTGGACCTCTGTCGCACAACATATCTGCCCATAGAGGCCTGTACCTCCCGTTCCTTTATGACATTCCTAAAGTGTTTCACAACATTGTCAGTGTCACCATTAAACACTTGTTCAGATTTCAGTCCTTCACTGTCGATGTACTCCTTGAATTCCTGCACATATTTTTCAGCTGCGTTTTGGTCCAAACTGGCAGCCTCACCATGCCTTATCACACTATGTATGCCACTACGATTCTTAAATCTCTCAAACCAACCTTTGCTGGCCTTAAATTCACTCACATCACCACTAGTTGCTGGCATTTTTCTAATTAAATCGTCATGCAACTTCCTAGCCTTTTCACATATGATTGCTTGAGATCATATGTGCTATCTGTTTTTCGTTTATCCATACCAATAACAGTCTCTCAACATCTTCTATCACTTGCGATCTCAGTTTCGAAAACATAGTTGCACCTTTGGCAAGAACAGCTTCCTTGATTGCCGTTTTCTTGCCCACAATAGTAGCGATGGTTGATTGGGGTTTTGTGTACAGCCTGGCCAGCTCGGAGACATGCACTCCACTTTCATACTTAGCAATGATCTCTTTCTTCATATCCATAGTAATTCTCACCCTTTTTGCTGTAGGGTTGGCACTAGAAGTTTTCTTGGGGCCTATGGTGACTTATTTTGCAGGTGCAATCACTAAAAAGGCTGTGATAATATGAAATGTTCCGATTGTATGCTTGGAAGCGACCGCGGTGGCTGGCTGGCTTATAAACACTGGCCAGAAGTGGACTCGTCTCAGACGGAACGAATAGTGTTGGTCGAGTTTTTTAGCGCTAATCGAGGCAAAATTTTTGCGATAAAATGTATCGCTAGTCAGATTTATCGTTAATCGATGCCATCGCTGGTCGAGGGTCCACTGTATTACAATATTGCATAACAGTAAATCTTCTCTTTTTTGGTTTTAATAAAAATTCATTATGTGAATAAAAAATCAAAATGGAATTCATTTGTAAAGCCTGAAAATGTAACTAATAAACAGAGAAAATGTTAGTTTAGTACCAGGAATGCCTGCATTGTTTATTCTGGACCCAATTTTGAAATTGGAATAGTATTTTGAATTTTTCATTAAATTGGCCAAATTATCAATTTCTGATCAGTTTATTTTGTAGTTGAAACAGTTGACTTGGCAATTTCTTGTGCTCAATTGATAGAATAGAAGTAATACTAGTGAAATAGCTAAGACTTTGGTTGACTGGAATAATGTAATTGGCCTAAAATAGGAGCCAAAGTCGGCAAAATCGCTGATACACAAATATCGCTGACATATCAAAATTCGCTAGAGCATAATTTCATCAATTTTCCATCAAATTTCGTACTTTTTGTTTTATTACCTTCAGAAAAAGATTCTCTACCATTTCATAAGAAAAAAATAACAAAATTTTTACACTTTGAAATTTGGCCTCTGGACCCTGAAAGGGTTAAACCTTTCAGGGTCCGTGATGTAGTTCCATGGCTTTGAAGCCAATGTCATTGCCATAGTTCTACGCCATGAGCTCAGCCTAATCAGATAAGCTGTGAGTGGTAAATTTGATCCTAGATATGAGAGACTGGGTCTATGTGGTAAGTGTGCACCATATAAAAAAAATCCTGCAACATGAAGTGTATAACGAGAAAAAACTGAGACTGTGTTTTTGGTTTAAAAGAGCGAATTTACAGTGTATTTTCATTGTATTCACAATTTCCTGGTCTCAAATTTGATAGAATGGAAGATATATTACAGAAGTAGAGATGATTTTGATTGGTTTTAGAAGTTAAAATAGCACGAAATTGAGCTCAAAGTATTGGAAATGTTCGATTTTTACCAATGTTCAAGACAAAAACAAATCACATCACACGTCCAATACACCTCAACTGGTGGGTCCAATATGCATTCTCTAATGCACTGATATTATTTATATAATTATTATTGTAACTGGCGTAAAGCAGGTGTCAAAATGGGCAAAATAGCCGAGGCATAAATATTGCTGACAACAAAATTCGTGATAGCATAATTTCATCAGTTTTCCATCAAATTTTATACTTTTTGTTTTATTACCTTCAGAAAATAAAGATTCTCTATCATTTCACAAGAAAAAATATTTTTTTTTTTTAAAGTTGTTGGACCCTGTGGACAAGTTTCAGATCAAGGGTCTGGACCCTGAAAGGGTTAAACCTTTCAGGGTTTCCGACGTACTAGTACGTCTTATGCACCAGGGTTATTGACCTACTAGTACGCCTAAATTCTAGCATCATCAAATCTAGCGAGAGAAAACTGGTAGGCCTACATATGAAAGAATGGGTCTATGTGGTCAGTGTGCACAGTACAAAAAAATCCTGCAGCACACAGTGAGTAATGAGAAAATAAAACAGTGACTTTGCACTGTATTTTCATATGGTATTTATTGTTGTATTCTAGTTTTCCTGGTCTCATTTTATAGAATTGAAGACATATTACAGAAATTGAGATGATTTTGATTGGTTTCACAATGAAAAGTACCTTGAAATTGAGCTCAAAGTAGCAGAAATATTAAATTTTTGCCAAAGTTCAGAAGTAAACAAATCATGCCACCCGTCCAATACACGTCACCTGGTGAGTCTAATATTCTTTCACAAGTGCTCTGATATTATTTATACCATTTCTACACTAATGCAGTAGTCTGCATAACAGTAAATCTTCTATTTTTTAAGAGAATAAAAATTCAAAGTGGAAAGCAAAAGAAATGTAAGAGAGGCCTGAGGATGTGACTAATGAACAGAGGAAATGTTATTTTAGTGCCAGGAATGTGTCTCTTGTTTATTTTGGACCCTATTTGGAAACTGGCATCTTTTGAAATTTGTGTGAAATTGGCAAAAGTGCAAATTTCTGACCGCTTTATTGGATAGTTGAGATCAGTAAATGGGTGGTTTCTTGTACTCATTCGATAGAAAAAAATGGAGTTCTAGTGAAATAGTTATGATTTTTGTTGACTAGTACACTGGAATTGGCCGAAAATAGGGCTCAAAGTGGGTGAAATCGCCGATGCGTAAACATCGCCGAGACTGCTAAGTTCGTGAGAGCATGATTCCGTAAGTTTTCCATCAAATTTCATACTTTTGGTGTCATTATGATCGGGAAAAGATTCTCTTTCATTTCATGAGAATTTTTTTTTTTTTTTTTTCAAAAAATTTCAACCCTGAGAACAAGTTTAGGAGAGGGCCTCTCAACCCTGAAAGGGTTTAAGGAGGGGTTTAGGATATTGGATGTTTGGATTGAGACCTAAACTGTCGTATCTGAGTGCTTGTGTAAAGACAGTGATTATATGTGAATGATGGTGATTTTTTTTTTTTGGGGGGGGAGGGGGGGTCACCCTGCCTCAGTAGGAGACAGTCAGTGTGTTAGCCACTCTGGCATGATTGCTGAGTGGCTAACCTGTACAGTAGGCCTCTCAGAAAAACTCAATAAAGTTAGTGCAGCATTAAGGAGTGTCTGTATTATGTCCATTGGGATCCTTTAATCTTCTTCCCAAGGATGCAAGCCACAGGATGGAGGTATAAGTGGCTTAAGGTTTAGGCACTCAAATATGAGATTTTTTTTTTTCAACAAACCGGCCGTATCCCACCAAGGCAGGGTGGCCCAAAAAGAAAAACAAAAGTTTCTCTTTTCAAATTTAGTAATTTATACAGGAGAAGGGGTTACTAGCCCCTTGCTCTCGGCAATTTAGTCACCTCTTACAACACACATGGCTTACGGAGGAAGAATTCTGTTTCACTTCCCCATGGAGATAAGAGGAAATAAACAAGAACAAGAACTAAAAAGAAAATAGAAGAAAACCCAGAGGGGTGTGTGTATATATGCTTGTACATGCATGTGTAGTGTGACCTAAGTGTAAGTAGAAGTAGCAAGACGTACCTGAAACCCTGCATGTTCTTTCTTTCTTTCTTTCAACACACCGGCCGTATCCCACCGAGGTGGGGTGGCCCAAAAGGAAAAACAAAAGTTTCTCCTTTTACATTTAGTAATATATACAGGAGAAGAGGTTACTAGCCCCTTGCTCCCGGCATTTTAGTCGCCTCTTACAACACGCATGGCTTACGGAGGAAGAATTCTGTTCCACTTCCCCATGGAGATAAGAGGAAATAAACAAGAATAAGAACTAGAAAGAAAATAGAAGAAAACCCAGAGGGGTGTGTATATATGTGCTTGTACATGTATGTGTAGTGTGACCTAAGTGTAAGTAGAAGTAGCAAGACGTACCTGAAATCTTGCATGTTCATGAGACAGAAAAAAGGACACCAGCAATCCTACCATCATGTAAAACAATTACAGGCTTTCGTTTTACACTCACTTGGCAGGACGGTAGTGCCTCACTGGGTGGTTGCTGTCTACCAGCCTACTCTCTCTCAACACATCGGCCGTATCCCACCGAGGCGGGGTGGCCCAAAAGGAAAAACGAAAGTTTCTCCTTTTACATTTAGTAATATATACAGGAGAAGGGGTTACTAGCCCCGTGCTCCCAGCATTTTAGTTGCCTCTTACAACACGCATGGCTTACGGAGGAAGAATTCTGTTCCACTTCCCCATGGAGATAAGAGGAAATAAACAAGAACAAGAACTAGAAAGAAAACAGAAGAAAACCCAGAGGGGTGTGTGTATATGTGCTTGTACATGTATGTGTAGTGTGACCTAAGTGCAAGTAGAAGTAGCAAGATGTACCTGAAACCCTGCATGTTCATGAAACAGAAAAATGGACACCAGCAATCCTACCATCGTGTAAAACAATTACAGGCTTTCGTTTTACACTCACTTGGCAGGACGGTAGTGCCTCCCTGGGTGGTTGCTGTCTACCAGCCTACTACCTATTACAAATATGAGATATATAGTATATAAATATTATGAAAGGGAGTGTAGTAAAAAGACTTCATGCAAACATTAAAGAAAACCTAACTTATTAACATATGGTGAATGAGATTATGTGGCAGACTATCCAATAAGAGTAACGTAGTTGATGAGGAGGGAGACAAGAACCACCACTTTCAAAATGTGCTGCTCATTTTTTTTTTTCAACAAGTCGGCCGTCTCCCACCGAGGCAGGGTGACCCAAAAAAGAAAGAAAATCCCCAAAAAGAAAATACTTACATCATCATTCAACACTTTCACCACACTCACTTTTTGCAGAGGTGCTCAGAATACAACAGTTTAGAAGCATATACGTATAAAGATACGCAACATATCCCCCAAACTGCCAATATCCCAAACCCCTCCTTTAAAGTGCAGGCATTGTACTTCCCTCATATTACTGGTAATTATAAAGATGTACCTGCTCGTCGCATGCTGGTAAGAACTTCTGTAAGTGTAACACGAAGGTTGAAAGCTCCAGCTTTGGCACCATGATGCAGCATAGCATATTCTCCAGACACCTAAAATAATAATCTGATTAGTAAATCAACATAAGAATTGAAATTTCTACTGTACATAGTAAGAGAGAAGTGAGGCACTATAAATACTAAAGTTTCAAATAAAGCAAAATAAAATAGTATATGGATCATCAAATTCCTAATTTATACTTTTAAAATACAGTACAACGATCTGACTGAGGATAATCCACACTTGACTCACGAAATCGTAATGACACGATTGCATGGGGTGAATATTATCCAGAGAATCTGTAGCTTAGAGATGAGGAATGATGCAAGGGTTACTAACAGTATTATCCAGAGGGCTGAAGAGGGGTTATTGAGGTGGTTAGAACATTTAGAGAGGTTGGAACAAAATAGAATGACTTGGAGGGTGTATAAATCTGTAGTAGAAGGAAGGTAGGGTAGGAGTTATCCTAGGAAAGGCTAGAGGGAGGGGTAAAGGAGGCTTTGTGAGTGAGGGGCTTAGACTTTCAGCAAGAGTGTGTGTTAGACAGGAGTGAGTAGAAGCAAATGGTTTTTATGACTTTATGTGCTGTTGGACTGTGAGCAGAGTAACATTGATGAAGGGATTCTGGGAAACCGGTTAGCTGGACTTGAGTCCTGGAGATAGGAAGTACAGTGCATGTGCTTTATAGGAGAGGTGGAGATATGTTGCAGTTTTTCAACTGTAGTGTGAGCGTGCCTCTGGCAAGACAGTGATAGAGTGAGTGATGATGAAAGTGTTTCTTCTTTTTCGGATCACCCAACCTCAGCAGGAAACGGCCAATGTGTTAATAACTAAAATAATAATAATTTAAGAAATCAGAATACAGAAATCAGAAAGACTCCTCCTTAGAGGGCTGAGGAAGGGACATTGAGGAGTCTGGTTCACTTGGAGAGGATGGAGCAAAATAGGATGAAAGGGAGTAAAGAAAGAAGCAAGAGGTCATCCCAAGAAGGGTTGTAGGGATGGGGTAAGACTGGGTGCCAGGGGACTGGATACTGAACAGGTTTGTGAGAGTATCTGAAGACTGGAGTAAAGAAAAGTGGTTTTAGTGACTTGATGTGCTGTTGAGTGTAATTAAGAAAGACGAAGAGATTTAGTGGATGCACTCTGAGGCAGGGGTAGGAATATTGCAGTTCCGATGGCCATCTGAACTGTTATGTCAGCATGCTTCTAGAAAGATAGCAAATGAATGCCAGTGAATGTGTTGTCTCTTTTCCTGAATCACTGTACCTCAGTGGCAAACAGCTGGTGTATTAAAAAAAAAATAATAATTATGCTCATAAAAATGTGTACAGTAGGGCAGCACTTATATGGCAGGTTAGGGTCCAGGCTACCACAGTAAAGTGGAATGCCCTTTTATTCCACTTATCAATGCATATAAATGCTAGATAACAAGTTTACACTAACATATACATATATTAAGTTAGCAATAAAACTAGGTATTAAAAAACAATAAAAAAGTAAAATATACATATAGTACACTCATTACTTACCTTAAAATATTTGTAGTCTTAGTGTAGGGTGAGATGAGCAGTATTTATTTAAAGAAATCAGGTGTGGTAGGTATGGTAGGTATGGTAGCCAGGCCAGGCCAGCCCACCCACACATAATATACTGAGACAATTAAAGCATCCTAGAGCAATAAAATGCATACACAGTTCACTCATAACTTACCTTATAATACAGTGGACCCCCGCTTAACGATCACCTCCCAATGCGACCAATTATGTAAGTGTATTTATGTAAGTGCGTTTGTACATGTATGTTTGGGGGTCTGAAATGGACTAATCTACTTCACAATATTCCTTATGGGAACAAATTCCGTCAGTACTGGTACCTGAACATACTTCTGGAATGAAAAAATATCGTTAACCAGGGGTCCACTGTATTTGTAATCTTAATGTAGGGTGAGAGGTGAGTAAATGAGATAAAATGAATAAACGAAAGAGAGAGGACAGAGATGTGGAGTATGTAAACTAACAGACAAACGTGTCTGGTTTTGGTTCATACACGTTTGTGTTATACCATAATACAAACACTTTACACTGTGTACAGTAGAATCAATAAATAGCAACACTCTCATTCTCATGTAACACCATTTTTAGATGATATGACACTCTGAGTAAAGGCATACGAAAGTAATAATTTTCTATAGTAAAACTCAGTAATACTATTGTGTACACATTTTCTTTGGTGCTGAACTATAGAAAACGTTATTCTTTCTGACACTCCAACAAGATGACTAGAAAAACATCTCGTTTTCTACTGTTTATATGTTACATAGTGTGTTTATTATATAAGTTTGAAAAAATACAGATGGAGTAATGAAAATGTGTATATTAATGTAATATACGACATTTAACCCTTTCAGGGTTTCAGTCGTACTAGTACGACTTACACGCCAGGGTTTTTGACGTACTAGTACGCCTAAATTCTAGCACCCTCAAATCTAGTGAGAGAAAGCTGGTAGGCCAACATATGAAAGAATGGGTCTATGTGGTCAGTGTGTGCGGTATAAAAAAAAAAAATCCTGCAGCACACAGTGAGTAATTAGAAAAAAAACTTTGACCATGTTTTTGGATTAAAACAGCGACTTTGCACTATATTTTCGTAACGTATTTATTGTTGTATTCTAGTTTTCCTGGTCTCATTTTATAGAATGGAAGACATATTACAGAAATTGAGATGATTTTCACTGGTTTTACAAAGAAAAGTACCTTGAAATTGAGCTCAAAGTAGCAGAAATGTTCGATTTTTACCAAAATTCAAAAGTAAACAAATCATGCTATGTGTCCAATACACGTCAACTGGTGAGTCTAATATTCTTTTACAAATGCGCTGATATTATTTATACCATTTCTACACTAATGCAGTAGTCTGCATAACAGTAAATCTTCTATTTTTTTGTGAGAATAAAAATTCAAAGTGGAAAGCAAAAGAATGTAAGAGGGGCGTGGGGACGTGACTAATGAACAGAGGAAATGTTATTTTAGTGCCAGGAATGTGTCTCTTGTTTATTCTGGACCCTATACGGAAATTGGCATCTTTTGAAATTTGTGTGAAATTGGCAAAATTTCTAAATTCTGACCACTGTATTGGATAGTTGAAATTGGTAAATGGGTGGTTTCTTGTATTCATTCGATAGAAAAAATGGAGTTCTAGCGCAGTAGTTATGATTTTTGTTGACAAGTACAGTGGAATTAGCCGAAAATAGGGCTCAAAGTGGGCAAAATCGCCAATGCATAAACATCGTCGAGACCGCTACCTTCGCGAGAGCATAATTCCATAAGTTTTCCATCAAATTTCATACTTTTGGTGTCATTATGATCGGGAAAATATTCTCTATCTTTTCATAAGAAAAAAATAATTTTTTTTTTGAAATTTGGCCGACCCTGAGAACAAGTCTCTGAGAGGGACTTTCGACCCTGAAAGGGTTAATGTGCCTCAGAGTGATAATTATCAAGTATTATTTTTTTATAGGTAGTAGGTTGGTAGACAGCAACCACCCAGAGAGGTACTACCGTCCTGCCAAGTGAGTGTAAAACGAAAGCCTGTAATTGTTTTACATGATGGTAGGATTGCTGGTGTCTTTTGTCTGTCTCATAAATATGCAAGATTACAGGCATGTCTTGCTACTTCTACTTACACTTAGGTCACACTACACATACATGTACACGTTTATTTATACACACTCATCTGAGTTTTCTTTGATTTTATCTTAATAGTTCTTGGTCTTATTACTTTTCCTTTTATATCCATGGGGAATTGGAATAAGAATCTTTCCTCCGTAAGCCATGCGTGTTGTAAAAGTCAACTAAAATGCCGGGAACAATGGGCTAGTAACCCCTTTTCCTGTAAAGATTACTAAAAAGAATAAGAAGAAGAAAATTGTCAAAGTGGGAAGTCTGAATGTGCGTGGATGTTGTGCAAATGATAAGAAAGAGATGATTGTGGATGTTATGAATGAGAGAAAACTGGATGTCCTGGCTTTAAGTGAAACAAAGCTGAAGGGGGTGGGAGAGTTTCAATGGAGAGGAATAAATGGTATTAGGTCAGGGTTTCAAATAGAGTTAGAGCTAAAGAAGGAGTAGCAATAATGTTGAAGGATAAGCTATGGCAGGAAAAGAGGGACTACAAATGTATAAATTCAAGGATTATGTGGAGTAAAATAAAGATTGGATGTGAAAAAGTGGGTTATAGTAAGCATGTATTGCACCTGGAGAAGAGAGAAGTGTAGGGAGAGAGAGAGATTCTGGGAAATGTTGAGTGAATGCGTGGGGAGTTTTGAATCAAGTGTGAGAGTAATGGTGGTTGGGGATTTCAATGCTAAAGTGGGTAAAAATGTTATGGAGGAGTAGTAGGTAAATTTGGGGTGCCAGGGGTAAATGTAAATGGGAGCCTTTAATTGAGCTATGTGTAGAAAGAAATTTGGTAATAAGTAATACATATTTCATGAAAAAGAGGATAAATAAATATACAAGGTATGATGTAGCACATAATGAAAGTAGTTTGTTAGATTATGTATTGGTGGATAAAAGGTTGATGGGTAGGCTCCAGGATGTACATGTTTATAGAGGGGCAACTGATATATCGGATCATTATTTAGTTGTAGCTACAGTTAGAGTAAGAGGTAGATGGGAAAAGAGGAAGGTGGCAACAACAAGTAAGAGGGAGGTGAAAGTGTATAAACTAAGGGAGGAGGAAGTTCGGGCGAGATAAAAGCGACTATTGGCAGAAAGGTGGGCTAGTGCAAAGATGAGTAGTGGGGGGGTTGAAGAGGGTTGGAATAGTTTTAAAAATGCAGTATTAGAATGTGGGGCAGAAAGTTTGTGGTTATAGGAGGGTGGGGGCAGGAGGAAAGAGGAGTGACTGGTGGAATGATGAAGGAAAGGGTGTGATAAAAGAGAAAAAGGTAGCTCACGAGAGGTTTTTACAAAGCAGAAGTGTTATAAGAAGAGCAGAGTATATGGAGAGTAAAAGAAAGGTGAAGAGAGTGGTGAGAGAGTGCAAAAGGAGAGCAGATGAAAGAGTAGGAGAGGCACTGTCAAGAAATTTTAATGAAAAGAAAAAATTTTGGAGTGAGTTAAACAAGTTAAGAAAGCCTAGGGAAAGTATGGATTTGTCAGTTAAAAACAGAGTAGGGGAGTTAGTAGATGGGGAGAGGGAGGTATTAGGTAGATGGGGAATATTTTTGAGGAACTTTTAAATGTTGAGGAAGAAAGGGAGGCGGTAATTTCATGCACTGGCCAGGAGGTATACCATCTTTTAGGAGTGAAGGAGTGAAGAATGTAAGTGTGGTGGAGGTACGTGAGGCATTACGTAGAATGAAAGGGGGTAAAGCAGCTGGAACTGATGGGATCATGACAGAAATGTTAAAAGCAGGGGGGGATATAGGTTGGAGTGGTTGGTACTTTTGTTTAATAAATGTATGAAAGAGGGGAAGGTACCTAGGGATTGCGGAGAGCATGTATAGTCCCTTTATATAAAGGGAAGGGGACAAAAGAGATTGTAAAAATTATAGAGGAATAAGTTTACTGAGTATACCAGGAAAAGTATACGGTAGGGTTATAATTGAAAGAATTAGAGGTAAGACAGAATGTAGGATTGCGGATGAGCAAGGAGGCTTCAGAGTGGGTAGGGGATGTGTAGATCAAGTGTTTACATTGAAGCATATATGTGAACAGTATTTAGATAAAGGTAGGGAAGTTTTTATTGCATTTATGGATTTAGAAAAGGCATATGATAGAGTGGATAGAGGAGCAATGTGGCAGATGTTGCAAGTATATGGAATAGGTGGTAAGTTACTAAATGCTGTAAAGAGCTTTTATGAGTATAGTGAGGCTCAGGTTAGGGTGTGTAGAAGAGAGGGAGAATACTTCCCGGTAAAAGTAGGTCTTAGACAGGGATGTGTAATGTCACCATGGTTGTTTAATATATTTATAGATGGGGTTGTAAAAGAAGTAAATGCTAGGGTGTTCGGGAGAGGGGTTGGATTAAATTATGGGGAATCAAATTCAAAATGGGAATTGACACAGTTACTTTTTGCTGATGATACTGTGCTTATGGGAGATTCTAAAGAAAAATTGCAAAGGTTAGTGGATGAGTTTGAGAATGTGTGTAAAGGTAGAAAGTTGAAAGTGAACATAGAAAAGAGTAAGGTGATGAGGGTATCAAATGATTTAGATAAAGAAAAATTGGATATCAAATTGGGGAGGAGGAGTATGGAAGAAGTGAATTGTTTTCAGATACTTGGGAGTTGACGTGTCGGCGGATGGATTTATGAAGGATGAGGTTAATCATAGAATTGATGAGGGAAAAAAGGTGAGTGGTGCGTTGAGGGATATGTGGAGTCAAAAAACGTTATCTATGGAGGCAAAGAAGGGAATGTATGAAAGTATAGTAGTACCAACACTCTTATATGGATGTGAAGCTTGGGTAGTAAATGCAGCAGCGAGGAGACGGTTGGAGACAGTGAAGATGTCCTGTCTAAGGGCAATGTGTGGTGTAAATATTATGCAGAAAGTTCGGAGTGTGGAAATTAGGAGAAGGTGTGGAGTTAATAAAAACATTAGTCAGAGGGCAGAAGAGGGGTTGTTGAGGTGGTTTGGTCATTTAGAGAGAATGGATCAAAGTAGAATGACATGGAAAGCATATAAATCTATAGGGGAAGGAAGGCGGGGTAGGGGTCGTCCTCGAAAGGGTTGGAGAGAGGGGGTAAAGGAGGTTTTGTGGGCGAGGGGCTTGGACTTCCAGCAAGCGTGTGTGAGCGTGTTAGATAGGAGTGAATGGAGACGAATGTATATGGGACCTGACGATCTGTTGGAGTGTGAGCAGGGTAATATTTAGTGAAGGGATTCAGGGAAACCGGTTATTTTCATATAGTCGGACTTGAGTCCTGGAAATGGGAAGTACAATGCCTGCACTTTAAAGGAGGGGTTTGGGATATTAGGCAGTTTGGAGGGATATGTTGTGTATCTTTATATGTGTATGCTTCTAGACTGTTGTGTTCTGAGCACCTCTGCAAAAACAGTGATAATGTGCGAATGTGGTGAAAGTGTTGAATGATGATGAAAGTATTTTCTTTTTGGGGATTTTCTTTCTTTTTTGGGTCACCCTGCCTCGGTGGGAGACGGCCGACTTGTTTAAAAAAAAAAAAAAAAATATAGAATATGACAACTTTAAAACACTTGAAATTTTGGAAAGTTTCCAGACATAATGGAGAGTCATGGAGCTCATGGAGAATGTAAACAAACCAGGTGGGGCGTGGTGACCGCATTAGAAAGTTAGGTGGGGGGACCCGTATACCGAGTTTTGATCATAATTTGAGATGTCCACATTAGTGGAACGCAGTAAAGCCAAATGCCGTAAAGCGGGGTCCTACTGTATTACTGAGAATGATTTTGAGAGAAGTTCATCATGTGCATAACATTTCAGGCAGATCTGAACTAAGAATAAAAATACTCAACATACAATACATGATTGTTGAGCTGTTTCATCTTGTGAGTTTAACACAAGTTATTAGCAGATAAGATCTGGTCACATGATTGTTGCTCACTGCATCAATCAGTAATAATATTTTAATAAAATAATGTTACAGTGGAATAAAAGCAATAGTAGTAATACTGATGAAATAGTATTAATACTTATGTAATAGTAATAATACTGATGTAATAGTAGTAATACTGATGTAATAGTAGTAATACTGATGTAATAGTAGTAATACTGATGTAATAGTAGTAATACTTTTTTTTTACACATCAGCTGTTTCCCACTGAGGTAGGGTGACCCAAAGAGAAAGAAAAACACAAAAAGAAAGAAAAAACTTTCATCATCATTCAACACTTTCACCATTTATTTCCACTTTTACCATCACTCATACATAATCACTGTCTTTGCAGAGGCACTCAGATATGACAGTTTAGATGTCCCTCCAAACTGCCAATATCCCAAACTTCTCCTTTAAAGTGCAGGCATTCTACTTAACATTTCCAGGACTCAAGTCCGACTAACCGGTTTCCCTGAATCCCTTCACAAAATATTACCCTGCTCACACTCCAACAGCTTGTCAGGTCCCAAAAATCATTTGTCTCAATTCAGTCCTGTCTAATATGCTCACGCACACTTGCTGGAAGTCCAAGCCCCTGATCTAAGAGCATATACAGCAGGACCTCGCGTATCGCGAGGGATACATTCCAAGGACCTGCCATGGATACCAAAACCGTGGATAGCAGCCAGCCCTATATCTAAGCCTTATACATACGTATTATAAAGTTTGATAAATTATGCACAGTAAGTGGAGAATTATCACTTTTTCACTGATGGGAAGCACTTCAAAGCTTCTCTTAGGCATTGAAGAACTGCCAGCTTTTCTACTTTTGTGCTTTGGGGCCATTATTATGCAAAAGTAAGATGTATTTTTGGGTCACAATAAACCATAATTAACTGAAACCACAGATACTGAATCAGTGGATACGAGGGTTCTATTATACAGCATCTGCGCACATATGGTAGCCTGCACACAAGGAGCCTCTTTCCTGAACGGCTTGTACATGCACAATTCTAAAAGAACATATAAAGATATTAATGAATGCATAATATAATCCAATTACCTGGTAGATGAACAGTTGGATAATGAGGATATCTATCCTTAGTTTGACGCACAACATCAAGATAGGCTAAGCCAGGTTTTACCATCAGCATATCCGCACCTTCTTCCACATCACGATCCTGGCAGGAAAAAAAAAATATAAAGCGTACAAGTAAATTAACAAATAAATGTTAAACATATTCCAGGCATGTGTGAGGCTGTTAGATAGGAGTTAGTGGAGTCAATTGCTTCTTGAGATTTGATGTGCTGTTGGAGAATAAGCAAGGTAACATTTATGAAGGAATACAGGGAAACTGGTTAGTTGAACTCAAAGTTCTGAAAATGGGAGTTATAGAGCCTGCACTCTGAAGTACGAGTTGGAGATTTTGCAGTCCAGAGAGCCATCTGATTTGTGATGTTCTTCTCTTCTGGCAAGGCACCTACTGAATGAGTGGTAATGAATGTCTTACCTTCTTTGAGTCACACTACCTTTGTGGGAAGTTGGCAATTTGGTGAAGAAAAAGATTCGAGAATCTAGAATAAGCAACAGGAGCCACCAATCGGGCACTGACTAATTTTGGCCTTATGATAACATAGTACACACAAAAAAAAATTTAATGATCTCATGTGTGTCTTCTCCAGCCTTTCAGCGCAACATGACATCCCATTTCTTATGTAGCACACAAAGGTCCCAACTTATGAGCAAACTGTGTTTATGGAGTTTCATCTTGCGAGTGAGTCATTTATCAAATAAATATTACATGTTCACAACTGCAGACTGGCATTCATAAAATACATATTTTCTCAAGAATGTCTTTTGGAGCTTGTTCATAAGTACTGGACATCATAACTTTGGTATTCCTAAGCCCCTGTAAAGATCTTCCTCTTAAACTGTGCACCCTGAGAATTTGAGAGGTTTTTCAGAGTTTAACATGGATAGAAGAATGTACGAAAAAATTATACTGGGGGCAAAAATAACCCAACCACGTTCGTGGTTCACCCAACATAATTTTTGGTGGCACTTTTTAAGCCCGGGGAAAAGCAGTTTTGCTAAAAAAAATTGTTTTTTCTCTATTGTAATACGTGCCCTACAAAAAATTTTAATACAAATTTCTTTTAATAGGAAAGTGTCAATATTTGTCTTTCCTGCTAAAAACAGTTAAAATACAGTACTAAACAACAAAAAATTTCCCCGTTATTTTTCCCAAAGGGTTTGGGAAAGGGGGGGGGTAAAGGGGGTTTTGTGTGCAAGGGTGGATTTCCCAAACAAGCATGAAACAACCCGGTTAGAAAAGGGAGAAAAATGGAGACAAATTTTTTTAGGACTTGATGGCTTTTGGAGTGTGAGCGGGAAATATTTATAAAGGGAAATTTTCAGGGAAACTATCAGGCGGGGACTTGAGTCCGGGAGAGGGGAACACAGTGCCTCACTCTAAAAGGGGGGGTGTTAAAAAGTAGCAGTTTTATAAGTGTAGTGAAAACGCACCTCGGGGCAAACAGTGTTTCAAAGAAGAGGTTAAAGTTTTTTTTTTTTGGGCCCCCCCTGCCCTTGGTGGAAAAATGGTAGATGGGTTAAAAAAAAAAAAAATTTTTAAATTTCAATTGCCAAAAACCCAAAATTTAAATGCGAGGACTGAAAATAAAACCCAAAACAAAACTAAAATCTCTTTTGGAAAGTGGAAAATAATATTTATTTTCCAAAGGGGCCCATGCATGCCCATGAGGCACCAAAAATTTGCGGGGAGAAAGGGGTTAGAAAATCCTTTTTTCTGTTTTAAATTACGAAATTAAAAAAAAAAACTTTTAAACTGGGATGGGGGGATCAAGACAAAATTTAAAAGCAAGGGGGGATATATTTTTTTGGAATATTTGGGCTTTTTTTTTAAATAATGTATGGAAAGAAGGAAGGACCTAAATTTTGGCCCAAAAAACCTTTCATAATTCTTTTGGGTAGTATTTTGGGAAACAACCCCCGGGGGGGGGGAAATACTCCCGTCCTCCCAATGACTGTAAAACCCAAAAACCTGTAACTTTTTTTGCATAAATGGTAGGATTGCGGGTTTCTTTTTCTGTCTCAAAAAACACGCTAGAAACAATATCTTGCAATTTCCAACTTACATTTTTGGTCAACACTTCACAGACACGCAAAACATATATATAAATACATACTCTGGTTTTTTTCCCTCCTTTTTCAAAATAGCTCTTGCCTTTTTTATTTCTTCTTTTGTCCAGGGGGAAGGGGGAAAAAAAAAAAATCTTTCCTCCGTAAGCCATGCGTGTCGTATGAGCGACTAAAAGGGGGGGAGCAAGGGCTATAACCCCTTCTCCGGTATCCCTTTAAATAAAAAAAAAGAAGAAAAACTTTAAAAATTTGGATCTTAAAGGGTCGTGATGTTGGCGATGACAAGAAACAGATGATTGCTGATGTTATGAATAAAAAAGAATTGGATGCCGGGCCTCAAACCGAAACAAAGCGAAGGGGTAAAAATTTCCCAGTGGGGGGAAATAAATGGGTTTAAATCTGGAGAAAATCTGAGAGAGTTGGCAAAGGGGGGGTACAGAAATTTTAAATGATCATTAAAGGAAGGGAAAAAAATTTTAAAAGGGGAAAAATTCAAAATTAGTGGATTAAATTAAAGGTTGGATGCGAGAAGTGGGTCAAAAAAGGGCGGAAATGCACCGGAAAGAAGGAATGCAGAAGAGGGGAGAGAGATTTTGGAAATGTTAAGTGAATTTTATGGGAGCCTTTAACCCCAAGTAAAGAAATTTGGGGTGGGGGACCGGGAATGCAAAGTGGGAGAAATTTTTAGAGGGGGTTTTGGTGGGAAATTTTTGGGGGTTCCAGGTGAAAATGATAATGGGAGCCCTTTGATTGAAATTTTGGTAAAAAAGGGGTTTAGTTATAGGTAAAACATTTTTTAAAAAAAAGGGGATAAAAAGGGTAACCAAAAGTTTGGGGGAGGGCGAAATGACAGTATTTGTTGGTTAAAGAATTGGGGGGGAATAAAAGACTGTTGATAATTTCCCGGATGTACAGTTTATAGGGGCCCACAGATATACAGTTTCATTTTTCTAGTTGTACTACACTGAGAAAAAAGGGTTAGATGGGATAAAAGGAAATAAAACATCGGGGAATGAGAGGTGAAGGTTTAAAAAACTAAAAAGGAGGCATTAGGGAAAGATATAAACAGCTATTGGGGGAAAAGAGGGGTTTTAAAATGAGAGCAAGGAAAATGGGGTCAAAGGAAAGGGTGGGTTTAAAAAAATGTTTTTAGAGTGTTCACGAATTTGGGGTTACGGGAAAAATGGGTGCAGGGGGGAAAGGAGTAAAGGGTGGAATGAAGTTTAAAAGGGAAGTAGTAAGGGAGAAAAATTTTAGCATATAAAGAATTTTTACAAATTTAGAAGGATGAAAGGAAAGGGGGAAGATATATGGAAAAAAAAGAGAGAGGTTAAAGAGTGGTAAAAGCAATGTAAAAAAAGAAAAATGAAGAGGGGGGGTGAAATTTATCAACAAATTTTGTTGAAAATAAAAAAATTTTTTTGGAGTAGTTTTAAAAGTTAAGAAAGCCTAGGGGAACAAAAAAATTTTGCAAAAAATAGGAGAGGAGAGTTATTAAAGGGAGATTTAAAGGGGTTTTGGGGGAAGATGGAGGGAATTTTTTGGGGAAATTTGTTAAATTTTGATGAAAAAAAGGGAAGCTGGTTTTCGGGGTATGGGGAAAAGGGGGAAATAACATTTTGTAGATGAAAACCAGTTGTGGTGGGGGGGAAGTTCGTGGGGCAGTAGGTAAAATAAAGGGGGGGTTAAGGCACCGGGGATTGATGGGATAAAGAAAAAGGGTTAAAACGGGTGGGATATATTTTTTGGAGGGGTTGGTGAAATTTAATTTAATAAATGTATGGAAGAGGAAGGTACCGGGGGGAAGGCAGAGAGCATGCAAAATTCCTTTGAAAAAAAGGGAAAAAGGGATAAAAAGGGTGAAAAAAAATTATAGGGGGAAGCTGTTGAGTGTCCCCTGAAAAGTGTAGGTAGAGTTAAAATTTGGAAAAAATTAAGAGTAAAAACGGAAATGGGAAAGCAAGAAAAAAGGGGGCCCTTTGGAAATTTTGGTTGTTTTGGGAACCAGGTTTTTACAGGGGCCCCCATATAATGAAAAAAATTAGAAAAGGGCAAAAAGGAGGTTTTTGGGGCATTTTTGGTTTTGGGAAAAAAGGCAAATGACAGGGAGAAGGGGGGAAAAGTGGCAGATTTTTGCAATTGAAAGGTGTAGGGGGTGGGTTACTAAAAGCAGTGAAAGTTTTTACGAGGATAGTGGGGCTCAAGTTAGAGAATTGGGAAAGGGGGAAAATTTTTTTTCCCAGAAAAAGTAGGCCTTAGAAAAGGATTGGATGTAAACCGTGGTTTTTAATATATTTATAGAGGGGGTTGTAAAGAAAAATGCGAGGGCCCTTGGCAAGAGGCTGGAGTTAAAAGATAAAAAATCACACACAAAGGGGGAGTTGTCAAAAGCTGCTTTTTTTGCTAATACACTGTCTTTTGGGAAAGTTTTTCCGGGAAAGAACCTGCAGAAATTGGGGGGTAATTGGTAGGGTGTGCAAAAGAAAAAAAAATTAAAGGGTAAATTACGGGAAAAGTAAGGTTATGAGGATAAAAAAAGATTGGGTGATGAAAGAATGGATATCGATTGGAGGGAAGAGTATGGGGGAGGTGAAAAAAATTCAGAAAATTTGGAGGGGACGTTTAAGCGAGGGGCCAAAGAAAGATGGGGTGAATCATAGAATTGTTGGGGGAAAAAAGATGAGTGGTGCACTTAGGAGTTGTGAGAAAAAAATTTTGTCCTTGGAGGAAAAAGGGGGGAATGTATAAGTATATTTTTTTACCAACGCTCTTTTTAAGGGGGGAAAGCGTGGGGTTTAATGGGGGGCCAGCGGGGAGAAGGCTGGGGGCATGGAATTCAGGTCTGGGGGCCCAATTTGTGGTGTGAAAAAAATGCAGAGAATTCGTATTTGGAATTTTGGAGGGGTGGGGGTTTAACCAAAACTTTTGTCCAGGGGGCTGGGGAAGGGGTTTTGTTGGGGTGGTTCGGACATGTAGAGAGAAGGGAGGGGAAACAGAATGACTTCAAATTTGTATAAATTCTGTAGGGGAAAGGGAAAAGGCGGGGTAGGTGGGCCCCTGGGAAAGGGTTGGAGGGGGGGTAAAGGGGGTTTTTGTTTGCGAGGGGCTTGGACTTTCCAGCGGGCTGCTGACGTTTTTTATAGGTTTGAAGGGAAAAAAAGGTTTTTAATATTTACAGCTTTTTGGGTTTAGCAAATAACATTTATGAAGGATTCAGGGAAACCCCGGGAGGCCGACCTTTATCCCCGGAAAAATGGGAAGTACAGTGCCTGCACTCTGAAGGGGGGGTGTTAATGTTGGGAGTTTAAAAAAATGTAGTGTAAAAACACCCTTCTTTCAAGACAGTGAAGGAGCGAAAGATGGTGAAATTTTTCTTTTTTGGGGCCCCCCTTCCTTGGTGGGAATCGGCCCCCCGGTGATAAAAAATAATAATAAATTTAAAAAAGGCAAAGGGGAACCCAAAAAATGTGTAATAATTATGGGAAAAAGCCTGTCGGTCGAGACAAGGGCCCAGTAAAACCCTTCTTCCCCGTAAAAAAAACTAAATTTTTAAAAAAAAAACTTTTTATTTTTCTTTTAGGTCAACCCGCCTCGGGGGAGGGTATGGTCGGTTTTTTGAAAAAAAAAATTTTGATAAGGGTTAGACCTTTTTTTCATTTATTGGGTTTTTAAAAAAGGGACATATTAAAAGGGAGATTGGGGGGCAATATTTCAATGCTGCAAATGTAAGGAATAGGTTATGTTACTGAAAGTAGTTACGAGTTTTTTTTCAAGGATACTGAGCTCAAATTAGGGGATGTAGGAGAAGGAGATTTCCCCCCCAGTAAAAGAAAGGCCCTTAGACAAATAATGTGATTCAAACCCTTCTTGGGTTTAATATATTTAAGATAGGTTTTTAAGAGAAAAAGAATTCAAGTGGGTTGGGGGAAAAGGGGAAATTTAAAAAATAAAGAATCTAACACAAAGGGGAGTTTCCAAAAGTTGCACTTTTCTAATACAAATGTGCTTTTTGGAGATTCTTAAGAGAACCGCAAAAAGGGTTTGGGGACGAATTTGAAAGGAAGTTTGGGATGAAGGCATAAAGGCCCCAATAAGGAATTCACCCGCAACCTAAGACTGTTGCTGCCTACAGAAATTTTTCCAAGGGCCAAAGGTATTGCGATTGGACAGACATTTTTCTTTAAAAAAATTAGACAAACAACAAAAAATTGTCCCCAAAAAAACGAAACAGAAACACAAAAAAGGCTCGGTTCTCCTTGGGTTTAAACCCAGCCCTTCTGAAATCCATTGATAAAAACAAAATAAAAAACAATACAGACAGGGCTTAAAAAAAATAAAGAAATTTTTAAAAAAACTATTCTCAGGGTTTTTACCAAAGTTAAAAAAAGCAAGCCAAACACTGGGACTACTCCGCAAAACACTGACCAAAGGAGACTAAAAAAGACCTGGGAAAAAACTCTCTCAATTCCCGGGACCCACCCAAAATTTAAAAAAAAAAGAATATTGTCCAAAATAAAAAACCCAATGAAACACCACTGCATCCCCCCTGAAACAGCAAAAAAGATAAACGACTTCTTCTCAACATAGGATCAATCTTTCCATAAAAAACCCATGTACCAATGTTTCCCTGCCGGGGGCTATTTTAGAGGGAAATTTTTTCCCAAAATTTCCCTTTTATCTTTTTCCAACGAGCCCCACCGAATCACTGAAAAATAAAAGTCCCTTTAAAAAAAACCGGGGGAAACCCGTCTCATGGGCCCCCCATTTTTTTGACAACGGTGGGGCCCCTGCCCCCTTTTCGCATGCAATTTCATTACTTTTAACCCTTAAATGGTCTAAAAAAGATCAACGTTCAAATTTTGAAATGCTACAAAAGTAATCTACCGTTTTTTAACATAAATTTTTAAAAATAACAAAAAACAAAGAAGATAAAAGTATTTTTTCCGTTTTTTAAAAAGTAAAAAAAAAAAGAAGATCTACATTTTTTTCATACTTTCAGAAGTTGAAAAAAAAGTATAAAAGGGAAACCCCCCATACCGTTGGCATCAAAATAAAAAGTTTAATTCCGCATACCGCTTTCCCCTTTTTTTTTTTTTTTCCAAAAAAATTTTGCCTCGCATAACCCCCAAAAACCCCCCTCACCGCTGTTCATTTTCCCACACCGTCCAATGTGCCCCCTTAACCAGCCCCACATTGCCGCTGGTTTGGTTTTTAAACCCGCCAGCCTTTCCCCGGTTAAAAATCCCCAAACCCCTACAATCGGAACATTTTCCCTATTAAATTTAAATGTTTTTTTTGGGGATTTTAAACTTTCAAAATAAGTGACCATGGGGCCCCCAAAAAAGCCCTTTTATGCCAACCCTACAGCAAAAAGGGGGAAATTAAAATATAGAGATGAAAAAAAGAGATCACTGATAATATGGGAAAATGGGGGGCGTGTCGCCGACCTGGCCCGGTTTTACAAAAAACCCAAAACAAAAAACCATCGCTAAATTTTTGGGGAAAAAAGGCAAAACAAGGAAAACTGTTCTTTTCCAAAGGGTTTTTTCCCGTTTTTCGAAAAAGAAACGCAAATAATTTAAGATGTTTAAGAAATCTTTTTTTGGGGTGGGTAAATGAAAAACAGCTAGCAAGGGGATAGCGTCTCTCAAGCGATCAAAGGAAAAGGGTAGGGAAATTGCAAAGAGGATTTAATTAAAAAAAAAGCCTGCAACAATGATGATTGGGGTGAATTTTAAGGGCCAAAAAAAAGGGGGTTTTTAGAGATTTTAAAAACGTAGGGCATACATAGTGGATAAGGATGTGAGGGTCCAGTTTCGGGACCCCCAAAGAAAACCCAAAAATATGTGCAGGAATTTAAGGAGTAAAATAGACAGTGAAGGACTGAAAAACCCGAACAAGTGTTTAAAAATTTTGATGAAACCGGCCCGTTTTTTGAAGAAAATGCCCAAACAAAGGGCCTCCCCAAAATTTCTTAGGGGAAAAAGGGACCCCAGAAAATAAAGCCTATGAAAACAAAGGGTTTTTCTTTTTTGATGTGTTCCAAGCTACTGGGGATTGCAAAGTGAAGCCTTTTTTTAGTGGGATCACTCTAAACCTCCCAACCGTTCAGGCAAAAGAATGTCCTCAAGGGAAAATTTGGGGGTGTGCTGTGGAAAGGGGAAACATAAGGCATGGGGCACTAGGGACTTTTTCTATGACGGTTACACCATGCATTTGCCCCCCCAAAGGAAAGATTTAAACCTAACTGAAAAGAAAATTTGAAATTTAAAAAGGTCCTCCTGGGGTTTGACAATGCCCCTTTCATCCTACAAACGTGGGAAGGGGGACTTTTTGGGGAAAAAGAAATTCATTAAGTGAAATTTTTGGGCCTTTCCAAAAACCCAAATCCTCCCCTCACCCCCCTGGGCCCCGGGAAGGTTTTTGCAAAAATTCAAAAAAAATGTAAAACAAAAGCTCTGTTTGAAAGGTTTCCCTTTTTAGTGACCTCAAAACTCAACCGACTTAAGAGATTTTGGGGAGGCACCTTTTTGTAACCTCAATTGTGTAAACCTTTATAGGTAAGGCTTGGGAGGGAGTGACTTTAAAAAACCCCTTTAAAACCCGCTTGGGAAAAAATTTGGCCAAATGTGTAGACAAAAGGGATTTTGAAGGGTTTTGGGGGCTAACCTGAGAGGAAATTTTCCAAATTGAGGAATCCAATTTTGGGATTGGGGAAATCCCTTGGGGGTTTGGGGTTAGTTTGGGGGGAGTGGGAAAAGTTTGGTGGAGGAGGACAAGAAGAACTAACCCTGATGACTGCAAAATCAAACTTTAAAACAAGAGGCCATACCTTAAAAAAAACTGGGGCAAGGAGGGGAAAAGAGAAAATTTTAAGAAATTGCCAAATACAAAATTAAGGGAAAACGTGCAATGTGGGGGAAATGCAAACCCTTTAAAGGGTGAAATCCCCCTCCCTAAAAGCTATTGCAAGCCGGCTGGTATTAAAAACACTACAATGTTGTGAAACACTTTAGGGGGGTCTTTAAAAAACGAGAAGGGACAGGGCCCCAATGGCAATATTGTCGAAAGAATCCAGTACTTTGAAGCTAGTCCTAGTGGGATTAAAAAAGAAGGGGAAATAACCCCAGAAAAGGAAATTGACAAACCCAAGTCCCTTTAAAGGGAAGGGGGTTCCCCCTTTTAAACACTAACACCTTTTCCCCCCCTCCCCCCAACCCATCAATCATCACCAAACTTCAATAAAAAATGCATGTAATTGTTTTTTGGCCTTTTTCAGTTTGTGGTTTAAAAATTTAAAATTTCATGTGGGAAAAATTTTTTTTTTTTATTTGTTTGGTGTCTTTCACGATTTAAATTTTATTTCCCTTATTTTTTTAGGGGAAAAATTTATTCACAAAAACCCAACAAATTTTTCCCTAAAAATGAGCCCCCTTGCAAAGGATTAAAAAAACGCTAGCGGGGTCCACGTAAAACGTTTGGGGCCGTTTAAGGGTTTTAAAAATCACTAGAAAAATAGCACCTTTCCCCAAACTACTCAACCGCAAAGTTAAAAACCAATACATAAAGGGGGGTGACCCAAAAGATGTAAAAAACTATAGCCAATATCAAACTTAAACCCTTGCAAACCAAAATCTTCGAGAAACCATTCACAGGAAAGTATTTTATTTATAATGGCCAAAAAATAAATCAAAAACCCCCGCCAATTTTGGGGTTCAGGGAAAAAAAAAAAAGCACTAATGATTCAATTTTTAAAAAAGCAAATCTGGGTTTACACAACAAATTTGGGAAAAAAAGAATATCTGCTAGGGAATTTTTTTTGGGCCTAAGAAAAGCTTTTGACGTAGTAACCACGGGATCCCAAATCCACAAACTTACCATTTAAAGGTATAAAGGCCATGCCTTGCATTTTTCCCAAAACCAACCCCTTTCTAAAAGGTATCAGTAAAGTCCCCCATTTAAAAACACAAACATCATCAACACGGCCCTTGATAAATGGAGTTCTGCAGGGAAGTTTTCCCTTTTACCCCTGCTTTTTTCCTGCTATTTCCCCTAGGGAAAAAATTTTTTTTACCTAAGGGAAAAACTTTTGGGCAAGTAACCCTGGGCATCCTACCCACAAACTTTTTACCTTTTTGGTAAAGAGGCCAAACCTTGCATATTTTAAACCCCTTTCCTTACTAAAAGGTACATAAATTTAAACCCTTAACCCTTTTAGGGTTTTCGGGGGCCCTACTAGTAAAGGTTTAGACCCAGGTTTTTGACGTACTAGTACGCCTAAATTCTAGCGCCCTCAAATCTAGTGGGAGAAAGCTGGTAGGCCTACATATGAAAGAATGGGTCTTTGTGGTCAGTGTGCACAGTATAAAAAACATCCTGCAGCACACAGTGCATAATGAGAAAAAAAAAAACTTTGTTTTTTTGGAATAAAACAGCGACTTTGCACTAATTTTCGTATGGTATTTATTGTTGTATTCTAGTTTTCTTGGTCTCATTTTATAGAATGGAAGACATATTACAGAAATTCAGATGATTTTGACTGGTTTTACAATAAAAAGTACCTTGAAATTGAGCTCAAAGTAGCAGAAATGTTCGATTTTTACTAAAGTTCAAAAGTAAACAAATCATGCAAAGCGTCCAATACAGGTCAACTGGTGAGTCTAATATTCTTTTGCAAGTGTGCCAATATTATTTATACCATATTTTACACTAATGTAGTAGTCTGCATAACAGTAAATCTTCTATTTTTTGTGAAAATAAAAATTCAAAGTGGAAAGCAAAAGAATATAAGAGGAAATGCCATTTTAGTGCCAGGAATGTCTTTCTTGTTTATTCTGGACCCTATTCGGAAATTGGCATCTTTTGAAATTTGTGTGAAATTGGCAAAATTGCTAAATTCTGACCACTGTACTGAATAGTTGAAATTGATAAATGGGTGGTTTCTTGCGCTCATTCGATAGAAAAAGTGGAGTTCTAGCGAAATATTCATGATTTTTGTCGACTAGTACAATGGAATTGGCCGAAAATGGGGCTCAAAGTGGGCAAAATCGGTGATGTGTAAACATCGCCAAGACCGCTAACTTCGCAAGAGCATAATTCCGTAAGTTTTCCATCAAATTTCAAACTTTTGGTGTCATTATGATCGGGAAAAGATTCTCTATCTTTTCAAAAGAGAAAATTATTTTTTTTTTTTTAAATTTGGCCGACCCTGAGAACGAGTCTCGGAGAGGGCCTGTCGACCCTCAAAGGGTTAAAGGCACAGCATCAACAACACAGCCACTTGATACTGGAGTTCCGCAGGGACGTGTCCTTGGTCCCCTGCTCATATACATCAATGATCTTCCAAACGTATCCCAACACTAGAACCCCATTCTCTTTGCTGACGACACGACTTATGTCATCTCTCACCCTAATCTTGCCACCCTCAACACCATTGTTAACGAGGAGCTGATCAAAATATCGACTTGGATGACAGCCAATAAACTTACGCTTAACACTGACAAAACCTACTATATTATGTTTGGTAGCAGAGCAGGAGTTGCGCAAATTAACATTAAGATCGACAACACTCTAACTGCCAGACATAATGAAGGCAAATTCCTAGGTCTATACCGTGACAATAACCTGAATTTCAGCACCCATATCCAACACATAATCAAAAAAGTATCCCCAAAAGGTTTTGGGGTCCTCTCCAAGATACGATACTACGTCTGCAAAAAAGCCCTTCTCACACTATACCACTCATTATTTTTCCATACCTCACCTATGCTATTTGTGCTTGGGGATCAACTGCAGCAACACACCTAAAGCCAATAATAATCCAACAAAAAGCTGAAGTAAGAATAATCACTAAATCCCATCCCTGGCAACACACCCCCCCACTCTTCATAGATCTAAACTTACTCCCTGTTCAGTACATCCACACTTACTAAATGTGCAATCTACATCTACAGGGCCTTTAAAATTTCCCAAAATAACCTTGACCTAAAATGCTTTCTTATAGTTGTGACAGGACCCCCCCAGGCATAACACGAGACAAAAAACATCTCTACGACATTCCCCGTGTCCGACTAAACCTTTACAAAAATTCAATGTATGTCAAAATCTGGAACACTCTATCTGAAAACTCTAGAACAGCAGACACATTCATCACCTTCAAAACTACTTTTAGAAAACATCTTTTTCTCCCCGATACACCCCATCAACTAACTACATAAAAACCACCTGGTGGCCCCATTTACACTAACTCACTCAACCATTTGATTATAACACAGAAATACATAAACCTAATCTTAATAATGATTTCCTAACTAGTCATAAGTTTGCCCGTGATACTCCAATATAGGGAAAATATGTATTGGCCAAAACAAAAGCATTCCCCACTGCTAAACTCACAAACTAGTATTTGTCACTTAGATTTAGTCACTTAGTATTTAGTCAACTTACTCCACAATTTGTTATAATCTAGGGGTTAAAAATTAACCCTTTCCCGGGTCGACAGGCCCTCTCGAAAACTTGTTCTCAGGGCCGCCCAAATTTCAAAAAAAAAAAAATATTTTTTTCTATAAATGAAAAGAAATCTTTTCCCGACATAATGACACTAAAGATAAAAAATATTTATGAAAACTTACGGAATTATCCTTGCAAGTTAGCGGTCTCGACGATTTTTACCATCGGCAATTTTGTCCATTTGGCCCCATATCGCCAATTCCACTGTACAAGCGACAAAAATCATGATGTTTCGCCTAGAACTCCATTTTTTTTTCTATCGAATGAGTACAAGAAACCACCATTTACCAAATTTCAACTATCCATCAGTGGCCCAGAATTTAGCAATTTGCCAATTTCACAAAAAATTTCAAAAGATGCCATTCCAAATGGGTCCAGAATAAACAAGAAAAGACATTACTGGCACTAAAATAAATTTCCTCTGTCATTAGTCACATCCCAATGCCCCTCTACATCTTTTGCTTTCCACTTTGAATTTTTATTTTTCACAAAAAATAGAAGATTTACTGTTAGCAACTACTGCATTAGTTAAAAAATGGTATAAATAATACGGCACACTTGTGAAAGAATATAGACTCACCAGTTGACGAGTACTGGACGCTTTAGCATGTTTGTTTCCCTTTTGAACTCCTGGTAAAATCGAACTTTTTGTATTATGTGATTTCAATTTCAAGATATTTTTTCATTGTAAAATCTCAATTCTGTAATTTCTTTCCTTCTATAGAATGAACCAGAAAACTAGAATACAACAATAAATAAAATACAAAAATACAGTGCAAAGTCTTGGGTTTTAACCCAAAAGACAGTGTTAAGTTTTTTTTTCTCTTACGCACTGTGTGCTGCAGGAATTTTTTATCTGTGCACACTGACCACAAGCCCAATTCTTTATATGAGCCTACCACTTTCTCTCCACTAGATTTGAGGGCCTAGAATTAGGCGTACTATACTAAAAAACCCTGGTCATAAGCCGTACAAAATGGCCGAAACCCTGAAAGGGTTAATCTAAGTTTTGCCGAAATGCCTACCATGCTAGGTGTTCTAGGGCCCCTCTGTAATTTACATGGACCCCGCTTAACGATCACCTTCCAAATTGCGACCAATTATGTAAGGTATTTATGTAAGTGCGTTTAGTGAATGTTTGGGTCTGATGGACTAATCTACTTCACAATATTCCTTATGAGAAAAAATTCGGTCAGTACTGGCACCTGAACATACTACTGGAATGAAAAAAGTTCGTTAACCGGGGGTCCACTGTATTTTACTACATGTAAACCACACGATAACCAATATCTGTAAATCCTGCATTGTAATCCATATAGAGAATAAACTTCGATTTGATTTGAAAAGTGAACACAGGAAAGAGCACGGTGATGAGGGTAAAAGGAAATTAGGCAATGAAAGATTGGATATCAGACTAGAGGGAGTATGGAGGAAATGAATGTACGTATTCATATATTTGAGAGTGAACTTGTCAGCAGATGGGTCTATGAAAGACAAGGTGAACCATAGAAATGATTCAGAGAAAAATGTGAGTGATTTACTGAGGAGTCTGTGGAGACAAATAATGTTATCCATTGAAACAAAGAAGGAAATGTATGAGAGTATAGTGGTAACAACGCTCTTATATGGGTATGCAGCATGGGTGGTGAATGTTGCAGCAGGGAGGAGGCTGGAAACAATAAGCAAATGTGAATATTATGTAGAGAATCCATACCTTAGAGAGTAGGTGCAGTTACTAAAAGTATTTCTTTCTTTCAACAAACTGGCCATGTCCCACCAAGGCAGGGTAGCCCAAAAAGAAAAACAAGTTTCTCATTTTAACTTTAGCAATGTATACAGGAAAAGGGGTTACTAGCCCATTGCTCCCAGAATGTTAGTTGCCTCTTATGACACGCAGGTTATGGAGGAAGAATTCTGCTCCACTTCCCCCATGGAGATAAAAGGAAATAAACAAGAACTAGTAAGGAAATAGAAGAAAACCCAGAGGGGTGTGTATAATATACGCTTGTACATGCATGATTGGTGTGACCTAAGAGTAAGTAGAAGTAGGAAGACGACATGAAATCTTTCATGTTTATGAGAAAGAAAAAAGACACCAGCCTTTCTACCAACATAAGAACATTAGAAAGAAGGAACACTGCAGCAGGCCTATTGTCCCATGCGAGGCAGGTCCAATTCTCCTACCGGCTTAAGCCAATGCTTTAACCTAGTCAGGTCAGGTAACATTCACTTAAAGAAGGAGTACAGCATCTGACCTAGTAGCACAAGCTAGTTAGCTCAAACTTACACCCACTCATGTATTTATCTAACCTATTCTTATAGGTAGTAGGTTGGTAGACAGCAACCACCCAGGGGGGTACTACCGTCCTGCCAAATGAGTGTGAAACGAAAGCCTGTAATTGTTTTACATGATGGTAGGATTGCTGGTGTCCTTTTTTCTGTCTCATAAACATGCAAGATTTCAGGTATGTCTTGCTACTTCTACTTACACTTAGGTCACACTACACATACATGTACATGTTTATTTATACACACTCATCTGAGTTTTCTTTGATTTTATCTTAATAGTTCTTGGTCTTATTACTTTTCCTTTTATATCCATGGGGAAGTGGAATAAGAATCTTTCCTCCATACGCCATGCGTGTTGTAAAAGTCAACTAAAATGCCAGGAACAATGAGATAGTAACACCTTTTCCTGTAATAATTAATAAAAAGAATAAGAAGAAGAAAATTGTCAAAGTGGGAAGTCTGAATGTGCATGGATGTTGTGCAAATGATAAGAAAGAGATGAATGTGGATGTTATGAATCAGAAGAAGCTGGATGTCCTGGCTTTCAGTGAAACAAAGCTGAAGGGGGTGGGAGAGTTTCAGTGGAGAGGAATAAATGTGATTAGGTCAAAGGTTTCAAATAGAGTTAGAGCTAAAAAAAGGAGTAGCAATAAAGTTGAAGGATAAGTTTTTGACAGGAAAAGAGGGACTATAAAAAGTATTAATTCAAGGATTATGTGGAGTAAAATAAAGGTTGGATGTGAAAAGTGGGGTTTTAGTAAGCGTATATGCACCTGGAGAAGAGAGAAGTGTAGAGGAGAGAGAGAGATTTTGGGAAATGTTTTAGTGAATGCATGGGGAGTTTTGAACCAAGTGTGAGAGTAATGGTAGTTGGGGATTTCAATGCTAAAGTGGGCAAAAATGTTGTGGAGGGAGTAGTAGGTAAATTTGGGGTGCCGGGGGTAAATGAAAATGGGGAGCCTTTAATTGAGCTATGTGTAGAAAGAGGTTTGGTAATAAGTAATACATATTTTATGAATAAAGGTAGTAGGTTGGTAGACAGCAACCACCCAGGGAGGTACTACTGTCCTGCAAAGTGAGCGTAAAACAAAAGCCTGTAATTGTTTTACATGATGGTAGGATTGGTGGTGTCCATTTTTCTGTCTCATGAACATGCAAGGTTACAGGTACGTCTTGCTACTTCTACTTACACTTAGGTCACACTACAGCATATATATATACACACACCCCTCTGGGTTTTCTTCTATTTTCTTGCTAGTTCTTGTTCTTGTTTATTTCCTCTTATCTCCATGGGGAAGTGGAACAGAATTCTTCCTCCGTAAGCTATGCGTGTTGTAAGAGGTGACTAAAATGCCAGGAGCAAGGGGCTAGTAACCCATTCTTCTGTATTAATTACTAAATTTAAAAAGAGAATTTTTCGTTTTTTTTTTTTTGGGCCACCCTGCCTTGGTGGGATACGGCCGGTTTGTTGAAAAAAAAAAAAAATATGAAGAGGAGGATAAATAAATATACAAGGTATGATATAGCACGTAATGAAAGTAGTTTGTTAGATTATGTATTGGTGGATAAAAGGTTGATGGGTATGCTCCAGGATGTACACGTTTATAGAGGGGCAACTGATATATCGGATTATTATTTAGTTGTAGCTACAGTTAGAGTAAGAGGTAGATAGGAAAAGAGGAAAATGGCAACAACAAGCAAGAGGAAGGTGAAAGTGTATAAACTAAGGGAGGAGGAAGTTCAGGTGAGATATAAGCAACTACTGGCAGAAAGGTGGGCTGGTGCAAGCATGAGTAGTGGGGGGTTGAAGAGGGTTTTGGAATAGTTTTAAAAATGCAGTAAAATGTATTAGAATGTCGGGCAGAAGTTTGTGGTTATGGGAGGGTGCAGGAGGAAAGAGGAGTGATTGGTGGAATGATGAAGTAAAGGGTGTGAAAAAGAGAAAAAGTTAGCATATGAGAGGTTTTTACAAAGTAGAAGTGTTATAAGAAGAGTAGAGTATATGGAGAGTACAAGAAAGGTGAAGAGAGTGGTGAGAGAATGCAAAAGGAGAGCAAATGATAGAGTGGGAGAGGCACTGTCAAGAAATTTTAATGAAAATAAGAAAAATTTTTGGAGTGAGTTAAACAAGTTAACCCCTTGGATGTCGCAACCCCCAATCCTGAGGTGTCTCCAGGTGTCTCAAAGTTTCAAAAAAAAAAAAAAATTTCTTTTGAAATGATAATCTTTTCCCGATTGTAATGATACCAAAAAAAAACAAAATTTGATGGAAAACTGACGGAATTACGCTCTCGCGAAGTTAGCGACCTCAGCGATATTTACAAATCAGCGATTTTGCCCACTTTGAGCCCTATTTTCGGATAATTCCATAGTTCCAGTCGACCAAACTCATAGCTATTTCTTTAGAACTCCATTTTTTTTATATCGACTGAGTACAAGAAACTGCCCATTTACGGATTTCAACTACCCAATAACGTGGTCAGAAATTTGCAATTTCGCCAATTTCATGAAAATTAAAAAATATGACAATTTCAAAATAAGATCCAGAATAACAATGCAGACATTCCTGGCTCTAAAATAACATTTTCTTTGTTTAACAGTCACATCTCCAGGCCCCTCTGATATTAATCTTGCTTTCTATTTTGAATTTTTATTCAAACAAAAAATAGAAGATTTACTGTTATGCAGACTACTGCAATACTGTAATAAGTGTACAGATAATGTCAACCCATTTATGATTGCATATTAGAATGGCTAGTTAGACATTTATTGGACAATGACATCATTTGTTTACTTCTGAACATCGGCAAAAATCAAGCATTTCCCCTACTTTGAGCTCCATTTCCAGGTTCTTTTTATAGTAAAACCAATCAAAATCACCTCTATTTCTATAATATGTTTTCCATTCTATCAAATGAGACCAAGAAAACGAGGATACAACCATAAATACTATACTAAAATAGATCACAAAGTCGGCATTTTAATTAAAAAAAACGGTCAGTTTTTTTTTTCTCATTATGCACTGCGTGCTCCAGGATTTTTTTTATATGGCGCACACTGACCACACAGACCCATTCTCTCACATGTGGGCCTACCAGCTTTCTCCTGCTTGATTTGAAGCCGCTAAAATTTATGAATATATATACATCAAACACGGTACCTCGTAAGACGTATACGTACGACCGAAACAGTCAAAGGGTTAAGAAAGCCTAGAGAACGAATGGATTTGTCAGTTAAAAACAGAGTAGGGGAGTTAGTAGATGGGGAGATGGAGGTTTTGGGTAGATGGCGAGAATATTTTGAGGAACTTTTAAGAGTCGACGAAGAAAGGGAAGTGGTAATTTCATGCACTGGCCAGGGAGGTATACAATCTTTTAGGAGTGAAGAAGAACAGGATGTGAGTGTGGGGGAGGTGCGTGAGGCATTATGTAGAATGAAAGGTGGTAAAGCAGCTGGAACTGACGGGATCATGACAGAAATGTTAAAAGCAGGGGGGGATATAGTGTTGGAGTGGTTGGTACATCTACCATCCAACTTACGACCTGCCCGACATACATCCACTCAACTTACGACCATGCATCTGGCAGCTGGGCTGGGCCGGCTGATGCACACCACTGTACAATATTTGACAATACAGTGGACCCCCGCATAATGATCACCTCCCAATGCGACCAATTATGTAAGTGTATTTATGTAAGTGCGTTTGTACATGTATGTTTGGGGGTCTGAAATGGACTAATCTACTTCACAATATTCCTTATGGGAAGAAATTCGGTCAGTACTGGCATCTGAACATACTTCTGGAATGAAAAAATATCGTTAACCGGGGGTCCACTGTACTTGCGGCGGCAATGCGTCATGCAGGCAGCATCAGTCTGAGTAACCCTGCCCTATCAGCAGCATCATACTGTATTAACTGTACTAACTGGACAGTAAATTTCACCATGGCCCGTAAGATGAAGTCTGAATCTTGCACTGGAGATTGTGGCAAGAAAGGCTCTTACTCTCGAACTCTCTATTTGTTTTCACTGTTGCACATAAACCTGTCTGTATCTGTCTGCCTGTATATCTGTGTGTCTGTTTATCTGTCTGTCTACCTGTGTGTCTGTCTACTTATGTGTCTGTCTTTATGTCTACCTGTGTGTGTCTTTGTTTACCTGTGTGTCTGTCTACCTGTGTGTGTCTTTCGGTCTACCTGTGTGTCTGTCTTTCTGTCTACCTGTGTGTCTGTCTTTCTGTCTACCTGTGTATGTCTTTCTGTCTACCTGTGTCTTTATGTCTACGTGTGTCTGTCCTGTCTTTCTGTCTACCTGTGTGTCTGTCTTTCTGTCTACCTGTGTGTGTCTTTCTGTCTACCTGTGTCTTTCTGTCTACCTGTGTCTGTCTGTCTTTCTGTCTGCTTGTCCTGTCTCAGAGCCACTCATTAAGAGTGAAATTTGGTCTTGAAGATGCCATATTAATAATATTTTTTTTTATTTTTTTTTTTTTATTATCACACTGGCCGATTCCCATCAAGGCAGGGTGGCCCGAAAAAGAAAAACTTTCACCATCATTCACTCCATCACTGTCTTGCCAGAAGGGTGCTTTACACTACAGTTTTTAAACAGCAACATTAACACCCCTCCTTCAGAGTGCAGGCACTGTACTTCCCATCTCCAGGACTCAAGTCCGGCCTGCCGGTTTCCCTGAACCCCTTCATAAATGTTACTTTGCTCACACTCCAACAGCACGTCAAGTATTAAAAACCATTTGTCTCCATTCACTATTATTATGAAATGATAACACAATAATAATCACTTAGGCGCATTAAATGTGTATAAAACGTTGATATAGACATTTTGCTTAATCCATCCATGATTTCTTTTTCAAAATTACAGGTCTCCCTCAACATTCACGTTTTCAGCTTTCGCGGGCTTCACATATTCGCGAATTCCCAACCGCCAAATTCCCAGCCGCCAAATCATATTCAAGTTTCCCGCCACCTGCGAGTCCCTACTACCCTCCCTCCGACCCCCGCAACTGGCAGCCAGCCCTCCCACCACTCAGTGTGGTGAGTGTTTTGTTTGTTCAATATTTGCTATTAAACTACAGTATAAATAATGTAAACACATTCATGATTGCATATTGGAATGGCTATTTGGACAGGTATTGGACAGTGACATCATGTGTTTACTCTTGAACACAGCAAAGAATCAAATATTTCTGCTACTGCTAATAATAACAATAGTAATAATAATAATAATAATAATAATAATAATAATAATAATAATAATAATAATAATAATAATAAGACGATATAATTGAAGAAGGAAATTGTACAAAAATACGAGGGAGTGGTTGACACATCGTCAGTGTGGCTTTGTTTATGCTGGAGTGAACATTAGTCTCCCTGCTCTTCCAAACATTTCACAATAACTCATTGTTTGGTGCTTGTAGATTGAGTTGACTGGAGTGGTTGAGGCAGTGGTAGAGGTGATAGAGGCAGTGGTAGAGGTGATAGAGGCAGTGGTAGAGGTGATAGAGGCAGTGGTAGAGGTAGCGATAGAGGCAGTGATATTTACTAACATATATGTTATAAATAATAATAGTACATTTATGAATAACATTTATTATTAATTTATTATAAATGTTATTAATATTAACATGTACTATTATTATTTATAACATACGTATATGTTAGTAAATACCACTGCCTCACCCATTGCCTCTATCACTGCCTCTATCATTGTCTCTATCACTGCCTCTATCACTGCCTCTACCACTGCCTCAACCGCTGAATTATTGTGAAATATTTGGAAGAGCAGGGAGACTAATGTTCACTCCAGCATAAACAAAGCCACACTGACGATGTGTCAACCACTTCCTGGCAACTGGCAGCCAGCCCTCCCACCACTCAGTGTGGTGAGTGTTTTGTTTGTTCAATATTTGCTATTAAACTACAGTATAAATAATGTAAACACATTCATGATTGCATATTGGAATGGCTATTTGGACAGGTATTGGACGGTGACATCATGTGTTTACTCTTGAACACAGCAAAGAATCAAACATTTCTGCTACTGCTAATAATAAAAATAGTAAAATAATAATAATAATAATATAATAATAATAATAATAATAATAAATTTAATAATAATAATAATAATAATAATAATAATAAGACGATATAATTGAAGAAGGAAATTTGTACAAAAATACGAGGGAGTGGTTGACACATCGTCAGTGTGGCTTTGTTTATGCTGGAGTGAACATTAGTGTCCCTGCTCTTCCAAACATTTCACAATAATTCATTGTTTGGTGCTTGTAGATTGAGTGTGCCCTGGATTTGGTTGGGGCAGGGGGTAGAGGTGATAGAGGCAGTGGTAGAGGTGATAGAGGCAGTGGTAGAGGCATGGTAGAGGCAGCAATAGAGGCAGTAAATATTTACTAACATATATGTTATAAATAATAATAGTACATTATGAATAACATTTATTATTATTATTATTATAAATGTTTTTTTAATATTAACATGTACTATTATTATTTATAAACATACGTATATGTTAGTAAATACCACTGCCTCACCCATTGCCTCTATCACTGCCTCTATCACTGTCTCTATCACTGCCTCTATCACTGCCTCTATCACTGCCTCTATCACTGTCTCTATCCACTGCCTCTACCACGCCTCAACCGCTGAATTATTGTGAAATGTTTGGAAGAGCAGGGAGACTAATGTTCACTCCAGCATAAACAAGCCACACTGACGATGTGTCAACCACTCCCTCGTATTTTTGTAAAAATTTCCTTCTTCAATTATATCGTATTATTATTATTATTTTTATATTATTATTATTATTATTATTATTTTTTAGCAGTAGCAGAAATGTTTGATTTTTTGGGCTGTGTTCAAGAGTAAACACATGATTCACCGTCCAATACCTGTTCAAATACCCCATTCCAATATGCAGTCATGAATGTGTTTACATTATTTATACTGTAGTTTAATAGCAAATAATGAACAAACAAACACTCACCACACTGAGTGGTGGGAGGGCTGGCTGCCAGTTTGCGGGGTCGGAGGGAGGGTAGTAGGGACTGGCATTGGTTGAGGAAGTGGTGGAGGCAGTGGTGGAGTCTGTGGTATTTAATAACATACATGTTATTAAAGCATAACATGTATATATTTAGTACAACTTACGACGTTTTCATGTATTTTATGATTGTTCATGGTTCAACAAGTTAAGCAGTATTGTATTATATTTCCCTACAATATATTGGGGCACCAAACATTCACGGTTTTTCAACATTCACGAGGCTCTTGATCCCCTAACCCTCGCGAATGTTGAGGGACACCTGTATATAATAAACATGCTACATAACATATAAACATATAAATTAAAAAATATGAGATGTTTTTCTGGTCGGCTTGACAGAGTGAACAAAAACCATTCGTGTCCAGGCTGGTAATAACAACAACAACAACAACAACAACGTTTGTTTACATAACTCGCCAACTTTTTACACTGTCATTCGTTTATTCATTTAATCTTGTTTACTAACCTCTCACTCTACATTAATACTATAAATGTATGAAAGAGGGGAAGGTACCTAGGGATTGGCAGGGAGCATGTATAGTCCCTTTATATAAAGGGAAGGGGGACAAAAAAAAGATTGTAAAAATTATAGAGGAATAAGTTTACTGAGTATACCAGGAAAAGTGTACGGTAGGGTTATAATTGAAAGAATTAGAGGTAAGACAGAATGTAGGATTGCGGATGAGCAAGGAGGCTTCAGAGTGGGTAGGGGATGTGTAAATCAAGTGTTTACATTGAAGCATATATGTGAACAGTATTTAGATAAAGGTAGGGAAGTTTTTATTGCATTTATGGATTTAGAAAAAAGGGATATATAGAGTGGATAGGGGAGCAAATGTGGCAGATGTTGCAAGTATATGGAATAGGTGGAAAGTTATTAAATGCTGTAAAGAGTTTTCATGAGGATAGTGAGGCACAGGTTAGGGTGTGTAGAAAAGAGGGAGAATACTTCCCAGTAAAAGTAGGTCTCAGACAGGAATGTGTAATGTCACCATGGTTCTTTAATATATTTATAGATGGGGTTGTAAAAGAAGTAAATGCTAGGGCGTTCGGGAGAGGGGTGGGATTAAATTATGGGGAATCAAATACAAAATGGGAATTGACACAGTTGTTTTTTTATGATGATACTGTGCTCATGGAAGATTCTAAAGAAAAATTGCAAAAGTTAGTGGATGAGTTTGGGAGTGTGTGTAAAGGTAGAAAGTTGAAAGTGAACACAGAAAACAGTAAGGTGATGAGGGTATCAAATGATTTAGATAAAGAAAAATTGGATATCAAATTGGGGAGGAGGAGTATGGAAGAAGTGAATGTTTTCAGATACACCTACCATCCGACTTATGACCTGCTCGACTTACGACCACTCGACTTACGATCGTGTTTTTTATGCCAAATTTCTGGGAAATAAACAACTATTTGTGTTGTACACAGTGTTTATCCTAAACCTTACAGTATAAAATACAGTACTAACAGCATAAAAAGTAAAGTAAAACATTATTTTTTTTTTATTATCACACCGGCCGATTCCCACCAAGGCAGGGTGGCCCGAAAAAGAAAAACTTTCACCATCATTCACTCCATCACTGTCCCTTTCCAGAGGGTGCTTTACACTACAGTTTTTAAACTGCAACATTAACACCCCTCCTTCAGAGTGCAGGCACTGTACTTCCCATCTCCAGGACTCAAGTCCGGGCCCGCCGGTTTCCCTGAATCCCTTCATAAATGTTACTTTGCTCACACTACAACAGCACGTCAAGTATTAAAAACCATTTGTCTCCCCTTCACTCCTATCAAACACGCTCACCATGCCTGCTGGAAGTCCAAGCCCCTCGCACACAAAACCCCTTTACCCCCCTCCCTCCAACCCTTCCTAGGCCGACCCCTACCCCGCCTTCCTTCCACTACAGACTGATATACTCTTGAAGTCATTCTGTTTCGCTCCATTCTCTCTACATGTCCGAACCACCTCAACAACCCTTCCTCAGCCCTCTGGACAACAGTTTTGGTAATCCCGCACCTCCTCCTAACTTCCAAACTACGAATTCTCTGCATTATATTCACACCACACATTGCTCTCAGACATGACATCTCCACTGCCTCCAGCCTTCTCCTCGCTGCAACATTCATCACCCACGCTTCACACCCATATAAGAGCGTTGGTAAAACTATACTCTCATACATTCCCCTCTTTGCCTCCAAGGACAAAGTTCTTTGTCTCCAAAATAAAACAATAAAATAAAGTCATTACAAAAATGTTTTGTTGATATTCAGTAGTAAAGTTTGACTTACGACCATTTCGACTTACAACCGGTTTCTCGGAACCGAACTCAGTCGTAAGTCAGATGGTAGGTGTACTTGGGAGTTGACGTGTCGGCGGATGGATTTATGAAGGATGAGGTTAATCATAAAACTGATGAGGGAAAAAAGGTGAGTGGTGCATTGAGGTATATGTGGAGACAAAAAACGTTATCTATGGAGGCAAAGAAGGGAATGTATGAAAGTATAGTAGTACCAACACTCTTATATGGGTGTGAAGCTTGGGTTGTGAATGCAGCAGCAAAGAGGTGGTTAGAGGCAGTGGAGATGTCCTGTCTAAGGGCAATGTGTGGTGCTAATATTATGCAGAAAATTCGGAGTGTAGAAATTAGGAGAAGGTGTGGAGTTAATAAAAGTATTAGTCAGAGGGCTGAAGAGGGGTTGTTGAGGTGGTTTGGTCATTTAGAGAGAATGGATCAAAGTAGAATGACATGGAGAGTGTATAAATCTGTAGGGGAAGGAAGGCGAGGTAGGGGTCGTCCTCGAAAAGGTTGGAAGGAAGGGGTAAGGGAGATTTCATGGGCGAGGGGCTTGGACTTCCAGCAGGTGTGCATGAGCGTGTTCGATAGAACTGAATGGAAACGTATGGTATTTGGGACCTGACGAGCTGTTGGAGTGTGAGCAGGGTAGTATTTAGTGAAGGGATTCAGGGAAACTGGTTATTTTTATATAGCCAGACTTGAGTCCTGGAAATGGGAAGTACAATGCCTGCACTCTAAAGGAGGGGTTCGGGATATTAGCAGTTTGGAGGGATATGTTGTGTATCTTCATACGTATATGCTTCTAAACTGTTGTGTTCTGAGCACCTCTGCAAAAACAGTGATTATGTGTGAGTGAGGTGAAAGTGTTGAATGATGATGAAAGTATTTTCTTTTTGGAGATTTTCTTTCTTTTTTGGGTCACCCTGCCTCGGTGGGAGACGGCCGACTTGTTAAAAAAAAAAAAAAAATTCTTAGCTTCTATGACAGTACTCGGGATTTTGTTCCACTCATCCACAACTCTATTACCAAACCAGTGCTCTCCTGTATCCTTCCTGAATCTGAATTTTTCCAACTTAAATCCATTGCTGTGAGTCCTGTCTAGGCCAGATATTTTTAGCATGCTATTTACACCCCCTTCATTCAATCCTATTTTCCGTTTATACACCTCAGTCATATCCCCCCAATTCTAAGCCTATCTAGAGAGTACAGATTGAGGGCCCTCAGTCTATGCTTATTTTGAAGATTTCTGATACATGGGATAAACTTTGTCATCCTCCTTTGTATGTTTTGCAGTGCATTTATATCCATTCTGTATTATGGTGACCAGAACTGTGCAGCATAATCTAAATGAGGCCTAACCAAATATATATAGAGTTGAAGAACAAATTGAGGACTTCTATTATTTATACTTCTTGATATGATGCCAAGGATTCTGTTAGCTTTACTGCACACACTTATGTACTGTTGTCTTAGTTTCAGATTACTGCTAACCAGAACTCCTGTATCCTTTTTGCAATCAGTAAGATTAAGATTTACATCATTTAATTTATGTGGCATGATTATTTTCCTGTCCAACATTTAGAACTTTGCATTTGTCCATATTAAACTGCATCTGCCACTTCTTTGACCACTGCATCAGTCTATTCAAATCGCCCTGGAGTGCACTAATGTCCTCATTAGAATGAACCGGATGGCCTATTTTGGTGTCATCAGCAAATTTGCTTATGTTGCTATTTAATCCCTAATCTGTGTCATTTATATAGATTGTGAACAACGAGCAGCCCAACACTGACCTCTGTGGAACACCGCTTGTGATGTCCCCCCATTCTGATTTCTCCCCATTTATGCAAACTCTCTGCTACCTATTTGTCAACCATACCTCTACCCAGGAAAAAGTTTTTCCTCTTATTCCATGTGCCTTAAGTTTCCTCAATAGCCTCTGATGTGGAACTCTATTGAAAGTCTTACTGAAATCCATATACCCAATATTATATTCAATACCATAATCTACTTCCTCAAATGCCTTAGCGAAGAAAGTTAGTAAAACAATTACAGGTTTCTGTTTTACACTCACTTGGCAGGACTGTAGTACCTCCCTGGGAGGTTGCTGTCTACCAACCTACTACCTACATGAAATCCTTTTATCAACCATAAAATAACTTTGCAACAATGCTAAACAAAGAGCACATATTACTGTACATTAAAAAATACTATAAAATCATAATGTTTCAGTAAGAACTCACTGCTGCTCTAGCTGCTAATCCAGATGATCCTGGGGGCAGTTGATAACATTTCCGATCACCAAAAGCTGGGGCAGACTTTGCAGCATCCCTGAATGGACCATAAAAAGATGAGGCAAACTTCACAGCATAGGAGAGCACTGAGACCCGATTAGCTAAGCCAGCGTCATGAAGTGAAGCTTTTATAGCACCAACTCTGCCATCCATCATGTCAGAGGGGGCTATAATTTGAGCACCTGAAACATGAAACAAGTATCAAGATTCTTCTTCTTCTTCTTTCAACAAACCAGCCATATCCCACCAAGGCAGGGTGGTTGAAAAAGAAAAACAAAAGTTTCTCTTTTTAACTTTAACAACATTCGTGTTTTCTACTTTCGCAAGCTTCGAACATTCGCGAATTACCAGCCGCTTAATCATATTTAAAATATGTCATTACATTCATTTATTTTTTTATTAGCACACTGGCCGATTCCCACCAAGGCAGGGTGGCCCGAAAAAGAAAAACTTTCACCATCATTCACTCCATCACTGTCTTGCCAGAAGGGCGCTTTACACTACAGTTTAAACTGCAACATTAACACCCCTCCTTCAGAGTGCAGGCACTGTACTTCCCATCTCCAGGACTCAAGTCCGGCCTGCCGGTTTCCCTGAACCCCTTCATAAATGTTGCTTTGCTCACACTCCAAAAGCAAGTCAAGTATTAAAAACCATTTGTCTCCATTCACTCCTATCAAACATGCTCACGCATGCCCGCTGGAAGTCCAAGCCCCTCGCACACAAAACCTCCTTTACCCCCTCCCTCCAACCTTTCCTAGGCCGACCCCTACCCCGCCTTCCTTCCACTACAGACTGATACACTCTTGAAGTCATTCTGTTTTGCTCCATTCTCTCTACATGTCCGAACCACCTTAACAACCCTTCCTCAGCCCTCTGGACAACAGTTCTGACAATCCCGCACCTCCTCCTAACTTCCAAACTACGAATTCTCTGCATTATATTCACACCACACATTGCCCTCAGACATGACATCTCCACTGCCTCCAGCCTTCTCCTCGCTGCAACATTCATTACCCATGCTTCACAACCATATAAGAGTGTTGGTAAAACTATACTCTCACACATTCCCCTCTTTGCCTCCAAGGACAAAGTTCTTTGTCTCCACAGACTCCTAAGTGCACCGCTCACCCTTTTCCCCTCATCAATTCTATGATTCACCTCATCTTTCCTAGACCCATCTGCTGACACATCCACTCCCAAATATCTGAATACATTCACCTCCTCCATACTCTCTCCCTGCAATCTGATATTCAATCTTTCATCACCTAATCTTTTTGTTATCCTCATAACCTTACTCTTTCCTATATTCACTTTCAATTTTCTTTTTTTACATACCCTACCAAATTCATCCACCAACCTCTGCAACTTCTCTTCAGAATCTCCCAAGAGCACAGTGTCATCAGCAAAGAGCAACTGTGACAACTTCCACTTTATGTGTGATTCTTTATCTTTTAACTCCACGCCTCTTGCCAAGATCCTCGCATTTACTTCTCTTACAACTCCATCTATAAATATATTAAACAACCACGGTGACATCACACATCCTTGTCTAAGGCCTACTTTTACTGGGAAATAATCTCCCTCTCTCCTACATACTCTAACTGAGCCTCACTATCCTCATAAAAACTCTCACTG
>NC_069407.1:81801936-81819014 GCF_026875155.1 Cherax quadricarinatus
GGGGAAAGGGGGGTTTTTTTGTGGGCGAGGGGCTTGGACTTCCAGCAAGTGTGCGTGAGCGTGTTAGATAAGGAGTGAATGGAGACGAATTGTATTTGGGACCTTACGATCTGTTGGAGTGTGAGCAGGGTAATATTTAGTGAAGGGATTCAGGGAAACCGGTTATTTTTATATAGCCGGACATGAGTCCTGGAAATGGGAAGTACAATGCCTGCACTCTAAAGGAGGGGTTCGAGATATTAGCAGTTTGGAGGGATATGTTGTGTATCTTTATACGTATATGCTTCTAAACTGTTGTGTTCTGAGCACCTCTGCAAAAACAGTGATTACGTGTGAGTGAGGTGAAAGTGTTGAATGATGATGAAAGTATTATCTTTTTGGGGATTTTCTTTCTTTTTTGGGTCACCCTGCCTGGGTGGGAGACGGCCGACTTGTTTAAAAAAAAAAAAAAAAATATATAGAATATGACAACTTTAAAACACTTGAAATTTTGGAAAGTTTCCAGACATAATGGAGAGTCATGGAGCTCATGGAGAATGTAAACAAACCAGGTGGGGCATGGTGACCGCATTAGAAAGTTAGGTGGGGGGACCCGTATACCGAGTTTTGATCATAATTTGAGATGTCCATATTAGTGGAACGCAGTAAAGCCAAATGCCGTAAAGCGGGGTCCTACTGTATTACTGAGAATGATTTTGAGAGAAGTTCATCATGTGCATAACATTTCAGGCAGATCTGAACTAAGAATAAAAATACTCAACATACAATACATGATTGTTGAGCTGTTTCATCTTGTGAGTTTAACACAAGATATTAGCAGGTAAGATCTGGTCACATGATTGTTGCTCACTGCATCAATCAGTAATAATATTTTAATAAAATAATGATACAGTGGAATAAAAGCAATAGTAGTAATACTGATGAAATAGTATTAATACTTATGTAATAGTAATAATACTGATGTAATAGTAGTAATACTGATGTAATAGTAGTAATACTTTTTTTTTACACATCAGCTGTTTCCCACTGAGGTAGGGTGACCCAAAGAGAAAGAAAAACACAAAAAGAAAGAAAAAACTTTCATCATCATTCAACACTTTCACCATTTATTTCCACTTTCACCATCACTCATACATAATCACTGTCTTTGCAGAGGCGCTCAGATATGACAGTTTAGATGTCTCTCCAAACTGCCAATATCCCAAACTTCTCCTTTAAAGTGCAGGCATTCTACTTAACATTTCCAGGACTCAAGTCCGACTAACCGGTTTCCCTGAATCCCTTCACAAAATATTACCCTGCTCACACTCCAACAGCTTGTCAGGTCCCAAAAATCATTTGTCTCAATTCAGTCCTGTCTAATATGCTCACGCACACTTGCTGGAAGTCCAAGCCCCTGATCTAAGAGCATATACAGCAGGACCTCTGCGTATCTGCGAGGGATACATTCCAAGGACCTGCCATGGATACCAAAACCGTGGATAGCAGCCAGCCCTATATCTAAGCCTTATACATACGTATTATAAAGTTTGAAAAAATTATGCACAGTAAGTGGAGAATTATCACTTTTTCACTGATGGGAAGCACTTCAAAGCTTCTCTTAGGCATTGAAGAACTGCCAGCTTTTCTACTTTTGTGCTTTGGGGCCATTATTATGCAAAAGTAAGATGTATTTTTGGGTCACAATAAACCATAATTAACTGAAACCACAGATACTGAATCAGTGGATACGAGGGTTCTATTATACAGCATCTGCGCACATATGGTAGCCTGCACACAAGGAGCCTCTTTCCTGAACGGCTTGTACATGCACAATTCTAAAAGAACATATAAAGATATTAATGAATGCATAATATAATCCAATTACCTGGTAGATGAACAGCGGATAATGAGGATATCTATCCTTAGTTTGACGCACAACATCAAGATAGGCTAAGCCAGGTTTTACCATCAGCATATCCGCACCTTCTTCCACATCACGATCCTGGCAGGAAAAAAAAAATATAAAGCGTACAAGTAAATTAACAAATAAATGTTAAACATATTCCAGGCATGTGTGAGGCTGTTAGATAGGAGTTAGTGGAGTCAATTGCTTCTTGAGATTTGATGTGCTGTTGGAGAATAAGCAAGGTAACATTTATGAAGGAATACAGGGAAACTGGTTAGTTGAACTCAAAGTTCTGAAAATGGGAGTTACAGAGCCTGCACTCTGAAGTACGAGTTGGAGATTTTGCAGTCCAGAGAGCCATCTGATTTGTGATGTTCTTCTCTTCTGGCAAGGCACCTACTGAATGAGTGGTAATGAATGTCTTACCTTCTTTGAGTCACACTACCTTTGTGGGAAGTTGGCAATTTGGTGAAGAAAAAGATTCGAGAATCTAGAATAAGCAACAGGAGCCACCAATCGGGCACTGACTAATTTTGGCCTTATGATAATAGTACACACAACAAAAAATTTAATGATCTCATGTGTGTCTTCTCCAGCCTTTCAGCGCAACATGACATCCCATTTCTTATGTAGCACACAAAGGTCCCAACTTATGAGCAAACTGTGTTTATGGAGTTTCATCTTGCGAGTGAGTCATTTATCAAATAAATATTACATGTTCACAACTGCAGACTGGCATTCATAAAATACATATTTTCTCAAGAATGTCTTTTGGAGCTTGTTCATAAGTACTGGACATCATAACTTTGGTATTCCTAAGCCCCTGTAAAGATCTTCCTCTTAAACTGTGCACCCTGAGAACTTGAGAGGCTTTTCAGAGCTTAACATGGATGAGATAGAATGTAGCGTAACATTATACTGAGGGCAGAAATAAGCCAACCACGTTCTGTGGTTCAGCCAACATGAAGTTGGTGGCGACATTTGAGCCCAGGTGAAAAGCAGTTTTGCTAAATCATATTGTTTTTCTCTATTGTAATACAGTGCCCTACAATAACTTAATACAAATTTCTGTTAGATAGGTAGTGTCAATATTTGTCTTTCCTGCTATAAACAGTTTAGTATACAGTACTGAACAACACAAAATTCAGTTACTTTCTTAAGGTTGGAGGGAGGGGGGTAAAGGTGGTTTTGTGTGCAAGGGGCTTGGACTTCCAGCAAGCATGCACAAGCGTGTTAGATAAGAGCAAATGGAGACAAATGGTTTTTAGGACTTGATGTGCTGTTGGAGTGTGAGCAGGGAAATATTTATGAAGGAATTCAGGGAAACTAGCAGGCTGGACTTGAGTCCTGGAGATGGGAAGCACAGTGCCTGCACTCTGAAGGAGGGGTGTTAATGTAGCAGTTTTATAAGTGTAGTGTAAGCGCACCTCTGGCAAGACAGTGATGCAAAGAATGATGGTGAAAGTTTTCTTTTTCGGGCCACCCTGTCTTGGTGGAAAATGGTAGATGTGTTAATAAAAAAAAATATTAACTTTCAATTGCCACAAACCAATTATGCGACACTGAAAATATAACCAACAAAACTAGTAAGTCTCTATGGAAAGTGGAAAATAATATTTACTCCATAGGCCATGCATGTCACATGAGGCACCTAAATTGCTGGGAGCAATGGGTTAGTAATCCTTTCTTCTGTGTAAATTACTGAAATTAAGAAAAACTTTTTAAAGCTGGGAGTGAGGGGATCAAGACAGAAATGTTAAAAGCAAGTGGGGATATAGTTTTGGAATAGTTGGTGCTTTTATTTTAATATATGTATGGAAGAAGGAAGGTACCTAGAGATTGGCCGAGAACATGCATAATTCTTTTGTATAAAGGCAAAGGGAACAAAAGTGTGTGTAATAATTATAGGGGAATAAGCCTGTCGAGTCGAGAGCAAGGGGCTAGTAACACCCTTCTCCTGTATAAAATGCTAAATTTAAAAAGAAAAACTTTCATTTTTCTTTTTAGGTCACTGCCTCGGTGAGATATGGTCGGTTTGTTGAAAAAAAAAATTAGATAAGGGTTGAGAAGCTTTTGTTGCATTTATGGATTTGAAAAAGGCACATGATAAGGTAGATTGGGGAGCAATATGGCAGATGCTGCAAATGTATGGAATAGGTGGTATGTTACTGAAAGTAGTTACGAGTTTTTACAAGGATACTGAGGCTCAAGTTAGAGTATGTAGGAGAGAGGGAGATTATCTCCCAGTAAAAGTAGGCCTTAGACAGTAATGTGATGTCACCATTCTTGTTCAATATATTTATAGATAGGGTTGTAAGAGAAATGAATGGTCAAGTGTTGGGGAAATGTGTGAGATTAAAAGATAAAGAATCTAACACAAAGTGGGAGTTGTCACAGTTGCACTTTGCTAATGACACTGTGCTTTTGCGAGATTCTGAAGAGAAGCTGCAAAGGTTGGTGGACGAATTTGAGAAGGTATGTGGTATGAAGGCATGACGAGGCCTCAATAAGGAAGTTCACAGCAGACCTAGAGACTGTTGACTGGCCTACAGAATTCTCCAAGGCCAATGGTATTGACGATTGGACAGACATTTTTCTTAACAAATTAGACTATACAACAAACATTGTCCTAAAAAAACGAAACAGATCACGAATAAACGGCTCGGTTGCTCATGGCTAACCAGCAGCATTCTGAAATCCATTGATAAGAAACACCAATATGAAAAGCAATACAGACAGGGCTTAATACATAAAGATATTCTTAAACACTATTCATCAGTTTTCACCAAAGTAATAAAGCAAGCCAAACAGCTGTACTACTCCAGCAGATTCACTGACACAAGAGGAGACATAAAAAAGACCTGGAAAACACTCTCTCAGATTCTAGGGACCCACAAATTAAAAAAAACAAGAATATGTCCTAACTAAACCTAATAAACACCACTGCATCCCACGAAACACTAACAAATAAACGACTTCTTCTCAATAAGGGATCAATCTTCCATAAAATCCCTGTACCAATGTCATGCCGGGGACACTAGATGAAAATTTCCCAAATTCCTTCTTCTTTTTTCCAAACTGAGCCCACCGAACACTGAAATTAAATCACTTAAAAAAAACTCGGGGAACCCTGTCTCAGTCCCCCCATTATTGTACAAGCGAGTGGCCCATGTCCTTTCGCATGCAATTTCATTACTTTTTAACCCTTAAATGGTCTAAACAGATCAACGTTCAAATTCGTAGTGCTACAAAAGTAGATCTACTGTTTTTTACATATTTTCAAATATAACAAAAAACAAAGAAGATAAAAGTTTTTTTACACGTTTTCAAATGTAAAACAAAAAAAGACAATTTTTTTACATACTTTTTAGAGTTGAAAAAAAAGTAACTGGACCCCCCCCCATCCGTTGGCATCACATAACGTTTAATCCGCATACCGCTCGCTTTTATCGCAAAAATTTTGCCTCGCATACCGCTCAAAAACCCGCTCACCGCTGTTCATCCGACACGCGTCCAATGTGCGCCCTTAGCCAGCCTCACATGTGCCGCTGGTGGCATTGTTTACCAGCCAGCCTCCGCGGTAACATCCAAGCATACAATCGGAACATTTCGTATTACAGTGGACCCCCGCATAACGATGGCATCGCATAGCGATTTTTCCGCATAACGATTACTTTTATCGCAAAATTTTTGCCCCGCATACCGATTAAAAACCCGCATACCGATTTTCGTCCGAGACGCGTCCAATGTGCCCTCACATGTGCCGGCCGTCCCATTGTTTACCAGCCAGCCTCCGCGGTAACATCCAAGCATACACTCGGAATATTTCGTATTATTACAGTGTTTTCGGTGGTGTTTCTGGAAAATAAGTGACCATGGCCCCAAGAAAGCTTCTAGTGCCAACCCTGTGGTAAAAAGGGTGAGAATTAGTATGGAAATTAAGAAAGATTTTGAAGGGTTTGGGGCTAACCCTGAGAAGCCTATGCCAGTTGTGGAATCCATTGTGCCTACTTCAAAGATTAAGGAAATGTGTGCAGAGTGGTTTGAACTGCAAACCTTTATAGATGAAAATCACCCTGACACAGCTGTTGCAAGCCGTGCTTGTGACTATTTCAATGACAATGTTATGGCCCATTTTAGGAAAGTCTTGAAGAAACGGGAGGTACAGAGCTCTATGGACAGATTTGTTGTGCGACAGAGGTCCAGTGACTCTGAAGCTGGTCCTAGTGGCATTAAAAGAAGAAGGGAAGTAACCCCAGAAAAGGACTTGCTACCTCAAGTCCTAATGGAAGGGGATTCCCCTTCTAAACAGTAAGAAGATAATGCTCTCCCCTCCTCCCATCCCATCAATCATCACCAGATCTTCAATAAAAGTAAGTGTCATGTAATTGTGCATGCCTTTTTCAGTTTGTGTGTATTAAAATTAACATTTCATGTGGTAAAAAAAATTTTTTTTCATACTTTTGGGCGTCTTGCACGGATTAATTTTATTTCCATTATTTCTTATGGGGAAAATTAATTCGCATAACGATTATTTCGCATAACGATGAGCCCTCTTGCACGGATTAAAATCGTTAACCGGGGGTCCACTGTATTACAGTGTTTTTGGTGATTTTATCTGCAAAATAAGTGACCATGGGCCCCAAGAAAGCTTCTAGTGCCAACCCTACAGCAATAAGGGTGAGAATTACTATAGAGATGAAGAAAGAGATCACTGATAAGCATGAAAGTGGAGTGCGTGTCGCCGACCTGGCCAGGTTGTACAAGAAACCCAAATCAACCATCGCTACTATTGTGGGCAACAGAAAGGCAATCAAGGAAGCTGTTCTTGCCAAAGGTTTAACTGTGTTTTCGAAACAGAGATCGCAAGTAATGGAAGATGTTGAGAGACTCTTTTTGGGTGTGGATAAATGAAAAACAGCTAGCAGGAGATAGCGTCTCTCAAGCGATCATAAGCAAAAAGGCTAGGAAGTTGCATGAGGATTTAATTAAAAAAATGCCTGCAACTAGTGATGTTTGTGAGTGAATTTAAGGCCAGCAAAGGTTTGGGTTTGAGAAAATTTAAGAAGCGTAGTGGCATAATAGTGTGATAAGGCATGGTGAGGCTGCCAGTTCGGACCACAAAGCAGCTGAAAAATTGTGCAGGAATTTAAGGATACATAGACAGTGAAGGACTGAAACCTGAACAAGTGTTTATTGTGATGAAAAGGCCTGTTTTGGAAGAAAATGCCAAGCAGGCCCTTTACATTACTTAGGAGGAAAAGGCACTCCCAGGACATAACCCTTGAAAGACAGGCTTACTTTGTTGATGTGTTCCAATGCTACTGGTGATTGCAAAGTGAAGCCTTTATTAGTGTATCACTCGAAACTCCCAGACCGTTCAGGCAAAAGAATGTCCTAAAGGAAAATTTGTGTGTGCTGTGGAGGGCAACAGTAAGGCATGGGTAAACTAGGGACTTTTTTCTATGACTGGTTACACCATGCATTTGCCCCCAATGTGAAAGATTACCTAACTGTAAAAGAATTAGAACTTAAGTGCCTCCTGGTGTTAGACAATCCCCCTGGTCATCCTACAGACGTGGCAGAGCGACTTTATGGGGACATGAAATTCATTAAGGTGAAGTTTTTGCTCCTAATACCACTCCTCTCCTGCAGCCATGGACCAGCAGGTTATTGCAAACTTCAAAAAACTGTACACAAAAGCTCTGTTTGAAAGGTGCTTTGTAGTGACCTCGAAAATCAACTGACTCTAAGAGAGTTTTGGAGAGAGCACTTTAGTATCCTCAATTTGTGTAAACCTTATAGGTAAGGCTTGGGAGGGAGTGACTAAGAAGACCTTGAACTCTGCTTGGAAAAAAACTGTGGCCAGAATGTGTAGCCCAAAAGGGATTTTGAAGGGTTTGAGGCTAACTCTGAGAGGATTATGCCAGTTGAGGAATCCATTGTGGCATTGGGAAAGTCCTTGGGGTTGGAGGTTAGTGGGGATGATTTTGGAAGAGTTGGTGGAGGAGGACAATGAAGAACTAACCACTGATGAGCTGCTAGCTAGATCAACTTCAACAGCAAGAGGGCCATCCCTGAGGAAACTGGTTCAGAGGAGGGGAGAGAGAATTGAAGAAGTTCCCTACTACAAAGTTTAAGGGAAAATTTCTGTGCAATGTGGCTGAAAGTGCAAACCTTTATGGTGAGAATCACCCTCATACAGCTATTGCAAGCCGTGCTGGTGATTATTACACGACAATGTTGTGAAACACTTTAGGGAAGTCATAAAGGAACGAGAGGTACAGGCCACTATGGACAGATATGTTGTGCGAAAGAATTTCCATGTGACTTGAAGCTAGTCCTAGTGGCATTAAAAGAAGAAGGGAAGTAACCCCAGAAAAGGACTCGACACCTAAAGTCTTAATGGAAGGGGATTCCCCTTCTAAACACAAAACACTCTCTCTCCCCTCCTCCCATCCCATCAATCATCACCAGATCTTCAATAAAAGTAAGTGTCATGTAATTGTGCTGCCTTTTTCAGTTTGTGTGTTTTAAAAAATTAACATTTCATGTGGTAAAAATTTTTTTTTTCATACTTTTGGGTGTCTTGCACGGATTAATTTGATTTCCATTATTTCTTATGGGGAAAATTCATTCGCATACCGATCATTTCGCATAACAATGAGCCCTCTTGCACGGATTAAAATCGCTATGCGGGGGTCCACTGTATATACGTTTGGACTAGAAACTAGCACCTTCCCGAAACTACTCAAGACAGCAAGAGTTACACCAATACATAAAGGTGGTGACCCTACAGATGTAAACAACTATGGGGCCAATATAAAACTTACCATTGCTATCCAAAATCTTCGAGAAACTCATGCACAGGAGACTGTATTCATTTATAATGGCACAAAACATACTCAACCCCTGCCAATTTGGATTCAGGAAAAATAAAAGCACTAATGATGCAATTGTAAAAATGCTAGATCTGCTTTACACAGCATTGGAAAATAAGGAATATCTGCTAGGAATTTTTATTGACCTAAGAAAAGCTTTTGACGTAGTAGACCACGGCATCCTACTCCACAAACTTGACCATTATGGTATAAGAGGCCATGCGCTTGCATATTTCAAATCCTACCTTACTAATAGGTATCAGTATGTCACCATTAAAGACACAGCATCATCAACACGGCCACTTGATACTGGAGTTCTGCAGGGAAGTGTCCTTGGACCCCTGCTCTTCCTGCTATCCACTAGGAATTTTTATTGACCTAAGAAAAGCTTTTGACACAGTAAACCATGGCATCCTACTCCACAAACTTGACCATTATGGTATAAGAGGCCATGCGCTTGCATATTTCAAACCTTACCTTACTAATAGGTATCAGTATGTCACCATTAACCCTTTGAGGGTTTCGGCCGTACTAGTACGGTTTACGACCCAGGGTTTTTGACGTACTAGTACGCCTAAATTCTAGCGCCCTCAAATCTAGTGGGAGAAAGCTGGTAGGCCTACATATGAAAGAATGGGTCTTTGTGGTCAGTGTGCACAGTATAAAAAACGTCCTGCAGCACACAGTGCATAATGAGAAAAAAAAAAACTTTGTTTTTTTGGAATAAAACAGCGACTTTGCACTATATTTTCGTATGGTATTTATTGTTGTATTCTAGTTTTCTTGGTCTCATTTTATAGAATGGAAGACATATTACAGAAATTCAGTGATTTTGACTGGTTTTACAATAAAAAGTACCTTGAAATTGAGCTCAAAGTAGCAGAAATGTTCGATTTTTACCAAAGTTCAAAAGTAAACAAATCATGCAAAGCGTCCAATACAGGTCAACTGGTGAGTCTAATATTCTTTTGCAAGTTTTGCCAAAAATTATTTTTTACCATATTTTACACTAATGTAGTAGTCTGCATAACATAAATCTTCTATTTTTTGTGGAAAAATAAAAATTCAAGTGGAAAGCAAAAGAATATAAAGAGGAAATGCCATTTTAGTGCCAGGAATGTCTTTCTTGTTTATTCTGGACCCTATTCGGAAATTGGCATCTTTTGAAATTTGTGTGAAATTGGCAAAATTGCTAAATTCTGACCACTGTACTGAATAGTGTAAATTGATAAATGGGTGGTTTCTTGAGCTCATTCGATAGAAAAAGTGGAGTTCTAGCGAATATTCATGATTTTGTCGACTAGTACAGGGGAAATTTGGGCCCGAAAATGGGGCTAAAAGTGGGCAAAATCGGTGATGTGTAAACATCGCCAAGACCGCTAACTTCGCAAGAGCATAATTCCGTAAGTTTTCCATCAAATTTCAAAACTTTTGGTGTCATTATGATCGGGAAAAGATTCTCTATCTTTTCATAAGAGAAATTATTTTTTTTTTTTAAATTTGGCCGACCCTGAGAACGAGTCTCGGAGAGGGCCTGTCGACCCTCAAAGGGTTAAAGGCACAGCATCAACAACACAGCCACTTGATACTGGAGTTCCGCAGGGACTTTGTCCTTGGTCCCCTGCTCATATACATCAATGATCTTCCAAACGTATCCCAACACTAGAACCCCATTCTCTTTGCTGACGACACGACTTATGTCATCTCTCACCCTAATCTTGCCACCCTCAACACCATTGTTAATGAGGAGCTGATCAAAATATCGACTTGGATGACAGCCAATAAACTTACGCTTAACACTGACAAAACCTACTATATTATGTTTGGTAGCAGAGCAGGAGTTGCGCAAATTAACATTAAGATCGACAACCACTCTAACTGCCAGACATAATGAGGCAAATTCCTAGGTCTTATACCGTGCAATAACCTGAATTTCAGCACCCCATATCCAACACATAATCAAAAAAGTATCCAAAACGGTTGGGATCCTCTCCAAGATACGATACTACGTGCTGCAAAATGCCCTTCTCACACTATACCACTCACTTATTTATCCATACCTCACCTATGCTATTTGTGCTTGGGGATCAACTGCAGAACACACCTAAAGCCAATAATAACCCAAAAAAAAGCTGAAGTAAGAATAATCACAAAATCCATCCCTGGAACACACCCCCCCACTCTTCATAGATCTAAACTTACTCCCTGTTCAGTACATCCACACTTACTACTGTGCAATCTACATCTACAGGACCTTAAATTCCAATATTAACCTTGACCTAAAATGCTTTCTTGATAGTTGTGACAGGACCCACAGGCATAACACGAGACACAAACATCTCTACGACATTCCCCGTGTCCGACTAAACCTTTACAAAAATTCAATGTATGTCAAAATCTGGAACACTCTATCTGAAAACTCTCGAACAGCAGACACATTCATCACCTTCAAAACTACTTTTAGAAAACATCTTATCTCCCCGATACACCCCATCAACTAACTACATAAAAACCACCTGGTGGCCCACATTTACACTAACTCACTCACCCATTTGATTATAAGCACAGAAATACATATCCTAATCTTAAAATAATGATTCCTAACTAGTCATAAGTTTGCCTGTGATACTCCAATATAGAAACTATGTATTGTGCCAAAACAAAAGCATTCACATTGCTAAACTCACAAACTAGTATTTGTCACTTAGTATTTAGTCACTTAGTATTTAGTCAACTTACTCCACAATTTGTTATAATCTAGGGTTAAGAATTAACCCTTTCAGGATCGACAGGCCCTCTCAGAAACTTGTTCTCAGGGTCGCCCAAATTTCAAAAAAAAAAAATTATTTTTTTCTTATGAAATGAAAGAGAATCTTTTCCCGATCATAATGACACTAAAAGTATGAAATTTGATGGAAAACTTACGGAATTATGCTCTTGCGAAGTTAGCGGTCTCGACGATGTTTACGCATCGGCAATTTTGTCCATTTTGAGCCCTATATTCAGCCAATTCCACTGTACTAGTCGACAAAAATCATGAATGTTTCGCTAGAACTCCATTTTTTCTATCGACTGAGTACAAGAAACCACCCATTTACCGATTTCAACTATCCAATACAGTGGTCAGAGTTTAGCAATTTTGCCAATTTCACACAAATTTCAAAAGATGCCAATTTCCAAATGGGGTCCAGAATAAACAAGAAAGACATTACTGGCACTAAAATAACATTTCCTCTGTTCATTAGTCACATCCCAATGCCCCTCTTACATTCTTTTGCTTTCCACTTTGAATTTTTATTCTCACAAAAAATAGAAGATTTACTGTTATGCAGACTACTGCATTAGTGTAAAAAATGGTATAAATAATATCGGCACACTTGTGAAAGAATATTAGACTCACCAGTTGACGAGTACTGGACGCTTAGCATGATTTGTTTACTTTTGAACTCTGGTAAAAATCGAACATTTCTGCTATTTGAGCTCAATTTCAAGATATTTTTCATTGTAAAATCTCAATTTCTGTAATATGTCTTCCATTCTATAGAATGAGACCAGGAAAACTAGAATACAACAATAAATAAAATACAAAAATACAGTGCAAAGTCGTTGTTTTAATCCAAAAACAGTGTGTAAGGTTTTTTTTTTCTCATTACGCACTGTGTGCTGCAGGATTTTTTTATACTGTGCACACTGACCACATAGACCCATTCTTTTATATGTAGGCCTACCAGCTTTCTCTCACTAGATTTGAGGGCGCTAGAATTTAGGCGTACTAGTACGTCAAAAACCCTGGTGCATAAGCCGTACTAGTATGGCCGAAACCCTGAAAGGGTTAATCTAAGTTTGCCCGAAATGCCTAGCCATGCTAGGTGTTCTAGTGGCCCCCTCTGTAATTAGTATTTTACTACATGTAAACCACACGATAACCAATATCTGTAAATCCTGCATTGTAATCCATATAGAGAATAAACTTCGATTTGATTTGAAAAGTGAACACAGGAAAGAGCACGGTGATGAGGGTAAAAGGAAATTAGGCAATGAAAGATTGGATATCAGACTAGAGGGAGGGAGTATGGAGGAAATGAATGTACGTATTCATATATTTGAGAGTGAACTTGTCAGCAGATGGGTCTATGAAAGACAAGGTGAACCATAGAAATGATTCAGAGAAAAATGTGAGTGATTTACTGAGGAGTCTGTGGAGACAAATAATGTTATCCATTGAAACAAAGAAGGAAATGTATGAGAGTATAGTGGTAACAACGCTCTTATATGGGTATGCAGCATGGGTGGTGAATGTTGCAGCAGGGAGGAGGCTGGAAGCAATAAGCAGTGTGAATATTATGTAGAGAATCCATACCTTAGAGAGTAGGTGCAGTTACTAAAAGTATTTCTTTCTTTCAACAAACTGGCCATGTCCCACCAAGGCAGGGTAGCCCAAAAAGAAAAACAAGTTTCTCATTTTAACTTTAGCAATGTATACAGGAGAAGGGGTTACTAGCCCATTGCTCCCAGAATGTTAGTTGCCTCTTATGACACGCAGGTTATGGAGGAAGAATTCTGCTCCACTTCCCCCATGGAGATAAAAGGAAATAAACAAGAACTAGTAAGGAAATAGAAGAAAACCCAGAGGGGTGTGTATAATATACGCTTGTACATGCATGATTGGTGTGACCTAAGAGTAAGTAGAAGTAGGAAGACGACATGAAATCTTTCATGTTTATGAGAAAGAAAAAAGACACCAGCCTTTCTACCAACATAAGAACATTAGAAAGAAGGAACACTGCAGCAGGCCTATTGTCCCATGCGAGGCAGGTCCAATTCTCCTTTCCGGGTTAAGCCCAAAGCTTTAAACCCATCAGGTCAGGTAACATTCACTTAAAGAAGGAGTACAGCATCTGACCTAGTAGCACAAGCTAGTTAGCTCAAACTCACACCCACTCATGTATTTATCTAACCTATTCTTATAGGTAGTAGGTTGGTAGACAGCAACCACCCAGGGGGGTACTACCGTCCTGCCAAATGAGTGTGAAACGAAAGCCTGTAATTGTTTTACATGATGGTAGGATTGCTGGTGTCCTTTTTTCTGTCTCATAAACATGCAAGATTTCAGGTATGTCTTGCTACTTCTACTTACACTTAGGTCACACTACACATACATGTACATGTTTATTTATACACACTCATCTGAGTTTTTTTTGATTTTTTCTTAAAAGTTCTTGGTTCTTATTACTTTTCCTTTTATATACCCTGGGGAAGTGGAATAAGAATCTTTCCTCCAAACGCATGGTGTTGTTTAAAAAACAACTAAAAAGCCAGGAACAATGAGATAGTAACACTTTTTCCTGTAATAATTAAAAAAAAGAATAAGAAGAGAAATTGTCAAAGTGGGAAGTCTGAATGTGCATGGATGTTGTGCAAATGATAAAAAAGAGATGAATGTGGATGTTATGAATGAGAAGAAGCTGGATTGTACTGGCTTTCAGTGAAACAAAGCTGAAGGGGGTGGGAGAGTTTCAGTGGAGAGGAATAAATGTGATTAGGTCAAAGGTTCAAATAGAGTTTTGAGCTAAAGAAGGAGTAGCAATAATGTTGAAGGATAAGTTATGACAGGAAAAGAGGGACTATAAATGTATTAATTCAAGGATTATGTGGAGTAAAATAAAAGGGTTTGGGTGTGAAAGTGGGTTAAGTAAGCGTATATGCACCTGGAGAAGAGAGAAGTGTAGAGGAGAGAGAGGGGATTTTGGGAAATGTTGAGTGAATGCATGGGGAGTTTTGAACCAAGTGTGGAGTAATGGGAGTTGGGGATTTCAATGCTAAAGTGGGCAAAAATGTTGTGGAGGGAGTAGTAGGTAAATTTGGGGTGCCGGGGGTAAATGAAAATGGGGAGCCTTTAATTGAGCTATGTGTAGAAAGAGGTTTGGTAATAAGTAATACATATTTTATGAATAAAGGTAGTAGGTTGGTAGACAGCAACCACCCAGGGAGGTACTACTGTCCTGCAAAGTGAGGTAAAACAAAAGCCTGTAATTGTTTTACATGATGGTTGGTTTTGTGGTGTCCATTTTTCTGTCTCATGAACATGCAAGGTTACAGGTACGTCTTGCTACTTCTACTTACACTTAGGTCACACTACAGCATATATATATACACACACCCCTCTGGGTTTTCTTCTATTTTCTCACTAGTTCTTGTTCTTGTTTATTCCTCTTATCTCCATGGGGAAGTGGAACAGAATTCTTCCTCCGTAAGCTATGCGTGTTGTAAGAGGCGACTAAAATGCCAGGAGCAAGGGGTAGTAACCCATTCTTCTGTATTAATTTTCTAAATTTAAAAAGGAATCTTTCGTTTTTCTTTTTGGGCCCCCTGCCTTGGTGGGATACGGCAGGTTTGTTGAAAAAAAAAAAAAATTATGAAGAGGAGGATAAATAAATATACAAGGTATGATATAGCACGTAATGAAAGTAGTTTGTTTTGATTAGTATTGGTGGATAAAAGGTTGATGGGTTATGCTCCAGGATGTACACGTTTATAGAGGGGCAACTGATATATCGGATCATTATTTAGTTGTAGCTACAGTTAGAGTAAGAGGTAGATGGGAAAAGAGGAAAATGGCAACAACAAGCAAGAGGGAGGTGAAAGTGTATAAACTAAGGGAGGAGGAAGTTCAGGTGAGATATAAGCAACTATTGGCAGAAAGGTGGGCTGGTGCAAGCATGAGTAGTGGGGGGGTTGAAGAAGGTTGGAATAGTTTTAAAAATGCAGTACACGTATTAGAATGTCGGGCAGAAGTTTGTGGTTATAGGAGGGTGCAGGAGGAAAGAGGAGTGATTGGTGGAATGATGAAGGTAAAAAGGGGGTGAAAAAAGAGAAAAAGTTAGCATTTTGAGAGGTTTTTACAAAGTAGAAGTGTTATAAGAAGAGTAGAGTATATGGAGAGTACAAGAAAAAGGGGAAGAGGGGAGTGGTGAGAGAGTGCAAAAGGAGAAACAAATTATAGAATGGGAGAGGCATGTCAAGAAATTTTAATGAAATAAGAAAAATTTTTGGAGTGAGTTAAACAAGTTAACCCCTTGGATGTCGCAACCCCCAATCCTGAGGTGTCTCCAGGTGTCGCAAAGTTTCAAAAAAAAAAAAAAAATTTTTCTTTTGAAATGATAATCTTTTCCCGATTGTAATGATACCAAAAAAAAAAACAAAATTTGATGGAAAACTGACGGAATTACGCTCTCGCGAAGTTAGCGACCTCAGCGATATTTACAAATCGGCGATTTTGCCCACTTTGAGCCCTATTTTCGGATAATTCCATAGTTCCAGTCGACCAAACTCATAGCTATTTCTTTAGAACTCCATTTTTTTTATATCGACTGAGTACAAGAAACTGCCCATTTACGGATTTCAACTACCCAATAACGTGGTCAGAAATTTGCAATTTTGCCAATTTCATGAAAATTAAAAAAAAATGACAATTTCAAAATAAGATCCAGAATAACAATGCAGACATTCCGGCTCTAAAATAACATTTTCTTTGTTTAACAGTCACATCTCCAGGCCCCTCTGATATTACTCTTGCTTTCTATTTTGAATTTTTATTCAAACAAAAAATAGAAGATTTACTGTTATGCAGACTACTGCAATACTGTAATAAGTGTACGATAATGTCAACCCATTTATGATGCATATTAGATGGCTTGTTAGAATTATTGGACAAATGACTCATTTGTTACTTTGAACAATCGGCAAAATCAAGCATTTTCCCCTACTTTTGAGCTCCATTTCCCGGTTCTTTTTATAGTAAAACCAATCAAAAATTACCCTATTTCATAATATGTTTTCCATTCTATCAAATGAGACCAAGAAAACGAGGGTTACAACCATAAATACTATACTAAATAGGATCACAAATTCGGCATTTTAATTAAAAAAACGGTCGGAGTTTTTTTTTTTCTCATTATGCACTGCGTGCTCCAGGATTTTTTTTATATGGCGCACACTGACCACACAGACCCATTCTTCACATTGTGGGCCTACCAGCTTTCTCCTGCTTGATTTGAAGCCGCTAAAATTTATGAATATATATACGTCAAACACGGTACCTCGTAAGACGTATATGTACGGGCCGAAACAGTCAAAGGGGTTTAAAAAAGCCTAGAGAAAGAATGGATTTTTCAGTTAAAAACAGATAGGGGGGTTAGTTGATGGGGAGTGGGGGTTTTGGGTAGATGGGGGAAAAATTTTAGGAACTTTTTAAAGTTGACAAAGAAAGGGGGAAATGGTAATTTCTGCACTGGCCAGGGAGGTTTAAA
>NC_069407.1:81819514-81865401 GCF_026875155.1 Cherax quadricarinatus
TTCGAATCAAATTTTCCCTACTCGGGACAAAATTTGTCGGGCAGCGGAACTTGCTCTGAAATCCGTCAATTGAACCAAGATACCTACCTCCCCTTGTCAGGAATCCCAATTTAGCCCCCCCAAAGTAATTTCTCGTCCCTGAAGTCGGCCAAGGGGAAGTTGGGACAGAAACTTGATTGCGTTTCTGGGAAATTTCCATGATATATTGAAACTAAAAATTTTGTGATTGTTTTCCCCCACGTTCATTTAACCTCAAGATATTAATTAATGATTCTTTTTTGGGCAAAAACCCAAGTAAAAGCGTTGTTTCCTCTATTGGTTCTATATGAAAAGTAAAAAAAAAATGTTGAGAGAATTAAAAAAAAAAAAAAAATGTAAAAAAAAAAGGAAGAAAATCACAATGTAAAAAAAAATTTAAGAAACATAGAGCCCATTAAAGAACCGAAGCCTTTTGGCTCTGACTGAAAAAGTTATCCAAAAAACCGTGCTGTGTAAAATCTTAACGGGTAAGAGAATCGTATTTGTCTTCAAAACCCTAAAAGGGGTTTTGGAGCTATGCAAAATGTGGCCTCTCGTCCGAGCTAATTACGGGAAAATGATGTGAAACCTCAGGGACAAATTAAAAAAAATGTTTGACTATGCCAAAATTTTTTAAAAAAGGGTGGCCGGTAAGCCGGGGAAGGCCTCGGTCAGATGAAAAAAAAGCCCCAAACAGTGGGTCTCATATGACTAAGCCCACGTCGGAAATCTTGTACTGTTTTTGACAAGCCTAACCTAACCTACTAACTTAACCCAAAACCAATCTAACTAACCAACATAAGCAAATTTGTGGAGAAATTTTCTCCAGGAGGGGGGTTATCGCCCCTTCACCCCCTTTTCACCCCTGAGGGGCCCAGCCCTCTCAAAAGGGGGGGCAAACATCTTGTTTATGCTACAAAAAGTAATTGATCCCAGATGAATACGAGTATGGGGACGTGGTTCAAGCGATGAGGCTCCGGCAAGATCCAGTGTTAATAAAAAGACAGTCCATCTTTTCCTTACGGCATTAAAAGGGAAAATCCTGCTTCCCCTTTATTTCCCTGGTAAAAATTTTTGTACGTTGTTGTCTATGTTAAGAAGCAAGAATCAAGCATTCTGCTTTTCTTTATGGAGGAAGCAAAAAGTATAGGAGCTTTTCCTTTTGTTTAGGGGGATTGCAGCGGCGTAGGGCGCTGTGAGGTCAGATTTTTTCACCCTACTGGGAGTCACATGACGCCAGGGTAACCAAACAAAGAACATGATCCCTGCGTTGGTGACAAAAAGTCTACAAAACACGATAAAAACTTACAGAGAAGTGTGATCAGCTTCTTTAGTGATAAGATTGTGAAAAAATAAAGACAACCTTGTGGAAAAATGTGTTCCCGTGTGCGTATTCCTAGATATGGGACATGAATCGAGGACTCTTCGTTTTTATAAGTCACCAATACCCGTCAGGGTTAAAGAACACCATAGCTCGCTACAAGAGAAGATGGGGGGGCCCGGGGGCCTGGTGGCAAAAGCCCCCGCTTCACACACGGGGGCCCCGGGGTTTCGTTTCCCCGGCGGGTGGAAAAATTTCGAACTTTTCCTTACCCCTTTGCCCTGTTCCCCTAGCAGCAAATAGGTACCTGGGTGTTAGCGACGGGTGGGGTCGCATCCTGGGGGACAAGGTTGAGGCCCCAAAGGGGAAATAGTTAGACAGTCCTCGATGACGCAGACTTTCTTGGGTTTCGGGGTAGTAACCCCCCGGGGTTAAAAATCCGAACGAAATCTTTTTTATCTTATTTAAGATGGGTTGCAAATTTTTTGTAGTAGGCGGCTGTGCAGCTTTATGTCGCAAGGAGTTTGTAATCATCCCAATAGTTGGCGTGAGGTGCGGACTTTGAGTCCACACACGTAAGTTCGTCAGCAATCAGTGAATGAAATTGTGACATAACCCCCCTAGGGGGAAATTTTTATTAACATAAAAACTCTATTACAGCCTGTTGTAAAGGGGTTGAGACGTTTTAAAGCCTCGCTGCAGGGGGGCTTTTGGGGCGATAGCTGTCTTATCAGCAAAGACCCCCTCATTTAATTTTTAAACCCTTTGGTGGAAAACCATTTTTCAATAATCGGGCCCTTCGAACTGGAAAAAGGGCCACCTGTGGCCCAAAATAGTTTACTACAGGTGCAAATAACCTCGGTAAGGTCCTTCAAAAAAAAGATTTTAAAATAGTTTTTTCAATTAAATCAGTTTAATGGCCCCTCAGACTCAATCAAGTAATGGGAGCCAAAAAAAAAATGGGCACTCCCTGCTTTCACCCATTCCCCAAAAGAAAAATGGGAGTGAGTGATCCCCCAAGAAAAAGGGGGGAATGGCACCCGTCTCCACTGCTCTCAGCTCGAGAACGGATACATCAACAAGCCAGATGATGTCAGTTTGTCTGAGTGTTTTAACATGTGTTTGTAATGTTTATGCAGGATTAAAAAACAAGTTTGTTTTAAGTTTGTTTTTTCCCCTTTTCAGGGTCCGTCGTGTAGATCTCGGCTTTACTTTTCAGGGTCAAAAACCGTAGATCTACGCCATGAGCTCAGTATTGTAAACTGTGAGTGGAAAATTTTTGGGCCTAATATAGAGAAACTCATGTGGTATGTGTGCACCACATAAAACAAATCTGGCACACTGTGTATAATGGAAAAAAAAAAAAATGAGCCCGTGATTTTCGATTTAAACAGGACTTTGCAGGGTTTTTTATTTTTTTTTTATTTTTTGTTTTTTGCGTATTCTTGCATTTATAGAAGGGAAAGACTATTACAAAATTTTAGATTGTTTTTTGATTGGTTTTAGCATGAAAATGGCTTGAAATGAGTAAAAGTGGGAATTTTTTAAATTTTTCCCGATGTTAGGGAAAAACAAACGCCTTCCCTCTAATACACGAGCTGTGAGTCTAATTTCATTCACAAATGTGCTGATGATATTTATACAATTATTAAAATTGCATAGCGTAAATTTCTTTTTTTTGGTGTGAATAAAAATTCTTTTGAATAAAAAATCAAAATGGAATTTTTTGTAAAGCCTCAAAACGTAAAATAATGAACAGAGAAAATGTTAGTTTAGTGCAGGAATATCTAATTTTTTATTTGGACCCTTTTTGAAATTGGAAAATTTTGAAATTTTTGTTAAATTGGCCAAAATTTCCAAATTTCCGATCCTTTATTTTGTAGTTGAAACAATTAATTGGCTTTTTTGTTTCAATCGATAGAATAGAAGAAATAGTGAAATAGCTAAGAATTTGGCGATTGGAATAATTATTTGGGCTAAAATGGGAGTCAAAAACGGCAAAAAAAGCCGATTCGTAAATATCGCTGAAACATCAAAATTCGCGAGAGCATAATTTCGTTAATTTTCCCAAATCAAATTTCGTACTTTTTGTTTTATTACCTTCACAAAAAGATTCTCTACCATTTTATAAGAAAAAATAAAAATTTTTTTTTTGAAAACTCTTGGACACTGGGGCACCACTTCAGATTTTGGCCTTGGACCCTGAAAGGGTTATAATGTTTATAGACAGGATTAAGGAACAAGATTGTGTTTTAAGTTTGTTTTTAATAGATATAACTGTTATATTAAAGGAAATTATATATCAAATGTAAGCTTTATATATAATATATGTGTAAGAAATATACATGTGTGATTTGCAGTTATACAGTGACATTTATAGTGTATAGTGAATGGAGTGTATAACATCGTTTATTTACGATTAATCATCGTGGTCAGGCGGACACAGCAAACTCAGCCATAAACACCACCCATATGTCCCTCTGTATCTTTCTTGGTCATTGACTCTGAGGTTAAGCTTAGTGGTCAGTAGTGTTCTGACTCGATTTTTTGCTGACTTAAGCATAACAAAAACTCAGCTGTTTTAGCATTACAGTGTTTTTTAAACACTCTAAGTGTGGTGCTGGAATTTTCAGTATACCATTAAAATCCCTTGTTTGAAAAATCAATTTCAGTCTTTATAGACTAAGATTACACAATTAGAAAATCTAATTTCAGTCTGTATAGGATTAACTCAAGATACAAACATAGATTTTGATGATCTTGAGGTCAAATTTGAATTACTTACACACCGTCTGGGAATAATTAATTCAGACTATACACATTATGAAAATAAGTTTCTTGAATCAGATCCATCTGAGGATGAAATTAAAAATGTTTTAGATACTTTTAGTAATCAACAATTAAGGTGGACAGGAGTACAGGCTATCTGCCGCAAAACTGTCACAGAGACGTACTGTAACTAGTAGTCAACGCCTAAACACTCTTGATCTCACACACAACTATGACAATAGACCAGTATCAGACATAGACACACAAATTCAACGCATTCAACAATCAATTACCCAAACTGCTACAGAGGTTGTCCCAATGACACACCACAAAGTACGTTACTCTTTTCGCCCATCAGAAAGAACAAAAAGATTACTCACATGTTACGGACACCGTTTCCTAGCAAACCAAAACAGACTAAATATCATCCAATGGGACCTCACTATTTTGCGTACACATATCATCCATAGCCTAGATGATGACCACGCCCGACATTGGCAATCAGTTATAAACACAAAGATGTACAGCGTACAAGAGTTCCCAAGCATTTGGTCACCCATTCGGAAACTTACAGGCACCCCTCGATCCACAACCTTTAGACACATAAACAACAACAACAGACAGATCTCTGACCCTGCTGAAGCGGTACATATTTTCAAAGACATATGGGAAAACATTTCCACCCACATCCACCAGACCAAGTTTGTCATAGCACATACATTAGACATGGGAGAGATGGGTATCCAACCATGAAGATTTAACCAACCCTGATCCATTCATAAACCTAAACCCCCTATTTTTCCCACCCCATCCTCTAAACTTCCTTTTACTGTAAATGATGTTCACTCCTTACTAACACACCTTCCTAAAAAAGCTCCAGGTGCTTCTGGTCTATCACATTCAGTCCTTCGTCACCTTCGCTTTCTGTTGCTTCCGCTATCACTGACCTCTTTAATGCCTCTCTTGCATCTGGCTATTTTCCCCTATTCTTTAAATCTGCAATGCATGTCTCATACCAAAACCTGGAAAAGACTTGACTGACCCAAGAACTATAGACCTATTGCCCCCTTGAAATTTTGGGTAAGCCTTTGAACGACTTGTAATATGCGACTCAGGACTCACCTAGAGACACATAACTTGCTTTTCTGAAAAACAATTCGGTTTCCGACAACAACGATGTACCCAAGGGCGTTTTGAATATAATCCTGAACTATGTCGTATCAATAAAGCCCAGAACTGTACCTCCGCCCTTGTCGCCAAAGATTAGAGAAAGCTTTGACACTGTTTGGCATGATGGATTAAAATACAAACTTTGCAATCCTTTGAATTAACTATAAATATGATGAAATTATTATGTCACTTTTTAGATGGCCGAACGATGCGTATAGGTTCAGAGATCATTATTCGGACTATTTCACATTAAAAGCGGGTGTACCCCCAAAGGGTTGTCCTGTCTCCCACCCTATATATAACTCTACACGAATGATTTACCTGAACCTCTTTACCCAAACACACTTACCCTTTCTTACGCAGACGACATCAAATCCCAACTCATAACACATGAAAACTTTCGTTTCCTTGCACGCAGAACACAAAGAGAGGTCGACAGGATTACCGCCTGGAAATTATTATGGCGCCTCAAAACCAACCCAAATAAGTAAAAAATCACTTACTTCCATAGAATGCGTGATGTCCCCACTCCTGTCGAACTCAAAACAAGCACCTCCCGTACCCCCATTCCCCACGCTCCTTCTCGACAGTTGTCCTTGGTGTTACCCTCGACCACACACTGACCCTAAAATCTCACATTACTGCAAAGACCACACTGGCGGGAACTGCACTCTCCAGGTTATATAAGCTGAGAGGAGCCAGTCCCAAGACAAAACTACATCTCTATAAAGCACTCATTCGTCCTCTACTATCTTACTCTCCACTCGCTCTGACGTTAACCGCCAAGACAAACGCACTAAAATTTCAACGTATCCAGAATCGTGCATTACGTTGGGTGTTGGGAGTGAGGTGGGACGACTTTGCCACCAGTGAATCTCTCCACCTCACGACAAACACACCAGCTTTGAACGTATACTGGGAAACGCTTAGTGACAAACAACTTGACAGACTTGAAGCGTATCATGACTACTGGACTACATACTTAGCAGATACTCTCAGACGTCTTTTCAATGATGTAAATCTTTTTCAATCGTTGTATGATCCGGCACCTCCCCCCACAATACCAAATAAATTTTCCTGACTTTTGCTTAAATATTCAAAAACTTAAAAGTGCCATTGCCGTAGAGCTGTGTCTTTGTGCGTTTTTTTGGGCTGAAGTGCTTGCGATGTGCGTTTTTTCGTCGCCTTTTCTGTAAAGTGTCCCTGAACCGATCCAGTCATTGCAAGTTGATGTGCTTCCAGCAAGTTGCAGTCAGCACCCGCAGAGTCCTGTTGTCTTTATGTCGTCTTCGTTATTGTTTATCCAGGCTTAGCAGTTGGGGTCTAGTCTTGCTCTTCTTCTTCGACTCAAGACATTCCTCTCACCTCATCTTCGCACTGTCCCACTTCCCCCCCGCCCTCGGGGGTCCTTACCTGTGAGTCCTTGATTGATTGATTGTGTCAAACCCCTGCTACAAAAAACAAGGGAAAACAACAAGTGTCCCATTCCCAAAGCTTACCTACCTTGTCATTACCTTTTTTCCCCAAAGGTCTTAATACAAAAGAATTCTTTGTGGTTTTCAATCCTAGAAATTTTCACGAACTGCATAGATGAGATTGAAAGTTCAATTTCTTAAATGTCTTGTGAAGGGGAACCTAGAACTGATTAAGTTTTTCCGGTGGTCAAAGGAAATTTTTTAAAATAGCCTTACGTGTTTAGCAGACAATTACTTTGATTTTGACAAGGGCCCAGGGTTAGACTGCAGTTTTTTCTCAAATTACTTACAAGCTTTTTTAGAATACATTGAAAATAGTTCAGATCTCTAGGTGATAAAAATGACAAAGACAATGTGATTGGTTTTCGTGGTTTTGTACAGGAAAATTTGTCACCCAAACTATTGAACGATTAAATTTATATTCAAAAAAAAACGCTATTTCACTTGTGAAGAAATTAGCAAGGTTTAAAAAAACAATAGTTTCATGCAGCAAGAACGGAAAAGATGAAAAACCCAAAAATCCCGTGGATAAAAAAACCTTAATCAGTATAAAAAATTTCCCCTACCCCACTAAAACCAAAAATGGAAAATCCCATTGGGCTTTATTAAGCTGTGTAAACGACGTAAAAGCTGTATACATAAAGTACCCCAAAAATTGTGTACTTTGTGATGGAACACTTGGGCACAGTATTGTATCAATACATCAATGGAGGCACGTAAAAAACGTTTTCAAGCTGAAAAGTGCATCAAGGTTTAGGTAACACAAGGGGGGAAAATGCTCACTAAAGAAGGTTTTAAAAAGGGTAGCATCAAAAGATTATCCCCTTTTCTTTTGCTAAACAACAGAAGCCCCACAGAATCAGGGTCAAAAAGAAAACAGCATTAAATGGAGAGTTAGTTTAAAGCAACTGCTCTTCCGATACTGGTTGAGTTATTAAAAAATTAACAAAACCAATGTGCTAACATTATTTGATCAAGGCTCAAAAAGGTTTTAAAAGAAGTCAGTGTTGCAAAAAACTGAATAAAAACCCTTCCCAAAGTACGTTGGATATAGTGGGTTTTTCCACAATTCTGATAAACAGACATATGCCCTAGCCAGAATCCCCTTTTGGTCTAGGAAAACGGAAAAAAAGGCAGTAGAAGCTGGGGTTGTAGAAAATTTCCCTAAGTCTGTGCAGATCCAGGGTTTTAAAAGAAACGTTGCAGTACTAAAAAGCAGCTAAGGTCAAGTTAGCCGCCCTGACATACAGACGGACATATTGGGTCAAATTATTTAATCATTGGAAGTGTTATTTCACTGTTTTGTGAAAAAATATAGCAAGTAAACATGTTTTCACTTGTGAAAACGCAGGGGGCCCACATGATATGGGGGTCCCATTCCCTTTTCAAAGGGGGGGAAAGAAGGATATTGTTCGTGGAAAATGTACTGTTACAGAATAACCGCTAAATCATTTTCCACGCAAAAATTATCATTATGGAAGAAATGAATGAACCAGTTGATGTTGTGGGATTTAGATGCGATGGTATTGATGTAAAAAATCAACCCCCAAAAGAGCTAAGACTTAAACCCAAATATTTGGACACCGTCAATATAAAGTGGACAGTATTGGGTTGGGGGTTCCCATGGAAATTAAATCCCCCACATTCCCTACCAATTTTGTTGGCTTTGGACAAATAAAAGACAAAACATGAGCTCTGGAAGAATCCAGAGTACTGATGTCTTGATAATATCATCAAGAACAGTTGGACAATAATTCATTGAGGAAAATAGTCGAAGTAAATTGAAAAAACAAAGTCATTATCTCCGCACCATGGAGTCAAAAAAAGATTTAAAACCCACTCCACTACTGTTGTATACAATTGCGCCCCACGTGCAAAAAAGTGTAGCAATTTTTAATGATATTGATGCCGGCCCTCACTAACTGAGAAGTTTGGAGCGTGCTTATGAAATTTCTCCAAACCCCATATATACACGGCTGTATTCCAAAGTTTCTTAAAAGGTGGACTACAAGAAAAGTGAGTTATACTCGATTTTGTCCCTAAAAAATTCCCATGATCTCAAAGTCCTGTGAAAACTTATCGTTTCAAATCAGTATTTTTTGGTGCAACACCCTCTCCATTTTTACTAAAAGTTACTCTAATCCCTTTTGAAAAATCTAAAAAGTCCTTCAAAGAAATCTTAAAGAAAAGCTTCTCGTGGGCAAATTTCAAAGGGACTGTGAATAAAGGGGGAGGATTTAAAACCTTATACAGAGAAGCTAAAAGGAGTGAAAGAAGCAATAGCTCTAAGGATGTGGGAAAACTAATTCAAGCAAATTAAGGGAACTTATCAAAAAAGATTTCTGAAAATGAAATTCCTGATTGCAACAATATGCTGGGACTTATTGGGGAAAAACAGGAAAAATACTTTGAGTCTAAGAGGAAAAAACAATAAAATGCGTTTCCTCACTAAACGTAGTTACTGTCAGAGGTATCCAATGTTTTATCCTCAGGACTGTCTCACCAATTACCTAAAAGGTTTAAAAAACTTAAGCAAGATGCATGGGAGCTCAAAATTTGGTGGGATGAGAACTTGCCCCTGAAATGGTCAAGCGGGATGAAATACCAAGGGGGCTTTAAAAAACTTATCAAAATTCATTTCCAGACAAATGGGGCAGAGGGGGGCAAGTACAAATTACAGTGTTCTGTGAGCGTCAACCAGGGTTATGGCGCTTAGCTTACATGGGGGGAAGTTTTTTAAAAAGGGGGGTTTTAAAAATAAAATAAAAAATCTCGAAGGAGTTTTCAAAAAAACTTCAAAACAAAGTAGCACCCTTGAAAAAAACCACGTGGAATGAAGCCTCCGTGGGTTAAAAAAAATAAAAAGTAATTGGGGATTCAAAAAGATAAAAATGGATCGGGGGAAATTAACCCAGTTTCCAAAAGGGTAAAAAAAAAAAAAAAAAGAAATTTAAAAAAAAAAAAAAAACCCAAAAAAACCCCCCCCAAAAATAGTGTTTTTTACTGGGCCAACAGAAAATTTGTGGATAATAATTTGGCTCCAGGACCAAGGCTCTCTAATGAAAAATAAAAACCTAGAAACTACATTATCCAGAAAAACAGTTGTTTTAAAAAGAGAAATTTTGGAAAACCAGCCAAAAGAAAATAAGTATTTTAGGATTAAAACTCAGGGGGGAAATTTAAAAGTTCAGGTTTTAAATTCATTAAAGGGAATAAACCTATTATAAATCTTGAACCAAAATATGGGGTAAACAATACGAAAATTGTTTTCTTACAGAATAAAATTTTGGAAAACAAAGTAAACCAAAAAACCATCTATTAATTCTTTAGGGTTTATTTTTCAGAAAAAATTTTTAAATGTGGGAAAAATTATACCCTTACCTAAAAAAGTACATCCAAATTTTTTCCCCAAATAGGAAAAAAAATGGATTTAAAACCCCCCCCCTAACTTTAAATGGTTAGTAACACTTTTCAATAAAATCCCACTGGGAATAATGAAAAAAAATTAAAAAACAATTAAAGGCTTATTACTTTTTCTTTTACCGTTTTGCGAGATGCCCGTATCCAGGGGGCCCCTCCATTCTTAAGGTTATTAGCCTGGGAACATTAGACAGAAGTTTTTACCAAGGTGGCTCCTCCTCAGGAAAATTAAAAAATGAAAGAAATTAACAGCAAACATAAAAAACCTTTTATATGAAAAATAAAAGTTAAACACTTTAAAAGAAATATTAATTTACATTAAAAAAATGAAAAATAAAAAATAAAAATGAAAACTAAATTCAACGCTAAATTAACTTGGGTGTTGGTGTTGGTGACCTGCTTGTTGAATCGCACCCGTTGCCGTGATGGGGGGGGGGGGGTCGCGGGTGTTGGTTAAACCCACTGGCTAGTTTTCACAGTATAGCCTTGAGTATTCTTTTCCGATGACAGGAAAGGGTTCTTTACCACTGTAATGATGTGGGGTTTTACGTCCTGAAAATTTATAAGGTGTACGGTAATTAAAAAAAAAGGGGAAGTCTCAGGACGTTCGCCCTCCCCATCATTTCTACTCGTTGATTGGCAGGGACCTCTTGTATCCAAGCTGGAAAAGATAGCGGTTACCCTGCTTAAGAAATCCTCCATGATAAGTACATCCCTAAAGATGTGGTGTTTTAAAACAGTCATCTTGAGCAAACTGAAAGGGTAAGTTTATTATGGTCAAAAGTGAAGTTTAAACCAAATAAACCCATTGAATACAAGCGGGAAATGTATTACGTAGTGCTGGGAGCTGTGAGTCTAATGATTACTGTTTGGACCGGAGCCCCACACGTCACCTTTCGGGAGGGGGGGGAAAAAAATGTGGGGAAGGGGGTAGCGGGAGCTAGACTGCCCCTACCTTAACAAGTAGCCGGCAGTAAAAACTATCACTTTCGGGGGGGGGGAAAAAAAGCGGGAATAGCGGGAGCTTGCTTCCCCCTACCTTAAAAAAATACCCGGGAAAAAAAGAAATATTGTTACTATATATTCCCTGCTACCCCATCTTTTGACTTTTCCCTCAAAATATCCCTCTGAAAGGTTTGTCATGTCACTCCTTTTGGTTGGGACAGGTTTGATTACACTGGACCAAAAAATTTTAACCAAAACAGTTACAAAGTTCCCACAAGGTGTACATCTGTTTGTTCACTTGGCTAAACTAGAGCAGTTTCTAGAAGTAGCCATGACTGTTGTTAAAACCTTTATCAAATTTTTAGAAGGTTTGCAGCCGAAGGGCTGTACAGATTGTTTTCAGATAATGCAACGAATTTGTTGTTTTGGTGCTGTTTAAATTAACAAGTCTTTGATCCCCCCGCAGTAAAAACAGATGTTGATAAAAGCAGATGTCGTTGGAGATAATTCCTCCAAAATCTCCATGGCACGGCGGATTTTATGAAAGAATAATCGGCTTTTGTAAAACGTTGGTTTGGGGAAGATCTTGCGTCAAGTGATTTTTGAAAATGATGGCCAATTTTTCCCCTGGCCCTTGGAAAAATTGTGACCAATATCCTGAGCAAAATAGAATATCGGACAGTTGATTTTTTGAGAAAAGGGTGAGTCAATAAGCGGAAATAAATAAAATTGGGATTAGAATTACACGTGTAAAAAAATAAATTGGTGATTTTCCGGAAACCAACAGACAAAAGTTTTTCAGAAAAGGCAAGCAGCAGTGGTGGCGAGTAGAAAATCAAATTAATTTTAAAGTGATGAATAGTTCCCTGCAGGAAACTCCGCCCCCCCCGTGTGGGGAAAAATTTTCTCCAGGGGGGAGTATAAGCCCTTCAGCCCCTTTCAGCCCTGGGGGCCCAGCCCCCTTTAGAAGGGGCAAACTTTGTTTACTGTACGCAAGTAAATTTTCCCGAAAAGCAGTACAAGTATTACATGGTCAAGCAACCGCTCTCCTGCAAGGTCCCGTGGTTTTCAAAGTGTAGTAATAAGAGTAGTCAATCTCTTACCTTGCAGGACAAATTTAAAGGGAAAAACCCGCTCCCACTTTTTTAAACCCTGGTAAAAATTTGGTACATTGTTTTTCTATGCCAAGACGCAAGAATAATATTCTGCTTTGTTTCATGGAGGAAGTTTGGAAGGAAGCAAAAAGTTAGGTCAGCTTTTCTTTATGTTTAGGGGCATTGCAGTGGCGTAGGGGGCTGTGAGGTCAGATTACTTTTCACCCTACTGGGACCCCATGATGCCAGGATAACCAACAAAGAACATGATCCCTGCATTTGTGTGAACAAAGTGTCTCCAAAACATGTAAACATTCGAGAAGTGTGATCGCTTTTTAGTGATAAAATTGTGAACAAAAAGGCAAACCTTTTGGAACAGGTTTTTACAAGTGTGCGTTTCCCAGGCTATGGAAGACATGGGGACGAAGGACCTTCACTTCTATCAAGTCACCGTACGGTCGGGGTGTAAGAACACCATAGTCCCCTACAAGAGCAAGGTGGGTTGCAAAATTTTTGTAGTTGGGGGGCTGCGCAGTTTTGTGCGAAGGAGTTTGATCAACCTTAGTCGGCAGTGAGGTGCGACTTTTGAGTCACACAGTAAGTTTGTCAGCAATTAGTAAATGATTATGCTGAATGACACCCCCCAGCGGTAAATTTTATTAACATAATTACTCTATTACGCCCCTTGTGAAGTGGATGAGCGTTTCTCAGACCCCGCCTGCAGGGGGTGTGTGGGGATATGTCTTATCAGCTTTGTACCCCCTTTTATTTTATTTTAACCTTAATTGGGGAAACATTTCTCAAAACTAAATTAACCCTAACCTTCTTTAATCTTTCCCTTTTCCCCTAACCTAACTAACCTAACCAACCAACTACCTAACCTTACCCCAAATTTTTCCTAACTAACCTAACCCAATTTAACCCAATAAACCTTAAATAACCCAAAACCCAACCTAAACCCAACCTAAACTAACATAACCCCAATCTAAACCCAACCTTACCCAAAAACCTAACCCAACCTAACTAACTTAAAAACCTAACCTAACCCAAAAACCAACCTAACCTAACCTAAATAAACTAAATAAATAACTAACCTAACCTTACCTAATCATACCTAACCTAACGTAACATAACGTAACGTAACGTAACCTAACCCAACCTAACCTAACCTAACCGAACGTAACATAACGTAACCTAACATAACGTAACGTAATATAACGTAACATAATGTAACCTAACCTAACATAATGTAATGTAATGTAATTTAACCTAACGTAACGTAACGTAACGTAACGTAACGTAGCCTAACCTAACGTAACATAACATAACATTGCCTAACGTAATGTAACCTAGCATAACGTAATGTAACGTAACGTAATCTAACCTAACATAATGTAACGTAACGTAGCCTAACCTAACCTAACGTAATGTAACGTAATGTAACATAATGCAACCTTACCTAACCTAACGTAACCTAACCTAACCTAACCTAATGTAACGTAACGTAACGTAACGTAACGTAACGTAACGTAGCCTCACCTAACGTAACATAACGTAACGTAACCTAACCTAACATAACCTAACCTAACCTAACATAACGTAACGTAGCCTAACGCAACGTAACGTAACATAATGTAACATAACGAAGCGTAGCCTAAACTAACCTAACGTAACCTAACATAACCTAACCTAACCTAACCTAACATAACGTAACGTAACATAACGTAACGTAGCCTAACCTAACGTAATGTAACGTAACGTAACCTAACCTAACCTAACCTAACGTAACCTAACCTAACCTAACCTAACATAACATAACGAAAATTTAAGAAAAGAAACGTAGCCTAACGAAACGAAAAACGAAAAAGAAACGTAACATGCCAAACCCTAACCTAACAAAACGAAACCTAAACCAAACGAAAAACGTAACGAAAAGTAACGAAAGCCAAACTTTAACGAAAAGAAAACGTAAGAAACCTAACCTAACCTAACGTAAAAAACCAAACCCAAAAGTTTAACGTAACAAAAAGTAACGTTACGAACCCTTTAACCCCCTTTAACATAACTTTTCTTTAACGTAATGTAGCCAAAACCAAACCCTAAATAACGTAAGTAACGAAACCCAACCTAACGAAACGTAACTTAACCAAACCTAACAAAACCCGAATTGAAACGTAACTTTAGAAAAACGAAAATAGCGAAATTTAACTTTAACGAAATTTTTGCGTAACGTAGCCTTACCTACCCAAAAACGTAACAAACTTAACGTAACTTAGCCTAACGTAAACGAAATTTTAACAAACAAAAACGTAACGAAACGAAATTGAAACCAAAACCAAAACCCTAACTTAACTTAACATAACGTAAGGGAAACGTAAAAAAGCCTAACTTTAAGAAATTGAAAGAAAAACGTAATGAAACCAAACCCTTTAAGAAAACCAAAAGGAAACCAAAAGAAAACCAAAACCAAAACCTAACATAAACTTTTAAAGTAATTTAAAGAAACCCGAAACTTTAACGAAAAGTACCCTAAAGAAAAGTAACGAAATTTAACGAAACCCAACCTAACCTAAAACATCGGAAACTTATATAAAGAAGCTTTTAAAAACCGCTGTTAAATTTTGAAGCGTAAGGTATGTGTATTTAAACTATTTTGGTTGCGGGGTCGTGTCTTAGCCCCTGGCCCCGCCTTTTCCCACGGTTGTTTACGGGGCCCCCTCTTCCCCCCGCTCCATGAGCTTTATCAAACCTCGTCTTAAAATGTGTAGGGGTTCCTCCCTCCACAACGTCTTTTTTTGGGCTTTCCCACGGGCCTTTTAAATCTATGATGAAAAAAAATCAAATATCTTCGGGACTCATTTTGTGTCTTAAAACTTCCAATTGGGGGCCTCTTTTTTTTTGCCCCCTCCCGGGAACTCCTGTTTTTGGTCCCCCTTGGGTCTTTTCCACGCATTATTTTTTTATGTCGTTTTTCTGTCCCCCCCTGCCCCTCCGGGTCCTCCAGTGTTTTCGGGCCCTTTTTTCCCCTTAATCTTTCTTATAGGACACCCCCTTTTGTTTGGGAACTAACCTTGTCGAAAACCTTTGTATTTTTCTCTAGTTTTTTGACGGGGCCTTTTAAATTTGGGGTTTCCCAAAAAAGGTGCTGCTTATCCAGTATGGGCTGACATTAAACACGGTGTACATTTGTCTTGAAGGGATTCCTTACTAAGGTATTGGAATGCTGTTTCAGGTTTCCCAGGCGCCCATATGCTGCCCCAGTTTTTATTGAGGTGTGCTTCCGGGGGACATGCTCGGTGTTATACTCCCCCCGGGATCTTTCCCTTGGTGGGTTTTAAACCGTTTTTGGCCCCTAGCATATACTTTTGTCTGGGGGTTTCTGTGCCCCCCCCTTTCTTCATGACTTTTATTTTTGGCGGGGTTTAAAATTCGAGAAGCCATTTGCTGGCCCCAGGTGTCCAGTCTGTCCAGGTCTTTTTAAAAAGGGTCCTCCCTTTGGTCCTCATCAGTTTTAAATTTTCCCTTTATTAACTTCACATCATCTGCAAACGGGGGCATTTTGAGTTTCCCCCCTTTCCTTTTTTGTCTTTTCCAATACCAAAAATCCCAAGGCCCTGGGAAACCGGGACCCGTGGGCCCCGCTCGTCACGGTGCCCACTTTTGATACTTTCATTATTTCCATGACTCGCTGTTCCCTTTCCCTTTGTTCAGGTATTCTTTTGATCCTTTGCTTTTCCCCTTCCCTGTTTTATGACCTGATGCTCTAGTTTCTGAAATTAATTTTTTGTGAGGAACTTTTTGTCAAAGGCCTTCTTGCAGTCCAAGAAGTTTGCAATAAAACCCACCCTCTTCTGTGTCTTATTTTCTGTTTTTTTATCATAAAACCCCAAAAGGGTTTGTGCGCAGGGTTTCCCTTCCCGGGGGAAATCCGTGCGGGTTTGGGCATTTTATCTTGTTCCTTTTCCAGGGCTCCCCCCACTTCCTCGTTTAATCTTCCCCCATAATTTTTTTTTACTATACACGTCGTGATACAGGTCATTATTTTAAGTCCCCTCTTTTTTTTCCCCTTTTTTAAAAAATGGGAATACATTTGCCGCCCTTCCATACCTCGGGTTTAGTTCCCCAGTGTGTTGTGTTTTGTGTATGTGTGTGTGTGTGTGTGTTGTTTTGTGTGTGTTAGGGGTTTTGTGGTGTATGTGTGTTTTGTGTATGTTTTTTGTTTGTGTGTGTGGTGTGTTTTGTGTGTGTGTGTATGTGTGTGTGTATGTGTTTTGTTTTGGTATGTGTGTGTGTATTTTGTGTTTTATTGTGTTTTGTTTTTATGTGTGTGTGTGAAATTTTTGTTGTGTGTATGTGTGTGTGTGTGTGTGTGTGTGTGTTGTGTGTGTATGTGTGTGTGTTTTGTATGTGTGTTTGTGTTTTGTGTGTTTTGTGTTGTAGGTGTGTGTTTTGTTTTGTATGTGTTGTGTGTGTTTTAATGTGTGTGGGGTGTGAAATGTGTGGTTTTGTGTGTGTGTACTCCCCTATTGTACTCACCTAGTTGGGGTTGGGGGGGGTCGAGCCCGAGTCCTGGCCCCCCCTTTTTCCTGATCGCTACAAGGTCACTCTCCCCTAAACCCGTGGGGCTTTATCATTACCTTCCCTTAAAGCTATGTATGGTTTCCTGCCCCCAACTAAATCTTTCCCCAAATTTTTCCCCATTTACTGACTACTCTGTGGTTTAAAAGAAATTTCTTCCTAACATCCCTGGGGATTTTTCTGTGTCTTAAAGTTTCCCAAAACGGTGTCCCCTTGTTACTGTGCCCAAATTTTTGGGAAAACTTTTCCTTTTTTTTTGCCCAAACCTTGCCCAATTCCTTCAGTATTTTGTATGTCGTTATCATGCCCCCCTTTATCCTCCTGCCCTCCATTTGTGGGCAGGTTGTTTTCCCCTTTAACCCCCTCCTCGTAGGACTTACCTTTTTAATTTGGGGGACTAGCCCTTTTTTAAAAAATTTTGCACTTTTTTTGTTTCTTCACGTGCTTGGTTGGTGGGGGTTTCCCAAACTGGTGCCGCATACCCCAAATTTTGGGGCCCTAACTTTCCGGTGTACGGGGGTTCCTGAACGATTCCTTATTAAGATGTCGGGGTTTCTTTTTCTGAGGTTGGAGGGCCCATTGTGCAGCAGTTATTTGGTTTTTTGTGCGCTTCAGGAGGGTGTGCCTGGTGTTATACTACCCCCTGATTTTTTCCTTTGAGTGAGGGTTTGTAGTCTTGTGTGTATGTGTGTGTGTTTTGGTGTGTGTGTGTGTGTATGTGTGTGTGTGTATGTTTGGGTGTGTATGTGTTGTGTGTAAAGTGTGTGTGTGTATGTTTGTTATCATTTTTTCCCAGGGGACTTGGGCGATTAGAAACTAGGGCCCGTAGTATGGGTGTGTTTTGTGGTTTGTGTGTGTGTGTGTGTGTGTGTTTTGTGTGAGTGTTTTGTGTGTGTGGGGTGTGTGGTGTGTGTGTGGTGTGTGTGTGTGTGTGGTTGCGCCCTGCGTGTGGGTGTGGGGGTGTGTGTTGTGGTTTTGTGTGTGTGTTTTGCGCGTGCGTGTGCGTGTGGGTGTGTGTTGTGTGTGTGTGTGTGTGCGTTTTTGTGTGCGTGTGGGGTTGGTGTTTCGTGTGCGTTTTGTGTGTTTTGTGTGTGTGTGTGTGTGTGTGTGTGTGTGTGTGTGGGTGTGTGTGTGTTGTGTTGGGTGTGTGTGTGTGTGTGTGCGTTTTGCGTGTGCGTGTTTCGTGGGGTGTTGTGTGTGTTTTTGGGGTGTGTGTGTGGTGTGCGTGTGCGTGTGCGTTTTGTGTGTGTGTTTGTGTGTGTGCGTGTGTGTGTGTGTGTTGTGTGTGTGTGTGTGTGCGTGTGCGTGGGGTGTGTGTGTGTGGGTGTGTGTTTTTGTGTGTGTGTGTGTTTTGTGTGTGTGTGTTTTTGTGGGGGTGTGTGTGTGTGTGCGTGTGTGTGGGTGTGTGTGTTTCGGGGGTGGGGTGTAGTGGTGTTTTGTGGTGTGTTTTGGTGTGCGTGTGGCGTGTGCGTGTGCGGTGGTAGTGTGGTGTGTGTGTGGTGGGGTGGGGGTGTGTGTGTGTTTTGGTTTTGCTGTGCGTTTTGGTGTGGTGTGTGTGTGTGTTTTGTGTGTGTGTGCGTTTTGCGGGTGTGGGGTGTGGTGTGTGTGCGTGGGGTGTGTGTGTTTGTGTGTGTTGTGTGTGTGTGTGTGTTGTGCGTGTGGTGTGCGTGGGTGTGTGTGTGTGGGGTGTGTGTGTGGTGTTGTGTGCGTGGGCGGTGCGTGTGTGTGTGGGGGTGTTGTTGTGGGGTGCGTGTGGTGGGGTGTTGTGTGTGGTTTTGTGTGTTGAAAGTGTTTTGTGTGTTTGTGTGTGTGGGTGTTGTGTGTGTATGGTTTGTTTTGTATGTGTGTGTGTGTTTTTTGTGTGTGTTGTGTGTGTGTTTTGTGTGTTGGGGTGTGTGTGGGGTTTGGGTTTTGGTGTGTGTATGTGTGTGTGTGTATGTTGGGGGTGTGTGTGTGTGTGTGGGTGTGTTGTATGTGTGTGTGTGTTGGGTGTGTGGTGTGTGTTTGTGTGTTTGTTTGTTGTGTGTGTTGTGTGTGTGTGTGTTTTTGGGGTTTACTTACCCATTTGGGTTGCAGTGGTCGAGTCACGGCCCCCGGGTCTGCCTGTTCAATGGCACTAATAGGTCCCCTTTTCCCCCCTCCATGAACTTTAGGTTTTCTGTACTTAAAGCTCTTTTATGGATTTTGCCTTCACTACAAACACAATCTAGGGCTGTTTCCCCTTCCCCATAAAAGCTTAAAAACCGTGGGCAATTTCTCTCGTATTTTATATGTTGTTTTCTGGTGTATGTATGGACAGAGAGAGAGAGGAGGAGAGAGAGAGAGAGGGGAGGAGGGGAGAGAGAGAAAAGGGGAGAGAGGAGGAGAGGGAGAGAGGGAAGAGGAGAGAGAGGGGAGAGAGAGAGAGAGTTGGGGGAGGAAAAAGAGAGGAAAGAGGGAGAGAGAGAGGGGGAGGAGAGAGAGGGGAAAATTGTCAAAAAATGTCGTGGTGACAAAAGGCAGGAGGAGGTGCATTTCCCTTTTAAATCACTTGACCAAGGGAAAAAGGGTGGGGCCCGACAAGTTTTAGCCCCCAAAATTGTTGAGGGAAAACGTGCAGACCGGGTGCGCACCTCTAAAGATCTTTCAGCACTGTGGGACAGTGTAAATGGCCCTCTCCAGGGGAAAAAGGCAAAAGTAGTCCCTGTTTACAAAAGAAGGCAGAGCAGAAATTTAGCAAAAATACAGACCCGTGAAAATTCCCGTCAATATGGTAAAAATCCCTTTAAACAATTACTCCCAAGGGCCCAAAAGACAGATTTTTTTGACTACCACTCAAATACTTTGTGATCTTTTTTAGGGGTTCAGGAAAAGGGTTTCTCTGCTGCTGATCTGTTTCTAAAACCCCTTTTCCCCTAAAATGAAACCCGTCACGGATGAATCCAAAATCAGCTGTGTGGAGGGACCCGGAAAATTGTTTGGGGTTTCGACCCGGGGGGTTTTGGACCAGGGCCCCCTTAGGGAAAACTTCAAGCAAAGGGGGGAAATTTAAAAGGGGGGGTTTTCGCTTGTCTCCCCCCTTTATTCCTTATGGTAGATCTCTAAAATGTAGGCCTCAATGGAACGGAATCACAAGGCATCCCAATTTGGGGGAAGCGTTCCCCAAAGGAAGCGTGCTGGGGGCCACTGTTATGGAATTTTCACTTCAAGACCTTCTTCATTCATCCCCGAATCAATGATTTTGCGGCGACTGTTTCATGAAAATTAATTATCCAAAAGAAAAAAATGCCACTGCTCTAAGCTACTCCCTTTACCAGCTGAGAGCTTTATCAGCTTGGGGGAAAAAGATGGCAAGTACATTTGCACCCGGAAAACGCAAAAGATGATCGTTCTAGGCACCCTGATGGTTTAATTTCTGGTGCAGTAGTAAGGTGGAAAGGGGGATGTTTGGGACCCGGAGAAGAATTTTATATCCCTTGGGGGGGAAATTTTTCTCCAAACTAACCAAAGAAGAACCCTGTTGTAAAACTTGCAAACAAGGCAGCCAGGAATTTCAGCACTTCGCCGTATCTGCATCTGCTTGGGGAGTAGGGGGTTGCAAGTCCTAAAGAGGACATTTCGCTCAAACCCTTTAGTATGCTCCACTTTCTTGGTTTTGGGCCCGCCCCCCCCCTTCATCTGGGGAAATGCTGGACAGAGTAGAGAACAGAGAAAAACGTCTCATTTTCTGCCCGGACCCATCCTGGTTTGATCTGTCATTTCAGAGAGGCCCTTTAAATAGGAGGGATGTTGGGGGGCCTTCTTTGGGGATGTACAAGGGCCCAAAATGTCAAAATACCACACTTGGATTTTTCTTCGAGGAAAAACGGGGAATGAAACAAACTTTTTTGCCAAGCGGGGGAGGAAAACAGCAACTTCCACTCTGGCGGGCCCCCTTTCCGAACCCTACTCCATTGAGATCATAATACCCAGGATGATCGAGTATGGAACACTTTTGACAGCAATTTAAAGATGTAAAAGAGAAAAAAAGTCCCGTTGATCAAATGGAAAAGTGGCCCCAGATGGGGTCCAACTTCATTTCCCGTTTCCTATTTGTTTTTCTCATTTTTAATAAAAATGTTTCAAATTTAAATGATTTTTAGGTAAAGCTCCTTTGCTTGCCCTTTAAAATTAGGAAACCCTTTAACCCGTTAAAAATAGCTGTCAATTAAAACTAAAGGATCCTTAACCTTGTTAAACCCGGGGGTAAAAAAAAAAAAAAAAAGGGAGGGGAGGAGAGGAGGGAGAGAGAGAGAGATTTAGAGGGAGAGGAGAAGGGAGGAGAGAGAGAGAGAGAGAGTGGGAGGATGAGAAGAGGAGAGAGAGAAAAGAGAGGGGGGAGAGGAGGGGGGAAAGAGGGGAGAGGGGAAAAGGGGTGAGAGAGAGAGAAAAGAGAGAGAGGGGGAGAAGAGAGAGGAGAGAGGGGAAAATGAGAGAAAAGAGAGAGAGGGGAGAGAGAGGAAAGGAGAAGGGGAAAAGAGGGGAGAGGAGAGAGAGAGAGAGGAGTGAGAGGGGAGAGAAAAGAGGGGGAGGGAGGGGAGAGAGAGAGAGAGAGAGAGAGGGGTGAGAGAGAGGAGAGAGAGAGAGGGGAGAGAGGTGGGGGGAGAGAGAAGAGAGAAGAGAAGTGAGAGAGGAGAGAGAGAAAAGAAAGAGGAGAATGAGAGAGAGAGGGGGGGAGAGAGAGAGAGAGAGAGAGAGAGGGAGGGGGGAAAAGGAGGAGATGGAGAGGGGGAGAGAGTGAGAGGAGGAAAAAACAGCAATACAGACCCGTGTCACTCTGTCAAACACTGGTAAGGGTCCCTTTAAACAAAATTTTCTCAAGACCCAAAATTGAAGATTTTTTTTTGGGCTACCATCACTACTTTGTGCGTCAAAAATGGCTTCAGGAAAGGTTACTTGCTGCCCGACTGTTGCAAACCTCCCACAAGTGAAACCCGTCAATGGATGGGAAACCAAAAATCAGTTTTGGGGGAGCATTTGGGCATTGCTGGTGGGTTTCGACCGGGGGTGGCCCCCAGGGGGCCCCTTTGCAAAACTTCAAAGGCCCCTGGGGGAAATTTAAGGCCCCTACGCTATGTCTCCTCAGTGATTACCTTCTTTTGGGAAAATCTCTAAGGGGTAGTCCTCCAAAAGGGAAACGGAATCGGGAAAGGGTTTTCCCATTGGGGAAAGGGGCCACAAAGGAAAACGGCGGGTCCCTGTTTTTGGGTTTTTACTTCAACGACCTTCTTCAAACTCATCCCCGAAACAATGCATATGGCAGAGGGCTGTACATGGAAATTTACTTTTTCCAAGAGAAGAAAGCCAAACTGCTCTAAGTACTCAATCACCAGCTGAGAGCTTTACACTTGGGGAAAAAGTGGCAAGTAACAATTTTCCCCTGAGAAAAAGCAAATGATGATGTCTTGGCACCATGATGGTAATGCTGGTGCAGTTGTTAAAGGGTGAATGGGGGAGGATGTTGGCACCTGGAAAAGAAGTTTTATATCCCTTTGGGGGGAAATTTGACTCCAAACTAAAACCCTGAAGAACCCCTGTTGTAAAACTTGCAAACAAGGCAGCCAGGAAGCTTACAGCAATTCGCCGTTTTTCCGCATCTGCCCTTTACATAGGGGTTGCAAGATCTTTACGGGCACAAGTAGCTCACACCGAGGGATGCCCAAATTTCTTGGTTTGCCTGCCCCCCTTAAAATTTCGGGCTGCTGGACAAAAGTAGAGAACAAAAGCAAGGGCGTCTTTATCTCTTTGCCGGGGGCCATCCTGGTTTGAAACTGTCATTTCAGCGAGCCTTCAACATTGGGGGGTTGTGGGTGGCCTTTTTGTTTTTGTACAAGGCCAAATTGTCAAAAATACCACACTTGGATCCCACTTCGAGGACAGGGGTGAAAAAAACTTTTTTTTGCCCCAAGGGCGGGCAGGGAAAACAGCAACTTCACTCTGGCTTTACCCTTTCCAGAACATCATCCACTGAGATATACTTTCCCAGGTTTACTCGGTATGGAAAAAACCCTTCGTTACGCATAATGATGTCAACGAGATAAAGTCAGTTTATCAAAGGGAAAAAGCCCGGCCCACAGATGGCTCCAACTTCATCCTGTTTCCTTTTTGTTTTGTCCCCATAACAAAAAAATAAGCTTTCAAAAGGGAATATGTAGGTAACAAACTCTTAGCCCTTTTTCCAAAATTTAAAATTTTTGGAATTTCCCTTTTCTGTTTTTTAAACTGTCAATAAAGCTATGGATCCTTAACCTTGTCAAACCCTGGTTTAAAAAAAAAAAAAAAAAAATGAGAGAGGAGAGGAAGAGAGAGAGGAGAGAGAGAGAGGAAAAGGGGAGAGGGGAGAGAGGGAGAGAGAGGGGAAAAGAGAAGAGAGAGAGAGGGGGAGAGGAGAGTAGAGGAAGAGAGAAAAGAGAGAAAAGAGGAGAGAGAGAAAAGAGAGAGGGAGAGAGAGAGAGGAGAGAAGAGAGAGGAGGGGAGAGGAGGGTAAAATGGAAGGGAAAAAGGGGAGAGAGAAAAGAGAAAAGAGGAAGAGAGAGGGAAAGGAAAAGGGGAGGAGGGGAGAGAGGAGGAGAGAAGAGAGAGTAGAAGAGGGGAGAGAGAGGGGGAAAAGAGAGAGAGAGAGAGGGGAAAAGAGAGAGAGAGGAGAGAAGAGAGAGGGGGAGAGAGGAGGGAGAGGGGAGAGAGAGAGAGAGAGAGGGAGTGAGTGAGGAGAGAGAGAGAGAGGAAGAGAAGAAGGGGGAAAATAGAGGGAAAGGGGAGGGGGGGAAAAGAGGAGAGAGTGGGGGAGAGGAAGAGAGGGGAGAGAGGGGAAGAGAAAATCGAACTACAGACCCGTGTCATCCCGTCTTTTACTGGTAAATCCTTGAAACAATTATCTCAAGACAAATGACAGAAAATTTTTTTTTTCTTTCCACTCACTTCTTTGTGATCGTCAATTTTGGGGTTCAGGAAAAGGGGTTTCTCTGCTGCTGATTGTTTTAAACCTTTTCCATAAATGAAAACCCGTCACTGGGTGAAAACCAAAGTAGGGGGTGGTTTACTGGACATTTTTGGTGGGTTTCGAAGGGGTTTTGGCACCAGGGCCCCCCTTAGCAAAAACTTAAAGGGACTGGGAATTTAAGGGGTCTACGCTATGTTCCTCAGTGATTTTCCTTCTTGGGGTTTTGATCTCTAAGTGTAGTCCTCAATTTGGGAAAAAGGGAAACCGAAAAGGGTTTTCCCATTGGGGCAAAGGTTTTCACAAGGAGCGTGCTGGGTTTCCCCTGTTTTGGGGAAAGTCTACTTCAACGAACCCTTTTTCATTCTCAAACCCAGAATTTACATTGGAAAAGCAAAACGATGGACACTGAAAATTTACTTATCCAAGGGAAGGAAAAAAGCCAGTGCCTCTAAACTTTCATCAAACACCAGCTGGGGGCTATAAACGCTTGGGGAAAAAGATGGCAAGAAAATTTGCAACCCGAGGGAAAAAAAGCAAATGATAAATTTTTTTAGGCCCCCTTGATGGTAATGCTGGTCAAATATAAGGGTGAATGGGAGGATGGGTTTGGGACCTTTGGGGGAAGAAGTTTATATTTGGGGGAAATTTGACAACCAAACTAACCCTGAAGAACCTGGTAAATCTTGGGAAAAAATGGCAGCCAGGAGCTTACAGCACTTCGCCCTATCCGCATCTGCTTGACAGTAGGGGGTTTTTAAAATTCCCCTTTTGAGGACAAATCGCTCCCCCCTTGAGTATTTCCCACTTTCTTGGTTTGCCTGCCCCCCCCCTCATCTGGAATGCTTGACAGAGAGAGAAAAAGAAACAAGACGGGTTTTCTTTTCGCCCCGGGGCCCCTCCGGGGTGAAACTGTCATTTCCCGGGCCTTTTAAAATAGGAGGGGGTGTGGGGGGCCTTTGTTATGTACAAAAGGCCCAAAATATTGTCAAAAAAAACCACACTTGGATCCCCTTCGAGGACAGCGTGAAACCCTGCTTTTATGCCACCAAAACGGGCAGAAAGCGCAAATTCACTCTGGCTGGTTTTTTTTCCCCCCTTTTTTTCCCGAACTACCCCCATCTTTAGATAAAACATACCAGGTGAAATTTGAAAATTTGGGAAAACATTTCTCGCCAAAAATGTGGGCAACGAGATAACGTCAGTTATCAAATGAAATGCTGGCCCCCAGATGGGTCCAACTTCATCCTGTTTTTTACTTGTATGTCCCCCAAAACAAAAAAGCTTTCAAATGAGCTTTATGTAGGGAAACAGGGTCTTTGCTTTCCCAAAATAAATTAGGAATTTTCCCTTTAAACCCGTTTAAAAAGTGTCAATAAAACTAGGGGTCTTAAACCCTTTTCAAAAACCCCGTGTAAAAAAAAAAAAAAAAAAAAAAAAAAAAAAAAAAAAAAAAAAAAAATGAGAGAGAGAGAGGAGAGAGAGAGGAAGGGGATGAGAGGAGAAGAAGAGGAGAAAAAAGAGATAAAAGAGAAGAAGGGTTTAAGAGAGAGAGGTTTAGGAGGAAGGGGAGGGGGAGTGAGAGGAAATGAAACCGAGGGGAGAAGGGGAAAAGAAGAAGAGGAGAGAGAGAGAGAGGGGAAATCAGCAAAATACAGAACCCGTTTTCACTCCTAATAAATGGTTAAAATCCCTTTAAAAATTATTTCCCAAGGCAAATGACAGTTTTTTTTAAATACCACTCTACTTTGTGATCGTCAATATTGGGGGGGGGTTCAGGAAAAGGTTTAAATTGCTGCTGATCTGTTGTTTAAAAACCCTTTCCCCAAGTGAAAACCCGCACTGGATGAATCAAAGTCAGCTGGGGTGGGAGGGACTGGACATTGGGCGCTTTCCGGCAGGGGGTGGCACAGAGCCCCTTAAACAAAATTCCAAAACACTGGGAAAATTTAAGGCTTCGCTAGTCTCCCTCAGTGATTCCCCCCCTTTGGGAGATCTTTAAATGTAGTCCTCAAAGGAAAGGGAAACAGCAAAGGATCCTATTGGGGGCAAGCGTTTTCCCCGGAAACGTGGTGGGTCCACTTTATGGAATGTCTACTTCAACGAAACCCTTTTCCTCTCATCCCCAGAATCACATGCATATGCAGACGACTTACACTGACATTCATTTTTCCAAGGAAAAAGAAAAAGCCCGCTGCCTAAGCTACTTTAATAAACCCGTGAGAGCTTATCAGCTTGGGGAAATAATGGAAATAACATTTGCCCCGAGGGAAAAAGAAAAAGAAAGTTTGTCTCTAGGCCCTTTATGGTTTAAAGGGGTGCAAATAGTAAGGTGATTGGGAGGATGTTGGCACTGGGAAGAAGGGTTTATATTCTTGGGGGGAAAAATTTTACTCCAAACAACCCCTGAAGAACCATGTTGTAAATTTGCAAAAAAGGCAGGGGAGGAGCTTACAGCCCTTCGCCCCTAACTCGCATTCGCTTGGGCAGTTGGGGTTGAAGATCCCATACGAGGGGACAAGTACGTCCCCACCTTGAGTTTGCTCCACTTTCTTGGGGTTTTTGCCCCCCCCCCTTTATTTTGCGATGCTGGCAGAGTAGGAAAATAAAAAGAAGTCTCATCTTCGCCTTGGGCCCCTCCTGGATAGATCTGTTTTCAGGACCCTTTAAATTAGGGGGGATGTGGGTGGCCCTTTCTGTTAGTTTCAAAGGGCCAAAATTGCAAAATCCCCAAATTTTGGGTCATTCGAAAGGGAAAGCGTGAAACAAGCTTTTTTGCCACAAGGGCGGGGAAAAAAAGCAGCAACTTCAATCTGGGGGTGTACCCTTCTCCCGCATCACTCAAAGGGGATTTAACATTTCCCCGGGTGACTCGAGTATGGGAAAACATTGTTCAGCTTAAAAGATGTCAACCCAGATAAAGTCAGTTTTATCAAATGGGGAAAGCTGGGCCCAAAAAAAGGCCTCCAATAATCCTGTTTCCTACTTGTATGTCCCCATAACCAAAAAAAAAATGCTTTTTAATGAAATGAGTAAAGGTTTAAAAGCTCTTGCTTGCCAAAAAAGTTTGGAATCCTTAACCCGTAAATATAGCTGTCAATAAAAGCTTGGGGTTTTTTAAATTGTCAAACCCCGTGTAAAAAAAAAAAAAAAAAAAAAAAAAAAGAAGAGAGAGGAAAAGGGGAGAGAAAAGAGGGGAGAGAGAGGAGAGAGGAAAAGAGAGAGGAAGAGGAAAAGAGGGGGGATGAAGAGAAGAGAGAAGAGAGGGGAAAAAGAGAGGGAGAGATGGGGAGGGGGGAGGAGAGAGAGAGAATTTTGGGGAAATTTCAGGCTCTACGCTATGTCCCTCAGTGAAATTCCTCATGGTAGATTCTTAAATGTGTCCCCAATGGAAAAGGAATCGCAAGGCAATTTCCCATTGGGGGAAAACGTTCCAAAAAGGAAAAGTGTGCTGGGTCCCCTGTTATGGAATGTCTACTTCAACGACCCTTTTTCATTCATCCAGAATCACTTTAAATGCAAAACGATGTACACTGACATTCACTTATCCAAGAAAAGGGAAAAGCCCGCTGCTCTAAGCTAAATTTAATCCCCAGCTGGGGACTTATTTTGCCCGGGGAAATAGAAAGGCAAATAACATTTGCCCCCTGAAAAAAAAGCAAATGATTTTGTTTTCTAGGCCCATGATGGTAAAAAGCTGGGCAAGTAGTAAAAGGGTGAATTTGGGGCGATGTTTGGACCTGGAAAAGAAATTTGAAATCCTTGGGGTGAAAATTTTACTCCAAACTAAAACCCTTTAAGAAACCTGTTGTTAAACTTGCAAACTTTGGGAGCCGGAAGCTTACAGCACTTCGCCCTATCTTTGCATCTGCTTTACCCGTAGGGGTTTCAAAAATCCTGTACGAGGCAAAGTTCCCCTCAAAATTTGGGGTTGCTTCCCCTTTCTTGGTTTGCCTGCCCCCCCCCTCATTGCGATGCTTTTCGAGTAAGAACAGAGCAAACGTTCTCTTCGGGGCCCGGGCCCCTCCTGGATAGATCGTAAATTTCCCGAGAGCCTTTTAAATAGGAGGGTTGTGGGTGGGCCCTTTTGATGTTTTAAAGGGGCCAAAAATTGACAAAATACCAAAACTTGGGGTTCCCTTCGAGGACAGCGTTTAAACAAGCTTTTATGCCACAAGCGGGCAGAAAGCGCAAATTCACTCTGGCGGTACCCCTTTTTCCGGACATCATCCATTGAGATCTACAAAACCCCGGATGGGCTCGAGTAAAGGAAAAAACATTCGTACAGCTTAAAGATGTCAACGAGATAAAGTCAGTTGATAAATGAAAAAAATGGCCCCCAGTTTGGGTCCAAACCCCTTTATCTGTTCCCTACTTGTATGTCTCATAACAAAAATTTCTTTCAAATGAGCTGATGTAGGTAACAGCTCTTTGCTTGCCAATAAAGGTTTGGGAAACCCCTTAAAACCCGTAAATGCTTAATTTAAAACTAGGATCCTTTAACCCTTTTCAAACCCTGTTTTTAAAAAAAAAAAAAAAAAAAAAAAAAAAAAAAAAAAAAAAAAAAAAAAGAGGGGGAGAGAAGGGAGAGGGGAAGAGGGAGAGGGGAGAAGGAGGGAGGGAGGGAGAGAGGAGAGGGGGGAGAGAGAGAGAGGAAAAGAGGGGAGAAAGGAAAAGAGAGAGAAGAGGGAAAAGAGAGGAGAGAGAGAGAGAGGATGAGAGAGAGAGGAAAAGGGGAAGAGAAGAGAGGCGAGAGGAGAGAAAAGAGGGAAGAGAGAGAGAGAGGAAAGAAAAGAGAGAGAGAAAGAGAGAGGGGAGGGGGATTTAGAGAGAGAGAGAGGAGAGAGAGAGAGAGAAGAGAGAGAGAGGAAAAGGGAGAAGAGGGGAAAAGGGGAGAGAGAAAAGAGAGAGAGAAGGAAAAAGAGAGAGGAGAGAGAAGACCGGGGGAGAGAGAAAGGGGAGAGAAAGGGGAGAGAAAAAGGGGAAAAAGAAGGAGAGAGAGGGAGGAAAATTTAGAGGGAGGGGAAGAAAGGGGAGGAAAAAAGACGGAGGAAAAAGGGGAAAAGAGAGAGAGAGAAGGGAAAACGCAATACAGGGCCAGTGTCCTCCTGTCAATCACTGGTAAGATCCTTGAACAAATTTTCTCAAGAAAAAATGACAGATTTTTTGACTACCCCTCATACCCTTTTTGATCGTCAAATTTGGCCCTTTTGGGGAAAAAGGGTTTTTGCTGGGATCTGTTGCTAAACCTTTCCCCCCCCTAAGTGGCCCCCAAATCAGGGATGGGAAACCAAATTTTAGGGTTTTGGGGGTTAGACTGGACAATTTTGGCGCTTTCGACCCGGGGGGTGGCAACGGGCCTCTTTTGCAAAACTTCAAGCATGGGGAAATTTTAGGGTCTATGCTTGGGCTTTCCCCAAAGGGTTACCTTCTGGTTGATCTCCCAAGGTTTTTAAATCCTTTAATGGAACGGAAAACAGGCCCAAGGATTCCTTTTTGGGGCAAGCGTTCCCCATGGAAGCGTGGCTTTGGGTCCATGTTATGGAATGCTTTCTTCAAAGACCTTCTTCATCTACCCAGAATCACATGCATATGAGGGCGACTGTACACTGACATTCAAATTATCCAAAAGGGAAAAAATGCCAGGGTGCCCCTTTAAACTACTTTAATCACCAGCTGGGGGGCTATATCAGCTTGGGGGGGAAAAAGAGGGGAAGTAAAATTTTTCCCTGAGAAAAGCAAAAAGTTTATCGTCTTAGGCCCATGAAGGAATTTCTGGCGCAGTAGTAAGGATGAAAAGGGAGGGTGTTGGGACCCGGAAAAAGAAGTTGAATCCTTGGGGTGAAAATTTTACTCCAAACTAAACCCGAAAAAACCATGTTATAAAATTTTTCAAACAAAGGAGCCAGGAAGCTTACAGCACTTCGCCGTATCCGGGATCTGCTTGGCAGTAGGGGTTGCAAGATCCTATACGGGCCCCAAGTGGGCTCACACCTTGAGTATGCTCCACTTTTTTTGGTTTTCCCGGCCCCCCCCCCCCCTTTTGCGATGCCTGGACAGAAATAGAGAACAGGCAAGACGTTCATCTCTCGCCTGGGGCCCATCCCGGATAGATCTGTTATTTCAGCAGAGCCTTCAAAATAGGGGGGGTTTTGGGGGGCCCCACTGTTATGTAAAACCAATTATTGTCAAAATACCACCTTGGGTCACTTCGGGACAGCGGGGGAAACAAGCTTTTATTTCCACAAGAGGGGGGAAAAAAAAAGCAGCAACTTCACTTGGCGTACCTTCCCGGACATCACTCCCTCTGAGATTTTATTTCATTTCCCCGGATGACTCGAGTATGGAAAAAACATTGTTTTCGGGATAAGATGTCAACGAGATAAAGTCAGTTTATCAAAAGAAAATGCTGGGGCCCCCCGATGGCTCCAACCTTCCCTCTGTTCCCCTACTTGTATGTTCATAAAAAAATAAAAAAGCTTTTAAATGAGCTGATGGGAGGTAACAGTTTTTGCTTGCCCAAAAAAAAGTTTTGGGAAACCATAAACCCGTAATTTTAGCTGTCAAAAAGCTAGGGTCCCCAAACCCTTTTCAAAAACCCCGTGTTAAAAAAAAAAAAAAAAAAAAAAAAAAAAAAAAAAAAAAAAAAAAAAAAAAAAAAAAAAAAAAAAGAGTAACTTCACAATCGTGATGTGAGTGTTAATTTTTTTTTAATTTTTTTAAAACCACAATGTTAAAAATAATTTTTAAAAGTTTCGGCCGTTTTTAAAACCCATAAACAAAAAAAGAACCCATACCCGCAGATGCGATACTTTTTGGCCCCAAATCTAAAAAATTTAACACTTGGCAGGGTGGGCCCGACAAGAAGAAAAAACTTTCATCATCAATCACCCATTGCTGTCTGCCCCCAAAGGGATGTCCCACACTTTCAGTCAAAAATGCAATGACCCCTTTTCGGTTTTTGCGCTTTCTTTTGGTTTATAAAATACAGTTCCTAAAGCTGTTTATATCTCCACCCGTCCGTCAGAGTGCAAAACACTGTAATTCCCAACTCCAGGATTAAGTTTGGCTTGGGCCGAATCCCTTATAAATGTTCCTTACTTACACTCCAACGCACGTCAAGTCATTTAAACCATTTGACTCCATTCCTTTTCTAACAAGCTCCCTATGCTTGCTGGGAAATCTAAGCCCTTTGCACACAAAAAACCTTTTTTTACTCGTTTCCCCTTTAACCCCTTTTCCCGGGGGCAACTCTACCCCGCCCTTTTTTCCCTTAAGATTTATATTTAAAACATTCTATTTTTTTTCCATCCTGTTACATGTCCCAAACCCCATCAACCCAACCCCCCCTCGGGCCCCCTGGATAATAAATTTTTGGTAACCCGCCCCCTCCTAATTTTTCCCAAAAAACCCATTCTCTGCTTATATTCAAACCAACATTGCCCTTTAGACACGATATCTAAATGCCTTTAGCCTTCTCCTTCTTGGGAACATTCACCCCCCCATGATTTTACCCAAACATTAAAAAGTGTTGGTATAATATTTCTTCATAATTTTCCCCCCTTTGCTTCCTGGAAAAAAGTTCTTTGTCTCTTTTAGTGCACCCCCCCCATTCCCTTTTTTTTTCCCCCATTTGTTCTGTGATTAACCTCGTCCCTTTTATTGACCCCTTGCTGGGCACGTTCATTTTTAAAAAAATCGGGAAAACAAATTTACTTCCCTTTTTTAATCTCCCCCCTCCAATCTGAGGGTTCGTCTTTCAAATTTCCTAAATTTCCCCTTTCCCTTTTTTCTTTTAATTTTCCCCTTTATTTCTACCATTTAATCGTTTTCAAGCGATTTTTGCGACCCTTCTACATTATCAAAAAGGGAATATGAAAAAAAAAACATCCCAAAAGGAAGGGATAATTTTAAAGGGGTTTAAGTTTTCACCTCACCATCCCATCCCCCAACAAAACAAACCCACACACGCGTGGACGACACCGACTCTGTGAAAACCCTAAAACTCTACCCCAAGGGAATTTGGTTTTTTTCTTGTTTAAAAGGGAATTTATTAAATTCTTCCAAAAAAATTATTAAATTTTAAAAGAATCCAAATTTTATTTAATCAAAGGGTTTTTTCATATTTTTTTTAAAAATGAAATTTTGTGAAACTTTAATTTAATTGTTTCCCGTCGAACCCTGGACTTTCTCAGTATATAAAATATATTTTTTTATATATTATATAATATATATATATATATTTTATATATATATATATTTTATTTTAAATTTTTAAAATTTTTTTATTATATTAGGGAGAGTTACCCAAGTTTTTTTGAGGTTCACAAAAAAAAGGGCCCCCTTAACTTCTGAAACGTGGTCACGAATTTAGCAATTAATTTCTTCTTAAAAAATTAAAATCCAAAATTGTTTGACTTATTGTTTTACCCAACAAATTTTCCAGAGTAATAATTTAAGAATATCTTTTACAAGACGAAATAAAAAAATCTACAAAACTAATTGTCATTGGATAATATGTATTCATTGCTGATATTAAATATATTATTTATTACAAGCATGTTAAAATAATTTATTCTTCAGTTCCAACATCTATTTTTTTCTCCGTGTGAGCAAAAGTACCACACTTGGCTCCACTCCGAGGACAGCGAGAAGTGAGCTTCTACACCACAAGACGGGCAGCCAGCATACGAGATCTTGAACGCTGATGTTCAACTCATGCCACACTCTGCACTATTCCAGTCTCGTGCACTGAAGCTCAGGGGTTGTGGAATACGGAGATACCCTCCTCGGGTAGCGCAGCACCGAACTACATCTAACTGCTACCCATGTTGTTCTCGTGACACATACCGGGATAAGGTTTAGAGGTAACTGGGAAGCAGGATAAGGTTCGGACGTATCTGGGAATCAGCATAAGGTTCAGAGATAACTGGGAATCAGGATCAGGTTCTGTATCTCCCTCGCTCGTGGCTACCAAATAAAAATATCTCCCTCGATACAAGGAAGTGTGTGCCTCGGCAGATGAGGCAATGAAAACTGAGATAAGTCACAGAATTGATGAAAGAAATATTTTGTCATTGAATACTCCCCCCCCAAGAAAAAGAGAATGAGTGACTGTGACATTTAAAGGTTATAGGCAAAGGATTAATAAAATAGTAGCGATTGGAAAAATAAATAAAAACCCAAAGGATATTTATTAGTGTGCAGTACGAGTGTTATTGGTAATATTGTGGCAGTGTCAATACCCGAGGAGGGGGGACTGTTGTTGCTGGTCCCCTGGTCCCACCTCACAGGTAAACACCACTAGCTTGGGGAGATTACTCTCTGGCCAAGTGAAGAAGAGGGAAAAAAGACATTAAGCTTGATTTCTGAAAGAATATTTTGTTGCATGGGAATATCTTTTGCCTCTATCGCCCTCTCAGCAACCCAAGTGTGTAGTGGGTAGGTGGGTGATTGGGTGGGTGGATGGATGAGCGGGTGGGTGGGTGATTGGGTGGGTGGATGGATGAGCGGGTGGGTGGGTGATTGGGTGGGTGGATGGATGAGCGGGTGGGTGGGTGTAAGGGTAGGTGAGTGCGTGGGTAGGTCAAGAATTAGATACATGTTCAACATCGGGGAATCTTAATTTGTAGACATTTCGCCATCCAGTGGCTTTATCAGTACACTACAAGGATATAATGTGAAGACTAAAATTATACAAAAGGTGAGGCAATCAGTCCCTCAGCTTAGGAGCAGGTGATGAGCATATACTGCCTATACTTCAGAGCCATCAAAACTACGGTGGTGAGCACCTTCATCTAACTGGGGGACTGATATCTCGTCTTTACTGTCCCCGGTATCAACACCATCAAATAACCACTGTGTTGTACTGATAAAGCCACTGGTTGCCGAAACGTCTTCAGAATAAACATAGAATTCAATCAACGTAACAATACTGCTTAAGAAACGTAAGCTGCAACTCCCATCAACCCAACTCTTTATAAATAATTATAATCATTCTACTCATGATAGACGTAAGCCAGGTGTCGCATATGATTTTAAATGTAAAGGATCTGAATCCCAGATAAATAAAATGGTAAATACTGATATATACACGAACAAATTGTTTCTGGATACTGACAAAAAAAAAGTATAGGATCAGACAGGATAGCACCATCATGGGGGGTTTTAAATGAAGAGTTACCTTCTCCACTTGTGATTTTTTTTTCAAGTACTTCACTACCAGAGAAAAAACTGGCAACAGACAGGTGATGGAAGGCACATATTGTGCCCATATTTAAAAGGGAGACAAGGACGACTTAAATGGTCCAAGTGGGACCGAAACGTCGTCGTTCGTAACGTCTTCCTGAACTGCTACCATGAGTGGAGGAGGCTGAGGCTAAGGGTATAGTGATGCTGGAGGATGTTACTTCACAGTGGCTTCAGGAGCATGAAGGCTGGGTCATGGGGGCGTGAGAGCACACTTCACAGTGGGTGGAAGAGATTGAAATACAGGTTTACAGTGGTGGCAGGAGAGTAATATTTCACAGTGGTGGTGGACCTGGTAGGATATTTTTATAGTAAGGGCTGAAAGGCAGCATCTCAAAACAGAAAGAAAGGAATGAAGAATAGTGTTGCAAGACTGCTTTCAACAAAGTATTCCCCCTCGCCTTAATAGTAACATTGCAATATACAGGGATAAAGTTATAAGCCGAGGCGCTAAAATATACAATATTTCACGTATAACACCCACTTTGCATAACGATTTCATAAATCCAATCTTTGCCCTGCTCAAGCGTGACTATAAATTAATTAAAGTAATATTGACCTCTACAAAATATTGACTTTTAATCTAATAAGAAAAAAGAATGTAAGAATACTGGAAGAGGCCTACTGGCCCATACCTAGCAGACCTCCTAAGCACAAACATTTTTCTCCATCCGCTCCTATCTAACGCTCATGCACGCTTGCTGGAAATCTAAGCTCCTCGCACACAAAACCTCCTTTACCCCCTCCCTCCAACCTTTCCTAGGCCGACCCCTACCTCGCCTTCCCTCCACTACAGATTTATACACTCTCGAAGTCATTCTGTTTCGTTCAATTCTCTCTACATGTCCAAACTATCTCAATAACCCTCCTAAGCTCTCTGGATAATAGTTTTAGTAATCCTGCACCTCCTCCTAGTCTCCAAACTACGAATTCTCTGCATTATATTCACACCACACATTGCCCTCAGACATGACATCTCTACTGCCTCCAGCCTTCTCCTTGTTACAACATTCACAACCCATGCTTCACACCCATACAAAAGCATTGGCATAACTATACTCTCATATATTCCCCTCTTTGCTTTTATGGATAAAGTTCTTTGTTTCCACAGACTCCGCAGTGCACCACTCACCTTTTTCTCCTCGTCAATTCTATGATTCACCTCAACTTTCATAAACCCATCTGCTGACACGTCCACTCCCAAATATCTAAACACATTCACCTCCTCCATACTCTCTCCCTCCAACTTGATATCCAATCTTTCGTTACCTATTTTTTTGTTATCCTTATCACCTTACTCTTTACTAAATTCACTTTTAATTTTCTTCTTTTACATATCCTACCAAACTCATCCACCAACCTCTGCAATTTCTCTTCAGAATCTCCCAAAAGCATAGTGTCATCAGCAAAGAGCAACTGTGACAACTCCCACTTTGTGTTAGATTCTTTATCTTTTAACTACATAAGAACATAAGAAAGGAGGAACACTGCAGCAGGCCTGTTGGCCCATATTAGGCAGGTCCTTTACAATCCATCCCACTAACAAAACATTTGCCCAACTCAATTTTCAGTGCTCCCCAAGAAATAATGTCTGATAACTCTATCCACTCATTTGCAAGTCTAACTCAAATCCAACCCCTCCCACTCATATATTTATCCAACCTAAATTTGAAGCTACCTAAAGTCCTAGCCTCAATAACCCAACTAGGTAGACTGTTCCACTCATCAATTACCTTATTTCCAAACCAATACTTTCCTATGTCCTTCCTAAATCTAAACTTGTCTAATTTAAATCCATTACTGTGGGTTCTCTCTTGGAGAGACATCCTCAAGACCTTGGTGGTGGTGGTGACGTGTACTTAGCTCAGTGGTGACGTGTACTTAGCTCAGTGGTGACGTGTACTTAGCTCTGTGAAGACCTGTTTGTGTGCTCTCTGTGAATCTGAACCAGGATGCCCTCTCTTGAGCAACTTTACCAGCAGCTGAAAGAAGAGCTCAGAGTTGCTAAGCAGGAGATACGGCGATTAATGGAGGAGAACAAGAGGATTCGAAGTAATCCTCCTGTTGTGAGTCCCCAGGTTAAGAGAGAAGCTTGGTCAGTGGTCGGGCAACATGGAACCAAGCTGAGGATCAAGAAGACTGTTGGAGAGGCAGAAACAAAGAGGACCCAGAAGACTACTGTGGAAACTTTCAACCCATTTTTGGTGCTACCTGACGAATGTGGGTGTTCTACTGGGAATGTCACAACGAGCACCAAGGAAGCATTGGCTGACGTGAGTGAGACATCCCTAGAAACCCCAACGAAAACCATCGAGAACGTCTTGACGAATTCCACAAGTGAAGGTGTAGTGCTACCTAACGAATGTGAGTCGACTACTGGGAACATCACGACGGACGTCGCCAAGGAAGGTAAAAACATTGTCGTTGTTGGGGATAGCCAGATTAGGTACATGGATAAGGCATTCTGTTTGAAGGATAGGAGGAGGAGGCAGAGAGTGTGTTTTCCTGGGGCTGGGATGAAGGATTTTGTTAGCCATCTGGATGACATCATGAGAGGTAATGGGAGCAATCCTATTATCTGTCTCAGTGCTGGAGGCAACGAGGTTGGCAGACGTAGGAGTGAGAACCTGATTAGCAGGTATAGGTCAGCAATAGAGATAATTAGGAGGAAGGGTGGGAACCCTTTCATATGTGGTATTTTGCCAAGGAGAGGAGTTGGAAATGAATGGTTGTCCAGAGCAATTGGTGTCAATTGCTGGCTGGACAAATACTGTAAGGAAAATGCGGTAACATTAATTGACAACTATGGCAGAAATGACATGTATGCCAGGGATGGGGTTCACTTATCTAGGTCTGGGGTGGGAGCACTGGCCAATGCGGTGGAGGGAGCTGTTAGGTCTTTAAACTCGGAATAGTTAGTGGTATGGGTTTTGGCGGGAAAACAGTGAAGTCGCAGTGTAGTAATATGAGTACTAGGAGAACTAGTAATAGGCACAATGAGGTGGATATTAGAAAGCCAGTGGCACTAATTGACAAGGACAGTAATAGGTTTAGCAGAATAACAGAAAGGAGCAGGAAGGGTAAAGAGAAAGGAGGATCCTTAAATATATATTACACAAATAGTCGTAGTGCTAGGAATAAGATGGACGAGTTGAAACTAGTTGCTAGTGCAGGTAACAGTGATGTATTTGCCTTAACTGAGACGTGGTTCAATATGAAAAATCGGGACATGCCTGTGGAATGTCACATTCAGGGTTTTAAATTTTTCCAAGTAGATAGAAGTATCGGGAAGGGGGGTGGTGTGGCATTGTATGTCCAAGATCGCTTGAACTGTTGCATAAAAACGGATATTACGTCTGAAGTAACACATACAGAGTCTGTTTGGATAGAATTTTCAAATGGCCATGAAAAATTGATTTTAGGTGTGATATACGGAACCCCATCCCTGGCATACATGTCATTTCTGCCATAGAAGAGGTCCAAGTTGTCAATGAATGTTACCGCATTTTCCTTACAGTATTTGTCCAGCCAGCAATTGACACCAATTGCTCTGGACAACCATTCATTTCCAACTCCTCTCCTTGCCAAAATACCACATATGACAGGGTTCCCACCCTTCCCCCAAATTTAGATAGGGACCAAGGGAGACTACTATGGGAGGAAACTGTTAGGGCCACAAGACACGATAATGTGTAATAAAGTTGGTAGAATTACCGACAATATGTAAAGTAAAAGGACACAAGTGCAACTAATGTGACATTTATTGTGGCAACGTTTCGCTCTCCAGGAGCTTTATAAAGCTTGATAAAGCTCCTGGAGAGCGAAACGTTGCCACAATAAATGTCACATTAGTTGCACTTGTGTCCTTTTACTTTACAAGACACGATAATGTAGAAATTCTAGGAGATTTTAACTTTAGTCATATTGATTGGAATTTCTTGACTGGGAATTTAGAATCATACGACTTCTTAGAAGTAGTTCAGGATTGTTTTTTTTGAAGCAGTTTGTGGCAGAACCTACAAGGGGTAATAACCTGCTTGACTTAGTTCTGGCAAACAACGAATCCCTTGTTAATAATTTAGAAATTTCAGAGGAACTGGGTGCTAGCGACCACAAATCAATTACATTTAGCATTGATTGGAAGTATGATAGTAGGGATAACTCAGTAACAGTCTCAGATTTTCGCTTAGCAGATTACGATGGACTTAGAGAACACTTATCATCTGTTGACTGGGGTAACGAAGAGAGCTATCAATATGATAGTTTTCTGAACACTATACATGCTGCTCAAAGAACGTTTATCCCGTATAAAGAAATTAGATCAAGCAGAAATGACCCAAAATGGATGAATAATAGGCTGAAATATCTACTAGGGCATAAGAAACGAATTTATAGCCGTATCAAAAGAGGTGAGGGTCATCTTATGAATCAGTATATTGACATTAAGAGGGACTGTGGAGGCTGTGACAAGATTTATGTAGGTGAAACAGCAAGAAACCTCGACACCCGCCTCAATGAACACATTTACGCATGTAGGAACGATAACTTGAACAACGCCTGTGTACAACACCGAAATTCCACCAATCATCTCATGAAATTCAGGGACGCCCAATTAGTGATCCAAGAAACTAATTTCCGCAGACGCAAGTGCCTCGAATCAGCACTGATCGCTGTTTCGAATACAATTAAACAAAACAATGGCAGCTTCACCATCTCTGAAGTCTTAGCGAGAATCCTTCTGAAAACAGTAAACCCTGCCATCACATAGTCTCTCCTGTTATACTACACAAAGCACATTACAGAGAGTGAACACTGAAACAGGCCTTCTCTATCCAGTCTATATTTGTCCAACCTATTTTTATGTTACCCAAGTAATAGCTTTTATATCCTTTTACTCATGTACGAATAAATTGCTCTACCATATTGTATTACTACTACTACTACAACTTTTGTCACTACTACTACCACTAGTGAGCATCGAAATGGTACCTCACTAGTATTGCACCTCACTCTGAGCCTTTATATACCTTCTGTGTCCATATACTGTTTGTATCGAAGATTGAGACACTTATGCAGCATATGGGAATCTTTATTCAGGAAACGTTTCGCCACACAGTGGCTTCATCAGTCCAATACAAAGAGGAAGGTGTAAGGAGAGGAGGAGTATGAGGTAATCAGTCCCTCAGCCTGGAGTCGATGTGTTCAGTCCATCAATCTTGTAGAATGTACAGCATAGGGCCGTAGACGTGGCTTATATACTGTAGTGAGGTGAGGTGAAGCAGGCGGATTCGGGGTCATAGTGGTACCATCCACTAGTTTCAATCTTCAACTTGTCGGTTTTTCAAACCATTCATCACAACTGTCAGACACTGCAGCATCATGGGATCTTGTTACAAAGAATTCTTCAACACCTGTTCAACCTTTGGACGAAGACCTACTTCGACTAGTGGATGGTACCACTATGACCCCGCTTCCACCTGCTTCATCTCACCTCACTACAGTATATAAACCACGTCTACGGCCCTATGCTGTACATTCTACAAGATTGAGGGACTGAACACATCGACTCCAGGCTGAGAGACTGATTACCTCATGCTCCTCCTCTCCTTACGCCTTCCTCTTTGTATTGGACTGATGAAGCCACTGTGTGGCGAAACGTTTCCTGAATAAAGATTCCCATATGCTGCATAAGTGTCTCAATCTTCAACTTGTCGGTTTTTCAAACCATTCATCACAACTGTTTGTATCGGCTTGATAAAGCTCCTGGAGAGCGAAACGTTGCCACAGTAAAATGGCACATTAGTTGCACTTGTGTCCTTTTATTTGACATAAACACTGCAAGCAGCATGGATGATATCTGTGCAAGCAATGTGGATTATTGCACTGTCATCAACATGGATGATAGTACTGTCATCAACATGGATGATAGTACTGTAATCAGCATGGATGATATAAATGTAATCAGCTTGGATGATAGCAATGTAAACTGCAAGGATGATATCAATGTAGACAACACGGATGACAGCAGTGTAAACAGCATGGATGATAACACTATTATCAGAATGGACGATATCAGTGTAAACAACATGGATGATAGCACTGTAAGCAGCATGGATGATAGTACTGTCATAAGCATGGATGATAGTGCTGCAATCAGCATGAGTGATATCAGTATAAACACCATGGATGATGTAAGTGTAATCAGCATGGATGATATAAGTGAAACCACCATGGATGACTGCACTGTAAGCACCATGGATGATAGCAGTGTATACACCATGGGTGACAGCAGTGTAAATACCATGGATGATAGCAGTGTAAACACCCTGGATGATAGCAGTGTAACCACCATGGATGATAGCAGTGTATACACCATGGATGACAGCAGTGTAAGCACCCTGGATGATAGCAGTGTATACACCCTGGATGATAGCAGTATATACACCCTGGATGATAGCAGTATATACACCCTGGATGATAGCAGTATATATACCCTGGATGATAGCAGTACATACACCCTAGACGATAGCAGTATATTCACCCTGGATGAGAGCAGTGTATACACCATGGATGAGAGGAGTGTATTCACCCTGGATGAGAGCAGTGTATACATCATGGATGATAGCAGTGTATTCACCATGGATGACAGCATTGTAAACACCATGGATGATAGCAGTGTATTCACCATGGATGAAAGCATTGTAAACACCATGGATGATAGCAGTGTATTCACCATGGATGACAGCATTGAAAACACCATGGATGATAGCAGTGTATACACCATGGATGATAGCAGTGTAATCACCCTGGATGATAGCAGTGTAATCATCCAGGACGATAGCAGTGTATACACCATGGATGACAGCAGTGTATACACCCTGGATGATAGCAGTGTAATCACCCTGGATGATAGCAGTGTATACACGATGGATGACAGCAGTGTAATCACCCTGGATGATCGCAGTGTAATCACCCTGGATGATAGCAGTGTAATCACCCTGGATGACAGCAGTGTATACACCCTGGATGATAGCAGTGTAATCACCCTGGATGATAGCAGAGCATACACCCTGGATGATAGCAGTGTATACACCATGGATGATAGCAGTGTAGACACCCTGGATGATAGCAGTGTGTACACCCTAGATGATAGCAGTATATACACCCTGGATGATAGCAGTGTAAACACCATGGATGATATAAGTGTAATCAGCATGGGTGATAGCAGTGTAAACACCATGGATGATAGCAGTGTAATCACCCTGGATGATAGCAGTGTAACCACCATGGGTAATAGCAGTGATTACACTATGGGTGATAGCAGTGTAAACACCATGGATGATAGCAGTGTAATCCTGGATGATAGCAGTGTAACCACCATGGATGACAGCAGTGTAAGCACCATGTATGACATCAGTGTATACACCATGGATGATAGCAGTGTATACACCATGGATGACAGCAGTGTAAACACCCTGGATGATAGCAGTGTATACACCCTGGATGATAGGTGTTTCCCCTGGATGTTAGAGTGTTTCCCCGGGAATGATAGCAGTTATACACCCTGGATGATAGAATTTATACACCCTGGATGATGGAGTTTTACCCCCTGGATGATAGCAGTTTTTAAAACCCCTGGAGTTTTTTGGGGTTTTCCCCATGGATGATAAAGTGAAATCACCCTGGATGATAGGTGTAAACCCCCCGGGGAGGATACCCGTGAAACACCGGGTTGAACATGTATACCCCGGGGTGATAGCGTGAAATCCCCCCGGGATGATGCATTTATACACCCGGGTGAGTTTCATTTTATAAACCCTGGATGTAAATTTTAAATCCCCCTGGATGATAGATTAAAACCCCATGGATGATAGCAGTGTAACCCCCATGTTGAAAAGGGGTAACCCGGGGTTGATAGCAGTGTATACCCTGGATGATAGAGTGTATAAAACCCTGGTTGTTTGGAGTGTATCCAGGGAATGATAAAAACGTTTTACCCCCGGGTGATAGAAATTTATACCCCTGGATGTAGCAGTTTTTCCACCCTGGTTTGATAGCAGTTTAAACCCCCTGGATGATAGCCAGGTATATAAACCATTGGTTGATAGCGGGTTAACCCAGGGAATGATAGCAGTTTTATCCCCCAATGTAGCATTTTATACACCAGGGGTGATAGCAGTTATACCCATGGATGTTAGCAGTGTTTTACACCCTGGTGATACGTGAAAAACCGGATGATATGTTTTAATCACCCTGGATGATAGAGTGTCCCCTTTGGAAATAGCGTGTGCCCATTAGGAAAAAGTTTAACCGGGGGGTGAAAAAGGAACCCCAAGTCATTTTCCCTTTTATTAGTATTTTAACAGCAAGGAGATCCGTTTACACCCAGGAGGTGGGCATTTATACCCTATAACTTTGCCCCTGGAGTACCCAGTATTTCACCTGGATGAACAGAAAACCCCTTTGGAGGCCCCTATATACCCCCATTTTCAGGCAATGATACAAATTAAAAGGGTTGTAGGGATTCCCCGGGGGATGGAGTGTATAAATAATAGCTAATCACCAGGGAATAGAATGTAATCACCTGGAATTTTGATTTTAACACGGAAAAAAATACGTTTTTTTTAAGGATCCATAAAACCCGGGATGTTTAGTGTTTTTGGGATATCACCCCGGATATGAATTATGCAGGATGTACCGAACCCCCTATATGCATTTCCCACCCGGGTGATATAAAACACCTTGAAGAGGGGTTTTGGGGGTGTGTGTTAAAAAACCACCATAGAGGAATAACCCCCGGGAATATGGCCGGTTTTACACCCCCTGGAGGGAACCCAGGTATTCCCAACCCTGGGATGATCCCCCCCGGATGTTGGGCCAGTATATATCCCCGGGAAAGGGGGGGTTTAGCAGTGTATACACCCTGGATGATAGAAAGTGTTACACCCTGGATGATTTAGTGATCCCCCCTGGAGGATAGTAGTTTTATACAACTGGTGATAGCAGTAAAATTTACAGGGAAAGGTTGTCACCAGGGGACTGTGATGATGGTTTGGGTACGTTTTCTGGTGAAAAGCACACGGAGGATCGACCCTTACAATTTGCTTCCCTCCTAACACCCCAAACACGGGTTTAATTTTATAAAAAAATTTTCGGGAAAGGATAAATTTCATGTTAAATAAGAAGGGGAGGGGGAGGGCACAGTTTAGGGGGGTTAGTTGGGTGCAGAGTGCGGGCCCCGGGGATGGTAACGGGAAAAAATTTTTGGTGGTGAGGGCTTTGAAGGTCAGGGTGGGCGATTTTGAAGGTCGGGGGTTTTGGGTAGGGGAAGGTGGGGGTGGGTGAGTGAAGGTCAGGTTGGTGAGTAAAGGGGTCGGGGTTTGGTGAGTGAAGGTCAGGGTGGTGGAGTGAATGTCGGGGTGGGGAGTGAAGGTCGGGGTTTGGGGGGGTTAAAGGTCGGGGGGTGATTTAAAGGTCAGGGTGGGGAGTAAAGGTCGGGGTGGGTGAGTGAAGGTAAGGGTGGGGGTTTTGGGAAAGGTCGGGTGGGTGTGTGAAGGTCGGGGGTGAGTGAGTAAAAGGTTTCGGGTGGGTGAGTGAAGTCAGGGTGGGCAGTGAAGGTCAGGGTGGGGGGGGAGTAAAGGTCGGGGTGGGTGATTTTAAGGCCCGGGGGGTTGGTGGTGAAAGGCCCGGGGGGGGTGAGAGAAGGTCAGGGGGGGAGGGGAAGGTCGGGGTTTTTGGTGAGTCAGGTCGGGGGTGGGTGAGTGAAGGGTTTCAAGGTGGGGGGATTGAAGGTGAGGGGGGGGGTGGGGGAAAGGGTTTCAGGGTTGGTGAGTAAAGGTCAGGGTGGGTGAGTGAAGGTCGGGGGTTGGTGAGGGGAAGGTCGGGGGTGGGTGATTTGAAGGTCGGGGTTGGTGGGGGAAAAGGTTTCAGGGGGGGGAGTGTAAGGTCAGGGTGGGTGGTGAAGGTCGGGGGTTGGGGGAGTAAAGGGGTCGGGTGGGCATGAAGGTCGGGGTGGTGATTGAAGGGGGGGTTGGTAAAGTGAAGGTAGGGGGGGGTAAAGTAAAGGTCAGGGGGGGTTTTGAGTGAAGGTCAGGGTTGGTGAGTAAAAGGTTCGGGTTGGTGAGTAAAAGGCCCAGGGTGGGTAAAGGGGAAAGGTAAGGGTTGGTGAGTGAAGGTCAGGGTTGGTGAGTAAAGGGGCGGGTGGGGGGTGAGTGAAGGTCAGGGTGGGTGAGTGAAGGTCAGGGTTGGTAAAGTAAAAGGGTCGGGGGATGGGAGTGAAGGTCGGGTGGGTGAGTAAAAGGTCAGGAGGGGTTTGAGTGAAGGTCGGGTGGGGGGTTTTTAAAGGTCGGGGTTTGGGTGAGTGAAGGTCAGGGTGGTGAGTGAAGGTCAGGTTGGGTGAGTGAAGGTCAGGGTGGGTGAGTGAATGTTAGGGTGGGTGAGTGAAGGCCTGGGTGGGCGAGTGAAGGTCAGGTGGGTGAGTGAAGGTCAGGGTGGATGAGTGAAGGTCAGGGTGGGTGAGTGAAGGTTCAGGGTGGGTGAGTGAAGGTCAGGGTTGGGTGAGTGAAGGTAGGGTGGGTCGAGTGAAGGTCAGGGTGGGTGAGTGAAGGTCAGGGTGGGAGTGTGTCAGTGGTGAGTGAGGTCCGGATTGAGACGGAGTGAAGGTCAGGGTGAGGAGTGAAGGTCAGTGGGTGGTGAAAGTTCAGGGGGGTGACGTGAAGGTCAGGTGTTGAGTGACGGTCAGGGGGGTGAGTGAAGTCAGGGTGGTGAGTGAAGGTCAGGTTGGGTGAGTGAAGGTCAGGGTGGGTGAGTGAAGGTCAGGGTGGTGAGTGAAGGTCAGGGTGGGTGAGTGAAGGTCAGGGTGGGTGAGTGAATTTTGGGGGGTAGTAAGGTCAGGGTGGGTGAGTGAAGGTAGGGTGGTGAGGGGTCAGGGTGTGAGTGAAGGTCAGGGTGGTGGAGTGAAGGTCAGGGTGGGTGAGTGAAGGTCAGGGTGGGTGAGTGAAGGTAGGGTGGGTGAGTGAATGTTAGGTGGGTGATGAAAGGCCAGGGTGGGCGAGTGAAGGTCAGGGTGGGTGAGTGAAGGTCAGGGTGGGTGAGTGAAGGTCAGGGTGGGTGAGTGAAGGTCAGGGTGGGTGAGTGAAGGTCAGGGTGGGTGAGTGAAGGTTAGGGTGGGTGAGTGAAGGTCAGGGTGGTGGTGAGGTCAGGGTGGGTGAATAAAGGTCAGGGGGTGAGTGAAGGTCAGGGTGGGTGAGGTGAAGGTCAGGGTGGGTGAGTGAAGGTCAGGGTTGTGAGTGAAGGTCAGGGTTGGGTGAGTGAAGGTCAGGGTGGAGGATAGTGGTGAAGGTCAGGGTGGGTGAGTGAAGGTCAGGGTGGGTGAGTGAAGGTCAGGGTGGGTGAGTGAAGGTCAGGGTTGGTGAGTGAAGGTCAGGGTGGTGGTGAGTGAAGGTCAGGGTGGGTGAGTGAAGGTCAGGGTGGTGAGTGAAGGTCAGGGTGGGTGAGTGATGTCAGGGCGGGTGGGTGAGGTAGGGGGGTGAGTGAAGGTCAGGGGGGTGAGTGAAGGTCAGGGTGGGTGAGTGAAGGTCAGGGGTGGTTGGGTGAAGGTCGGGTGGGTGAGGAAATTTCGGGGTTGGGGAGTGAAGGTCAGGGTGGGGATTTGAAGGCCAGGGTGGGTGAGTGAAGGTCAGGGGGTAGTAAAGGTCAGGGGCGGTAAAGGGTCAGGGTGGGTGAAGGTCAGGGGGGGTTTGAGGAAGGTCGGGTGGGGGTGAGTGAATTTAGGGGGGTGGTGAAGGCAGGGTGGGGGGGGAAGGGGTGGGGGTGGGGTTTTGGGGGTGGGGTAGGCAGGGTGGGTGGGTAAAAGGTCAGGGGGGGTGAGTAAAGGTCGGGTGGGTGAGTGAAGG
>NC_069407.1:81865901-82141755 GCF_026875155.1 Cherax quadricarinatus
GAAACCAGGGGCTTGTTTGTGTTTTACAATCTCAGGTTCAAGTGTTGAAGAAGGAGATACTACTTCTTCAGGAGGAAAATAGGAGGATGAAGCTTCGCTTAGATGAGTTTGGGAGTGAGTGTGAGAAGGATTTAGCTGGTAAGGAGGAAATGATCACCAGCAGTGATAGTGACAGCCGCTTTAAGTGGCAAGTGGTTCACAGTTCGGGAAAGAAGGAAGATGAGGAAAGTTAATAGAGAAGATGTAAAGGTAGGAATTCGATTCTCTGTCCTCCAAGACGAGTGTACTTCAGTGGTTAGTGAGGTTGAAGGTACCACTGATTCCCCTGATAATCAAGGTAAGAATATTTTAATAGTAGGTGATTCTCAGGTAAGATATATGGACCGTGCATTTTGTAACAGAGACAGAAAGGTCAGACAGAGAGTGTGTCTTCCTGGAGCTGGTGTTGGTGACATAGTCAGCAGGTTGGATAATATTATGGCAGGTAATGGGAACAAGCCCATTATCTTTCTTAGTGCTGGGGGAAATGACATTGGGAAGGGCAGGAGAGAGGTGCTGCTGAATAAGTACAGGTCAGACATAGAAGTAGTTAGGTCTAAGGGAGGGATCACAATCATATGTAACATCTTGCCTAGAAAGGGAGTGGGCAATGAATGGATGTCTAGGGCAATTGGTATAAATTGCTGGCTAGACAGGTACTGCAAGGAATTTGCAATATTCATTGATAACTGGGACCTATTCTTTGGCAAACATGATATGTATGCAAGGGATGGGGTTCATCTCTCTGGGGATGGAGTGGTTGCATTAGCCAATTCGATTGAGAGGGTAAGTGATGACTTGTCTAGGAATTTAAACTGATAGATTATAGAGGTATGGGTGTTTGTGGCAAACAATCAGGCTGCAGCATTAGGGTTAAAAACAGCAGTTATTACCGGGATACCTCAGGGATATGTTTAAAAGACAATATTCAAAATAAAGTTGCTAGTAATGGCAAATCAATTAAATCAACAAATAAAGAGAGATGTAGAGGGCAACGAGTGACTAGCTCCCTTAGGTTTTACTATACAAATAGTAGGAGTCTAAGAAATAAGATAGATTGAGCTAAGATTACTTGCAAGTGTAGGTAATATAGATATTAATGGTATAACAGAGACCTGGTTAACCCGAAAGATAGAGAAATGCCTTCTGAATGCAACATACAGGGGTTTTAAACTATTCCACACCGATAGGGTCAACAGGAAGGGTTGGTGGGTGGCGATGTGTGTCAAAAAAGAAAAATTTAAACTGTTGTCTTAGACATGATATAAGATTAGAAAAAACATCGAACACAGGAATCTGTTTGGCTACAGTTTCTCGAGGGGCGTGACAAATTAATTTTGGGTGTGATTTATAGGCCCCCAAACCTTGATAGGGAGTGCAGTAGCCTGTTATGGTACGAAATTCATAAGGCATCTAGATATGAAAATATTGTGATAATGGGAGATTTTAACTTGAGACAAATTGATTGGAAAAAATATGGCAGGAAATCTTGAGTCTAGTGACTTTCTTGATACGGTTCAGGATTGCTTTTTAGAACAGGTTGTGACAGAACCAACTAGAGGAAACTTCTGCTTGACTTGGTTCTTGCCAACAAAGATTCACTAATTAATAATCTTGAGGTTAATGATGAGCTTGGGGAAAGTGATTACAAATCACTTAGTTTCAATATATCATCGAACTACCCAGATAACTGCAATCAAATCTGTCCCAGATTTTTGCTTGGCCGACTTCATGGGACTGAAAAATTACCTGGGTGGGCTAAATTGGGATGTCCTGACTATGGGTCAGGTAGGTGATCTTGGTTGCCAATATGACACTTTTCAGAGCATAGTTCTAGCTGCCCAGACAACTTTTGTTCCGAGTAGGGAAATTAGATCTAACAAAAATGATCCCAAATGGATGAACAATAGATTAAAACATCACATTGGTCAAAAGAGAGTCATATATAGGCATATCATAAGATGGGATGGGCAGTTAAGAAATCAATATACTCAATTAAAGAGAGAAATAAAAAAAGGAATAAGAAAAGCAAAAAGGGATTATGAGGCTAAGGTCGCAAGGGATTCAAAGACTAACCCAAAATGGTTCTTTCAGGTATACAGATGTAAGATTAAGGACAAGATTGGCCCACTTAAGAGTAACTCTGGTTAGATCACTGACAGTGATAAGGATATGTGTGAAATTCTCAATACCTACTTCCTCTCAGTTTTCACCCAGGAAAATACTAGCGATATTCCTGAAATAATAGATTATGTAGAACAGGATGGTAATAAACTATGCACGATTGCGGTAACTAGTGACATGGTCCTCAGACAAATAGAGAAACTAAAACCTAACAAATCCCCAGGTCCTGATGAACTATTTGCAAGGGTGTTAAAGGAATGTAAAGAGGAACTTAGCATACCTTTGGCTAATCTTTTTATACATATCATTTGCAAGCTGGCATAGTGCCTGATAAGTGGAAAATGGCAAATGTAATACCTATTTACAAGGCAGGTGACAGGTCCTTGGCTTCGAACTATAGACCAATAAGCTTTACCTCCATAGTGGGAAAATTTATGGAATCAATAATTGCCGAAGCAATTCGTAGCCATCTTGATAGGCACAGATTGATTAATGAATCTCAACATGGTTTTACAAAGGGGCGTTCCTGTCTTACGAATTTACTAACTTTTTTCACTAAGGTGTTTGAGGAGGTAGATCATAGTAATGCATATGATACTGTGTATATGGACTTCAGTAAGGCTTTCGATAGAGTTCCACACCAGAGGCTATTGAGGAAACTTAAGGCACACGGAATAAGGGGGCTGTAGGGCAATTTTCCGCGCGCGCTCACCCAAAAATCGGAAAAATATGTAAATTGAGTTATACATACTGAAAAATAGCTCAACTCTTTGGCAACACAATGGTACCAGAATGAATGTTCTACGACGTTTCTACAAGAAATTATAGTCATTTATATCAGGTATGGTGACGGCGATGTTGGTACCGAGTCTGCTCACGGCCCATATATTTTTTGGAGTTGTTTCCTTGTTTTTTATCGCCTTTTCTTGCATTATTCTTTCTAATATAATAACTGACTATTTGGCATCATAAAACAGAAGGTGGAGCTTATCCGCAGACTCAGTGATGTTGTTCACAATTTACATAAACGACATAGATGAGGGAATAAATAGCGACATAAGCAAATTTGCTGATGACACCAAAATCGGCCGTCCAATTCATTCTAATGAGGTCACTAGAGCACTCCAGGATGATTTGAATAGACTGATGCAATGATCGGAGAAGTGGCAGATGCAGTTTAATATTGACAAATGCAAAGTTCTAAATTCAATTCAAATTCAAATTCAAATTCAAAGTTTATTCTCTATAAGGATTACAATGCTGAGTTTACAGAAATTTGGTTATTGTTTGGTTTAACATGTAGTAAAATTGAGATTACAGAGTGTACCACTAGAACGCTTAGCATGGCTAGGCATTTCGGGCATACTTAGTATTATTCTTAAATGTAAAATATTACAAATTATGAGGTAAGTTGGTATTATGGCTAAGTGACTAAATACTATTTTGTGAGTTTAGCAGTGTGAATGCTTTTGTTTTGGCACAGTATATAGTTTCAGTATTGGAGTATCACAGGATTCATTATATTAAGACTGAGATTAATATTTCTGTTTATGGTCAAATGAGTGTGCGAGTGTAAGTGTGAACCACCAGGTGGTATTCGTGAAGTTAGTTGACGGGGTGTATCAGGGAGATAAGATGTTTTCTAATGGTAGTTTTGAAGGTGATGAATGTGTCTGCAGTTCTAGATTCTCAGGTAGGGTATTCCAGTTTTTTAGGGCCTTTGACATACATTGAATTTTTGTAAAGGTTTAGTCGGACACGGGGAATGTCGTAGAGATGTTTGTTTCTGGTGTTATGAATGTGGGTTCTGTCACAACTATCAAGAAAGCGTTTAAGGTCAAGGTTGATATTAGAGTTTAAGGCCCTGTAGATATAGATTGCACAGTAGTAAGTGTGGATGTACTGAACTGGGAGTAAGTTTAGATCTTTGAAGAGTGGGGGGGTGTGCTGCCAGGGATGGGATTTAGTGACTATTATTACTGCAGCTTTTTGTTGGGTTATTATTGGCTTTAGGTGTGTTGCTGCAGTTGATCCCAAAGCACAAATAGCATAGGTGAGGTATGGATAAATAAGTGAGTGGTATAGTGTGAGAAGGGCATTTTGCGGCACGTAGTATCGTATCTTGGAGAGGATCCCAACCGTTTTGGATACTTTTTTGGCTATATGCTGGATATGGGTGCTGAAATTCAGGTTATTGTCAAGGTATAAGCCTAAGAATTTTCCCCCATTATTTCTGGTAATTAGAGTGTTGTCAATCTTAATGTTAATTTGTGCATCTCCTGCTCTGCTCCCAAACATAATATAGTAAGTTTTGTCAGTGTTAAGCGTAAGTTTGTTGGCTGTCATCCAAGTCGATATTTTAATCAGCTCCTCATTCACAATGGTGTTAAGGGTGGCAAGATTAGGGTGAGAGATGACATAAGTCGTGTCATCAGCAAAGAGAATGGGTTTTAGGTGTTGGGATACGTTTGGTAGGTCATTGATGTATATGAGGAAGAGCAGGGGCCCAAGGACACTTCCCTGCGGAACTCCAGTATCAAGTGGCCGTGTTGCTGATGCTGTGTCTTTAATGGTGACGAAACTGATACCTATTAGTAATGTAAGATTTGAAATAAGCAAGCGCATGGCCTCTTATACCGTAGTGGTCAAGTTTGTGGAGTAGGATTTCGTGGTTTACTGTGTCAAAAGCTTTTCTTAGGTCAATAAAAATTCCTAGTGGATATTCCTTATTTTCCAGTGCTGTGTAAAGCAGATCTAGCATTTTTATGATTGCATCATTAGTGCTTTTATTTTTCCTGAATCCAAACTGGCAGGGGTTGAGTATGTTTTGAGCCGTTATAAATGAATACAGCCCTCCTGTGCACAAGTTTCTCAAAGATTTTGGATAGCAATGGTAAGTTAGATTTTGGGCCTATAGTTGTTTAAGTCTGTAGGGTCACCACCTTTATGTATTGGTGTAACCCTTGCCCATCTTGAGTAGTTTCGGGAAGGTGCTAGTCTCTATTGACTTGTTAAAAAGTAATGAAATAGCATGCGAAAGGACATGGGCCGCTCGCTTGTACAGTAATGGTGGGACATGAGACAGATTCCCCGAGTTATTTTTAAGTGACTTTATGATCTCAATGACTTCCGTGGGCTCAGTTGGTGCAAGATAGAAGGAATTAGGGAAATTTCCATCTAGGTAGTCCCCGGCATGGGCTTTGGGTTTATGTGGGATTTTACTGGCGAGATTAGATCCTATGTTTGAGAAGAAGTCGTTTATCTTGTTAGCTGTGTCAGTGGGATGTAGTGGTGTTTCATTAGGTTTAGTTAGGACAATATTCTTGGTTTTTCTCAGTTTGTGGGTCCCTAGAATCTGAGAGAGTGTTTTCCAGGTCTTTTTTATATCTCCTCTAGTGTCTGTGAATCTACTGGATTTAGTATAGTTGTTTGGCTTTTTTTATTACTTTGGTGAGAGCTGATGAATAGTGTTTAAGAATATCTTTGTGTATTAAGCCCTGTCTATATTGCTTTTCATATTGGTGTTTCTTGTCAATGGATTTCAGAATGGTGCTGGTTAGCCATGGGCAACCAAGCCGTTTGTTTGTGTCTGTTTTGTTTTTATAGGACAATGTTTGTTGTATAGTCTAAGTAATTTGTTAAGAAAGATGTCTGTCCAGTCATCAATACCATTGGCCTTGGAGAATTCTGTGGGCCCAATCAACAGTCTCTAGGTCAGCTGTGAACTTCCTTACTGAGGCCTCGTCATGGAGTCTAAATGAGACTTTGTTGTATTCAAGTGGTGGTTTACTAATGTTTGTCAGGAGGAAGGTAGGGTAGTGGTCTGTAGTGCTATCTGTGATTATCCCTGATTTAAGGGGGGCTAGTATATTGGTCCATATGTGGTTATTATGGTTGCACTTGTCTCAGTGAGCCTGGTTGGTTTAGTTATTGTTGGTATGAGAAGTGAGTTGTTCATATTGTTGATGAAATCAGTTACAGGCTGATCAATCTAGTAAGCCAAGGTTGATGTTGAAGTCTCCAGCTAAGAGAAGGTGGTGCTTATTCATTTGTCTGTTTGTTATTAGTGACTTTAATTTCTCACTGAAATTTGGGATGTTTGTGTGAGGTATCCGGTAAATGGCACCAATTGTTATAGGCGTCTTAAGGTTTTTTACAGTAAAATTAGCAAAAATGTATTCCCCATTTTCATCACTAAAGCAAGTGGTGCTAAGACAAGATAATTGGTTAGAGTAATAGATTGCAATACCACCCCCAACTTGGTTTGTTCTGCAGTTGTGAATTGCTGTGTATCCTGGTAGAGGGTAGTATCTATTGTGTCCTGCTTAAGCCAGGTCTCAGTAAGAATAATGCAGGAGAAGGGTGTCTTTAGTGATTCAAGGAGTGCTAGGAGATCATTATAGTGTTTGCTTAAGGACCTGATGTTGTAGTTTTAGTACTGATAGACTTTTAGCTTTGTTTAGGATAGTGGTGGCTTGTGATGCTGTGTAAATAAAGGCAGTTACTTTCCAATAGGTTTTGATTGGGTGTCAGATTATGGAGGTTTAGATCAGGGTCAACGTGATCAATCATCTTCTAGGTTTTAAAATTATGGTTATTTATATCCTGTGTTGTGTGTTGAGTTCTACTACTGATATCTGTAGTGGTTGGAAGTTTGGACAAGTATATAGCTAGAGTATTTGGTCATGTAGGGTATAGTCACTACTACACATAATGAAGTTGATGTTGTCTGTGTGGTTGTGCTGGAATGAACTAAAGTACAACTAGGGATAAACTAGTAATATAAAAAATACAAATTAAAAAAAAGAACAAGATCTCACTTGTAATTGCACTAAGGTCTAATATAATGACTTTTGTGGAGTCTCTGTTTTTGAGCTAGAGTGAGCTAAAGTACAATAGGTTTAATCTAATAATATAAAAGTACAAATTAAAAATAGCACTATACTCTCACTAGTAATTGCACTGTGGTCTAATATAGTGAATTTGGTATTGACTATGCCTTGAGGTAGAATGAGCTATGGTACAACTGAATTTAATCTAATAATATAAAAATACAAATTAAAAGTAGCACCAGTCTCTCACTAGTATTTGCACTATGTTCTAATATAGTGAATTTGGTATTGACTATGTATTGAGGTAGAAAGAGCTATAGTACAACAACTTTAGTCTAATAAATAACCATGCCACATATAAACTAAATAATGTAGATCTTAATATTCCGGATTGCGAAAAGGATTTAGGAGTTCTGGTTAGAAGTAATATAAAACCAAGACAACAGTGCATTAGTGTTCGCAATAAAGCTAACAGAATTCTTGGCTTCATATCTAGAGGTATAAATAATAGAAGTCCTCAGGTTGTTCTTTAACTCTGTATATCCTTGGTTAGGCCTCATTTAGAATATGCTGCTCAGTTCTGTTCACCGTATTACAGAATGGATATAAATGTTCTGGAAAACGTACAGAGGAGGATGACAAAGATGATCCAATGTATCAGAAATCTTTCCTGTGAGGACAGACTGAGGGCCCTGAATCTGCACTCTCTCGAAAGGAGTAGAATTAGGGGGGGATATGACCGAGGTGTGTAAATGGAAAACAGGAATAAATAAAGGGGATGTAAATAGCGTGCCGGAACAAACTCCCGAGAACAGTTATTAAGGCTAAAACTTTGTGTAGTTTTAAAAATAGGTTAGATAAAAACATGAGTGGGTGTGGGTGGGCGGGAGTTGGAATTGACTAGCTTGTGCTGCTGGGTCTGGTGACGTGTTCCTTCCTTTAGAGGAGGTGACCTGACTGGGTGGGTCATTGCGCTTATCAAAGGGGGGTCATTGGGCTAATCCTGGGGAGGGGACATGGATCTGCTCCATATGGGTCAGTAGGCCTGTTGCAGTGCTCCTTCTTTCTTATGTTCTTATGATCTTATGTGCTTATTGCTAGGTCACCAGGGACAACAGGTACCCAGTTATTGCTAAGTCACCAGGGACAACAGGTACCCAGTTATTGCTAAGTCACCAGGGACAACAGGTACCCAGTTATTGCTAATTCACCAGGGACAAGAGGTGCATAGCTATTGCTAAGTCACCGGGGACAACAGGTGCCCAGTTATTGCTGAGTCACCAGGGACAACAGGTGCCCAGTTATTGCTAAGTCGCCAGGGACAACAGGCACTCAGTTATTGCTAAGTCACCAGGAACAACAGGTACCCAGTTATTGCTAAATCACCAGGGACAACAGGCACCTAGCTATTGCTAAGTCACCAGGGACAACAGGTGCCCAGCTATTGCTAAGTCACCAGGGACAACAGGTGCGTAGTTATTGATATGTCACCAGGGACAACAGGTGCCCAGGTATTGCTAAGTCGCCAGGGACAACAGGTACCCAGTTATTGCTAAGTCACCAAAGACAACAGGTGCCCAGTTATTGCTAAGTCACCAGTGACAACAGGTACCCAGTTTTTGCTAAGTCACCAGGGACAACAGGTGCCTAGTTACTGCTAAGTCACCAGGGACAACAGGTACGCAGTTATTGCTAAGTCACCAGGGACAACAGGTACCTAGTTATTGCTAAGTCACCAGTGACAACAGGTGCCCAGTTATTGCTAAGTCACCAGGGACAACAGGTGCCCAGTTATTGCTAAGTCACCTGGGACAACAGGTACCCAGTTATTGCTAAGTCACCAGGGACAACAGACACCCAGTTATTGCAAAGTCAACAGGGACAGCAGGTGCCCAGTTATTGCTAAGTCACCAGGGACAACAGGTACCAAGTTATTGCTATGTCACCAGGGACAAAACGTGCCCAGTTATTGCTAAGTCACCATGGACAACAGGTACCCCTTTATTGCTAAGTTACCAGGGACAAGAGGTACCCAGTTTTTGCTGAGTCACCAGGGACAACAGGTACCCAGTTATTGCTAAGTCACCAGGGACAAAAGGTACCCAGTTATTGCTAAGTCACCAGGGACGACAGGTACCTAGTTATTGCTAATTAACCAGGGACAACAAGTGCCCAGTTATTGCTAAGTCACCAGGTACAACAGGTGCCAAGTTATTACTGAGTCACCAGGGACAACAGGTACCGAGTTATTGCTAAGTCACCAGGGACAACAGGTACCCAGTTATTGCTAAGTCAACAGGGACAACAGGTACCCAGTTACTGCTAAGTCGCCAGAGACAACAGGTACACAGTTATTGCTAATTCACCAGGAAGAACAGGTGCCCAGTTATTGCTAAGTCAATAGTGACAACAGGTGCCCAGTTATTGCTAAGTCACCAGGGACAACAGGTGCCCAGTTATTGCTAAGTCACCAGGGACAACAGGCACCCAGTTATTGCTAAGTCACCAGGGACAACAGGTACCCAGTTATTGCTAAGTCGCCAGAGACAACAGGTACACAGTTATTGCTAATTCACCAGGGACAACAGGTGCCCAGTTATTGCTAAGTCACCAGTGACAACAGGTGCCCAGTTATTGCTAAGTCACCAGGGACAACAGGTGCCCAGTTATTGCTAAGTCACCAGGGACAACAGGTACCCAGTTATTGCTAAGTCAACAGGGACAACAGGTATCCAGTTATTGCTAAGTCACCAGGGACAACAGGTACCCAGTTATTGCTAAGTCACCAGGGACAACAGGTACCCAGTTATTGTTAAGTCGCCATAGACAACAGGTACACAGTTATTGCTAATTCACCAGGGACAACAGGTGCCCAGTTATTGCTTAGTAACCAGGGACAACAGGTACCCAGTTATTGCTAAGTCACCAGGGACAACAAGTGCCCGGTCATTGCTAAGTCACCAGGGAGAATAGGAACACAGTCATTGCTAAGTCACCAGGGACAACATTTACCCAGTTATTGCTAAGTCACAAGGGACAACAGGAACCCAGTTATTGCTAGGTTACCAAAGGCAACAGGTACGCAGTTATTGCTAAGTCTCCAGGGACAACAATGGACCAGTTATTGCTAAGTCAATAGGGACAACAGGAACCCAGTTATTGCTAAGTCACAGGGACAACAGGTACCCAGTCATTGCTAAGTCACCAAGGACAACAAGTGCCCAGAAATTGCTAAGTCACCATGGACAACAGGTGCCTAGTTATTGCTAAGTCACCAGGTACAACAGGTACGCAGCTATTGCTAAGTCACCGGGGACAACAGGTACCTAGTTACTGCTAAGTCATCAGGGACAACAGGTGCCCAGTTATTGCTGAGTCACCAGGGACAACAGGTGCACAGTTATTACTAAGTCACCAGGTAAAACAGGTACCAAATTATTGCTAAGTCACCATGGACAACAGGTACACAGTTATTGCTAAGTCACCAGGGACAACAGGTACCCAGTTATTGCTAAGTCACCAGGGAGAACAGATACCCAGTTATTGCTTAGTCACCAATGACAACAGGTGCCCAGCTATTGCTAAATCACCAGGGACAACAGGTACCAAGCTATTTCTAAGTCACGATGGACAACAAGTGCCCAGTTATTCCTATGTCACCAGGGATAAGAGGAACACAGTCATTGCTAAGTCACCAGGGACAACAGGTACCCAGTTATTGCTAAGCCTCCAGGGACAACAGGTACCCAGTTATTGCTAAGTCACCAGGGAGAACAGGTGCCCAGTGATTGCTAAAGCACCAGGGACAACAGGTACCCAGTTATTGCTAAGTCACGAGGGACAACTGATGGCCAGTTATTGCTAAGCCACGAGGGACAACAGGTACCCAGTTATTGCTAGGTTACCAGAGACATCAGCTTCGCAGTTATTGCTAAGTCACCAGGGACAACAGGTGCCCAGCTATTGCTAAATCACCAGGGACAACAGGTACCAAGCTATTTCTAAGTCACGATGGACAACAGGTGCCCAGTTATTCCTAAGTCACCAGGGATATGAGGAACACAGTCATTGCTAAGCCACCAGGGACAACAGGTACACAGTCATTGCTAAGTCATCAGGGACAACAGGCACCCAGTTATTGCTAAGTCACGAGGGACAACAGGTACCCAGTTATTGCTAGGTTACCAGAGACATCAGCTTCGCAGTTATTGCTAAGTCACCAGGGACAACAGGTGACCAGTTATTGCTAAGTCACCAGGGACAACAGATACCCAGATATTGCTAAGTCAGCAGGGACAACAAGTACCTAGTTACTGCTAAGTCGCCAAGGACAACAGGTGCCCAGTTATTGCTGAGTCACCAGGGACAACAGGTGCACAGTTATTGCTAAATCACCATGTACAACAGGTACCAGGTTGTTGCTAAGTCACCAGGGACAACAGGTACCAAGTTACTGCTAAGTCACCAGGTACACCAGGTACGCAGTTATTGCTAAGTCACCAGGGACAACAGGTACCTAGTTACTGCTAAGTCACCAAGGACAACAGGTGCCCAGTTATTGCTGAGTCACCAGGGACAACAGGTGCACAGTTATTGCTAAGTCACCATGTACAACAGGTACCAGGTTGTTGCTAAGTCACCAGGGACAACAGGTACCCAGTTATTGCTAAGTCACCAGGTACATCAGGTACCCAGTTATTGCTAAGTCACCAGGGACACCAAGTGACCAGATATTGCTAAGTCACGAGGAACAACAGGTGCCCAGTTATTGCTAAGTCACCAGGTAGAACAGGTACCAAGTTATAGCTAAGTCACAAGGTGGAACAGGTACCCAGTTATTGCTAAGTCACCAAGGACAACAGTTGCCAAGTTATTGCGAAGTCACAAGGGACAACAGGTACCCAGTTATTGCTAAGTCTCCAGGGAGAACAGGTACACAGTCATTGCTAAGTCACCAGGGACAACAGGTACCCAGTTATTGGTAAGCTGCCTGAGACAACAGGTACCCAATTATTGCTAATTCACCTGGGACAACAGGTGCCCAGTTTTTGCTAAAGCACCAGGGACAGCAGGTACTCAGTTATTGCTAAGTCACCATGGACAACAGGTACCCAGTTATTGGTAAGTCAACAGGGACAAAGGTGCCCAGTTATTGCTAAGTCACCGGGACAACAGGTACCAAGTTATTGCTAAGTCACCGGGGACAACAGGTGACCAGGTATTGCTAAGCCACCAGGGACAACAGGTGCCCATTTATTGCTAAGTCACCAAGGAAACAGGTACCCAATTATTGCTAAGTCACCAGGGACAACAGGTGCCTAGTTATTGCTGAGTCACAAGGGAAACAGGTACCCAGTTATTGCTAAGTCACTAGGGACAACAGGTACGCAGTTATTGCTAAGTCACGAGGAACAACAGATATCCAGTTATTGCTAAGTCACCAGGGACAACAGGTACCCAGTTATTGCTAAGTCACCAGGGGCAACAGGTACCCAGTTACTGCTAAGTCGCCAGGGACAACAGGCACTCAGTTATTGCTATGTCACCTGGGACCACAGGTGCTCAGTTATTGCTAATTCACCAGGGACAACAGGTGCCCAGTTATTGCTGAGTCACCAGGGACAACAGGTGCCCAGTTATTGCTAAGTCACCAGGGACAACAGGCACTCAGTTATTGCTAAGTTACCAGGGACAACAGGTGCCCAGTTATTGCTGAGTCACCAGGGACAACAGGTGCCCAGTTATTGCTAAGTCACCAGGGACAACAGGCACTCAGTTATTGCTAAGTACGAGGGACAACAGGTGCCAGTTATTGCTAAATCACAGGGACAACAGGTGCCCAGCTATTGCTAAGTCACCAGGGACAACAGGTGCCCAGTTATTGCTAAGTCACCAGGGACAAAAGGCGCCTAGTCATTACTAAGTGAACAGGGACAACAGGTGCCCAGTTATTGCTGAGTCACCAGGGACAACAGGTGCCCAGCTATTGCTTAGTCACCAGGGACAACAGGTACCCAGTTACTGCTAAGTCACCAGGGATAACAGGTACCCAGTTATTGCCAAGTCACCAGGGACAACAGGCACCCAGGTATTGCTAAGTCACCAGGGACAGCAGGTGCCCAGTTATTGCTAAGTCACCAGGGACAACAGGTACCCAGTTATTGCTATGTCACCAGGGACAACAGGTGCCCAGTTATTGCTAAGTCGCCAGGGACAACACGTACCCAGTTATTGATAGGTTTCCAGAGGGAACAGGTACGCAGTTATTGCTAAGTCACCAGGAACAACAGGTGACCAGTTATTGCTAAGTCACCAGGGACAACAGCTACCCAGTTATTGCTAAGTTACCAGGGACAACAGGTACCCAGTTATTGCTAGGTTACCGGAGACAACAGGAACACAGTTATTCCTAAGTCAACAAGGACAGCAAGTACCCAGCTATTGCTAAGTCACCGGGGACAACAAGTGCCCAGTTATTGCTAGTTCACGAGGGACAACAGGTGCACAGTTATTGGTAAGTCACCATGGACAACAGGTACCCAGTTATTGCTAGGTTACCAGAGACAACAGGTACGCATTTATTGCTAAGTCACCAGGAACAACAGGTGACCATTTATTGCTAAGTCACCATGGACAACAGGTACCCAGTTATTGCTAAGTCACCAGGGACAACAGGTGCCCAGTTATTGCTAAGTCACCAGAGACAACAGGTACACAGTCATTGCTAAGTCACCAGGGACAACTGGCACCCAGTTATTGCTAAGTCACGAGGGACAACAGGTACCCAGTTATTGCTAAGTCACCATGGACAACAGGTGACCAGTTATTGCTAAGTCATCAGCGACAACAGCTTCCCAGTTATTGCTGAGTCACCAGGGACAACAGGTATCCAGTTATTGCTAAGTCACCGGGGACAACAAGTGCAGAGTTTTTGCTAAGTCACCAGGGACAACAGGTGCCTAGTAATTGCTAAGTCACCAGGTACAACAGGTACGCAGTTATTGCTAAGTCACCGGGGACAACAGGTACCTAGTTACTGCTAAGTCACCAGGGACAACAGGTGCCCAGTTATTGCTAAGTCACCAGGTAGAACAGGTACCAAGTTACTGCTAAGTCACCAGGGACAACAGGTACCCAGTTTTAGCTAAGTCACCAGGGACAAGAGGTACCCAGGTATTCCTAAGTCACCAAGGACAACAGAAACCCAGTTATTGCTAAGTCACCAAAGACAACAGTTGCCCAGTTATTGCTAAGTCAACAGGGACAACATGTACCCAGTTATTGCTAATTCACCAAGGACAACAAGTGCAGAGTTTTTGCTAAGTCACCAGGGACAACAGGTGCCTAGTTATTGCTAAGTCACCAGGTACAACAGGTACGCAGCTATTGCTAAGTCACCGGGGACAAAAGGTACCTAGTTACTGCTAAGTCATCAGGGACAACAGGTGCCCAGTTATTGCTGAGTCACCATGGACAACAGGTACACAGTTATTGCTAAGTCACCAGGGACAACAGGTACCCAGTTATTGCTAAGTCACCAGGGAGAACAGATACCCAGTTATTGCTTAGTCACCAATGACAACAGGTGCCCAGCTATTGCTAAATCACCAGGGACAACAGGTACCAAGCTATTTCTAAGTCACGATGGACAACAAGTGCCCAGTTATTCCTATGTCACCAGGGATAAGAGGAACACAGTCATTGCTAAGTCACCAGGGACAACAGGTACCCAGTTATTGCTAAGCCTCCAGGGACAACAGGTACCCAGTTATTGCTAAGTCACCAGGGAGAACAGGTGCCCAGTGATTGCTAAAGCACCAGGGACAACAGGTACCCAGTTATTGCTAAGTCACGAGAGACAACTGATGGCCAGTTATTGCTAAGCCACGAGGGACAACAGGTACCCAGTTATTGCTAGGTTACCAGAGGACATCAGCTTCGCAGTTATTGCTAAGTCACCGGGGGACAACAGGTGCCCAGCTATTGCTAAATCACCAGGGACAACAGGTACCAAGCTATTTCTAAGTCACGATGGACAACAGGTGCCCAGTTATTCCTAAGTCACCAGGGATATGAGGAACACAGTCATTGCTAAGCCACCAGGGACAACAGGTACACAGTCATTGCTAAGTCATCAGGGACAACAGGCACCCAGTTATTGCTAAGTCACGAGGGACAACAGGTACCCATTTTATTGCTAGGTTACCGGAGACATCAGCTTCGCAGTTATTGCTAAGTCACCAGGGACCACAGGTGACCAGTTATTGCTAAGTCACCAGGGACAACAGATCCCCAGTATTGTAAGTCAGCAGGGAAAAACAAGTACCTAGTTACTGCTAAGTCGCCAAGGACAACAGGTGCCCAGTTATTGCTGAGTCACCAGGGACAACAGGTGCACAGTTATTGCTAAATCACCATGTACAACAGGTACCAGGTTGTTGCTAAGTCACCAGGGACAACAGGTACCAAGTTACTGCTAAGTCACCAGGTACACCAGGTACGCAGTTATTGCTAAGTCACCAGGGACAACAGGTACCTAGTTACTGCTAAGTCACCAAGGACAACAGGTGCCCAGTTATTGCTGAGTCACCAGGGACAACAGGTGCACAGTTATTGCTAAGTCACCATGTACAACAGGTACCAGGTTGTTGCTAAGTCACCAGGGACAACAGGTACCCAGTTATTGCTAAGTCACCAGGTACATCAGGTACCCAGTTATTGCTAAGTCACCAGGGACACCAAGTGACCAGATATTGCTAAGTCACGAGGAACAACAGGTGCCCAGTTATTGCTAAGTCACCAGGTAGAACAGGTACCAAGTTATAGCTAAGTCACAAGGTGGAACAGGTACCCAGTTATTGCTAAGTCACCAAGGACAATAGTTGCCAATTTATTGCGAAGTCACAAGGGACAACAGGTACCCAGTTATTGCTAAGTCTCCAGGGAGAACAGGTACACAGTCATTGCTAAGTCACCAGGGACAACAGGTACCCAGTTATTGGTAAGCTGCCTGAGACAACAGGTACCCAATTATTGCTAATTCACCTGGGACAACAGGTGCCCAGTTTTTGCTAAAGCACCAGGGACAGCAGGTACTCAGTTATTGCTAAGTCACCATGGACAACAGGTACCCAGTTATTGGTAAGTCAACAGGGACAACAGGTGCCCAGTTATTGCTAAGTCACCCGGGACAACAGGTACCAAGTTATTGCTAAGTCACCGGGGACAACAGGTGACCAGGTATTGCTAAGCCACCAGGGACAACAGGTGCCCATTTATTGCTAAGTCACCAAGGAAACAGGTACCCAATTATTGCTAAGTCACCAGGGACAACAGGTGCCTAGTTATTGCTGAGTCACAAGGGAAACAGGTACCCAGTTATTGCTAAGTCACTAGGGACAACAGGTACGCAGTTATTGCTAAGTCACGAGGAACAACAGATATCCAGTTATTGCTAAGTCACCAGGGACAACAGGTACCCAGTTATTGCTAAGTCACCAGGGGCAACAGGTACCCAGTTACTGCTAAGTCGCCAGGGACAACAGGCACTCAGTTATTGCTATGTCACCTGGGACCACAGGTGCTCAGTTATTGCTAATTCACCAGGGACAACAGGTGCCCAGTTATTGCTGAGTCACCAGGGACAAAGGTGCCCAGTTATTGCTAAGTCACCAGGGACAACAGGCACTCAGTTATTGCTAAGTTACCAGGGACAAACAGGTGCCCAGTTATTGCTGAGTCACAGGGACAACAGGTGCCCAGTTATTGCTAAGTCACCAGGGACAACAGGCACTCAGTTATTGCTAAGTTACCAGGGACAACAGGTGCCCAGTTATTGCTGAGTCACCAGGGACAACAGGTGCCCAGTTATTGCTAAGTCACCAGGGACAACAGGCACTCAGTTATTGCTAAGTTACGAGGGACAACAGGTGCCCAGTTATTGCTAAATCACTAGGGACAACAGGTGCCCAGCTATTGCTAAGTCACCAGGGACAACAGGTGCCCAGTTATTGCTAAGTCACCAGGGACAAAAGGCGCCTAGTCATTACTAAGTCAACAGGGACAACAGGTGCCCAGTTATTGCTGAGTCACCAGGGACAACAGGTGCCCAGCTATTGCTTAGTCACCAGGGACAACAGGTACCCAGTTACTGCTAAGTCACCAGGGATAACAGGTACCCAGTTATTGCCAAGTCACCAGGGACAACAGGCACCCAGGTATTGCTAAGTCACCAGGGACAGCAGGTGCCCAGTTATTGCTAAGTCACCAGGGACAACAGGTACCCAGTTATTGCTATGTCACCAGGGACAACAGGTGCCCAGTTATTGCTAAGTCGCCAGGGACAACACGTACCCAGTTATTGATAGGTTTCCAGAGGGAACAGGTACGCAGTTATTGCTAAGTCACCAGGAACAACAGGTGACAAGTTATTGCTAAGTCACCAGGGACAACAGCTACCCAGTTATTGCTAAGTCCAGGGACAACAGGTACCCAGTTATTGCTAGGTTTACCGGAGACAACAGGAACACAGTTATTCCTAAGTCAACAAGGACAGCAAGTACCCAGTTATTGCTAAGTCACCGGGGACAACAAGTGCCCAGTTATTGCTAGTTCACGAGGGACAACAGGTGCACAGTTATTGGTAAGTCACCATGGACAACAGGTACCCATTTTATGCTAGGTTACCAGAGACAACAGGTACGCATTTATTGCTAAGTCACCAGGAACAACAGGTGACCATTTATTGCTAAGTCACCATGGACAACAGGTACCCAGTTATTGCTAAGTCACCAGGGAAACAGGTGCCCAGTTATTGCTAAGTCACCAGAGACAACAGGTACACAGTCATTGCTAAGTCACCAGGGACAACTGGCACCCGTTATTGCTAAGTCACGAGGGACAACAGGTACCCAGTTATTGCTAAGTCACCATGGACAACAGGTGACCAGTTATTGCTAAGTCATCAGCGACAACAGCTTCCCAGTTATTGCTGAGTCACCAGGGACAACAGGTATCCAGTTATTGCTAAGTCACCGGGGACAACAAGTGCAGAGTTTTTGCTAAGTCACCAGGGACAACAGGTGCCTAGTAATTGCTAAGTCACCGGGTACAACAGGTACGCAGTTATTGCTAAGTCACCGGGGACAACAGGTACCTAGTTACTGCTAAGTCATCAGGGACAACAGGTGCCCAGTTATTGCTGAGTCACCAGGGACAACAGGTGCACAGTTATTGCTAAGTCACCAGGTACAACAGGTACCAAGTTATTGATAAGTCACCATGGACAACAGGTACCCAATTATTGCTAAGTCACCAGGGACAACAGGTACCCAGTTATTGCTAAGTCACCAGGGAGAACAGATACCCAGTTATTGCTTAGTCACCAATGACAACAGGTGCCCAGCTATTGCTAAATCACCAGGGACAACAGGTACCAAGTTATTTCTAAGTCACGAGGGACAACAGGTGCCCAGTTATCCCTAAGTCACCAGGGAGAACAGGTACACAGTCATTGCTAAGTCACCAGGGACAACAGGTACCCAGTTATTGCTAAGCCTCCTGGGACAACAGGTACCCAGTTATTGCTAAGTCACCAGGGACAACAGGTGCCCAGTTATTGCTAATGCACCAGGGACAACAGGTACCCAGTTACTGCTAAGTCACGAGGGACAACAGATGCCCAGTTATTGCTAAGCCACCAGGGACAACAGGTACACAGTCATTGCTAAGTCACGAGAGACAACAGGTACCCAGTTATTGCTATGTTACCAGAGACATCAGCTTCGCAGTTATTGCTAAGTCACCAGGGACAACAGGTGACCAGTTTTTGCTAAGTCACTAGGGACAACAGATACCCAGTTATTGCTAAGTCACCAGGGACAACAGGTACCCAGTTATTGCTACGTCAACAGTGACAACAGGTACCCAGTTATTGCTAAGTCATCGGGGACAACAAGTGCCCAGTTATTGCTAAGTCACCATGTATAACTGGTACCAAGTTACTGCTAAATCACCAGGTACAACAGGTACGCAGTTATTGCTAAGTCACCAGGGAGAACAGGTACCTAGTTACTGCTAAGTCACCAAGGACAACAGGTGCCCAGTTATTGCTAAGTCACCATGTACAACAGGTACCAGGTTGTTTCTAAGTCACCAGGGACAACAGGTACCCAGTTATTGCTAAATCACCTGGTACAACAGGTACCCAGTTATTGCTAAGTCACCAGGGACACCAAGTGTCCAGATATTGCTAAGTCACGAGGAACAACAGGTGCCCAGTTATTGCAAAGTCACCAGGTAGAACAGATACCATGTTATTGCTAAGTCACGAGGGACAACAGGTACCCAGTTATAGCTAAGACACCAAGGACAAGAGGTACCCAGGTATTGCTAAGTCACCAAGAACAACAGAAACTCTGTTATTGCTAAGTCCCCAAGGACAACAGTTGCCCAGTTATTGCTAAGTCACAAGGGACAACAGGTACCCAGTTAATGCTAAGTCAACAGGGACACCAGGTACCCAGTTATTGCTAAGTCACCAGGGACAACAAGTGCAGAGTTTTTGCTAAGTCACCAGGGACAACAGGTGCCTAGTTATTGCTAAGTCACCAGGTACAACAGGTACGCAGCTATTGCTAAGTCACCGGGGACAACAGGTACCTAGTTACTGCTAAGTCATCAGGGAGAACAAGTGCCCAGTTATTGCTGAGTCACCAGGGACAACAGGTGCAGAGTTTTTGCTAAGTCACCAGGGACAACAGGTGCCTAGTTATTGCTAAGTCACCAGGTACAACAGGTACGCAGCTATTGCTAAGTCACCGGGGACAACAGGTACCTAGTTACTGCTAAGTCATCAGGGACAACAGGTGCCCAGTTATTGCTGAGTCACCAGGGACAACAGGTGCAGAGTTTTTGCTAAGTCACCAGGGACAACAGGTGCCTAGTTATTGCTAAGTCACCAGGTACAACAGGTACCCAGTTATTGCTAAGTCACCAGGGACAACAGGTACCCAGTTATTGCTAAGTCACCAGGGAGAACAGATACCCAGTCATTGCTTAGTCACCAATGACAACAGGTGCCCAGTTATTGCTAAGTCACCAGGGACAACAGGTGACCAGTTATTGCTAAGTCACCAGGGACAACAGATACCCAGTTATTGCTAAGTCAGCAGGGACAACAGGTACCTAGTTACTGCTAAGTCACCAAGGACAACAGGTGCCCAGTAATTGCTGAGTCACCAGGGACAACAGCTGCACAGTTATTGCTAAGTCACCATGTACAACAGGTACCAGGTTGTTGCTAAGTCACCAGGGACAACAGGTACCAAGTTACTGCTAAGTCAGCAGGTACAACAGGTACCTAGTTACTGCTAAGTCACCAAGGACAACAGGTGCCCAGTTATTGCTGAGTCACCAGGGACAACTGGTGCACAGTTATTGCTAAGTCACCATGTACAACAGGTACCAGGTTGTTGCTAAGTCACCAAGGACAACAGGTACCCAGTTATTGCTAAGTCACCAGGTACAACAGGTACCCAGTTATTGCTAAGTCACCGGGGACTCCAAGTGTCCAGATATTGCTAAGTCACGAGGAACAACAGGTGCCCAGTTATTGCTAAGTCACCAGGTAGAACAGGTACCAAGTTATTGCTAAGTCACCAGGGACAACAGGTACCCAGTTATAGCTAAGTCACCAGGGACAACAGGTACCCAGTTATTGCTAAGTCACCAAGGACAACAGAAACCCAGCTATTGCTAAGTCACCAAGGACAACAGTTGCCCAGTTATTGCTAAGTCACAAGGGACAACAGGTACCCAACATCTCCATACAAAGCAGGTGAAATCGCAGATCTAGAGAGTGTACAGAGATCCTTTACTGCACGTATAAGTTCTGTCAAGCACCTTAACTACTGGGAACGCTTGGAAGCACTTTACTTGTACTCGTTGGAACGCAGGAGGGAGAGATATATCATAATCTACACTTGGAAAATCTTGGAAGGAATGGTCCCAAATCTGCACACAGAAATCACTCCCTACGAAAGTAAAAGACTGGGCAGGCGATGCAAAATACCGCCAATAAAAAGTAGGGGCGCCATTGGTACACTAAGAGAAAACACCATAAGTGTCCGGGGCCCAAAACTGTTCAACAGCCTCCCATCAAGCATTAGGGGAATTGCCAATGAACCCCTGGCTGCCTTCAAGAGAGAGCTGGACAGATACCTAAAGTCAGTGCCGGATCAGCCGGGCTGTGTCTCGTACGTCGGACTGCGTGCGGCCAGCAGTAACAGCCTAGTTGATCAGGCCCTGATCCATCGGGAGGCCTGGTCATGGACCGGGCCGCGGGGCGTTGATCCCCGGAATAACCTCCAGGTAACCTCCAGGTAACCCAGTTATTGCTAAGTCACCAGGGACAACAGGTGCCCAGTTATTCCTAAGTCACCAGGGAGAACAGGTACACAGTCATTGCTAAGTCACCAGGGACAACAGGTGCCCAGTTATTCCTAAGTCACCAGGGAGAACAGGTACACAGTCATTGCTAAGTCACCAGGGACAACAGGTACCCAGTTATTGGTAAGCTGCCAGAGACAACAGGAACCCAATTATTGCTAATTCACCAGGGACAACAGGTGCCCAGTTATTGCTAAAGCACCAGGGACAGCAGGTACTCAGTTATTGCTAAGTCACCATGGACAACAGGTACCCAGTTATTGCTAAGTCACCATTTACAACAGGTACCCAGTTATTGCTAAGTCACCAGGGACAACAGGTACCAAGTTATTGCTAAGTCACCGGGGACAACAGGTGACCAAGTATTGCTAAGCCACCAGGGACAACAGGTGCCCAGTTATTGCTAAGTCACCAAGGAAACAGGTACTCAGTTATTGCTAAGTCACCAGGGACAACAGGTGCCTCGTTATTGCTGAGTTACCAGGGCAACAGGTACCCAGTTATTGCTAAGTCACTAGGGAAAACAGGTACCCAGTTATTGCTGTGTCACGAGGAACAACAGATATCCAGTTATTGCTAAGTCACCAGGGACAACAGGTACCCAGTTATTGCTAAGTCACCAGGGACAACAGGTACCCAGTTATTGCTAAGTCGCCAGGGAAAACAGGTACCCAGTTATTGCTAATTCAGCAGGGACAACAGGTGCTCAGTTATTGCTAAGTCGCCAGGGACAACAGGTACCCAGTTATTGCTAGGTCACCAGGGCAACAGGTGCCCAGTTAATGCTAAGTCACCAGGGGCAACAGGTACCTAGTTATTGCTAAGACACCATTGATAACAGGTTCGCAGTTATTACTAAGTCACCAGGGACAACAGGTACCCAGTTATTGCTAAGTCACCAAGGACAACAGGTGCCCAGTTATTGGACAACAGGTATTCAGTTTTTGCTAAGTCACCAGGGACAACAGGTACCCCGTTATTGCTAAGTCACCAAGGACAACAGGTACCCAGTTACTGCTAGGTCACCAGGGCAACAGGTGCCCAGTTAATGCTAAGTCACCAAGGACAACATGTACCCAGTTATTGCTAAGTCACCAGGGACAACAGGTGCCCAGTTATTGCTAAGCCACCAGGGACAACAGGTACACAGTCATTGCTAAGTCACCAGGGACAACAGGCACCCAGTTATTGCTAAGTCACGAGGGACAACAGGTACCCAGTTATTGCTAAGTCACCAGGGACAACAGGTACCCAGTTATTGCTAAGTCAACAGTGACAACAGGTACCCAGTTATTGCTAAGTCATCGGGGACAACAAGTGCCCAGTTATTGCTAAGTCACCATGTATAACAGGTACCAAGTTACTGCTAAGTCACCAGGTACAACAGGTACGCAGTTATTGCTAAGTCACCAGGGACAACAGGTACCTAGTTACTGCTAAGTCACCAAGGACAACAGGTGCCCAGTTATTGCTAAGTCACGATGTACAACAGGTACCAGGTTGTTTCTAAGTCACCAGGGACAACAGGTACCCAGTTATTGCTAAGTCACCAGGTACAACAGGTACGCAGTTATTGCTAAGTCAGGGGGACAACAGGTACCTAGTTAGCTAAGTCACCGGACAACAGGTCCCCCAGTTATTGCAAGTCCCTTAAAAAACAGGTACCAAGTTACTGCTAAGTACAGGGAAAACAGGTCCCCATTTTAGTAAGTCCCGGGGACAAAGGTACCCAGGTTTTCCCCTAAGTCCCCAAAGGAAAAAAGAACCCCAGTTATTGCTAAGTCCAAAGACAACAGTTGCCCTTATTTGCAAAGTCAACGGGAAACATGTCCCGTTATTGCTAATTCCCCAAGGACAACAAGTGCAATTTTTGTAAGCCCCAGGGAAAAACAGGGCCTAGTTTTGCTAACACCAGTACAACAGGTACGCGCTATTGCTAAGTCAGGGGAAAAAAGGTATGTTATGCTAATTCAGGGAAACAGGTCCCAGTTATTGCTGAGTCACCAGGGAAAAACAGGTACACAGTTATTGCAAATCCCCGGGAAAACGGGTCCCCATTATTGCTAGTCACCGGGAGAAAGATAACCCATTTTGTTTATCACCAATGCAACAGGTGCCCAGTATTGTAAATCCCGGGGACAACAGGTAAAAAGCTATTTCTAAGTCCGATGGACAAAAAGTCCCAGTTATTTCCTATGTCCCAGGGATAAGAGAACACAGTCATTGAAAGCACCAGGGACAACGGTACCCAGTTATTGCAAAGCCCCAGGAAAACAGGTCCCATTTTATTGCAATCACCGGGAGAACAGGTCCCCAGTGATTGCTAAAGCACCAGGGACAACGGGTACCCAGTTATTGCAAGTCACGAGGACATGAGGGCCAGTTATTCAAACCACGGGGACAACAGGTCCCCATTATTGAGGTTACCAGAGACATCACTTGCAGTTATTCTGCCCCACCAGGGACAACATCCCCCAGCTATTGCTAATCCCAGGGACAACAGGACAAGCTTTTCAAAGTCACGATGGACAACAGGTGCCCGTTATTCCTAAGTCACCGGGGGATTGAGGAACCAGTCTTTGCTAACCCCCGGGAAACAGGTACACAGTCTTTGTAAGTCATCAGGGACAACGGGCCCCCGTTTTTGCTAAGTCACGAGGGACAAACAGGTCCCCATTTTATTGTAGGTTCCCGGAACATCAGCTTCGCAGTTTTTGCTAAGTCCCCAGGCCCCACAGGTGCCCAGTTATTGCAAAGTCACCAGGGACCAGATACCAGATTTGTAAGTCAGGGGGACAAAAAGTACCTTTTTACGTTAAATCGCCAAGGAAAAACAGGTGCCCTTTTAATTGCTGAGTCACCGGGGGAAAACGGGTGCACGTTATTGCTAAATCCCCATGTAAAACAGGTCCCAGGTTGTTCTAAGCACCAGGGACAACGGGCCCAAGTTATGCTAAGTCCCCAGGTCACCGGGTACGCAGTTATTGCTAAGTCACCAGGGACAACGGGTCCTAGTTATGCAATCCCCAGGACAACAGGGCCCTTTATTGCTGAGTCACCAGGGAAAAAAGGTGCACAGTTATTGCTAAGTCCCCATGTCAAAGGTACCAGGTGTTGCTAAGTCACCAGGGAAAACAGGTCCCCAGTTATTGCTAAGTCCCCGGGTAATCAGGTACCCGTTTTTTGCTAATCACCGGGGGGCACCAAGTGCCCGATATTGCAAGTACGAGGAACAAAAGGTGCCCATTATTGCTAAGTCCCAGGTAAAAAACAGGTACCAAGTTATAGCTAAGTAAAAGGGGGAACAGGTACCCATTATTCTAATCACCAAGGGACAATAGTTGCCAATTTATTGCGAAGAAAAGGGGAAACAGGTACCCTTTATTGCAAAGTTCCGGGGGAAACAGGTACACAGTCATTGCTAAGTCACCGGGGGACACAGGTCCCCATTTTTGGTAGTCCTGGACAACAGGTCCCCAAATTATTGCTAATTCATGGGAAAAACGGGTCCCCATTTTTTTGCAAAAGCACCGGGGCAGCAGGTACTCAGTTATTGCTAAGTCCCCCATGGAAAACGGGTACCCATTATTTTAAGTCAACGGGACAACAGGTGCCCATTTATTGCAAAGTCCCCGGAAAACAACAGGTCCCAAAGTTATTGCTAAGTCACCGGGGACAAAGGTGCCGGGTATTGCAAAGCCCCAGGGACAACGGGTCCCATTTATTGCTAAGCACCAAAAAAAGGGTACCCAATTTTGCAAGTCCCAGGGACAACGGGCCTATTTTTGTGAGCCCAAAGGGAAAAAGGTACCCATTATTGCTAAGTCACTAGGGACAACAGGTACGCATTTATTGCAAAGACGGGAACAACGATATCCTTTTATTGCTAAGTCCCGGGACAACAGGTCCCCATTTATTCTAAGTCACCGGGGGAACAGGTACCAGTTACTGCTAAGTCCCCAGGGACAACAGGATCAGTTTTTGCATGCCCTGGGCCACAGGTGTCAGTTATTGCAATTAACCGGGAACAGGTCCCCAGTTATTGGGGTCACCAGGGAAAAGGTGCCCAGTTTTGCTAAGTCACCAGGACAACGGCACTCATTTATTGCTAAGTTACCGGGAAAAGGGCCCAGTTTTTTGCTGAGTCACGGGACAAAGGGTGCCCGTTATTGCTAATCTCCAGGGACAAAGGCACTCAGTTATTGCTAAGTTACCAGGGAAAAACAGGTCCCCCAGTTATTGGGGTCCCAGGGACAAAGGTGCCCAGTTATTGCTAAGTCAAGGGCAACGGGCACTCAGTTTTTGCTAATTGAGGGACAACAGGTGCCCAGTTATTGCTAAATCACTGGGGAACAGTGCCCAGTTTTTTGCTAAGTCACCGGGGGAAAAAGGTGCCCAGTTATTGCAAAGTCCCAGGGACAAAAGGCGCCTAGCATTACTAAGTCAACGGGGAAAAAACGTCCCGTTATTGTGAGTCACCGGGGACAACAGGTGCCCAGCATTGCTTAGCACCGGACAACGGTCCCCATTCTGCTAACCCAAACAGGGAAACAGGCCCCAGTTTTTCCCAAGTCACCAGGAAAACAGGACCAGGATTGCTAAGTCCCCAGGGGACAGCATCCCCAGTTATGCAAGTCCCCAGGGACAAAGGTACCCATTTATTTTGTCACCAGGGCAACAGGTGCCCAGTTATTGCTAAGTCGCCAGGGAAAAACGTCCCCCATTTTTGATGGGTTTTCCCAGAGGGAACGGTACGCAGTTATTGCTAAGTCACCGGAACAACAGGTGAAAAGTTATTGCTAAGTACCAGGGAAACAGACCCAGTTTTTGCTAACCCCAGGGACAACAGGTACCCAGTTATTGTAGGTTCCCGGGAGAAAAACAGGAACACAGTTTTTTCAAAGTCAACAAGGACGCAAGTCCCCGTTTTGAAAGTCCCGGGGACAACAATGCCCATTTATTGTAGTTCACGGGGCAACGGTCCAGTTATTGTAAGTCCCATGGAAACAGGTACCCATTTTTTGCAATTTTACCAAAAAACAGGTACGCATTTATTGCTAATCCCAGGAAAAACGGTGCCATTTTTTGAAAGTCACATGGACAACGGGCCCCAGTTATTGCAAAGCACCGGGGAAACGGTGCCCTTTTTTGCTAATCCCAGAGCAACGGGTACCGTCTTGCTAAGTCCCGGGGCAACGGGCACCCATTTTGCTAAGTCCGAGGAAAAAGGGTACCAGTTATTGCAAAGTCACCATGGAAACAGGTGACCATTATGCAAAGTCATCGCGCAACGCTTCCAGTTATTGCTGGGGTCACCAGGACAACGGTTCCAGTTTTGAAAGTCCCCGGGGGACAACAAGTGCGAGTTTTTGCTAAGTACAGGACAACGGGCCTAGTAATTCTAAGTCCCCGGGTACAACGGGTACGCTTATTGCTAAGTCCCCGGGGAAACAGTACCTAGTTACTGCTAAGTCATCAGGGACCAGGTGCCCATTATTGGAGCCCCAGGGAAAAACGGGGGTGCCTTTTGCTGCCCGGGTTTTTTTTAAAAGGGAAGTTTTGATAAGCCCCATGGAAAAAAGGCCCCAAATTTGCAAATCCCAGGAAACGGGAAAACCAGTTATTGCTAAGTACCAGGAGAACAGATACCCGTTTTGCTTAGTCCCCAAATGCAACGGGTCCCCAGTTTTTGTAAATAACGGGGACAAAGGTACCAAGTTTTTTAAGTCCACGAGGGACAAAGGTCCCCAGTTACCCCTAATACCAGGGAGAAAGGAAAACCATCATTGCTAAGCACCAGGGAAAACAGGTCCCCATTATTGTAACCCTCCTGGACAAAGGTCCCCATTATTGCTAAGTACCGGGGACAACGGGTTTCCCCATTATTGCAAAATGCACAGGGACAACAGGTACCCAGTTACCTAAGTACGGGGACAACAGATGCCCAGTTATTGCAAAGCCACCAGGGACAACAGGTACACAGTCATTGTAAGTCCGAGAGCAACAGGTCCCCAGTTATTGCTTGTTCCCAGAGAATCATTCGCATTTATTGCTAAGTCCCCAGGGACAACGGGTGACCAGTTTTTGCTAAGTCACTGGGGACAACAGATACCAGTTATTGCTAAGCCCAGGGAAAACGGAAACCCATTTTTGTACGTCACAGTGACAACGGGTCCCAGTTATTGCTAAGTCATCGGGGACAAAAAAGTGCCCAGTTATTGTAAGACCATGTTAACTGGTACCAAGTTACTGAAAAATCACCGGGTTTACAACAGGACGCATTTAATTGCTAAGTCACCGGGGAAAAAACAGGTACCTATTACTGCTAATCCCCAAGGAAAACATGCCCGTTATTGCTAAGTCACCATTACAACAGGTACCAGGTTTTTTCAATCCCAGGGACAACAGGTACCCAGTTATTGCTAAAAAAAGGGTACAACGGGTACCCAGTTATTGCTAAGCCCGGGACCCCCAAGTTCCAGATTTGCAAGTCACGAGGAAAACAGGTGCCCAGTTATTGCAAAGTCACCTAGAACAGATCCGTTTTTGCTAAGTCCGAGGGACAACAGGCCCCCTTATAGCTAAACACCAGGAAAGGGGTTTCCCGGGGTATTGCTAAGTCAAAAAGAAAAAACAAAAACTTTTTATTGCAAATCCCAAGGACAAAGTTGCCCAGTTTTTGCTAAGTCAAAAGGGACAACAGGTCCCCATTATGCTAATCAACAGGGACACCAGGTACCCGTTTTGCTAAGTCACCAGGCAAAAATGCAGGTTTTGCAAAGCCCCCAGGGAAAAAAGGTCCCTATTATTGTAAGTCACCGGGTAAACAGGAGGGCCTATTGCTAAGTCACCGGGGAAAACAGGTCCCTAGTTAGTAATTTTCATCGGGGAGAAAAAGGCCCCATTATTGCTGGTCACCGGGGACAACAGGTGCAGAGTTTTTGCTAAGTCACGGGGAAAAACAGGTCCCTAGTTATTGCTAATCACAGGTACAACAGGTACGCAGTTTGCTAAGTCCCCGGGGGAAAACAGGTACCTAGTTACTGCAAGTCATCAGGGAAAACGGTCCCCATTTATTGCTGAGTCACCGGGGACAACAGGTGCGAGTTTTTGCTAAGTCCCCCGGGGAAACAGGTGCCTATTATTGTAAGTCCCCAGGTACAACGGGTACCCTTATTGCTAAGTCCCCGGGGAAAACAGGTACCCAGTTATTGCTAATACCAGGGAAAACAGATCCCCCACTTTGTTTTAGTCACAATGACAACATTTCCCAGTTTTTTGTAAGTCCCCGGGAAAAACAGGTGACAGTTATTGTAAGTCACCAGGACAAACAAAATACCCAGTTATTGCTAATCGCGGGAAAACAGGTCCCTATTTATGCTAAGTCCCCAAAGGACAACGGGTCCCCAGTAATTGCGAGTCCCGGGAAAAAAGCTGAAAGTTTTTGCTAAGTCACCATGTACAACAGGTCCCAGGTTGTTGCTAAGTCACCAGGACAACAGGTACCAAGTTACTGCTAAGTCAGCAGGTACAACAGGTACCTAGTTACGCTAAGTCAACCAAGGAAAAACGGGTGCCCATTTTATTGCTGAGTCACCAGGGAAAAACTGGTGCACAGTTATTGCTAAAGTCACCATGTACAACAGGTCCCAGGTTGTTGCTAAGTCACCAAGGACAACGGGTTTACCCAGTTATTGCTAAGTCACCAGGTACAACAGGTACCAGTTATTGCTAAGTCCCCGGGGGACTCCAAGTGTCCAGATTTTGCTAAGTCAGAGGAACAACAGGTGCCAGTTATTGCTAAGTCACCAGGTAGAACAGGTACCAAGTTATTGCTAAGTCACCAGGGACAACAGGTACCCAGTTTTTAGCTAAGTCACCGGGGAACAAACAGGTACCCAGTTATTGCTAAGTCACCAAGGACAACAGAAACCCAGCTATTGCTAAGTCACCAAGGACAACAGTTGCCAGTTATTGCTAAGTCACAAGGGACAACAGGTACCCAACATCTCCATACAAAGCAGGTGAAATCGCAGATCTAGAGAGTGTACAGAGATCCTTTATGCACGTATAAGTTCTGTCAAGCACCTTAACTACTGGGACGCTTGGAAGCACTTTACTTGTACTCGTTGGAACGCAGGAGGGAGAGATATATCATAATCTACACTTGGAAAATCTTGGAAGGAATGGTCCCAAATTGCACACGAAATCACTCCCTACGAAAGTAAAAGACTGGGCAGGCGATGCAAAATACCGCCAATAAAAAGTAGTGGGGCGCCATTGGTACACTAAGAGAAAACACCATAAGTGTCCGGGGCCCAAAACTGTTTCAACAGCCTCCCATCAAGCATTAGGGGAATTGCCAATAAACCCCTGGCTGCCTTCAAGAGAGAGCTGGACAGATACCTAAAGTCAGTGCCGGATCAGCCGGGCTGTGTCTCGTACGTCGGACTGCGTGCGGCCAGCAGTAACAGCCTAGTTGATCAGGCCCTGATCCATCGGGAGGCCTGGTCATGGACCGGGCCGCGGGGCGTTGATCCCCGGAATAACCTCCAGGTAACCCAGTTATTGCTAAGTCACCAGGGACAACAGGTGCCCAGTTATTCCTAAGTCACCAGGGAGAACAGGTACACAGTCATTGCTAAGTCACCAGGGACAACAGGTACCCAGTTATTGGTAAGCTGCCAGAGACAACAGGAACCCAATTATTGCTAATACACCAGGGACAACAGGTGCCCAGTTATTGCTAAAGCACCAGGGACAGCAGGTACTCAGTTATTGCTAAGTCACCATGGACAACAGGTACCCAGTTATTGCTAAGTCACCACTTACAACAGGTACCCAGTTATTGCTAAGTCACCAGGGACAACAGGTACCAAGTTATTGCTAAGTCACCGGGGACAACAGTTGACCAAGTATTGCTAAGCCACCAGGGACAACAGGTGCCCAGTTATTGCTAAGTCACCAAGGAAACAGGTACTCAGTTATTGCTAAGTCACCAGGGACAACAGGTGCCTCGTTATTGCTGAGTTACCAGGGCAACAGGTACCCAGTTATTGCTAAGTCACTAGGGACAACAGGTACCCAGTTATTGCTAAGTCACCAGGGACAACAGGTGCCTCGTTATTGCTGAGTTACCAGGACAACAGATATCCAGTTATTGCTAAGTCACCAGGGACAACAGGTACCCAGTTATTGCTAAGTCACCAGGGACAACAGGTGCCTCGTTATTGCTGAGTTACCAGGACAACAGATATCCAGTTATTGCTAAGTCACCAGGGACAACAGGTACCAAGTTATTGCTAAGTCACCAGGGACAACAGGTACCCAGTTATTGCTAAGTCGCCAGGGAAAACAGGTACCCAGTTATTGCTAATTCAGCAGGGACAACAGGTGCTCAGTTATTGCTAAGTCGCCAGGGACAACAGGTACCCAGTTATTGCTAGGTCACCAGGGCAACAGGTGCCCAGTTAATGCTAAGTCACCAGGGGCAACAGGTACCTAGTTATTGCTAAGACACCATTGATAACAGGTTCGCAGTTATTACTAAGTCACCAGGGACAACAGGTACCCAGTTATTGCTAAGTCACCAAGGGCAACAGGTGCCCAGTTATTGGACAACAGGTATTCAGTTTTTGCTAAGTCACCAGGGACAACAGGTACCCCGTTATTGCTAAGTCACCAAGGACAACAGGTACCCAGTTACTGCTAGGTCACCAGGGCAACAGGTGCCCAGTTAATGCTAAGTCACCAGGGGCAACAGGTACCTAGTTATTGCTAAGACACCATTGATAACAGGTTCGCAGTTATTACTAAGTCACCAGGGACAACAGGTACCTAGTTATTGCTAAGTCACCAAGGACAACAGGTGCCCAGTTATTGCTTAGTCACCAGGGACAACAGGTACCCAGTTATTGCTAAGCCACCAAGGATAACAGGTGCCCAGTTATTGCTAAGTCACCAAGGACAGCAGGTACCCAGTTATTGCTAAGTCACCAGGGACAATAAGTGCCCGGTTATTGCTAAGTCACCATGGAGAATAGGTACACAGTCATTGCTAAGTCACCAGGGACAACAGGTACCCAGTTATTGCTAAGTCTCCAGGGACAACAGGTACCCAGTTATTGATAGGTTTCCAGAGACAACAGGTATGCAGTTATTGCTAAGTCACTAGCGACAACAGGTGACCAGTTATTGCTAAGTCACCAGGGAGAACAGGTACCGAGTTATTGCTAAGTCACCAGGGACAACAGGTGCCCAGTTATTGCTAAGTCACCAGGGACAACAGGTACACAGTCATTGCTAAGTCACCAGGGACAACATGTACCCAGTTATTGCTAAGTCACCAAGGACAACAGGTGCCTAGTTGTTGCTAAGTCACCAGGGATAACAGGGTGCCCACTTATTGCTGAGTCATCAGGGACAACAGATGTATGACCTGACATGTGATCAGTCTTTCTCAGACAGTGATCCCATGGTGCTTTTTTGCTTTATAAGTCAATGTATTTGCTTATTCGTGTATAATTAATGAAACTCAGCCTTGGACGCAACGTTGAATTAGAAGGACTATGTGCTACGAGTGTTTTTATGCCACTATGATCGATTCAGTTTCCTTCGGTTGTGAGCCGATATCTCTACAGCCGCACCACTTCAGTTAAGGAGGGTTGATTTCCTGAAATAAGTTGATGGACTCGTTCTTACGAAGTGTCATAAGAAGAAAACCCTCAGCCTTGAAGACTAAGTTAATATATTGCAGGGAGAATTTTGTAAATATATTTTTGTGAGAGTAGTGAGAAGAGTTTCGACATTAACCAGACGGGAGGAGACAAGAGACGACCTGAAGTGGATGCTGAATAAAGGAAGACAGAAGTGCGGACACTTGTGCCTGACTGTGGAGGATGGAGGAGACCGGGGGCTTCGAGTGAGAGGTGTAGTGAGGGCGGGGAGAAATATTTTACGGATAAAGGCGCGGGTAAGAGAAGATAGAATGCTTGACGATGCAAGATGTGGTAGGGAGGAGTGGAGATGATGTTGAATGGCCAGTGATGTGGCAAAGGGGGGTAAAGACTGTTCTTGTTTGAGTAGCAAGGAAAGTTTAAGTATACATTTGACGGATGACTCGTGGGGAAGAGATGTACTTACCTAGTTGAGGTTGCGGGGGTCGAGTCCGAGCTCCTGGCCCCGCCTCTTCACTGATCGCTACTAGGTCACTCTCCCTGAGCCGTGAGCTTTATCATACCTCTGCTTAAAGCTATGTATGGATCCTGCCTCCACTACATCGCTTCCCAAACTATTCCACTTACTGACTACTCTGTGGCTGAAGAAATACTTCCTAACATCCCTGTGATTCATCTGTGTCTTCAGCTTCCAACTGTGTCCCCTTGTTACTGTGTCCAATCTCTGGAACATCCTGTCTTTGTCCACCTTGTCAATTCCTCTCAGTATTTTGTATGTCGTTATCATGTCCCCCCTATCTCTCCTGTCCTCCAGTGTCGTCAGGTTGATTTCCCTTAACCTCTCCTCGTAGGACATACCTCTTAGCTCTGGGACTAGTCTTGTGCTAAATGTGCTAAATGTAGTGATGTAGAATTGTCTCTGATGTTCACAACTGAGTGTGGTGTTGGTGGTAAGACAGGAAGATTTAATGTATGTGATGCTGCCTAACTTACGCAGCAAAACCGGTGAAATAACCGATAAATTATGGAACAGATGGGGAAAATAATTGATAAGCTGTGTAATAGAGAAGAGAAAGAAATGCTGACTTATAGAACATATAAAGGAAATCACTGATAATTTATGGATCAGGCAAAGAAAGTCAATGATAATATAAGGAAGAGATAAGAGAAAGTACTGATAATTTGTGGGACATACAGAGGAAAATAACGCTAACTTGTGGAACAAAGATAAATGGACAGTAAAGATAATGTGTGAAACAGGAAATAAAATTTGTTAATATCTTGTGAAATAGATAAGAAGTATATAACAATAGATAAGAGGTATATAACAATAGATAAGAAGTATATAACAATAGATAAGAGGTATATAACAATAGATAAGAAGTATATAACAATAGATAAGAAGTATATAACAATAGATAAGAAGTATATAACAATAGATAAGAGGTATATAACAAAAAGACCCTATAACTTAAAATGTATATTTAAGTAGAATCATCAACTATAACTTAAACATCACATTCTACACTTTTAAAGTTAATTAAAATGAAGACTGATAATTAAGATGAACGAATATGTTGGGCTGTCAACACATCATGACACATCATGACACATCATGACACATCATGACACATCATGACACGTCATGACACATCACAGTTCTTGTGGCTGTTCCTTCAATACAACCTTCTATAATTTCGTATTATGGCATAAGATGAATCAGTATTTAGAAAAAAAAATCAAACAATGAAAGATCTACCTAATTCTTTGTAACAAATAAAATTCCTTGGACGACCTTCGGGTGTGTTATCCTGCGAGTCTGTGAAAGATGCTGAGTCAACTTGAGATGGAGAAGATGATTGATTTGTTGATAGTGAATAAGAAACCTGTGTAACGCTTTGGTACATTTACTGGCGAATGACTGGGGTGCGCAGCAAGTCTTCAGTTGAATACAAGGGTAAGTTGATAATTGAAGAAGTGGAGAAGTGATTTTTCAGGAGTTAATCCCTTAGCTTTGATATAAGGTGTTCAGTTCCATGAACACTGAACACTATTAATCAAGGCTCCAGTATAAAGCTACGTTTATGGCTACATGTCTTATTCGTGAGCCATTAATTCTGTGATCCTTTAACGGACTGAGTCCTGCAGTATCTTGTTTGTGATTTCGACATAAGAACATAAGAAAGAAGGAACACTGCATGCATTACGTATTTACAATCCTCCTTAATGCCTCTACAATCACACACGTTTGTGTGCCCATACAATTGATCTCTTGCTCTAAAATAATTAGTCGTTATTCGTTTAGTAATAATGACATGACGTTGTAGCAGCGAAAGTATACTGGAGCTTTTGGTGGTGTCGGTGATTCAATCGGCAGGAGACGTCGAAGTGAATTCTGAGAAGGATCTTAATTACTCGTTCATGATGATCCGCTCAGTAGTTAAACATCCAAACTGGCTTATCCAAATGATAGTGTATCCTAAGATACACCACACAGAAATAATATATTACGTGTGTAAGTAATATTACATGCCCACCTTCCCGTGCTGCCCTGCCTACCCAGTACTGGTCAACAGGGGGGGAGGGGGGGTTATATAGAAGGGACTCTCAATCCATTGTTAAATACGGCTGGATAGCTTCGCTTATAGAATATAGTGGCGAACTGCAGTCTTGTCGTGCATAACCTACATGGAACCGTTAAGAGCTCCACTGAATATACTTGTAGAAGAGCACCACTGGAACACCTGAATACAATGAAAAGGCTAAGAACACCACTGGAACACCTGAATACAATGGAAAGGCTAAGAGCACCAGTGGAACACCTGATTACAATGGAAGGGCTAAGAGCACCACTGGAACACCTGAATATACTTGTAGAAGTAAGAGCACCACTGGAACACCTGAATACAATGGAGGGATAAGAGCACGGAGGGAGCATCTTACTTCACGTATTCAACTCAGGTCCGAGAGGCATTCAACTCAGTGAAGCTCTGGAGAGGAGTGCTGAAGGGAAAGTCTGGAGAGGCTGTGTGGGATGGAGCGCTGGAAAGATGGTGGTGGTAAGAGGGCCAGAGAGGACAAGAAGAAGAAGGTCCTGGAGTAGAAAGAATGGTAGGGGAGAAATTGAAATGGTCCTTGAAATCCTGAAGTGATGGAACAAACGAGGTTGGCGGGAGAAGTGTAGGAAGGAAGGTAAGGAAGAGGATGCCAAGAAAACAGGTTTCTTAGAAGAAGGGAGAGAAAGAATAAGTGGGAAAATAAGAGTGAATTAATTCATGTATTTATTAAATAAGACGCTTTAAATATCAATTAGGTCCCTGAACGCTGACTTTTTCTCAATGAGAGAAAATCTTTGGAAAAATAAATAAAAATACAGTAAAAAAAATAGAAAAACCAGTTGGCACTAGAGCTTAAAGCTTCAAAATCAGTAAATCAGTAATTCAGTAAATCAGTAAATCAGTAAAAGAAAACAGCCACTAGTAAAACCCTTTTAAAACGAACATATCCCACGAGTTTAATTTTTTATAAAAACATTTTTTTAAAAATACGAATCTGAAAATAAGTTGGCACATCCGTGACAAGGACTCGAATTCCTGAAAACACGGAAGAGAATATGTGAAAGCCAGGAAATGCTAGTTGCAAATTCGCAGCACGAGTATAAAGCATACTGGCAGGTCTTCAACAACACGTCTGAAACAAGGCTCGTTTATCCTCTCCTGGCCAGGAGAGCAGAATTTCTCGTGGGACACAGGGAGTAATATGAAACATGGTGTCAAAATAATGCACCGCAAGGGGAGATGCTGAGAATTTAGCAGTGAATAATGTGTGAAACGCTTTTAGCCATATAAAAATAAGTGACATCTGATACATATATATATATATATATATATATATATATATATATATATATATATATATATATATATATATATATATATATATATATATACATACATAGTGTGAGCACGCCTCTGACAAGACAGTGATGGAGTGAATGTTGATGAAAGTTTTTCTTTTCCGAGCCACCCTGCCTTGGTGGGAAAGGCCGACGTGTTAATATTATATATATTTTTTTATCTTTTAACTCCACACCTCTTGCCAACACTCGAACATTCACTTCTCTTTCAACTCACCATGGTGACATTACACATCCTTGTCTAAGGCCTACTTTTACAGGGAAATAACCTCCTTCTCTCCTTCATACTCTAACCTGAACCTCACAATCTTCGTAAAAACTCTTCACTGCTTTAAAAAACCTACCTCCTATTCCATACATTTGCAAAATCTGCCACATTGCCCCCCTATCCACCCTGTCATACGCCTTTTCCAAATCCATAAATGCCACAAAAACCTCTTTAGCCTTATCTAAATACTGTTCACTTATATGTTTCACTGTAAACACCTGGTCCACACACCCCCTACCTTTCCTAAAGCCTCCTTGTTCATCTGCTATCCTATTCTCTGTCTTACTCTTAATTCTTTCAATAATAACTCTACCATACACTTTACCAGGTATACTCAACAGACTTATTCCTCTATAATTTTTGCACTCTCTTTTATCCCCTTTGCCTTTATACAAAGGAACTATGCATGCTCTCTGCCAATCCCTAGGTACCTTACCCTCTTCCATACATTTATTAAATAATTGCACCAACCACTCCAAAACTATATCCCCACCTGCTTTTAACATTTCTATCTTTATCCCATCAATCCCGGCTGCCTTATCCCCTTTCATTTTACCTACTGCCTCACGAACTTCCCCCACACTCACAACTGGCTCTTCCTCACTCCTACAAGATGTTATTCCTCCTTGCCCTATACACGAAATCACAGCTTCCCTATCTTCATCAATATCTAAATTTCCTCAAAATATTCCCTCCGTCTTCCCGACACCTCTAATATATTTTATTGTATTTTCTTATTATTAAATTATTTTAAACTTATATAAAATATATTTAATTGGATTATGCTAAATTAAATTGCGCTTGCTATAATAAGGTTAGGTAAGTTTCCTAAGGTGCTTTTGGTACAAAATTATTAATTTTTACATTAACGTAAATGAAAAAAAGTCTTTAAATGTCTAAGAGAATTGTTTTTAAAAAAAAAAATAATTTTAAATATGTTGTTGCTAATTGTCACATGAACATATATTCGTGTTAAGTCATACACTAGATACATATACAACAGTTTATTATTTGTATTATCAAAACGTTTCGTCTACATTATAGACTTCTTCAGTCGCAGAAGCAGTGTTAAGGTGGTCAGTCCCTCAGCCTGGAGAAGAGTTCTGTTCAGTATTCTGATGGACTGATTTGATCGTGTTTACGTCTCCACTGCTTATGATGGCTTCTCGGTACTCGACTGAGGAAACCTGCAGTGTAGACGCAACGTTACGATAATGAAGATACCAAACTTCTTCTCAAGTGTTTTATACTCTGTCAGTATTATATTACACCGATGAAGGCTGCATACCAGGGAAGTGATGTAGTGGAGGCAGGATCCATACATAGCTTTAAGAAGAGGTATGATAAAGCTCATGGAGCAGGAAGAGTGACCTAGTAGCGACAAGTGAAGAGGCGGGACCAGGAGCTATGACTCGACCTCTGTACTACTGGGTGAGTACTAGTGAGGTTAAGTATTTAGAGGATGATATGAAAATTATTATTAGCTAGATAAGATTTTGTTCGGATTTTTAACCCAGGAAGGTTAGCTACCCTGGATAACCCAAGAAAGTCAGTGCGTCATAGCAGTCTGTCTTATTTCCGTTGGGGTCCTCAAATCTTGTCCTCCAGGATGCGACTCACACCAGTCGACTGACAACCAAGTACTTGACTGCTAGGTGAGCGCTCCAGTAGGTGTAAGGAAACACTCCCAATGTTTCTACCCTTGCCGGTGATCGAACCACGGACACTCAGCGTGTGAGGCGAGAGTGTTGCCTACCAGGCAACACGTTCACTTGTCATATCCTTATTAATTTGTTTGCCAATATTTAAATATTAATTCCACTAACCCTATAAATTTTCGCAATATTTGATTTGACTTAGTACAGCCGTTGAGACACTATATTTTTTTTGGTTATAATCCAGTTCTTTTCTTGTTACTCTAAGTATTTATAACGCATTTTTTTATTTTTATTAATTATAGAGTGAAATGCGCGTGTTTGCATATTATCTTACTTTCTAGACAAGAAGAAGAAATCTCTCCTTCAATGACCTGACAGACAACAGCTTATCCCCAATCAACGGAGGATTTCCCCTCTCTCGACGCACCAATATCCCTCCAATCAGTAAAAGCTTATACTTCGGCTCACAAAGACTTTTCGTCTAATATTTCAAATACGTTCGTCTAGCAAATTATCCGACCATTATTCTGCCATTGTTTACATTCTAGACTTCCGGTAGAGATAGGGTTTTAGTTCATCTTAGAATATTGCGTGTAGTGTCGACAACAAAGATTGAAAGACCACCATCAGGACCCCACAGCCAAACACGCTATCCCAACACAAAACATAATCCACACTTACAGCCCCCACCTCACATTATGCTGTGGAATCTCGCAGCACACTGCCATGTCCCCCCACCCTCACAGACCCCCCAGAACATAGTGTTGGAGAGGAAACTGAAGATATGGTACACCAATGCTGGTGGAATAATGAATAAGTGGGAGAAGTGGCATGAAAGAATCAAAGAGGCATCACTGGATATCATAGCTCTTACAGAAACCAAGCTCACAGGAATGATAACAGATGGTACCTTTCCAACGGGATATCAGATCCTGAGGAAAGACAGAGGGAACAGATGGGTGGAGGAGTGGCACTGCTCATCCAAAACCAATGGGATTTTAATGAGCTGGAGAGAGGAGACAGAGGAGAAGCAACAGACTACATAATAGGAACACATCAATCTGGAGGTCCCAAGGTGGTAATTGCAGTGATGTATAACCCACCACAGAACAGCAGGAGGCGAGGGCAAGAGTATGAAGAGAGTAACAGAGCGATGGTTGACACACTAGCTGAAGTGGCCAGAAGGGCTCATGCGAACAGGGCAAAGCTGATGATTGTATGTGACTTCAATCACAAGGAAACTGACTGGGAGAACCTGGAGCCACATGGGGGCCCAGAAACGTGGAGGGCTAAGATGATGGAGGTGGTACTGGAAAACCTCATGTACCAACACGTAAGGGACACTAGCAGAGAGAGACAGGAGAGGACGAACCTTCAAGACTGGGCCTAGTATTCACGTTGAGTAGTGCAGATATTGAGGACATCACATATGAAAGACCCCTTGGAGCCAGTGACCACGTGGTTCTAAGCTTCCATTACATAGTAGAGTTACAAGTGGAGAGGGAAGCAAGAAGGGCAGGACGAATGAAGCCAAACTACACTTGATTGGACTACACAGGCATGACGAATTACCTTTATGAGGTTTAGTGGAACAGACAACTGGTAAGGAAGTCAGTAAATGAGAAAATAGAATATGTGATAACAATATGTAAGGAAGCTGAGGAGAGTTTGTGCCGAAGGGTAACAGAAATAACGAAAAGGCCAGGATGAGGCCTTTGTTCACCCAAAGGTGTAGAGATTCCAAAACCAAGTGCTCCAGAGAATGGAAGAAGTATAGGAGACAGAGGACCCAGGAGAATATGGAGAGCAGTCATAGAGCCAGAAATGAATATGCACAGGTAAGAAGGGAGAATCAACGACATTTCCATTTAGAGTTAACCTTACTCTTCGTTTGTCTAGAGTGAGCTTGGGCACTTTTGGAGCTTGGGCACTTCTGGAGCTTGGGTACTTCTCCTGGAGCTTGGGCACTTCTGGAGCTTCGGCACTTCTCCTGGAGCTTGGGCACTTCTGGAGCTTGGGCGCTTCTCAATGAAGTCCCAGTGTAGTAATATTATGAGTTCTAAGGAAACTAGTAATAGGCAGAATGAGGTGGATATTGGAAAGCCAGTGGCACTAGGTGACAAGGACAGTAATAGGTTTAGTGGAAAAACGGAAATGAGCAGGAAGGGTAAAGAGAAAGGAGGGTCTTTAAAAATATATTATGCTAATAGCCGTAGTGCTAGGAATAAGATGGACGAGTTGAGATTAGTTGCTAGTGCAGGTAATATTGATGTATTTGCCATCACTGAGACATGGTTTAATTCCAAAAGTCGGGACATGTCTGTGGAATGTCACATTCAAGGTTTTAAATTGTTCCAAGTAGACAGAAGTATCGGGAAGGGGGGTGGGGTGGCATTGTATGTCCGAGATCGCTTGAACTGTTGCATAAAAACGGGTATTAAGTCTGAAGTAACACATACAGAGTCTGTCTGGATAGAATTTTTAGAGAGGCATGAAAAATTGATTCTAGGAGTGATATACCGTCCCCCAAACTTAGATAGGGACCAAGGGAGACTACTATGGGAGGAAATTGTTAAGGCCACAAGGCACGATAATGTAGTAATTCTAGGGGACTTTAAGTTTAGTCAGATTAATTGGAATTTCTTGACTGGAAATTTAGAATCAAATGATTTCTTAGAAGTAGTTCAGGACTGTTTTTCGAAGCAGTTTGTGACAGAACCTACAAGGGGAAATAACCTGCATGACTTGGTTCTGGCAAACAGGGAAACCCTTGTGTAAGAAAGGTATAAAATACCGACAAGATGAAAGTTAAGACACTTGTGCAACATCTGGTTATCTTTATTGTAGACGTTTCGCCATCCAGTGGCTTTATCATTACAGATTCCAGGACATAATTATAAGACAGTAGAACTATATACAAAAGATGAGGTAATCAGTCCCTCAGTCTTGGAGGTGGTGTTTACAGCATCGTGGTGGTGGAGAATCTGGAGCAAAGACAAGAAGACTGGCGGTTATATAGGCGTCAGTGGATAGGGACGTGTAGCAGACGAGGACAGTCACTGGTAGGCGGGGGGACTGATTACCTCATCTTTTGTATATAGTTCTACTGTCTTCTAATTATGTCCTGGAATCTGTATTGATAAAGCCACTGGATGGCGAAACGTCTACAATAAAGATACCCAGATGTTGCACAAGTGTCTTAACTTTCACATCGTCGGTATTTTATACCTGTCTTGCACAACTTGTCAGACACTGCAACATCATGGAATCTTGGTTCAGAGGACATCTACAAGACCTTCTTCACGGCTGCTGCAACTAACCCATCTCTTTGGGTAGGATCTACTTCCACTGGGAAATCCCGCCTACCAGTGACTATGTCCTCGTCTGCTACTCGTCCCTATCCACTGACGCCTAAGTTTGATCCATGGAAAGGAAGGACAAACCCAGTCCCTTCACTCCAGAGTACTTTTTACTGTTCACATTACTTCCAGCATTTATCCTCCGCCCTTTTCGAGTTTCATGCCAACCTTAATAACTAGACAAGGGGTATTGTGAGGCATCGCAGTTACACTGGTATCAGAATCAATGTCCTGTAATGGAAACTAATGAAATCTGCCTCACTTTCCTTTCATTTTTTTTGGCCCATGGAGGCTGTCCCAGTTTGATAACCCGGGAATAATGAAAGTTGAGCTTCAGTCAGGGTGGGATATAACCTCTATACATTTTTAACTCTACATGTAAATTTCTCGGTAAATGTATTAGTGGGTCAAGCGAGGCTTAAACCAGAGGCTGATGTTGAAGGGGGCTATGTGGTAAGGTTGGGGCTATGTGGTAAGGTTGGGGTTATGTGGTATGGTTGGGGTTATGTGGTACGGTTGGGGTATGTGGTAAGGTTGGGGCTATGTGGTATGATTGGGGTTATGTGGTATGGTTGGGGTTATGTGGTATTGTTGGGGTATGTGGTAAGGTTGGCTATGTGGTAAAGTTGGGGGAATGTGGTAAGGTTGGGGTATGTGGTATGGTTGGGGTTATGTGGTATGGTTAGGGGTATGCAGTAAGGTTGGGGCTATGTGGTAAGGTTGGGTTATGTGGTATGGTTGGGGTTATGTGGCATGGTTAGGGGTATTGGTAAGGTTGGGGCTATGTGGTAAGGTTGGGGGTATGTGGTATGGGTTTGGGGCTATGTGGTAAGATTGGGGCTATGTGGTAAGGTTGGGGTTATGTGGTATGGTTGCGGTTATGTGGTATGTTGGGGGTATGTGGTAAGTTGGGGTTATGTGGTATGGTTGGGGCTATGTGGGAAGGTTGGGACTATGTGGTAAGGTTGGGGTTATGGAGTATGGTTGGGGTCATGTTGTATGGCTGGGGTATGTGTAAGGTTGGGGCTATGTGGTAAGGTTGGGCATGTGGTAAGATTGGGCTATGTGTAAGTGGGGTATGTGGTAAGGTTAGGGGTATGTGCTAAGGTTGGAGATATGTGGTAAGGTTGGGGCTATGCGGTAAGGTTGGGGCTATGTGGTGAGGTTGAGGCTATGTGGTAAGATTGGGGCTATGTGGTAAGGTTGGAGCTATGTAGTAAGGTTGAGGCTCTGTGGTAAGGTTAGGGGTATGTGGTAAGGTTGAGGCTATGTGGTAAGGTTAGGGCTATGCGGTAAGGTTGGGGCTATGTGGTAAGGTTGAGGCTGTATGGTAAGGTTGGGGTTATGTAGTATGGTTGGGGTTATGTGGTAAGGTTGGGGCTATGTGGTGAGTTTGGGGCTATGTGGTAAGACTGGGGCTATGTGGTAAGGTTGCGGCTATGTGGTAAGGTTGGGGTTATGTAGTATGGTTGGGTTATGTGGTATGGTTGGGGGTATGTGGTAAGGCTGGGGCTATGTGGTAAGGTTGAGGGTATGTGGTAAGACTGGGGCTATGTGGTAAGGTTGGGGGTATGTGGTAAGGTTGGGGGTATGTGCTAAGGTTGGAGATATGTGGTAAGGTTGGGGCTATGCGGTAAGGTTGGGGCTATGTGGTAAAGTTGAAGCTATGTGGTAAAGTTGGGGGTATGTGGTAAGGTTGGGATATGTGGTAAGATTGGGGCTATGTGGTAAGGTTGGGTCTATGTGGTAAGGTTGGGGGTATGTGGTAAGGTTGGGGATATGTGGTAAGATTGGGGATATGTGGTAAGGTTGGGGCTATGCGGCAAGGTTGGGGTATGTGGTATGGTTGAGGCTATGTAGTAAGGTTGGGGCTATGGGGTAAGTTTGGGGCTATGTGGTAAGGTTGAGGCTATATGGTAAGGTTGGGGCTATGTGTTAAGGTTGGGGGTATGTGGTAAGGTTGGGGCTATGTGGTAAGGTTGGGGCTATGTGGTAAGGTTGGGGATATGTGTTAAGGTTGGGGGTATGTGGTAAGGTTGGGGCTATGTGGTAAGGTTCGGGCTATGTGGTAAGGTTGGGGCTATGTGGTAAGGTTCGGGCTATGTGGTAAGGTTGGGCTATGTGTTTAAGGTTGGGGGTATGTGGTAAGGTTGGGGCTATGTGGTAAGGTTTGGGCTATGTGGTAAGGTTGGGGATATGTGGTAAGGTTGGGATACGTGGTAATGTTGGGGGTATGTGGTAAAGTTGGGGTTATGTGGTAAGGTTGGGGGTATGTGGCAAGGTTGGGTTAAGTGGTAAGGTTGGGGTATGTGGTAAGATTGGGCTATGTGGTAAGGTTGGGGTATGTGGTAAGGTTGGGGGTATGTGGTAAAGTTGGGGTTATGTGGTAAGGTTGGGGTATGTGGTAAGGTTGGGGCTATGTGGTAAGGTTGGGGGTATGTGGTAAGGTTGGGATATGTAGTAAGGTTGGGGGTTTGTGGTAAGGTTGGGGCTATGTGGTAAGGTTGGGGCTATGTGGTAAGGTTCGGGCTATGTGGTAAGGTTGGGGCTATGTGTTAAGGTTGGGGTATGTGGTAAGTTGGGCTATGTGGTAAGGTTTGGGCTATGTGTAAGGTTGGGGATATGTGGTAAGGTTGGGGATACGTGGTAATGTTGGGGGTATGTGGTAAAGTTGGGGTTATGTGTAAGGTTGGGGGTATGTGGCAAGGTTGGGGTTAAGTGGTAAGGTTGGGGGTATGTGGTAAGATTGGGGCTATGTGGTAAGGTTGGGGTATGTGGTAAGGTGGGGGTATGTGGTAAAGTTGGGGTTATGTGGTAAGGTTGGGGTATGTGGTAAGGTTGGGGCTATGTGGTAAGGTTGGGGGTATGTGGTAAGGTTGGGATATGTAGTAAGGTTGGGGGTTTGTGGTAAGGTTGGGGCTATGCGGCAAGGTTGGGGGCTATGTCGTAAGGTTGGGGCTATCTGGTAAGGTTGGGGCTATCTGGTAAGGCTTGGGCTATGTGGTAAGACTGGGGCTATGTGTAAGTTTGGGGGCTATGTGGTAAAGTTGGGGGATATGCGGTAAGTTGGAGCTATCAGGTAAGGCTGGGGCTATGTGGTAAGGTTGGGGCTATGTGGTAAGGTTGGGGGCTATGTGGTAAAGTTGGGGCTATGCAGTAAGGTTGGGACTATCTGGTAAGGCAGGAGCTATGTGGTAAGACTGGATCTATGCGGTAAGGTTGGGGCTTTGTGGTAAGACTGGGGCTATGTGGTAAAGCTGGGGCTACGCGGTAAGGTTGGGGCTATGTGGTAGGTTGGGGATATTTGGTAAGGTTGTTGCATTGTGGGAAGACTGGGGCTATGTGGTAAGGCTGGGGCTATGTGATAAGGTTGGGGCTGTGTGGTAAGACTAAGGCTATGTGTTAAAACTGGGGCTATGTGGTAAGGCTGGGGCTGTGTGATAAGGTTGGGGCTATGTGGTAAGACTAAGGCTATGTGCTAAGGCTGGGGCTATGCGGTAAAACTGGGGCTATGTGGTAAGGTTGGGGATATGTGGTAAGACTGGGGCTATGTGGAAAGACTTGGGCTATGTGGTAAGACTGGGGCTATGTGGTAAGGTTGGGGCTATATATTAAGTTTGGGGCTATGTGGTAAGACTGGGGCTATGTGGTAAGACTGGAGCTATGTGGTAAGACTGGGGCTATGTGGTAAGGTTGGGGCTATGTGGTAAGACTGCGGCTATGTGGTAAAACTGGGGCTATGTGGTAAGACTGGGGCTATGTGGTAAGACGGGCTATGTGGTAAGGCTGGGGCTATGCAGTAAGGTTGGGGCTGTGTGGTAAGACTAAGGTTATGTGCTAAGGCTGGGGCTATGTGATAAGGTTGGGGCTGTGTGGTAAGACTAAGGCTATGTGGTAAAACTGGGGCTATGTGGTAAGGCTGGGGCTGTGTGATAAGGTTGGGGCTATGTGGTAAGACTAAGGCTATGTGCTAAGGCTGGTTCTATGCGGTAAAACTGGGGCTATGTGGTAAGGTTGGGGCTATGTGGTAAGACTGGGGCTATGTAGTAAGACTTGGGCTATGTGGTAAGACTGGGGATATGTGGTAAGGCTGGGGCTATATGGTAAGTTTGGGGCTATGTGGTAAGACTGGGGCTATGTGGTAAGACTGGAGCTATGTGGTAAGACTGGGGCTATGTGGTAAGGTTGGGGCTATGTGGTAAGACTGCGGCTATGTGGTAAAACTGGGGCTATGTGGTAAGACTGGGGCTATGTGGTAAGGTTGGGGCTATATGGTAAGTTTGGGGCTATGTGGTAAGACTGGGGCTATGTGGTAAGACTGGAGCTATGTGGTAGACTGGGGCTATGTGGTAAGGTTGGGGCTATGTGGTAAGACTGCGGTTATGTGGTAAAACTGGGGCTATGTGGTAAGACTGGGGCTATGTGGTAAGACGGGCTATGTGGTAAGGCTGGGGCTATGCAGTAAGGTTGGGGCTGTGTGGTAAGACTAAGGTTATGTGTTAAGGCTTTGGCTATGCGGTAAGGTTGGGGCTATGTGGTAAGATTGGGGCTATGTGGTAAGGTTTGGGTTATGTGGTAAGATTGGGCTATGTGGTAAGGTTGTGGCTATGTGGTAAGGTTGGGCTTTGTGGTAAGCTGTGGCTATGCGGTAAGGTTTGGGCTATGTGGTAAGGTTGGGCTATGTGGTAAGATTGGGGCTATGTGGTAAGGTTGGGGCTATGTGGTAAGGTTGGGGCTTTGTTGTAAGGCTGTGGCTATGCGGTAAGGTTTGGGCTATGTGGTAAGGTTGGGGCTATGTGGTAAGATTGGGGCTATGTTGTGGCCACGACAATTACAAGTGAGGGTACGTGTTGGGGGCCACGACATAGTAAAAAGGGAAGCAAACTGGGCGCCATCAGGGTTATACGAGGGAACACTCACTAGCAGCACCGAAATTCCGAAAAACCACAAATACAAGGAGAAAAAAAAAGGTGTCGACTACCATTTTAGCGACGGGGAAATGTATTGTGGTTAGAGCAATGTACGACTTATATAACCCGTGTTGGAGCCACCGCGGGACATAGAAAGGTGGACTCTACTATATGTACTCACCTATGGTTGCAGGGGTTGATTCACAGCTCCTGGCTCCGCTTTTTTGTTGGTCGCTTCTAAGTACACTCTCTCCCGGCTTCAAGAGTATTATCGTACCTCTTCTTAAAGCTATATAAGTATTTTGCCTCACCTACTTCACTCTCCAGATTGCTCCACTTCCTGATAATTCTATGACTGAAGAAATGCTTCCCAACATCCTTATGACTCATCTGTGTTTTCAAGTTCCAATTGTGCCCCCTTGTTCCTGTGTGCCATCTCTGAAACAGTCTGTCCCTATCCACTTTGTCTATTCATCTCAGTATTTTATACGTCCCTATCATATCCCCCCTATCCCTTGTGTCCCCCAGTGTTATCAGGTTGCGTTCCCTTAACCTCTCCTCATAAGACATACCTCTTAGCTCCGGGTCTAGTCTTGTTCCAAACTTTTGTATATAAACTTGTTTAAGGGGTATATATACTACTTATATTATTACGGGAGTGAACAGGCAACATGCAGCCTTAAAGACCAGTATTTAGACTATAGTCTTTGGGCCTTATTGGTTAACCATCTACAATGAACCACCAGCATTATATGGAGATCAATATGTTGGTGCCAATGGAATTTTGAGAATGGAAACGCGTGAGAACTACCATTACATGTAGGGAAACGTGTTTCAACCAATAGCATAATGTGGATGGAAACGTGTTGTAGAGATCTCCTTTATAAAAAGGGCAAAAGTGTCTGGACCACCAGTATTATAACGAAGGAAACGAGCTGGTGCCCTGCATTAAGGAGACACTTAGTGCAACATTTGGGCTTCCAGAATAAAGTTACCCAAATGTTGCACGAGTCTCCCATTTATCAATTTGTCGGCTTTTCTAAATCATTTACACAGAGTGGTAGAAGTGAGGATATAGTGTGTGGTAGTACTAAAAATATATGTAGCAAATAATGTTAAAACAGAAACAAACCCTGGAGGCAGTACAGATGGAGAGTCTCTCACACACACACACACACACACACACACACACACACACACACACACACACACACACACACACACACACACACACACATACACACACACGTGTTGCTAAATCTCTGCAATAAACACACCCTAAGTCAGCACATAGTGGAGCCAACAAGACTGGAAAAGACACTTGACCTTATTTTCACAAATACTGAGGACCTGGTAAGAAACATATCGAAAACGACTAATTCCGATCACAATCTAATCGAAGTTCAGACTTGTACAGGGGTCCTGATCAGCACAATGCACGTAGCTGTGAAGTTGTCTTCACCGAATACAACTTCAACAACAAGAACATCAACTGGGATCAGGTGAACCATGACTTAGATGAAACACGTTGGGAAGATATCTTAAATAACATGGACCCAAAGCAGTGCCTTGAAAGGATCAACTTCCTGGCAGCTGAGGTATGTTCAAGGCATATTCCCCTAAGAAAGAAGAAGAGAAGAAGTAAACTGGAGATTTATGCTCCCTCTACAGAAGACGACGAAGAATCACTGACCTCCTCAAGAATGCTAGATTATCTGATGCACGGAAGAAAGCGCTGACCAGGGAAATGGAAAGTATCGAGTTTAACTTAAAGGATTCTTCATACATTATCCAGGAGAGACAGGAGGAGCTAAAAGTGATTAGTGAAATTGAAAAAAAATTCGAAATATTTCTTATATGCCAAAAACAATGCAAAACCCACATCTAGTATCGGGTCCTTGCTCAGACAAGATGGAACTTACACAGATGACAACAAAGAAATGAGTGAGATACTGAAATCTCAATATGACTGTGTTTAGCGAGCCATTAATCAGTCTATAGATCGACAATCCAAATGATATTTTCTTGAAGGAGCCTCAAAACTCCGTCAGTGTAATAGGATAATATCGGATGGGGCTGAAAGCATTGGCATGTTGTCAATGGGCATGCTGGAACTTTGCGTTCATTAAGAACTGCAAGAAACAACTTTCGTGTGCCTTAAAGTACATCTTCACTGTTTTAGTTCGTTTAAGGAATATTTCATCCTTATTTTTTTAATTTGGGTAAATTATATATATATTTTTATGAGTCAACTTTAATTCCCCATTGATTATATTGGTGTTCATGTTTTTTTTCTATATTTTCCTAAGAATGGATGAGGTGTCCTCGAAATACAGAGGTGAATTCATTCCATCCACACAGCATCAGTGTTACACTGATAACACTAGTGTGTTTGGCGAAGTATCAGTGTTACACTGAAAACACTAGTGTGTGTGAAGAAGCATCAGTGTTACACTGAAAACACTAGCGTGTGTGAAGAAGCATCAGTGTTACACTGACAACACTAGCGTGTGTGAAGAAGCATCAGTGTTACACTGATAACACTAGTGTGTGTGAAGAAGTATCAGTGTTACACTGACAACACTAGCATGTGTGAAGAAGCATCAGTGTTACACTGACAACACTAGCGTGTGTGAAGAAGCATCAGTGTTACACTGACAACACTAGCGTCTGTGAAGAAGCATCAGTGTTACACTGACAACACTAGTGTGTGTGAAGAAGCATCAGTGTTACACTGACAACACTTGTGTGTGTGAAGAAGCATCAGTGTTACACTGACAACACTAGCGTGTGTGAAGAAGCATCAGTGTTACACTGACAACAATACTGTGTGTGAAGAAGCATCAGTGTTACACTGACAACACTAGTGTGTGTGAAGAAGCATCAGTGTTACACTGACAACACTAGCGTGTGTGAAGAAGCATCAGTGTTACACTGACAACAATACTGTGTGTGAAGAAGCATCAGTGTTACACTGACAACACTAGTGTGTGTGAAGAAGCATCAGTGTTACACTGACAACACTAGTGTGTGTGAAGAAGCATCAGTGTTACACTGACAACAATACTGTGTGTGAAGAAGCATCAGTGTTACACTGACAACACTAGCGTGTGTGAAGAAGCATCAGTGTTACACTGACAACATTAGCGTGTGTGAAGAAGCATCAGTGTTACACTGACAACACTAGTGTGTGTGAAGAAGTATCAGTGTTACACTGACAACACTAGTGTGTGTGAAGAAGCATCAGTGTTACACTGACAACACTAGTGTGTGTGAAGAAGCATCAGTGTTACACTGACAACACTAGTGTGTGTGAAGAAGCATCAGTGTTACACTGACAACACTAGTGTGTGTGAAGAAGCATCAGTGTTACACTGACAACACTAGTGTGTGTGAAGAAGCATCAGTGTTACACTGACAACACTAGTGTGTGTGAAGAAGCATCAGTGTTACACTGACAACACTAGTGTGTGTGAAGAAGCATCAGTGTTACACTGACAACACTAGCGTGTGTGAAGAAGCATCAGTGTTACACTGACAACACTAGTGTGTGTGAAGACGCATCAGTGTTACACTGACAACACTAGTGTGTGTGAAGAAGCATCAGTGTTACACTGACAACACTAGCGTGTGTGAAAAAGCATCAGTGTTACACTGACAACACTAGTGTGTGTGAAGAAGCATCAGTGTTACACTGACAACAATACTGTGTGTGAAGAAGCATCAGTGTTACACTGACAACAATACTGTGTGTGAAGAAGCATCAGTGTTACACTGATAACACTAGTGTGTGTGAAGAAGCATCAGTGTTACACTGACAACACTAGCGTGTGTGAAGAAGCATCAGTGTTACACTGACAACACTAGTGTGTGTGAAGAAGCATCAGTGTTACACTGACAACACTAGTGTGTGTGAAGAAGCATCAGTGTTACACTGACAACACTAGTGTGTGTGAAGAAGCATCAGTGTTACACTGACAACACTAGTGTGTGTGAAGAAGCATCAGTGTTACACTGACAACAATACTGTGTGCGAAGAAGCATCAGTGTTACACTGACAACACTAGTGTGTGTGAAGAAGCATCAGTGTTACACTGACAACACTAGTGTGTGTGAAGAAGCATCAGTGATACACTGACAACACTAGTGTGTGTGAAGAAGCATCAGTGTTACACTGACAACACTAGTGTGTGTGAAGAAGTATCAGTGTTACACTGACAACACTAGCGTGTGCGAAGAAGCATCAGTGTTACACTGACAACACTAGTGTGTGTGAAGAAGCATCAGTGTTACACTGACAACACTAGTGTGTGTGAAGAAGTATCAGTGTTACACTGACAACACTAGTGTGTGTGAAGAAGCATCAGTGTTACACTGACAACACTAGTGTGTGTGAAGACGCATCAGTGTTACACTGACAACACTAGTGTGTGTGAAGAAGCATCAGTGTTACACTGACAACACTAGCGTGTGTGAAGAAGCATCAGTGTTACACTGACAACACTAGCGTGTGTGAAGAAGCATCAGTGTTACACTGACAACACTAGTGTGTGTGAAGAAGCATCAGTGTTACACTGACAACACTAGTGTGTGTGAAGAAGCATCAGTGTTACACTGACAACACTACTGTGTGTGAAGAAGCATCAGTGTTACATTGACAACACTAGTGTGTGTGAAGAAGCATCAGTGTTACACTGACAACAATACTGTGTGTGAAGAAGCATCAGTGTTACACTGACAACACTAGTGTGTGTGAAGAAGCATCAGTGTTACACTGACAACACTAGTGTGTGTGAAGAAGCATCAGTGATACACTGACAACACTAGTGTGTGTGAAGAAGCATCAGTGTTACACTGACAACACTAGTGTGTGTGAAGAAGTATCAGTGTTACACTGACAACACTAGCGTGTGTGAAGAAGCATCAGTGTTACACTGACAACACTAGTGTGTGTGAAGAAGCATCAGTGTTACACTGACAACACTAGTGTGTGTGAAGAAGTATCAGTGTTACACTGACAACACTAGTGTGTGTGAAGAAGCATCAGTGTTACACTGACAACACTAGTGTGTGTGAAGAAGCATCAGTGTTACACTGACAACACTAGTGTGTGTGAAGAAGCATCAGTGTTACACTGACAACACTAGTGTGTGTGAAGAAGCATCAGTGTTACACTGACAACACTAGTGTGTGTGAAGAAGCATCAGTGTTACACTGACAACACTAGCGTGTGTGAAGAAGCATCAGTGTTACACTGACAACACTAGTGTGTGTGAAGACGCATCAGTGTTACACTGACAACACTAGTGTGTGTGAAGAAGCATCAGTGTTACAATGACAACACTAGCGTGTGTGAAGAAGCATCAGTGTTACACTGACAACACTAGTGTGTGTGAAGAAGCATCAGTGTTACACTGACAACACTAGCGTGTGTGAAGAAGCATCAGTGTTACACTGACAATACTAGTGTGTGTGAAGAAGCATCAGTGTTACACTGACAACACTAGTGTGTGTGAAGAAGCATCAGTGTTACACTGACAACACTAGTGTGTGTGAAGAAGCATCAGTGTTACATTGACAACACTAGTGTGTGTGAAGAAGCATCAGTGTTACACTGACAACAATACTGTGTGTGAAGAAGCATCAGTGTTACACTGACAACACTAGTGTGTGTGAAGAAGCATCAGTGTTACATTGACAACACTAGTGTGTGTGAAGAAGCATCAGTGTTACACTGACAACAATACTGTGTGTGAAGAAGCATCAGTGTTACACTGACAACACTAGTGTGTGTGAAGAAGCATCAGTGTTACACTGACAACACTAGTGTGTGTGAAGAAGCATCAGTGTTACACTGACAACACTAGTGTGTGTGAAGAAGCATCAGTGTTACACTGACAACAATACTGTGCGTGAAGAAGCATCAGTGTTACACTGACAACAATACTGTGTGTGAAGAAGAATCAGTGTTACACTGATAACACTAGTGTGTGTGAAGAAGCATCAGTGTTACACTGACAACAATACTGTGTGTGAAGAAGCATCAGTGTTACACTGACAACACTAGTGTGTGTGAAGAAGTATCAGTGTTACACTGACAACACTAGTGTGTGTGAAGAAGTATCAGTGTTACACTGACAACACTAGTGTGTGTGAAGAAGCATCAGTGTTACACTGACAACACTAGTGTGTGTGAAGAAGTATCAGTGTTACACTGACAACACTAGCGTGTGTGAAGAAGCATCAGTGTTACACTGACAACACTAGTGTGTGTGAAGAAGTATCAGTGTTACACTGACAACACTAGCGTGTGTGAAGAAGCATCAGTGTTACACTGACAACACTAGTGTGTGTGAAGAAGCATCAGTGTTACACTGACAACACTAGTGTGTGTGAAGAAGCATCAGTGTTACACTGACAACACTAGTGTGTGTGAAGAAGTATCAGTGTTACACTGACAACACTAGTGTGTGTGAAGAAGTAACAGTGTTACACTGATAACACTAGTGTGTGTGAAGAAGTATCAGTGTTACACTGACAACACTAGTGTGTGTGAAGAATTATCAGTGTTACACTGACAACAATACTGTGTGTGAAGAAGCATCAGTGTTACACTGACAACAATACTGTGTGTGAAGAAGCATCAGTGTTACACTGATAACACTAGCGTGTGTGAAGAAGCATCAGTGTTACACTGACAACACTAGTGTGTGTGAAGAAGTATCAGTGTTACACTGACAACACTAGTGTGTGTGAAGAAGTATCAGTGTTACACTGACAACACTAGTGTGTGTGAAGAAGTATCAGTGTTACACTGACAACACTAGCGTGTGTGAAGAAGTATCAGTGTTACACTGACAACACTAGTGTGTGTGAAGAAGTATCAGTGTTACACTGACAACACTAGCGTGTGTGAAGAAGTATCAGTGTTACACTGACAACACTAGTGTGTGTGAAGAAGCATCAGTGTTACACTGACAACACTAGTGTGTGTGAAGAAGTATCAGTGTTACACTGACAACACTAGCGTGTGTGAAGAAGTATCAGTGTTACACTGACAATACTAGTGTGTGTGAAGAAGCATCAGTGTTACATTGACAACACTAGTGTGTGTGAAGAAGCATCAGTGTTACACTGACAACAATACTGTGTGTGAAGAAGCATCAGTGTTACACTGATAACACTAGCGTGTGTGAAGAAGTATCAGTGTTACACTGACAACACTAGCGTGTGTGAAGAAGCATCAGTGTTACACTGACAATACTAGTGTGTGTGAAGAAGCATCAGTGTTACACTGACAACACTAGTGTGTGTGAAGAAGCATCAGTGTTACACTGACAACAATACTGTGTGTGAAGAAGCATCAGTGTTACACTGACAACACTAGTGTGTGTGAAGAAGTATCAGTGTTACACTGACAACACTAGCGTGTGTGAAGAAGTATCAGTGTTACACTGACAACACTAGTGTGTGTGAAGAAGTATCAGTGTTACACTGACAACACTAGCGTGTGTGTGAAGAAGCATCAGTGTTACACTGACAACACTAGTGTGTGTGAAGAAGTATCAGTGTTACACTGACAACACTAGCGTGTGTGAAGAAGCATCAGTGTTACACTGACAACACTAGTGTGTGTGAAGAAGTATCAGTGTTACACTGACAACACTAGCGTGTGTGAAGAAGTATCAGTGTTACACTGACAACACTAGTGTGTGTGAAGAAGCATCAGTGTTACATTGACAACACTAGTGTGTGTGAAGAAGCATCAGTGTTACACTGACAACACTACTGTGTGTGAAGAAGCATCAGTGTGACACTGATAACACTAGCGTGTGTGAAGAAGTATCAGTGTTACACTGACAACACTAGCGTGTGTGAAGAAGCATCAGTGTTACACTGACAATACTAGTGTGTGTGAAGAAGCATCAGTGTTACACTGACAACAATACTGTGTGTGAAGAAGTATCAGTGTTACACTGACAACAATACTGTGTGTGAAGAAGCATCAGTGCTACACTGATAACACTAGCGTGTGTGAAGAAGTATCAGTGTTACACTGACAACACTAGCGTGTGTGAAGAAGCATCAGTGTTACACTGACAACACTAGCGTGTGTGAAGAAGTATCAGTGTTACACTGACAACACTAGCGTGTGTGAAGAAGTATCAGTGTTACACTGACAACACTAGTGTGTGTGAAGAATCTGCATGTGTGTTCGGTACAGGATATTTATTGCAGGAATCGTTTTTCCCAAGTAGTTTCAGTCCTCATACAGAGTACGAAACGAGTACATATTACTGCAGGAGTTAGCAAGATCTGAGAAAGAGTAGTGGTGTTGGTGGTAATATGTCTGTGGTGATGGGTTAGGTTTGAGAAGGACCTGTCAGCATCACTTTACAGCGGTCTCCAAAATGGGCAATATCCTGCTGCCCAACAGTTTCATAGCTTGACTGCAAGTCTTTTGATGGATTGTGTTACTGACGGCAGTCAGGTCAGCCTATAGATTTTTGTCGTCGTAAATCTTCCTTAATGACCAATATGGCCTCACTAGACGTCATAAGGAGACCAACATTGTATTCTACACAAGAGTTTTTATGGTCGTCTTAAAAACCGCTCTTGTGCTCACTGATCCTAGTATCCAAAGCTCTTGGTGCTTCCCCTACATACTGTATCTAGTCACACCCTCTCATAGTATTGTTTCTGCACGACGTTATTAACAGTAGTTGAAGAGTTGGTGGCTATTCTTGCCGAATAAGGCAAGCGAAAATTTGTGTATGATTTCGCAAAAATCATTCTGAACCTACGGAAAAAATATATTTCATTGTGTTTGTTTATTATTAAATTATTGTAAACTTATCTAAAATATATTTAGCTGGATTAAACTAAATTAAATGGCACTTGTTATAATAAGGTTAAGTAAGTTTACTAAGGTACTTTTGGTATAAAATTATTAATTTTTGCATTAACATAAATTAAAAAAATATATCTCTAGACATATAGGAGAAAATTTTTGAAAGGACTTAATTTTAAATGAGTTCTTACTAATTGACTAGTTTTACCTGTTCGCCTCGTCAGAGAGAGAGAACGTGAAGCAAGCTTTTATACCACAAGACGGGCAGCCAGCAGCAACTTCATTCTGGCTGTGCCCTTCTCCAGAACATCACTCCATCTGAGATCATATATACCCAGGATGAGTCGAGTGTGGAACACATTCGTACAGCATAATGATGTCAACGAGATAAAGTCAAATGAAAATACTGGCCCACAGATGGCTCCAACTTCATCCTAGAGAGAGAGAGAGAGAGAGAGAGAGAGAGAGAGAGAGAGAGAGAGAGAGAGAGAGTGAGGGGGGGGGGTCACTGATACGTCGAATCTTCTTTAAGCAACTCATAAAAAAGCTGGTGCCCATCAGCTCGATTGGTAATGCACTCAGACCACACATTGAGGTCCGGGATTCGATCCCCGGTACGGGTGGAAACATGAGGACGTGTTTCCATAAGACACCTATCCATGTTCACGTAGCAGTAAAATGGGTACCTGTGTGTTAGTCGACTGATGTGGGTCGCATCCTGGGGACAAAATTGACCTAATTTACCCGAAAGATTCCAATATGTTGCATAAGTGTCTCAATCTTCAACTTATCGGTTTTCAAAACCATTTTCACATCTGTCAGACACTGCATATCATGGGATCTTGATACAAGAAATTCTTCAATACTTGTCCAACCTTCGGACGAAGACCTACTTACACTAGTGGATGGTACCACTATGATCCCGCCTCCTCCTGCTTCGACTCACCTGACTACAGTATATAAGCCACTTCTCCGGCCCTATGCTGCACTTTCTACAAGAGTGTTGGACTGAGCACATCGATTCCAGGCTGAGGGACTGATTACCTCAAACTCCTCCTCTTCTAACCCATTTCTACTTTGTATTGGACTGTTGAAGCCACTGTGTTGCGAAACGTTTCCTTAATAAAGATTACAGTATGCTGCATAAGTGTCTCAATCTTCAACTTATCGGTTTTCAAAATCATTTTTCACACATGCTAAGGAAGAGTTGCTCATCTATCCTTTCTATCGTTACAGAGGGTTGAAAGAACCAATTGTTCCAAAACGTCGTGGATATCCGGTAGTTTTCTTTCCAGTGGATGTGGTGTCGAAGTTTCTATGTGACTGTTCATCCAACCTTTCCATCGTTACGGAGATCTGAAAGCCAGTCATTCCAAAACGTCGTGGATATCCGGTAGTTTTCTTTCCAGTGGATGTGGTGTCGAAGTCTCTATGTGACTGTTCATCCAACCTTTCCATCGTTACGGAGATCCGAAAGCCCCAGTCATTCCAAAAAGTCGTAGAAATTCCGTAGTTTGCCTTCCAGTACTTACATAGGCTTGAACCTTGAAAGACTGGTCCTCTTAGCAAGTGTTCGTTACTCCGGTGAAGTAGACTTCCCTTGACCATGCAATAACATTTTCCTTAACAATTATTGTGTCAGCAGGACTAAATTGCTCTTAAGATTAAAGACGACGTGAGGAATTCCCGAGTCAGGAGCGCAGCTTTATCATCCGTCATGGCGCGCTCTCTGAACCTTCACCCAGGGTAACCTCCACCCAGGGTAACCTCCACCCAGGGTAACCTCCACCCAGGGTAACCTCCAACCTGAGTAACCTCCACCCAGGGTAACATCCACCCAGGGTAACCTCCACCCAGGGTAACCTCCACCCAGGGTAACCTCCACCCAGAGTAACCTCCACCCAGGATAACCTCCACCCAGGGTAACCTCCACCCAGAGTAACCTCCACCCTGAGTAACCTCCACCCAGGGTAACCTCCACCTTGAGTAACCTCCACCCAGAGTAACCTCCACCCTGAGTAACCTCCACCCAGGATAACCTCCACCCTGAGTAACCTCCACCCAGGGTAACCTCCAACCTGAGTAACCTCCACCCAGGGTAACCTCCACCCAGGGTAACCTCCACCCAGGGTAACCTCCACCCAGGGTAACCGCCACCCTGAGTAACCTCCACCCAGGGTAACCTCCACCCAGGGTAACCTCCACCCAGGGTAACCTCCACCCAGGGTAACCTCCACCCTGAGTAACCTCCACCCAGGGTAACCTCCACCCTGAGTAACCTCCACCCAGGGTAACCTCCACCCTGAGTAACCTCCACCCAGGGTAACCTCCACCCTGAGTAACCTCCACCCAGGGTAACCTCCACCCCGTGTAACCTCCACCCATGGTAACCTCCCCCAGGGTAACCTCCACCCAGGGTAACCTCCAACCCGGTAATCTCCACCCAGGGTAACCTCCACCCAGGGTAACCTCCACCCAGGGTAACCTCCACCCTGAGTAACCTCCACCCAGGGTAACCTCCACCCTGAGTAACCTCCACCCAGGGTAACCTCCACCCTGAGTAACCTCCACCCAGGGTAACCTCCACCCTGAGTAACCTCCACCCAGGGTAACCTCCACCCCGTGTAACCTCCACCCATGGTAACCTCCCCCAGGGTAACCTCCACCCAGGGTAACCTCCAACCCGGTAACCTCCACCCAGGGTAACCTCCACCCAGGGTAACCTCCACCCAGGGTAACCTCCACCCAGGGTAACCTCCACCCAGGGTAACCGCCACCCTGAGTAACCTCCACCCAGGATAACCTCCACCCAGGGTAACTGCCACCCAGGGTAACCGCTACCCAGGGTAACCTCCACCCCGTGTAACCTCCACCCATGGTAACCTCCCCCCAGGGTAACCTCCACCCAGGGTAATCTCCAACCCGGTAACCTCCACCCAGGGTAACCTCCACCCAGGGTAACCTTCATACAGGGTAACCTCCAACCCGGGCCCTCGCGGCCCGGTCCACGACCAGGCCTCTCGGTGGATCAGGGCCTGATCAACGAGGTTGTTACTGCTGGCCGCACGCAATCCAACGTACGAACCACAGCCCGGCTGATCCGGCACCGTCTTTAGGTATCTGTCCAGCTCCCTCTTGAAGACAACCAGGGGTCTTCCCGTAATGCCCCTTATTGCTGGTGGGAGGCTGTTGAACAGTCTTGGGCCCCGGACACTTATTGTGTTTTCTCTTAGTGTACCAGTGACGCCCCTACTTTTTACTGGGGGTATGTTGCATCGCCTGCCAAGTCTCTTGCTTTCGTATGGAGTGTTTGCTGTGTGCATATTAGGGACCAGTCCCTCCAGAATCTTCCAGGTGTATATTATGATATATCTCTCTCGCCTGCGCTCCAGTGAGTACAAGTCAAGTGCTTCCAGGCGTTCCCAGTAGTTAAGGTGTTTGATGGAACTTATACGTGCAGTAAAAGTTCTCTGTACATTCTCTAGATCTGCAATTTCACCTGCCTTGAATGGGGATGTTAATGTACAGCAGTATTCCAGCCTAGAGAGAATAAGTGATTTAAAAAGGATCATCATTGGGCTTAGCATCTCTTGTCTTGAATGTTCTCATTATCCATCCTATCAGTTTCCTCGCAGATGTGATAGTGGAATTGTTGTGGTCCTTGAAGGTGAGGTCTTCGGATATTATCACTCCCAGGTCCTTCACATTACTTTTCTGCTCTATTGTGTGATTGGAGTTCGTAGTATACTCAGTCCTAGTTATTATTTCCTCCTGTTTTCCATAACGGAGTAGTTGGAATTTGTCTTCATTGGGACTGAACACTTCAAATAAGGCTTAGGGATTGAACACTACAAACAAGGCGAGAAAGAGAGAGAGAGAGTCAGACAGACAGACAGACAGAGACAGAGATAGAGAGACAGAGATAGAAAGACAGAGAGATAGAGAGACAGAGAGATAGACAGAGGGATAGAGAGACAGAGAGATAGAGAGACAGAGAGATAGAGAGACAGAGATAGACAGAGATACACTTCAAACAATGCTTAGGGACTGAACACTTCAAACATGTCTTAGGGACTGAACACTTCAAACATGTCTTAGGGACTGAACACTTCAAACATGTCTTAGGGACTGAACACTTTAAAATTTCGACTTCTCCAACTGTCTCCAAAATATCAGTCGTCTGTGTATTGGACTGAAGAAATCTGCTGTGCAGGCGAGACGATTCGGCAGTAAAAATACCAAATGGTCGCACATGTGACTCTTTTTTTTCTACACTGGAGAAAATATTCAGGATTTATTTGCAAAGCTGAACAATAACATCTCAGGTGTGTGAGATGTTCTGGTGATGTAACACTGATAATCTTCAAACAAGTTACTTGTTTAAATAACCTGAGTCGAGAAAAGTTATTTGTTCTTTTGCACTGTCCTGTCTAATTAGCTTTCAATTATGTCATCAATTTAATTAACGAGTATGAAGGACAGTCTTGCACACGAGTTGCAATACGTCACTGTATAAACATTAAATTAACGTTTGCTTATTATTAACACAAATAAGCTTGTTTATGTAGAAATATGTGTATATATGCGTAGAAAATTATTTAGTTCTGAATGCTAATGAATACCAGGTTATTACCAATTAATTCTTACGTAAACGTTCAATAGGGATGAGCTAATTACTGAATAACGACTGGCAAATTAACTGCCGATTGCGAGCTAATGAATACCAGATATATAATTAATTTTGCTGCAGCTGGTAATATGTTAATATCTGATGGCGGTCCAGTAAAGTGGGTTATAACAGAAGGGACAGCTGGGGAAAGTTGCTGTCACATTGGCTATCTTCCTTGTCTGAAATTTGAAGGTGTTAAGGTGTGGGCCTCTCTAGACTTTGTTTTGGTTTCTCTCTTGTTGAACACTGGGACTATGGCCGCCTTATTCTTATCAAGGAATATTTCCTTACTCGAAGCTCTTCTTTAGACCTGAGGCCAGATTATATTTAGTCTTTCTTGAGAACCTTTGATTCGCTGTACAGGTACCAGCCAGGAGGCGAATATTATTCATGGGGAGCGCTAAACCAGTATGGATCATACAGCGCCTGGGAGACTGCGAAGTATTCAGGTTCCATCGAAGTAAGGTGAGAACAGCATCAAGAAAGGGATGGAAGGTCTGCATTTTTTGGTGTACCAGGTAGAAGCACCAGGTTGAGCAACAAATTTTACGATTTTACCTGGAGTTTACCTGGAGACGGTATCGGGGTTCAACGCCCTCGCGGTCCGGTCTGAGACCAGGCCTCAGTGTGTTATAAGCTTCATTGCTAAGACTTCCAAGTGCCGTTCTAAAAGTCTGTGTCTGCAGCTGAGGTAAAAGATCGAGGTTAAATCCTGAGGCGAATGGAGTCGTATAGGCACGTCTTATCCTTCCCTTATTTATACAGCAGTAAGTATCTGGGTGTTAGCAGACTGATTTGAATCTCATTCTGGGTGATGGTTGTACACTCTACATAATGCTGGGCTTTGAAATGAGATATGTAGTTTAGCAGGTGTTATCTTGTAACACAAACGGTGTAAAAAGTCTGCTAATTTGTCGAATTCCGATGTTGTTTTGTTTGTGTGTTGTTGGTGGGATGCCGAGTGTTGTCTGGTTCTGATTATTATCAATTATTATTTCATTCATGTAGGAGTGTTGATCCAGTCTGGGTGATACAGCGCCTGGGGACATAAATGGTATTTAGGTTCGATCCGAGGAAAGGAAGTATAGGTCCAATTCTTTAGATCAAGAGCCCTCCACCACCTCATGGCATCAGAGAACTTCGCTCGAGAGCCGCTTCTAGTTATGAGATAAATGGTAAGGCAGGTTTTTATTAAGCATAACACTGACATTTCTCGAGTAGTCTTGTCATGCTGTTTGTTTACCAATCTGTCTGCTAGGATATAATCTTGGCTCCTGGCCCACCCCCTTACCTGGAGTTTACCTAGAGAGGGTTATGGGGGTCAACGCCCCCGCGGCTCTGTCTGAGACCAGGCCGGCACTATGCTTTGAGACCTGAACCCAATTCAATTTTTGTTAAAACTATGGAGCTCGTTTAAACCACTAATATATCCGGTTCATCACATTATTCTTCCTTAAACTTTAAAAGTGATAATTAATTTACTTTTTTTAGTCTGTTCTTATCTGTTCCTCAGATGAGGACAAACTAAAATACTCCTTTGTACTCTCACTATAAGATTTTTTCTAGTTTTTAAAATTAGTCTGATATCAGAGTAATCATTTATTTAAAAATGTTTAATCAAGGGGATCCAAGTTGATGTTGCCAGGCCAAGGTGCTTCGTGGCCTGGTGGGTAAAGCTCTCGCTTCACACGGCCAGGACCCGGGTTCGATTCCCAGCGAGAGTAGAAACAATGGGCGTGTTTCCTTGCACCGGTTGTCTAAGTTCCCCATCAGTAAAATGGGTACCTGGGTGTTAGTGGACTGGTGTGAGTCGCATCCTGGGACAAAACTGACCTAATTTGCGGGAAATGCTCAGCATAACAAGCGACTTTCTATATAGTAGTGTGTCAGTGATGTCAGCTATGGTCTGTATACCTTGTACTTGTAGAAATAAAGATATATTATTAAGATGAGCCTGACGTACTTCGTGTTGAGTGTTAATGGACCGTCTCCGAAGATTTATTGCAGATGGTTGTAATATTTACCTGCCTGGCCTAGGATGCCGACATTATGGAACTGATGTGTTCTTGTGTTCATGTACTCACTGCGATATATATCCTTGGCTCCTTTCCCATATTGCCAAGTTCTCTCTCTTTATCTCTCTTTTTAATATTTCACACTACACGTCTTAGTGAAAGAAAGCATCTTGTCTCAGACATATTACCTAAAGTACAATATTTGAAATATTTCGTCAAGAAAGGTTCCACTGATCCAAGATTTGCAGCTTCCAGAGTGTCAGAGTTAACACCACGATAGTCAGCACACTTCTAGATTCTGAAGTAAGAATCATTTCTTCATTGTCATTGCAGTGAATGAATAGTGTAATATTGATAACGATGTGAAGCTCCGGAGAGAATTTAGCAGGTCAAAGTTGGTTTGTAGCAGCATCCAATCTGAGAGTCAAAATGATGTAACGAAGCTTGATGAACTTGACTAATTTGTTTCTGATAAATATCAGAAAAAAACTGCATTCACAACAACAGCTCGTCACAAACATCTGCATTGGGAGCCTTTCCCAGGTCACTAAAAATAGCATTAGAAAACAAACACACTGGTGCTTGTGTTATCATGAACATAACATAAACAGACAAATATGTGGCAATAACATTACTGCCTAATGAAGGGAATACACTAGAGTTCTGAGAGAAAATATGATAGCTCTTACATCTCTGGTAAAGCCTAGCCAGTAAATATGTGTTAACCATCCTTTCCGAAAGAGAGAGAGAGAGAGAGAGAGAGAGAGAGAGAGAGAGAGAGAGAGAGAGAGAGAGAGAGAGAGAGAGAGAGAGAGAGAGAGAGAGGCACAAGTACACTCACACCTTGATTTTGCTCCACTTTCTTGGTTTGCCTGGCCCCCTTCTCATCTGCGGCTGCTTGACAGAGTAGAGAACAGAGCAAGACGTCTCATCTCTCGCCTGGACTCATTCTGGGTAGATCTGTCATTTCAGCAGAGCCTTCAACACAGGAAGGATGTAGGTGGCATTACTGTTATGTACAAGGCCAATATTGTCAAAATACCACACTTAGATCCTCTTCGAGGACAGCGTTAACCAAGCTTCTATACCACAAGACGGGCAGCCAGCAGCAACTTCACTCTGGCTCTACCCTTCTCCAGAACATCACTTCATCTGAGATCATTTATCCCCAGGATGACTCGAGTCTGGAACACATTCGTACAGCATTATGATGTCAGCGAGATAAAGTCAGTTGATCAAATGAAAATGCTGGCCCACAGATGGCTCCAACTGTCGGGAGGGTTCGTGGAGATGTGATGGCTGGAGTTAAACACAGTCGTTGGATGGTAACACATATATTAGGAGAGCATGAGAGGGGAGAGGCCCAACCTGCCTGTGTTGCCCGTAGACCTAATCGTGGAGAACTGAGGACTAGGCCGGGAGCCCAGTGCTCTCATCCGGCATCACGTGATGTCACACAAGCTAGTCACTGAGCCTAGCAAGGGGTCAACTATGTAAAACATATGAATGGTACTATGATACTCAGATAACATATACATATACAGGGGATCAGCAACTATGCTGACAGCTCGGTCATGTTACGTATGTCGTCTCGACATACAGCACTATGCTACAGGCGGAACAGGCAGGTGGCTCTGGGCTGATTCTATACTATAGCAAAGACATATATAACTTAGAACTAATGGATGGTATCATAATGGGTGTTAACATAATACCTTATGAATTATAAAAACAAATCATAGAATAATAAAGAATGGATTGTGTTTGTTGAGAAATGGTTTAACAGCTAAGTTTAAAGTTTAAATATAAGGAAACTTAGCTTAGAAAGACAGCTCTGGTCCACACAGCTGCCCCTGCAGACGAAGTCTTGAGTACCTGTCTTGATCCACTTCTTAACGGGCTGAAAAAGATTATATTATGTAAAGAATAAATTACCCCTAGGGGGTGTTATGTCAGCATATTTCATTCACTGATGGCTGACTTACGTACTTGTGTGGACTCAAAAGCCCGCACCTCACTGCCGACCATAGGTTGATTACAAACTCCTTGCGACACAAGAACTGCACAGTCCCCTGTACTACAAGAAATAAATAACCCACCTTGCTCTTGTAGTGTGAGCTATGGTGTTCTTCACACCTTCGACAGGTATCAGTGACTTGATATAAGCTGAAGTGTCCTTGGATGTCCGCGTCTTCCATAGTCTAGGAACACGCACACTGGTACACTATGTTCCACAAGATTTCCACAAGATTGTGAACAATAAAGATTTGTCTTTATTGTTCACAATCTTATCACTAAAGAAGCTGATCACACTTCTCTGTAAGTGTTTATTGTGTTTTGTGAGACACTTTGTTCACACTAACGCACGGATCAGTGTTCTTTGTTGGTTATCCTGGCGTCAGTGTGACTCTCAGTAGAGTCAAAAGTAATCTGAAGAAGCCACAGCCTCTTACACCATCACTACCCCTAGCACATAAAGGAAAAGCTGACCTAGTACTTTTTGCTTCCTTGCCAAACTTCCTCCATGAAGCAAAGCAGAATGTTTGATTCTTGCTGTCTTAAGCATAGACAACAATGTACACTATCTTTACCATGGTAATAAAGTGGGAGCAGGATTTTCCTTAATTGTCCTGCTAAGGTAAGAGATGGACTGTCTTTTATTAACACTGGAGTCTTGCACGGAGCCTCAGTCACTTGACCATGTCACATACTCGTATTGCATCTGGGATCAATTACTTGCTGTAGCAGTAAACAAGATGCTTGCCCCTTCTGAGAGGGCTGGGCCCCTCAGGGCTGAAAGGGGCTGAAAGGGGCTGAAAGGGGCTGAAGGGGGCTGATGCCCCCCTCCTGGAGAAAATTTCTCCACAGCTTTGATGTTCACTCAGTAAAGGATGGAATTGATCGATCGATCTGTATTCATGCACTCTATGGATTCTGAGGAAGAACATATATATTTGCAAAGGTGAAAGTAATTAACAGCAAAGGCAGATCTGGCGTGCTCAGATCATTACTGGTAAATTCTCAGAATTCGGAGGGAACATGAACACACACAAAAAAAAATCTGAAAACTGATCAGCTAATAATAAACACACAGTGGACACTTCATTCATCTTGAACCTCTAATTATACAGGCTATGTACATTTAAACCCAATTCTTGAGGGTAAGATTTACATATGCAGAATGGTTATCGTCTTTGGGAGGGTCGAATTCCTTTGCAATGGCTAACACATGCCTTGACTGAGGGAGATCTGAACAAGTATCTGCAAAAGATATTTGGGGGTTTCTCATTACTTGTCGAGTACGCAAAGAATAATGACATTCAGGTTGATCATCTGGCTGAGTGATAGAGGTAGAGGGTACAGAGTCAGGAGGATTGTCAGCATCTGTCACATTAGTGTGGGCTGAAATATCCTCAACATCGCATACTAACTTCATATGATCTAAATGCGATTCTTTATACTGACCAGTACTAATTTCTCTAACCTTATATTTATTGCCATTGATATGTTTAGCTACTCGATAAGGACCAACAAACTTTTGATCGAGCTTAGGTATTGTGGATGTTTTGTTGAAGTTAGTCAGCATTACTCTCGAACCCACTTTAACTCTGGTCGGCTTAGCATGGCTGTTAGTTACTCTTGTGAATTCTGCTGTTGACTTACAAAGTGTCTCACGGATTCTTCTAAAAACATTTTGAGCTAAGCTGGTACGAGTTGCTATAAAATCATCAAGGTTGTAATTGGGTTTCGGTGTGGAATATAACAACTCATAAGGTAAACGCTCGTCTACACCGTACAATGCATAAGGTTAAGTGCCACCTATGGAAGCATTGTAAGCAGAAATTAAAGCACATTGAAAATCCGGTATAACTTCATCCAAAGTTTCACTATTGGGGTTGATAGTGGCTCTCAAAACATCAAGTACTTTCTTATTTGTTCGTTCTGCCAACCCATTACGCGCAGGATGATGGGGAACAATGGTTGACTTATAGATTTTGTACAAGGTACACAAATTTTCAAGAATCTCATTACAGAATTCACCTCCATTATCTGTTACTAGGGATGTAGGGGTGATATGCCTGCAGATAATGCGTTCTTTAAACGCTTTAGCTACTGTCTCGGCAGTCTTATCCACAATAGGAACTAACTCACAATATCTGGTGAAATGGTCTACCATAACACACAGATGTTTGTTGCCGGGTTGTTATCGGGTTGATGTGCGCCTCAGGAGATGTGCTCGGTATTATACTTTCCCCAAAATCCTTTTCTTTCAGTAAGGTTTTCAGTCTTTGGCCACTTACCCTATACTCTGTCTGCAGTCTTCTTTGCCCTTCCCCGATCTTCATGATTTTGTATTTGGCGTGGTAATATTCAAGGAGCCAGTCGTTGGACCAAGCTTCCAGCTTGTCCAGATTTCTTTGTAGTCCTGCCTGATCTTCATCTGATTTAATTCTCCTCATTAACTTAACATCATCTGCTAATAAGGACACTTCTGAGTCTATTCCTTCTGTCATGTCATTCACATATACCAAAAATAGCAGTGGTCCTAGGATTGACCCGTGTGGAACCCCACTCGTCACAGGCGCCCACTCTGATAAATCGTCACGTACCATGACTGTTTGCCTCCCTGTCAGGTATTCTCTGATCCATTGTAGTGTCCTTCCTGTTACATGTGCCTGATCCTCTAGCTTTTGTACTAACCTCTTGTGAGGAACTGTGTCAAAGGCCTTCTTGCAGTCCACGAAAATGCAATCTACCCACCACTTTCTCTTGTGTCTTCTGTTACCTTGTCATAAAACTCCAATATGTTTATGACACAGGATTTGCCTTCCATGAATCCGTGCTGGTTGTCGTTCATGAGCTTGTTCCTTTCAAGATGCTCCACAACTCTCCTCCTGATAATCATTTCCATGACTTTGCATACTATTCACGTTAGTGACACAGGTCTACAGTATAGTGCCTCGTGTCTGTCTCCTTTCTTAAAAATGGGGACTACATTTGCCGTCTTCCATACCTCTGGTAGTTCCCCAGTTTCAATGGATGTGTTGAAAATTGTTGTTAGTGGCACACACAGAGTCTCTGCTCCCTCGCTAAGGACCCACGGAGAGATGTCCGGTCCCACCGCTTTTGAGGTATCAAGTTCACATAGCAGCTTCTTCACCTTTTCCTCGGTTGAGTGTATTTCATCCAACACTTATTGGTGTACCCCTCTGTTCTGATTTCCAAAAGTTCTTTCTGTCTCCACTGTAAATACTTCTTTAAATCACATGATGAGCTCCTCACATATTTCTTGGTCATTTCTTGTGAGCTCCCCATCTTCTTTCCTCAGCCTGATTACCTGGTCCTTGACTGTTGTCTTCCTCCTGATGTAGCTATACAACAGCTTCGAGTCAGACTTGACTTTTGATGCTACGTCTCTTTCGTACTGTCGCTGGGCCTCCCTTCTTAACTGTGCATATTAGTTTCTGGCTCTTCGATTTATCTCTCTCTTTTCCTGGGTTCTTTGTCTTCCATTCTCTAGTGCACTTAGTTTTTGCCTCCCTACACCTTTGGGTAAACGAAGGGCTCGTTCTGGTCTTGCCATTTCTGCTGCCCTTGGAAACAAACCTTTCCTCTGCCTCTTTGCATTTGGTTGTTACGTAGTCCATCATTTCGTTTACTGACTTTCCTACCAATTCTCTTTCTCACTGAACCTCCTGCAGGAAGTTCCTCATGCCTGCGTAGTCCCCACTTTTATAGTTTGGCTTTTCCCATCCTACTCCTGTTACCCTTTCCACTTGTAACTCTACTATGTATTCAAAGCTCAGAACCACGTGATCACTAGCTCTGAGGGGCCTTTCATATGTGATGTCCTCAATATCCGAGCTACTCAGGGTGAACACAAGCTCCAGTCTTGCTGGTTCATCCTTCCCTCTTTCTCTGGTAGTGTCCCTAACATGTTGATGCATGATGTTATCCAGTACCACATCCATCATCTTGGGTCTCCATGATTCGGCAGGTTATAGCAGCTCTCCTTACTCTGTCTCCCTACGATCCCCGTTGGGGAGGGGAACCTTTACCAGCATCGTTTTCGTCTTGACTTGCACGATGAGCTACGTGTAAAGATCAAGCCAAAAAGTGGTACCGTTGATGATTCAACGAAGATTGCTCTTGCAACTGTTGTTCAGGGAGCACTACAAGTAAAATTCAACACCATTTTGTCACTGAAAGAAGCATTCATTGTTGTGTGTCACGATGATGCTGAAGCAGAGAAGTTACACACTACAGAAGCCACCACTACTCTTACTGCTCAGGGGTTTACTGTTACGTCATCTCCTGCCCTCAGGGCAAGGAAATCAGTATTCCTAAAAAAACTGGACAAGATTCTGACTTCTCAGTCAATTGTTGAACTCAAGTCATCCACTGAAACGCAAAATACTTGGGCTACTGTTGATAGCATTACCAAAATCCCGAATGCATCGTCTATGCTCAAGGTCACCTTCACCGACGTGAACATGGCTGCCACTGCTCTGAACGAAGGTCTTGCTGTCTACTACTACTACATCAGTCCCACCTACATAGAAGCTGAGAGATACCACTACATCCAACATTGCTGGAACTGCTATTCTTATCTTCACACCACCAAAGCATGTCCAGTAAAAGACAAGAAGTTCTGCACTACTTGTGGTAGTGAGGGACACACCTTCAGTTCCTGCACCGCTGCTGCTCCAACACAACCATCGTGCTTAAACTGCAAAAGTAATGATCACCATACACTGGCAGCAAAATGTCCTACAAGAAAGAATATTATGAAGAAAACACAAGATGCAGCAAAGAAAAAACCTACTAACAACACACCAACGTATGCAGCAATTGCAAAGTTACAAGCAGACACTACAAAATTACTTCAAGCATCTACTCAGCCCGCCTCCACCACCATCACCACCATCATCACTACTCCAACATGTAACGTAACCAAGATCCACTATTGTTTACTATACGCTCACATGCAGAACTTGGCTGTACCTGGAACCTTTAATTCTACCATCAACGAGTTATTTGCATTAAATAACATGCCATCATTCATATTTCCAGCATCGCCACCTTCTGAAGAAATTCTAAAATTCACCAAGGACTTAATTAACACCTCTGCGACAGCAGTTCCAACACCACCAACAACTAGTGACGTCACTCCAACAACGTCCAATGAGAAGCCTTCACCGCCACCACTCCACATTGAAACCGACCAATCAGAAGCCTTGTCACCAGAAACATCTTCCTATTCGTCTACTGAAGATGACAACGAATATTCACTTCCTCCTTCAACAATACCCAACAAGAAAGAAAAAAACAGCAAAAAAATCATCATCTCACAACTCTCGACATGATAAAGATGAAGATACTAAAAAATATACTTCATAGACTGGAATCAACTTCTACACTACAGAAAAATACCATCAAGACATACTGCTTCATGAACTTTATTCTCACCTCATCGAAAAGACAGTCAAGTTTACCATCGATTCTTCCTGCTCAGCTGGAACTCTTCGTACAAATGAACTTTCTACTATTCTAAAGGCCATTGTAGACCAACTAGAAGATTCCAACCAAAAACACTTGCTGACACGTACAAATTTGCTCTCTCTACAACGTTTTAAACGTCTTGAAAACGGAACTGAATCGTAAAACAACGCCATGAGTCCAGGTAAACACCAAACCTCTATGAACTGACCAATCAACGATGAGCTCCTTCCATGTCGCGTGCAGCCGCCTATCATCATTCAAGTTGCAGTAATCATCCATCCAGCAAGTTGCAGCCAGCACCTGCTGAGTTCCTGTTGCCCTCTACATCGTCTTCGTCAGTGTTTCTGAAATACATCTCCATCTACGCCTCTAGTACTTCGGTACCACAAGTCCCAAAGTGGTTGGGCCACTTGCCTTGATTCCTCCTCTTCCCCTCCTCCCCATCCTTTTCCAGTTATTTCCATCCTTCCTTATCCTTCTTCCTTCCCATCTTACGACAGCTCTCGTCGTCCTCGATTCGATTCGGTCTCCATATTTCGGGACCCCCATGTGGCTCCAGGCTTTCCCAGTCAATCGCCTAGTGATTGAATTCGCTCATAACTAGTAACTTTGCTCTACCCGTGTGAGCTCTTCTGGCCACCTCAGCTAGTGTGTCCACGATTGCTCCATTGCTCTCTTCATATTCCTCTCTTGGCCTCTTGCAGGTCTGTGGTGGGTGGTTACACATCACTTCAATGATTACCTTATGTCCTGCAGACTGATTTGTGTGTGTGTGTGTGTGTGTGTGTGTGTGTGTGTGTGTGTGTGTTTACGCTCCTGTTTCACCTCCTAATATTTCTCATCCTTCCCACCTCTAGTTCACCTTTCTCTTACACACTTTTCCGGTCTCTCAACCCCTACTACGTATTTATCTTCCCTCTGTCCATTCCTTTCCTTCTCATTCCTCTCTCCCCTCCATGTATTTTTTCCTCTTGTCAGTTCTCAGTGGTCTCTTCTGAGGGAACAACCAAACTTTGCAGACAGTTAACACCTGCCTCAGTGCAGTTGCTGGGGAAACTACTGCAGATGACAATCACTTTTCTCCCTCGCCTGGGCATTACTCTCCCAGGTGTCTCTTCCCTTCACCTACTTCCTCTGTATCTGACTGAAGAAGCCTACCGTGTAGACGAAACATTTCAACAATACAGAAACTTAACTGCTGCCCATCTTACTCATCAGCTTGTAGGTAATTTATACCATTTTCAGTGCTCGTTATTCCACTGCCTGTAATCATTTACTTCTTCAAAATTGGCTCAGAATGCTTAACTTTGGTTTCAGTGATAGCCATGATTATTCCTTCGTTTTTTCAATAAATATCTTGAATCTGTGACCTTGACAAGTGGTCTTGAATGAATAAATTGCCATTATATGGGAGTAGAATGAAATTAGCCTAGAGGCATCCACATGACCGTATGTCCTTGAGTAGCGGGATACGCTACTCTTAATTAAGGATTGTGTGGCCCCGTGGGTTAAAGCGTCATGAGTTCTCGCCCACCATGAGGCAGGCCAAAGCAGGATGGGTTCGAGTCCTTGGCTAGTTGCAGTGTTGTTATTGACCAATACCACTTGTTCGTGGGGACAATAATATATATATATATATATATATATATATATATATATATATATATATATATATATATATATATTTATATATAATTTCCATTAACACCCACATATATTTTTCGATTAAGATATGTGTGTGAGTGTGTATTTGCAAGTGTATTCGTAAATGCGTGTGTGCTCACGCGCACTTGAGTTTGTCGCGAACTTTACCTATTGATCAAAGTCTTTATTAACTTACTAAAAAATCTGGTGACATTTTTTCACAATTCTAAAAATTAACGGCTCGATTCCAGTAAAAATGACCTGAAATATAATGTTTGTACTATATGATACGACTAAAAATACATACATTAGAGGAAAATATATCACATATTTTTTCCCTCGCCAACCCGACCTATGATAGTGTTGTGTATATACTATCAAATAGTATATATTCCAGCCCACACGAGCTGCTCTAGTTTGATAATTATAAAATACACAATATACGGCATTTCGTTCAATTCGAACAAAAATTCGCATTAACTTACTTGTTGAGAGTAATTTACGGCGTGACATTATGGAGAATGGAACACCTCACAGAGTTTAAAAACAGCGCCACAAAAATGCTGAACTATGGTTGGTTTAATATGTATAAAAGATATATATTACACACAGGTCATTAAGGTTTATGTCAGTACCTCTGTTTTCTAATAATGTTATTTTTCACCTATAATTCTAGCAATTATAATTATAACATTTATGGACATAGTAATTATAGACAAGGTGTATTATAATTTACCTTGTCAATAATTATTATCACATTTGCTTTGTTTCGTAAGGTGAAGTCCAGAATTGTTTCTTTGATGATAATTATGTCATCAATTTTGTCATTTTTTAAAAAATTGAGAACATCAGTAATAGACAATTAATTATAAGTAATAAATATTGAAAAAAATAAATGTTATTAATTATGTGAGTTCACCAGCTGATACCATCTTTTGGAGACCATCTGTCTTCACACTTGGTGGCTGCTCAAGTTCTTCAAGGGTCTCTTTTTGTTCTTACTTACCTCAACTTTTCAACACGAAGCAGAAAAGCAGGAATTTTTGTTAGAATAAAAAAAGCAGGAATTTTTGTTAGAATAAAAAAAGCAGGAATTTTTGTTAGAATAAAAAAAGCAGGAATTTTTGTTAGAATAAAAAAAGCGGGAATTTTTTTTAGAATAAAAAAAGCAGGAATTTTTGTTAGAATAAAAAAAGCGGGAATTTTTGTTAGAATAAAAAAAGCGGGAATTTTTGTTAGAATAAAAAAAGCAGGAATTTTTGTTAGAATAAAAAAAAGCAGGAATTTTTGTTAGAATAAAAAAAGCAGGAATTTTTGTTAGAATAAAAAAAGCAGGAATTTTTGTTAGAATAAAAAAAAGCAGGAATTTTTGTTGTTAGATGAAAAATTTTATTTTTTTCATGGAAAACTGTAAGTTATACATAACAAATGGTGATAACTTAAACTAAAATGCATATAAAAAAACTTTTATTACGCATCCAGGTGAGAAAGATCTTTTATTCTGGGTCGTAAAGGGATTAGGAGGGAAAATAAACAGAATTAATCTTTAAATTGTATTATCCTTCACCAAGTATGTATAGATATTTAGAACTATGTACACTATATACAAGAGATTGAAATATAAGTGTACAACACGGTAAGTCAAGGTAACAACACTATCATCCTGAACGAGACAACCGTACTCAACCAGCAGAAGTCTGAGACTGACAAGACCTGAGTGTGAGTGACATCACATCAGCAATTGTCCGACCCAGCTATATAATAGGCTGAATTAAGGTACTGATTTAACGATGGGGCCCCCCTTAATCGTTAAACCCTTAGCACCTGGTTCGCTGGTTGGGAAGTAGCCTATATGAAAGTGTGTACATGAGCTGAATGAAGGTGATGTACTCTTTGCATTCGACAACTTTTATTTACAAAACTGAATTCGGATGAAAAGTAACCAAGACACGAGCAAATAAAAATGGTAGGGAAGGTAAAGGCCACACACTATATTTACATCCATGGGTTAGGATGAGAAAACGTTTCGTGGCTGTCATAAGATTACACACACAACCCGCACATAGGAGATACGACGACGTTTCGGTCCGACTCGAACCATTTAGTAGGACCGAAACGTCGTCGTAAGCTCCTCTTTCCTATGCGCGGGTTATTTGTGTATTATTCAAGTCAGGGTATTGTGCCTTTTTGTTCTCTATCGTAAGGTTATTGTGTCACAAGATTTGCCGAGTACAGTAGCCTTTCTGAAATTGACAGTGTACAGAGATGCACTACAAAGGATCCGTTCTGGAGAACTCAACCCAATCGGCCCTAACATTTCACGAACCTTTATAATTTGGAAGGTTCTCACCCCCAAATCACTACATTCATGTATTCGCCATTCATGATATTTTTGAGGGCTCCATCGAAGAGGAACCTATGTGGGTAGGAGGCTTATGGCTTATGAAACTGCTTCTCAGTCTTCCACTTCCTCTGTAAGAGAGAGAGTGGAGGCTCCAACTGATCTTTCCACGATATTCTTCCTGATTATGCCCGATTTGTTTTAATCAATGCAACTGATTCTGTGAAGCTCTTGTCTCTCAATCCCTACTTGATTAAGGTTATTGATGGTCAGGAAGACTCTGTGGATGATACTAAGAAACTGGCTGGAGGTGATCTCCTGGTGACTGTACGGACTCCTCAGACTTACCGAAGAAGTTTCATTGTCTACTGCGGAGATCTGGTGGATATGGCTGAGGAAGACATTGTCGATGAAATCAAGAATCAGGATGTCAGTGGTGTTAGTTTTATGGCAAAGTTGGATGGCGGTGTATGAAAGAGGACATGACATTCGGTACTACAAATCTCTCTGCTTCTGTTTGTACTGGTTATCTCCGTGTTGAGGTTACAAACTTTGTACCTAACCCCTTGAGATGTTTCGATTGCCTGCAGAATGGCCATGACCAAGAAGGTTTGCACTGTGGAAAACGTGCAGGTTAGGGACACGAGGCTGATGACCGAACATCTGAAGTTAATCGTCGTCTTAACTACACTGACACAAATCCCAGTACTGACCGGACTGTCCCTAGTACAAGACTAGGAAAAGGACTGCAATGTCAAGTAAGACTTCCAGGTCCAAAAATTCCTAAGCCGAGCTTCCTTTGTTACGTAAAGTGCTACCACCCAGACTCTGCCCTGACTCCTGCATATTCCCTAACATCCAAGCCTACGTTTTCTGCTGTTACCCATGCTGTCTCTTTCCCTAAGTCTTCGCTCTCTTCTAATTCTTCTGTACGTCCTGAAGAGGATAAGCTAGGCCCACCAACGAAGCAACAGCGAGTCACACCCTGCTTAGTCTCTTCACTTGTCTTAGCCAGTCAACACTCTCAGGTCCCGCGACGGTGAACTCTGTGGCGAGATAGAATTCACGTGACTCGTGCTCCGGTATTGAAAACACTCACTGGGAACGTCATTTGTCCAACAGTAAGTTGGTTAAGCTTATTCGTGAGCAAAAGTCAAGGTAACTAACGCCTCTATTATCATTCACGAAATTATAATAACACGATTGCAAACAAACCACTCGTTCGAACCTCACCCGTTCCGTGGGTTGCTTTCTATTAGCTATGTTAGTACACGCTTGTGGGCTTGTTCCCCAGTCAGCTTCCTCTGAAGGTGTGTGTCACAAATCGAAAGCGCTCACTTGAGAAGAAAAAATCTAAAGCAAATAGCACAAAGAGGAACAGACGCTTTTAACCTAACACATACACTATCTTACAGTGGATTTACCGTGGTTTCAGCAACAACCTGGAGTAACTGTCGTTGCTGTTAGGGCTCTATCCACCATCCATCATTTATCTACAAAAGAACCTTGTAACTGATAGTCGTAGATGGAGCTGTTTCTGGATCCTACCACTGGTATAGAAGGGATGAAGGGCGAAGGCTCGCCATCAAATTCCTTACAGTAGAGTTTCATTGAATTCAAGTCTCAGTTCTGCCGCTTGTAGAATTAAATTGAATGACACGTACCTGTCTGCTTGTTCGGTTTACTATCTTAACTCTGAGGCTCAGGATAGTGATAGGCTTCACTTGCTTTTCCATCAACTTCACCGTAACTTAATTATTGGAGATTTCAACGCCAAACCACTAAAATTAAACTATTTTAACTAAAAATATACTATTTTACAGTCAGAATCATATGATTTAAAAAAAAAATCGCCATCATCGGTGGGGATGACTTGGAACAAACTGTAGAGGAAAACAAGTGACAGCTGTAACCTCTTCAGGACGACGGTAGTGGTAGATGATCGGATTAGGCAGATGGTGTAGATGATCGGATTAGGAACATTTCTATGACGACTCGTTGGGTTCTGATCACTTTACGATCTGCATTTCTTATGCTTGTGTCACTTTTGTTTCTCCTCTCGTTTACCGTTATAACTTCGAGAAAGCAGACTGGGGACTATTCTCAACGACCACCGACCTTGGTATATCCGGGAATGGCAATGATTCCAATTTTTACAATGTCACTTTATCACTTCTTAGGGCTGCTGAGGTAGCTATTCCTAAGACCTAGATCGTTCCACACAAGCATATTGTTCCCTGATAGACCCTAGAGTGCCACAAGGCACAGTCATTGCAGAACAGAATTTACAGGAACGATCAGTGTGACTTTGTAAATGGTCCAAGTCGGACCGAAACGTCGTCGTAAGCTCGTCTCTTCTATGTGCGAGTTATTTGTGTAGAGTTTACAGGGTTATCGACAAGGAGCTCACTACTCAACATTTCATTGATTATAAACTTGCTTGGGCTCAGTAAGTAAGTAAGTAAGTTTATTCAGGTATACACAAATACAGTTACATAGAATTATCATACATAGCAGCATATGTGTAGAGAACCTGGGATAACCCAAAAAAGTCAGACAGAGTGACTTATTTCCATTGGGCTCAGGCAAGGTATACAATAAGACAAGCCAAACGTGACTCCTGGTGAGGCTGTTTCCGCTCTAACAAAGGGCACACATATCGACTAGATCCTGTCCACTATCCATATATTACAAAAAACGCGATTTCTAATAATGATAGAGATCTCCAGTGAATACTAGAAAGGACTGCCCTTCTAGCATCCAGCCTGTTACTGGGTTTTTGTAACAAGTAGTCAGTATCCTGGTCCAATTATCCATTAGAATTTAGTAAGATTCAGTAGTGCTTCATGATTAGAACTGGTAGGCTACTAACTAAAGAAATTAAAATTTAATAAGTTTATTAATAATAAAGTCGTCTAAGCGTATAAGATCAAAGTAAATTATAGTAATCAAAATAATCAAAATAATAACTTCTCTGGTGTACAGTAGTATTGTGCTGAAGGCACATATCACATCTTTATGGCTTTTAAGTACCGTCTGGTACATTGTTAGCATTTAATAACATAATACAAATATGTACAAGTAAGTTTGTGTGTATGTGTGTAAGTGCTCTAAATAGTTCACTATGTCTCAAGACTCGACTAGACTTAACCAATGACTGACTAAAAGTCCTCACATAAACTGACTTCTTGACCAACCTGGCAATCAGAACAGCTTGCTTAAACAATAAAACGACTGATAAACCGAACAACAATATAACAAGCAACAGCGACACAGAATCAGGATCAAGGAGATAACATAACGACACTAAGTAGGGACCATCAGCAGATCCTCCACAAAAGTCACAAAACTCCCATACTACTGAATCTAAGTTCAGTATTAGAAAATCCCCGACTGTGACAGTACACAGATACCAGTACAAATTAGGTCAGAAGCTACAGCTCAGGACCTGAGTTTCTCAGAGTGTCTATGCGACACACAACCTCAGTACAACGTCGAAAATCACTAAGTCTAGACTATGTTCTGCGAACTGGTCACAGACCGGGCCGCGGGGGCGTTGACCCCCGAAACTCTCTCCAGGTAAACTCCAGGTAAACACAGAACCAACAACAAGAAAGCGACAGAGACGATCTTCCAACAAGGGCCCACAAGGTAGAGGTGGTGTGGGACCTCTTGTTAGAAGCAATGTCCAACAGACAATCATCAGCACAGGCCAGGCAGACTCTCCCTCAGGTGAGGTGTGATCACCCCCCTGATCACGTGACTCTGTGGACTGCTGCTTCCCAGCAACACAGAAGCCGGCAGCGAAACGAGCAATGAGTGGAGCGATAGTTAGACAATGCTGTCAGCTACTTAACACTCATACTATGAGCACTGAATAATATATAAATGTTACATCCTACCTAATAATATAACTAAGTCAAATAATAATATAAAGCAATATATTTACGATTTAGCTAATATCGCAAATATAAGCAATATAAAATTATATGAACAGGTAATATACATTATATACATTGTGACTTATTCAGGGGTCGCAATACATAGAAACGTCAAGAAACATTCCAGACACCCCACTTCTTCCCTTAATGTTTACAATGCCATTGCTGACACCCCAAGTGGACATAGCCAATACTCTCGCCAGGAATTTTGCATTCATCGGCAGTTCTGCCAACTACCATCCAATTTTCTTACACCACAAAACTGTGACCTAGCTTATCACCCCAGGCTTTGCCACAGAAGGAGATTCTACCTTGTTTAATTCTTATTTTTGCTTTCACTATCTAGGCCTTGCCCCAAAATTCTGTAAAGATACAAGTCTGGGACACACAACATGCTACACAATCTTAACCAGTGAAGTGTGATTAAGTTGCTTGCATTGTGCAACGAGATCTGGATGTCTTAAAAGTTTCCAAACTCATGATATTTCAAGTAAGTTGTGCCAGTCAATCAAAAGGCCAGAGAGAATAGCAGAATCCTCTATTTTCCGCCAAACTGCTTTGATTCGCTGCCTGTGGATAGTCATGTAATGCGCGATAAACAAAAGACTACTTTTCTGTAGAGTTAAAACAAAATATCCTTCAGGCCTTCAGCTGAAAACACAGTTATTATTGCATTTTTGGACATGACAAAGCGTTTGACATGACATAGCGACGGGAATATTGGACAAACATTCTCAGCGGGGATAAGTCTGTTGAGTATACCTGGTAAAGTGTATGATAGAGTTATTATTGAAAGAATTAAGAGTAAGATGGAGAATAGGATAGCAGATGAACAAGGAGGCTTTAGGAAAGGTAGGGGGTATGTGAACCAGGTGTTTACAGTGAAACATGTAAGTGAACAGTATTTGGATAAGGCTAAAGAGGTCTTTGTGGCATTTATGGATTTGGAAAAGGCTTATGACAGGGTGGATAGGGGGGCAATATGGCAGATGTTGCAGGTGTATGGTGTAGGAGGTAGGTTACTGAAAGCAGTGAAGAGTTTTTACGAGGATAGTGAGGCTCAAGTTAGAGTATGTAGGAAAGAGGGAGATTATTTCCCAGTAAAAGTAGGCCTTAGACAGAGATGTGTGATGTCACCGTGGTTGTTTAATATATTTATAGGTCTTGGCAAGAGGCGTGGAGTTAAAAGATAAGGAATCACACATAAAGTGGGAGTTGTCACAGTTGCTCTTTGCTGATGACACTGTGCTCTTGGGAGATTCTGAAGAGAAGTTGTAGAGGTTGGTGGATGAATTTGGTAGGGTGTGCAAAAGAAGAAAATTAAAAGTGAATACAGGAAAGAGTAAGGTTATGAGGATAACAAAAAGATTAGGTGATGAAAGATTGGATATCAGATTGGAGGGAGAGAGTATGGAGGGGGTTAATGTATTCAGATATTTGGGAGTGGACGTGTCAGCGGATGGGTCTATGAAAGATGAGGTGAATCATAGGATTGATGAGGGGAAAAGGGTGAGCGGTGCACTTAGGAGTCTGTGGAGACAAAGAACTTTGTCCTTGGAGGCAAAGAGGGGAATGTATGAGAGTATAGTTTTACCAACGCTCTTATATGGGTGTGAAGCATGGGTGATGAATGTTGCAGCGAGGAGAAGGCTGGAGGCAGTGATGTCATGTCTGAGGGCAATGTGTGGTGTGAAAATAATGAAGAGAATTCATAGTTTGGAAGTTAGGAGGAGGTGTGGGATTATCAAAACTGTTGTCCAGAGAGCTGAGGAAGGGTTGTTGAGGTGGTTCGGACATGTAGAGAGAATGGAGCGAAACAGAATGACTTCAAGAGTGTATCAGTCTGTAGTGGAAGGAAGGCGGGGTAGGGATCGGCCTAGGAAATGTTGGAGGGAGGGGGTAAAGGAGGTTTTGTGTGCGAGGGGCTTGGACTTCCAGCAGGCATGCGTGAGCGTGCTTGATAGGAGTGAATGGAGGCAAATGTTTTTTAATACTTGACGTGCTGTTGGAGTGTGAGCAAAATAACATTTATGAAGGGATTCAGGGAAACCGGCAGGCCGGACTTGAGTCCTGGAGATGGGAAGTACAGTGTCTGCACTCTGAAGGTGGGGTGTTAATGTTGCAGTTTAAAAACTGTAGTGTAAAGCACCCTTCTGGCAAGACAGTGATGGAGTGAATGATGGTGAAAGTTTTTTTTTTTCGGGCCACCCTGCCTTGGTGAGAATCGGCCAGTGTGTTAATAAAAAAAAAAAATCTTAGCGGATAAGACTTCCTCAGTCCTCCGCCGTTCACACAGAGTAACATCTGATATATATATCCAGAAGAAAGCGATACCATAACGCTGTGTGTTCAAGCAAACATTACTTTGTCTTGATCGATGATATTCTGTATCCAGCTTCCGTCTAGAGAAACTTTAAATACTGAGGATCGTGCCTCATTCTCTGTTTTTTCCTCCATTTCTCTTTCTCTCTCTCTCTCTCTCTCTCTCTCTTTCTCTTACACAGGGTTTGGCAAGGTTAGGTTAAGGATCCCTAGTTTTATTAACAAGCTATTCACGGGTTAAGGATTCCTAACTTTATTGACAAACTAAGAGCTGTTACCTACATCAGCTCATTTGAAAGCATTTTTATTGTTATGAAACATACAAGTAGGGAAGCATCTGTGGGCCAGCATTTTCATTTGATCAACTGACTTTATCTCGTTGACATCATTATCCTGTACGAATGTGTTCCATACTCGAGTCATCCTGGGTATGTATGATCTCAGATGAAGTGATGTTCTGGAGAAGGGTACAGCCAGAGTGAAGTTGCTGCTTTCTGCCCGTCTTGTGGTATAGAAGCTTGCTTCACGCTGTCATCGAAGTGGATCCAAGTGTGGTACTTTGACAATAATGGCCTTGTACATAACAGTAAGGCCACCCACATCCCTCCTGTGTTGAAGGCTCTGCTGAGATGACAGATCTATCCAGGATTGGTCCAGGCGAGAGATGAGACGTCTTGCTCTGTTCTCTACGCTATCAAGCAGTCGCAGATAAGAGGGGGGCAGGCAAACCAAGACAGTGGAGCATACTCAAGGTGTGAGCGTACTTGTGCCTCATACAAAATCTTGCAACCCCTACTGTGAAGCAGATGCGAGATAAGTCGAAATGCTGTAAGCTTCCTGGCTGCCTTGTTTGCAAGATTAACAACGTGGTTCTTCATGGTCAGTTTGGAGTCAAATTTCACCCCAAGGATATCAACTTCTTTCACAGGTACCAACCCCCTCCCATTCATACGACTGCTCTGGCATTACCGCCATGGTGCCTAGAGACCATCATTATTTGTGTTTTCTCAGGCACAAATGTTACTTGCCATCGGTTTCCTCAAGCTGATATAGCTCTTAGCTGGTGATTGATGTAGCTTAGAACAGCTGGCATTTCTTCTCTTGGATAAGTAAATGTCAGAGTACAGTCGTCTGCAAATGCATGGGATTCTCTCTCTCTCTCTCTCTCTCTCTCTCTCTCTCTCTCTCTCTCTCTCTCTCTCTCTCTCTCTCTCTCTCTCTCTCTCTCTCTCTCTCTCTCTTTTTTTTTTTTTTTTTTTTTTTTTTTTTTTTTTTACACAGGGTTTGACAAGGTTAAGGATCCCTAGCTTTATTGACAGCTATTTACAGGTTAAGGATTCCTAACTTTATTGGCAAGCTAAGAGCTGTTACCTACATCAGCTCATTTGAAAGCATTTTTGTTATGAGACATACAAGTAGGGAACAGGATGAAGTTGGAGCCATCTGTGGGCCAGCATTTTCATTTGATCAACTGACGTTATCTCGTTGACATCATTATGCTGTACGAATGTGTTCCATACTCGAGTCATCCTGGGTATGTATGATCTCAGATGGAGTGATGTTCTGGAGAAGGGTACAGCCAGAGTGAAGTTGCTGCTTTCTGCCCGTCTTGTGGCATAAAAGCTTGTTTCACGCTGTCCTCGAAGTGGATCCAAGTGTGGTATTTTGACAATATTGGCCTTGTACATAACAGTAAGGCCACCCACATCCCTCCTATGTTGAAGGCTCTGGCTGAAATGACAGATCTATCCAGGATGGGTCCAGGCTCTCTCTCTCTCTCTCTCTCTCTCTCTCTCTCTCTCTCTCTCTCTCTCTCTCTCCTCTCTCTCTCTCTCTCTCTCTCTCTCTCTCTCTATCTATCTCTCTCTTTCTGTCTCTGTCTCTCTCTGGTTGTGTCCCTAATATATTGGCTCCTGAAGGTCTCCATTATCACCTGCAGCATCTTTAGCCCACAATGTTTCTTGTCTTTCGTGTCACTCTAGGTTGTCCCGGCCTAATTCCTCAAGATTTAAATCTTGCCTGTGCGTGTGTACTTACCTACTTGTGGTAGCACAGGTCGAGGCACAGCTCCTGGCCCCACGTCTTGGCTGTCGTTACTAGGTCCATTCTCTACCAGCTACTATATGGATTCTGCCTCCCCCACGTCACTTTCCAGATTGCTCTACTTTCTGACAATTCTATTACTGAAGAAATACTTCCTGACATCCCAGTGACTCCTCTGAGTTTTCAACCTCCAGCTGTAACCGCTTGTTGCTGTGTTCCATCTCTGAATCATCCTGTCCCTATCCATCTTGTCAATTCCTCTCAATATTTTATGTCATTATTATGTCCCCCCTATCCCTCCTGTCCTCCAGTATCGTCAGGTTGATTTCCCTTAACTTCTCCTAGTAGGACATACCCCTTAGCTCTGGGATTAGTCTTGTTGCAAGCCTTTGCACTTTCGCAAGTTTCTTGACGTGGTTGACCAGGTGTGGGTTACATACCTCTACTACATACTCCAACTTGGGCCTGACATACACGGTATATAGAGTCTTGAATGATTCCTTTCAGAGGTGTTGAAATGCTATTGTTAGGTTTGTCAGGCGCTCATATGTTGGAGCAGATATTTGAGGTTTGCAGTCTTTGGCCCCTTAGCCAGTACTCTGTCTGCGGTCTTTGTTGATCTTTTCCATTCTTCATGACTTTGGACTTGGTGGGGTTCAACTCCAGGAGCTAGTCGTTGGACCAGGCTTTCAGCTTGTCCAGATCCGTTTGTAGTTCTACCTGATACTCATCCACTAGAATTCTCTATATTAGCTTCACATTAGTTTCTGCAAACTGGGACACCTGGGAATCTATCCCTTCTGGCCCTAGGACTGACACTTATGGCACCCCGCGAGTCACATGCGCCCATCTGACAACTCATCACGACCATGACTCGTATCCTTCCTGTCAGACAATCTCTGATCCATTACAGTGCCTTTCCTGTTATTTCTGCCTGCTCCTCTAGCTTTTAAACTTATCTCTTGCGAAGAAATGTGTCGAAAGCCTTCTTACAGTCCAAGAAAATGCAGTCTACACAGCCTACTCTCTCTCTCTCTCTCTCTCTGTCTTTCTCCTGCCTTCTGTCACCTCGTAAAACTTCGGTAGGTTTGTGACACAGGAAATCCCCTTCCTAAAACTATGCTGGTTGTCGTATATTAGCTCATTCCTTTCTAGGTACTCCACCAGTTTTCTAATAACCTTCTCCATGGTTTTACATACTATACATGTCAGTGACAGGTCTGTAGTTTAATGCTACATATCTGTCTCCTTTCATAAGGATTGGGACTTTATTTGCTGTCTTCCTGTTTCGCCCTGTTTCGATAGATGTGTTGAAGATTGTTGTTAGTGGCACACACAGTGTCTTTACTCCCTCTCTCTGGACCCACGGAGATATGTCCGGTTTCACCGCCTTTGAGCTTTTTCACCTCCTCGGTTGTGTGTAGTGTGTCCAACACTTTTTGGCGTGCCCCATCATTCCGGCTTTCCGGAATCCTTTCTGTCTCCATTGAAAATACTTCTTTAAATCTCGTGTTGAGCTCTTCGCATACTTCTTTGCCATATCTAGTGATCCTTGACTGTTGTTTTCCTCCCGATGTGGCTATACAACAGCTTTTGGTCAGATATGGTTTTCGATGCTATGTAATTTTTGTATTGCCGCTGGGCCTCTCTCCTTGTCTATGCATATTCGTTTCTTGCTCTTTGGCTCATCTCCTTATTTTCCTGGGTCCTTTGTCTTTTATACTTTTCCATTTTTAGCACACTTAGTTTTGGCCTCTCTACACCTTTGGATGACTCAAAGACTCGTTCTGGTCTTCTCATTGTTTCTGCTCCCCATGGGTAAGAACCTTTCCTCAGCTTCCTTGCATTTTGTGGTCATGTATTCCATAATTTCATTGCCTGTTTTTCTCACCAGTTCTCATTGCCACTGTGCCTTATGTAGGGAATTCCTGATGCCCGTGTGGTCCCCTCTTTTGTAGTTCGGCTTCTCCTGTCCTACTCGAAGCTCATGACCACATGATTGCTAGCTTCGAGGGGTTTCCATAAGTCATGTCCTCAATGTGTGATCTACTCATGTTGAATATGAGGTCCAGTCTTGCTGGTTCCTCCTCTGCTCTCCCTCTGGTAGTGTCCCTAACATGTTGATATATGAGGTTTTCCAGTACTACCTCCATAATCTTAGGTCTCCATGTCTCTGGTCCCCTATGTGGCTCCAGGTTTTCCTAGTCAATCTCCTTGTGATTGAAATCACCCACAACTAGTAACTTTGCCCTACCCATATGGGCTCTTTTGGCCACCTGAGAATATCAGTGTATTGGTGTGTTCACCATTGCTCTTATGCTCTCAATATTCTCTGTCTTGGCTTCTTGCTAGACTTTGGTGGGTTGTACATCACTGTAATCACCTTGGGACCCCCAGTCTGAAGTGTTCCTACTGTGGAGTCCTTTGCTTCCCTTCTGTTTCTTCCTTCCTTCCATCTCCCCAAATTTCCACTGGCTTTTGATGAGCAGTGCAACTCCTCCCTACCTTCCTCTGTTACCTCCATCTTTCCTCAGGATCTGATATCCGAATAGAAAGATCGCATCTGTTATCCCCATGAGCTTTGTTTCCATGAGCACTATGATGTCTGGGAATGCCTCCATGATTCTATAGTGCCACTCCTCACATTTATTTATTTCGTCTGTGTTGGTGCACTATACCTTCAGCTTCTTTTCCAATACTGTGTTCTAGGGGGGTTGTGGGGGTGGGGGAGTGGGAGACCTAGCAAGATACTATTGGAAGCCACTGTGGGGTTTGTGACTGGGGGGAGTAGGGGATGTGGGTACAGAATGTGGATTGTTTTGGGTTAATTTGTTTGGTTGTGATGGGGTTGTTTGGGTTTAGTGTCCTGTTGGTGGTTCTAAGGAAGGTTGTGTTTGCCAGTCCTCCTGTGTCTGGGCTCCCAGGCCCATCCCTATCCTTGTTTTTCCTGCCTCTTGCATCTTTGTATTCTCTGCTTCCATCTTCTTGTGTTCTATCACAGTCTAGGTATACCCGCTGGTAATCTGATGAGCCCCTTAATTGTGGTTTGTGCAGGATCCTGTTTCACACTGTTTCTAACTTGAAAACTAACCTGACGATTCCTTTCCTTTGAGTATCCCCGTATTCTTTGAAAATTTGTCGGCTGGGTCATATCTTGCTCTCCTGTCTCTTTTATGATATTTTCAATCTCTCTTTTGCTCCACTCGTCATCTTTCTTCATATGTTGTCCCTTCGGCCTCTCGAAGCCCATGAACAAAGATTGATCCCTCCATTTCATTCTCTCATTGCATTTTCCTTCGTATCTCAGGGTCAGATTTAAGCATCTCCATTGCTGTTTTCCTTAAGAATTCCTAGACCTCACAATGGCCTAATAGCTCCTCTGCATGGAGCCTGTCGTCTCCCTCTATTTTGGTTGCTGTCCCTGTACCCAGTGGCATGCCACTTTCACTCCTCGACTTTTCCTGGGACCCCTGGGGGTCTGATAGGGCCTCTGTGTGTGACTTATCTCCTTCGTTTCCTTTGGTCCTCTCGCTGGTTGCTGATGTTCCAGTGCGTGATGCTATGCCCCTTCTGCTCTTCTACTCTATAGCAGTTTACAACATTCTCAGTTTGTCTTCTAGGCTCCGTGTGTGTGTGTGTGGTGTATGGGCGTGTTTGAGATATGTGTCCGTGTGTTAGATTTATGTGGACGTGTCATGTGTAGCCATGTGTCAGATGTGCTTAGACGTGCGTAAAAATGTGTGGGCATGTCAGTGGCGCGTGCGTAAGTCAATCAGTTGCCTTTGTGAGTGTGTGAAGTGTACACAAACGTCAGGCAGACGAGTAACTGTGAAGTACAAAGATAATTTTCAAAGATAATGTGGAAAGATTACGTACATAAGTCATGTACAAAGAGAGTGAACAAGGGTGATGTATAAAGGTCCTGTACAAAGGTCATGCACAAAGGCGGTGCACAAAAGTAATGTGCATTAGTGAAACTAATGTGTTCACGTGGTATAAGAGGTACGTCCGTTATAACAAGGTATAACCTTTTAGTTACAATGGAGACAGCGATAACTACGGTGATCTATTCTTTTATTTACACACGAGAATTAAACATATTTACAAGTGGCAGAACAGGGATCCTGACATAGTTTACCATAAAGAGAAAATAACCCATTGCTTACCATAATGGCATCTTTCATTTAAAACATATATCTTTTTTTTATTTTTTTCAGTTTCAAACTCTGGACACTCTGAAAAGAGAATATCTTCGGATTTTTCTGTAGTCATCAATCACTTCTGTCAAATTTAGACATGTTCGATATTACAGCGTCAGATTGTCGTAGGATCGTTGGACTCTGTAGTGACTTGCAATATTCTTCAATTTTTACTTTTAAATGTTGTAAGTAAAGAATAAAAAGAGATAGTCTAAAGTTACTTCTTGTAGTAATCCCGGACATTTCAATCCTCCACTAACTTTTAATTTTCGAAGTTGATTAAGCCCAGATCCACCGGGAGGCCTGGTCATGGACCAGGCGGCGGGGGCGTTGACCCCCGGAATACCTTCCATAGCTATTTTTTTTATATACATCTGAGTGTTCGCTTTTGTTTTTCTCTCTTTCTCTCACCTCATTGTTGACAGTAACATTATCTCTTCGCAGTAAAATCTCAGCTATGTCTTTTGAAATTATCACGGCGTTGTCAGTCACCGTGGGGGTGAGTTGTCAGTCAGCGGGGAAGATGAGTTGTCAGTCAGCGTGGCAGATGAGTTGTCAGTCAGCGGGGAAGATGAGTTGTCAGTCACCGTGGCAGATGAGTTGTCAGTAAGCGTGACAGATCAGTTATCAGTCAGTGTGGCAGATGAGTTGTCAGTAAGCGTGACAGATCAGTTATCAGTCAGCGTGGCAGATGAGTTGTCAGTAAGCGTGACAGATCAGTTATCAGTCAGCGTGGCAGATGAACTGTCAGTCAGCGTGGCAGATGAACTGTCAGTCAGCGTGGCAGTTCAGTTGTCAGGCAATGTGGCAGATGTTGCAGGTGTATGGTATAGGAGATAGGTTATTGAAAGCAGTGAAGAGTTTTTACGAGGATAGTGAGGCTCAAGTTAGAGTATGTAGGAGAGAGGGAGATTATTTCCCTGTAAAAGTAGACCTTAGACAAGGATGTGTGATGTCACCGTGGTTGTTCACTATAATTATAGATGGAGTTGTAAGAGAAGTCAATGCTCGGGTGTTGGCAAGTGGTGTGGTGTTCAAAGATAAGGAATCTAATACAAAGTTTGAATTGTCACAGTTACTTTCGGCTGACGAGACTATACTTTTGGGAGATTCTGGAGAAAACTTCGAGGTTGGTGGACGAATCTGGGACGGTGTGTGAAAGAGGGAAATTGAAAGTGAACATAGGAAACAGGAAGGTTATGAGAATAAGAAAAAAAATAATAATAGGTAATGAATGACTGGATATCAGATTAGAAGGAGGGAGTATGGAGGAAGTGAATGTTTTTAGATATTTGAGAGCGGGGAATGTATGAAAGTATAGTGGAACCAACGCTTGTATATGGGTTTAAAGTATGGGTGGTTAATGTTGCAACAAGGAAAAGGCTAGAGGAAGTGGAGATGTCGTGTCTGAGGGCAAAGTGTGGTATTAATATTATGCAGAGAATCTCTACCTTGGAGATTAGAAGGTGTGGGGTTACTAAAAGAGGTCTGGGGAGGGGTTGTTGAAGTGGGCATTTAGAGAGGATGGAGCAAAATAGAATGATTTGAAGGGTGTATAAATCTGTAGTGGAAGGAAAACCGCATAGAGGTCGTCCTAAGAAACGCTGGAGGGAGGGGGTAAAGGAGGTTTTGTGTATGAGGGGCTCGGACTTCCAGCAAACATGTGTGAGCATGTTAGATAGAAGATAGTTGAATCAAATGGTTTTTATGACTTCACGTGCTGTTGGAGTGTGATCAAAGTAACATTTATGAAGGGATTCAGGGAAGCCGGTTAGCCAGACATGAGTCCTGGAGGTGAGAAGTTCAGTGCATGCACTCTGAAGGAGGGGTGGAGGTATGTTACAGTTTCTGAACTGTAACATAGGCCTCTGGTAAGACAGTAATGGAATTAATGATGTAAGTGTTACTTCTTTTTCTGGTCACTCTGCTGGATCATCATTGTGTATGTTGGTTCTCTTAGGTGTTCTTCGATTCCCTGTAACACCTCAATGGTCCCTCTGCCTCATTCTATAATTTTCAGCCAAATTTCTCAGAATTATTTAGAAGAGCATGTTGCTTGTGTATTGTTCCAGCCACGGTATTGTGCATTTTTCTTCTTTATTTAACAATGTTTTGGCAGTCACATTATTAACACCACATGAACATAAAAGCCATAATGTCCTGTGTTTTTAGTTCAAGAAATTGTCTTTATATCAATTACGTGCACATACGCACACTCATACGTGCATATGCACATATATTAGTGTCAGTGTAATATAAGAGGTCACTGGTGTTACCACAGTGTTAGTGTAATATAAACAGAGGTCACTGGTGTTACCACAGTGTTAGTGTAATATAAACAGAGGTCACTGGTGTTACTACAGTGTTAGTGTAATATAAACAGAGGTCACTGGTGTTACTACAGTGTTAGTGTAATATAAACAGAGGTCACTGGTGTTACTACAGTGTTAGTGTAATATAAACAGAGGTCACTGGTGTTACTACAGTGTTAGTGTAATATAAACAGAGGTCACTGGTGTTACCACAGTGTTAGTGTAATATAAACAGAGGTCACTGGTGTTACCACAGTGTTAGTGTAATATAAACAGAGGTCACTGGTGTTACCACAGTGTTAGTGTAATATAAACAGAGGTCACTGGTGTTACTACAGTGTCAGTGTAATATAAACAGAGGTCACTGGTGTTACCACAGTGTTAGAGTAATAAAAACAGAGGTCACTGGTGTTACCACAGTGTTAGTGTAATATAAACAGAGGTCACTGGTGTTACCACAGTGTTAGTGTAATATAAACAGAGGTCACTGGTGTTACCACAGTGTTAGAGTAATATAAACAGAGGTCACTGGTGTTACCACAGTGTTAGAGTAATATAAACAAAGGTCACTGGTGTTACCACAGTGTAGTGTAAATATAAACAGAGGTCACTGGTGTTACTACAGTGTCAGTGTAATATAAACAGAGGTCACTGGTGTTACCACAGTGTTAGAGTAATATAAACAGAGGTCACTGGTGTTACTACAGTGTCAGTGTAATATAAACAGAGGTCACTGGTGTTACCACAGTGTTAGAGTAATATAAACAGAGGTCACTGGTGTTACTACAAGTCAGTGTAATATAAACAGAGGTCACTGGTGTTACCACAGTGTTAGAGTAATATAAACAGAGGTCACTGGTGTTACCACAGTGTTAGAGTAATATAAACAGAGGTCACTGGTGTTACTACAGTGTTAGTGTAATATAAACAGAGGTCACTGGTGTTACTACAGTGTTAGTGTAATATAAACAGAGGTCACTGGTGTTACCACAGTGTTAGTGTAATATAAACAGAGGTCACTGGTGTTACTACAGTGTTAGTGTAATATAAACAGAGGTCACTGGTGTTACTACAGTGTTAGTGTAATATAAACAGAGGTCACTGGTGTTACTACAGTGTTAGTGTAATATAAACAGAGGTCACTGGTGTTACCACAGTGTTAGTGTAATATAAACAGAGGTCACTGGTGTTACCACAGTGTTAGTGTAATATAAACAGAGGTCACTGGTGTTACCACAGTGTTAGTGTAATATAAACAGAGGTCACTGGTGTTACCACAGTGTTAGTGTAATATAAACAGAGATCACTGGTGTTACTACAGTGTTAGTGTAATATAAACAGAGGTCACTGGTGTTACTGCAGTGTTAGTGTAATATAAACAGAGGTCACTGGTGTTACTGCAGTGTTAGTGTAATATAAACAGAGGTCACTGGTGTTACTACAGTGTTAGTGTAATATAAACAGAGGTCACTGGTGTTACTACAGTGTTAGTGTAATATAAACAGAGGTCACTGGTGTTACTACAGTGTTACTGTAATATAAACAAAGGTCACTGGTGTTACCACAGTGTTAGTGTAATATAAACAGAGGTCACTGGTGTTACTACAGTGTTAGTGTAATATAAACAGAGGTCACTGGTGTTACCACAGTGTTAGTGTAATATAAACAGAGGTCACTGGTGTTACTACAGTGTTAGTGTAATATAAACAGAGGTCACTGGTGTTACCACAGTGTTAGTGTAATATAAACAGAGGTCACTGGTGTTACCACAGTGTTAGAGTAATATAAACAGAGGTCATGGTGTTAACTGCAGTGTTAGTGTAATATAAACAGAGGTCACTGGTGTTACTACAGTGTTAGTGTAATATAAACAGAGGTTGGTATTACACTGACACTATAAGAAATGCCAGCGACGTTTGTTTACAGTGACATTGTAGTAACATCAGCGACGTTTATATTACACGGACACTGTAATATGTATGCATATGCATGTATGAGTGTGTGTATGTGCACGTATTTGTGTATATGTGCACGTATGTGTGTGTATGGGCATGTGTGTATGGGATTGAGAGTGTATAGGTGTGTATGTACATACTCACCTATTTGTACTCACCTATTTGTGTTTGCAGGGGTCGATTCACAGCTAGCCCCGCCTCTTCGCTAGTCGCTATTAGGTCCACTCTCCCTGCTCCATGAGGTTTATCGTATCTCTTAAAGTTATGTATAGATTCTCCTCCTTCTACACCACTCTCTATATTCTTCCACTTCCTGACAGCTCTGTGACTAAACAAATACTTCCTAACATCCCTGTGACTCATCTTCAACTTCCAGTTCTGACCCTTTGTTGCTGTATCCCACCTCTGAACATACTCTCCCTATCCAGCTTGCCTATTCCTCTCAGTATTTTTATGTCGTTATCATGTCTCCCCTGACCCTCCTGTCCTCCAGTGTCGTCAGGCCGGTATCCCTTAACATTCCTTCGTAGGATATTCCCCTGAGCTCTGGAACTAACCTTGTTGCAAACCTTTGCACTTTCTCTAATTCCTTGACGTGCATGACCAGGTGTGGGTTCCAAACTGGTGCTGCATACTCCAATATGGGTCTGATGAACGATTCCTTACTGAGGTATCCGAACGCTATTCTTAGGTTTGTCAGGCGCCCATATGCTGCAGGAGTTATCTGGTTGATGTGCGCCTCAGATGTGCTTGGTATTATACTCACCCCAAGATCCTTTTCCTTGAGTGAGGTTTGTAGTCTTTGGCCACCTAGATGCGGGATGTGGGGTGTTTGAGGGATGCTGGGTGTAGCGAGATGCTGGTTGTGTTGCGGGATGCTGGGTGTGCTGAGGGATGCTTGGTGTGTTGAGGAATGCTGGTTGTGTTGCGGGATGCTGGGTGTGTTGTGGGATGCTGGTGTGTGTTGCAGAAAGCTGGGTGTGTTGCGGATGCAGGTGTGTTGCGGGATGCTGGGTGTATTGCGGATGCTGGGTGTTGTTGTGGGATGCTGGTTGTGTTGAGGGAAGCTAGTTGTGTTGCGGATGATTGGTGTGTTACGGGATTCTGGGTGCGTTGCGGGATGCTGGTGTGTATGCGGGATGCGGTGTGTGTTGCGGATGCTGCGTGTATTGCAGATGCTGGTTATGTTGCGGATGCTGGTTAAGTTGCGGGATGCTGGATATGTAAGAGGGATGCTGGTTATGTTACAGGATGCTGGTTATGTTGCGGATGCTGGTTATGTTGCGGGATACTGAGTGTGTGATGTGTTGTTGTTGAGGGAAGTAGTTGGTATGCGAGAAGATTGGTGGTTGCGGGATGCTGGGTGTGTTCGGCTGCTGGAGTGTTGCGGGATACTGGGTGTGTTGCGGGATGCTGCGTGTATTGCAGGATGCTGGTTATGTTGCGGGTTGCTGGTTATGTTGCAGGATGCTGGTTATGTTGCGGGATGCTGGTTATGTTGCGGGATACTGGGTGTTGCTGGATGATGGTGTGTTAGGAAGCTAGTTGTTTTGCGGGATGCTGGGTGTGTTGCGGGATGCTGAGGTGTTTGCGGGATGCTGCTTGTGTTGCGGATGCTGCTTGATGTTGGGGATGCTGTTGTGTTGCGGGATGCTGCTTGTGTTGCGCGATTCTGCTTGTGTTGCGGGATGCTGCTTGTGTTGCGGGATGCTGCTTGTGTTGCGGGATGCTGCATGTATTGCAGGATGCTGGTTATGTTGCGGGATGTTGGTTATGTTGCGGGATGCTGGTTATGTTGCGGGATGCTGGTTATGTTGCAGGATGCTGGTTATGTTGCGGGATGCTGGTTATGTTGCGGGATACTGGGTGCTGCTGGATGCTTTGTTGTGTTGAGGGAAGCTAGTTGTGTTGCGGGATGATTGGTGTGTTACGGGATGCTGGGTGTGTTGCGGGATGCTGGGTGTGTTGCGGGATAGCTGCTTGTGTTGCGGGATGCTGCGTGTATTGCAGGATGCTGGTTATGTTTCGGGATGCTGGTTACGTTGCGGGATGCTGGTTATGTTGCAGGATGCTGGTTATGTTGCGGGATGCTGGGTGTGTTGCGGGATGCTGGGTGTGTTGCGGGATGCTGGGTGTGTTGCGGGATGCTGGGTGTGTTGCGGGATGCTGCTTGTGTTGCGGGATGCTGCGTGTATTGCAGGATGCTGGTTATGTTTCGGGATGCTGGTTACGTTGCGGGATGCTGGTTATGTTGCGGATACTGGGTGTTGCGGATGCTGTTGTGTTGAGGGAAGCTATTGTTTCGAGATGTGGTTGTTGCGGATGTGGGTTGTTGCGGGATGCTGGTTTTGTTGGGATGCTGGAGTGTGTTGCGGATGCTGCTTGTGTTGCGGGATGCTGTTGTGTTGCGGATGCTGGTTGTTGAGGATGCTGTGTGTTGCGTGACGCTGGCTACGTTGCGGGATACTGGTGTGTTGCTGCGATGCTTGGTTGTGTTTGAGGAGAGCTGGGTGTGTTGCGGGATGCTGCTTGTGTATGCGGGATGCTGGTGTGTTGCGAGGATCTGGTTGATGTGTTGCGGGATGCTGGTGTGTTGCGGGATGCTGGTGTGTTGTCGTGATGCTGTTTGTTGCGGGATACTGGTGTTGCTGGATGCTGGTGTGTTGGGATGCTGGTGTGTTGCGGGATCTGGTGTTGTGTTGCGGGATGCTGGTGTTGCGGTTGCGTGTATGCAGATGGGTGTATGTTCGGATGCTGGTGTGTTGCGGGAAGCTGGTTGTGTTGCGGGATGCTGGGTGTGTTGCGGGATGCTGGTTGTGTTGAGGATGCTGTATTGTGTATTGCTGTGGTTGGATGCTGGGTGCTGTGTTGCAGGGATGCTGGTTGTGTTGGGGATGCTGGGTGTGTTGCGGAATGCGCTTGTGTTGCGGGATGCTGCTTGTGTTGCGGGATGCTGTTGTATTGGCTGGGTGTATGCGTGTCGTTGTGTTGCTGGATGCTGTTTGTTGGATGCTGGTGTTGCGGGATGCTGGGTGTGTTGCGGGAGCTGTTTGTGTTGCAGGATGCTTTTCGTTGCGTGATGCTGCTTGTGTTGCGGGATGCTGCTTGTGTTGCGGATGCTGGGGTTGGTGTTGCGGGTATGTGCGGGTCGTGTTGCAGGATGCTGTTGTATTGCGGGATGCTGGGTGTGTGCATGCTGGGGTGCGATGCTTGTGTTGCGGGATGCTGGTGTGTTGCGGGATGCTGGCTTGTGTTGCGGTATGCTGCTGTGTTGCGGGATGCTGTTGTTTGCGGGATGCTGTGTTGCGGATGCTGGTGTTTGCGGGATGCTGCGGTGTTGCGGGATGCTGGTATGTTGCGGGAGCTGGTTGTGTTGGGATGCTCTTGTGTTGCGGATGTTGCTTGTGTTGCGGGATGCTGCTTGTGTTGCGGGATGCTGGGTGTGTTGCGGGATGCTGCTGGTGTTGCGGGATGCTGGATATGTTGCGGGACGCTGTTGTGTTGCAGGATGCTCTTTGTGTTGCGTGGAGTGTGCTTGGTGTGTTGCGGATGCTGTTGTGTTGCGGGATGCTGCTTGTGTGTTGAGGGATGCTGTTGTGTTTGCGGATGCTGCATGTTGCGGGATGCTGGTGTGTTGCGGGATGCTGCTTGTGTTGCGGGATGCTGGGTGTGTTGCGGGATGTGTTGTGCGGATGCTGCTTGTGTTGCGGATGCTGCTTGTGTTGCGGGATTGTTGTGCGATGTGTGTTGCAGGATGCTGGGTGTGTTGCGGGATGCTGGTGTTGCGGAGCTGTGTGTGCGGATGCTGTGTGTTGCGGGATGCTGGGTGTGTTGCGGGATGCTGTTGTGTTGCGGGATGCTGCTTGTGTTTGCGGTGTTGCGGTGTGCGTTGTGTTTCGGGATCTGGGTGCTTGCGGATGCTGTGTGTTGCGGGATGCTGCGTTGTAGTTGCGGGATGCTGCGTTGTGTTGCGGGATGCTGCTTGTGTTGCGGGATGCTGGTGTGTGTTGCGGGATGCTGCTTGTGTTGCAGGATGCTCTTTGTGTTGCGTGATGTTGCTTGTGTTGCGGGATGCTGCTTGTGTTGCGGGATGCTGGGTGTGTTGCGGGATGCTGCTTGTGTTGCGGGATGCTGCTTGTGTTGCGGTTTGAGTTGCGCGGTTGTGTGTTGCGGGATCGTGCTTGTGTTGCGGGATGCTGTGTGTTGCGGGGATTGCTGGCTTGTGTTGCGGGATGCTGCTTGTGTTGCGGGATGCTGCTTGTGTTGCGGGATGCTGCTTGTGTTGCGGGATGCTGCTTGTGTTGCGAGATGCTGCTTGTGTTTGCGGGATTGTTGCTTGTGTTGCGGGATGCTGCTGTGATTGGGATGCTGGTGTGTTGCGGGATGCTGCGATGATTGCGGATGCTGGTGTGTTGCGGGATGCTGCTTGTGTTGAGGAGCTGCTTGGTGTTGGGTGTGTTGTGTTGCGGGATGCTGCTTGTGTTGCGGGATGCTGCTTGTGTTGCGGGATGCTGCTTGTGTTGCGGGATGCTGCTTGTGTTGCGGATGCTGGTGTGTTGCGGGATGCTGCTTGTGTTGCGGGATGCTGCTTGTGTTGCGGGATGCTGTGTGTGTTGCGGGATGCTGCTTGTGTTGCGGGATGCTGGGTGTGTTGCGGGATGCTGGTGTGTTGCGGGATGCTGGTGTGTTGCGGGATGCTGGCGTGTGTTGCGGGATGTCTGGTGTGTTGCTGGATGCTGGGTGTGTTTGCGGGATGCTGGTGTGTTGCGGGATGCTGGTGTGTTGCGGGATGCTGGGTGTGTTGCGGATGCTGGGGTGTGTTGCGGGATGCTGGGTGTGTTGCGGGATGCTGGGTGTGTTTGCGGGATGCTGGTGTGTTGCGGGATGCTGGTGTGTTGCGGGATGCTGCGTTGTGTTGCGGGATGCTGGGTGTGTTGCGGGATGCTGGGTGTGTTGCGGGATGCCTGCGTTGTGTTTGCGGGATGCTGGGTGTGTTGCGGGATGCTGGGTGTGTTGCGGGATTGTGCGTTGTGTTGCGGGATGCTGGGTGTTTCGGATGCTGCGTGTGTTGCGGGATGCTTGGTGTTGCGGGATGCTGCGTGTGTTTGCGGGATGCTGGCTTGTGTTGCGGGATGCTGCTTGTGTTGCGGGATGCTGCTTGTGTTGCGGGATGCTGTTGTTGCGATCTGCTGTTGCGGGATGCTGCTGGTGTTGCGGGATGCTGGGTTGTTGCGGGATGCTGCTTGTGTTGCGGATGTCTTTGTGTTGCGGATGCTGTTTGTGTTGCGGGATGCTGTGTGTTGCGGGATGCTGCTTGTGTTGCGGGATGCTGGGTGTGTTGCGGGATTGCTGCGTTGGTGTTTGTGGGATGCTGCTTGTGTTGTGGGATGCTGCTGTGTTGCGGGATGCTGCTGGTGTGTTTGCGGGATGCTGTTGTGTTGCGGGATGCTGCTTGTGTTGCGGGATGCTGCTTGTGTTGCGGGATGCTGCTTGTGTTGCGGGATGCTGCTTGTGTTGCGGGATGCTGGGTGTGTTGCGGGATGCTGGTGTGCGGATGTGCTTGTGTTGCGGATGCTGCTTGTGTTGCGGGATGCTGCTTGTGTTGCGGGATGCTGCTTGTGTTGCGGGATGCTGCTTGTGTTGCGAGATGCTGCTTGTGTTGCGGGATGCTGCTTGTGTTGCGGGATGCTGCGTTGTGTTGCGGGATGCTGCTTGTGTTGCGGAGTGTGTTGTGGTTGGCGGGATGCTGCTTGTGTTGCGGGATGCTGTGTGTGTTGCGGATGCTGCTTGTGTTGCGGGATGCTGCTGTATTGCGGATGCTGGGTGTGTTGCGGGATGCTGGGTGTGTTTGCTGGGATGTGCTTGTGTTGCGCGTGATTGCTGGTGTGTGTTGCGGGATGCTGCTTGTGTTGCGGGATGCTGCTGTGTTGTTGCGGATTCGCTTGTGTTGCGGGATGCTGCTTGTGTTGCGGATGCTGGGTGTTTGCGGGATTGCTGCTTGTGTTGCGGGATGCTGTTGTGTTGCGGGATGCTGTGTGTGTTGCGGGATGCTGCTTGTGTGGATTGCAGTGTTGCGGGATGTCTGGTGTTGCTGTTGCGTGGTGTGTTGCGGATGCTGGGTGTGTTGCGGGATGCTGCTTGTGTTGCGGGATGCTGGGTGTGTTGCGGGATGCTGCTTGTGTTGCGGGATGCTGCTTGTGTTGCGGGATGCTGCTTGTGTTGCGGGATGCTGCTTGTGTTGCGGGATGCTGTGTGTTGCGGGATGCTGCTGTGTTGCGGGATGCTGCTGTGTGTTGCGGGATGCTGTGTGTTTGCGGGATGCTGCTGTGTTGTTGCGGATGCTGCTTGTGTTGCGAGATGCTGCTTGTGTTGCGGGATGCTGCTTGTGTTGCGGGATGCTGGGTGTGTTGCGGGATGCTGGGTGTGTTGCGGGATGCTGCTTGTGTTGCGGGATGCTGGGTGTGTTGCGGGATGCTGCTTGTGTTGCGGGATGCTGCTTGTGTTGCGGATGCTGCTTGTGTTGCGGGATGCTGCTTGTGTTGCGGGATGCTGCTTGTGTTGCGGGATGCTGCTTGTGTTGCGGGATGCTGCTTGTGTTGCGGGATGCTGCTTGTATTTGCGGGATGCTTGCATTGTGTTGCGGGATGCTGGGTGTGTTGCGGGATGCTGGTGTGTTGCGGGATGCTGCTTGTGTTGCGGGATGCTGGGTGTGTTGCGGGATGCTGGGTGTGTTGCGGGATGCTGCTTGTGTTGCGGGATGCTGGTGTGTTGCGGGATGCTGCTTGTGTTGCGGGATGCTGCTTGTGTTGCGGGATGCTGCTTGTGTTGCGGATGCTGCTTGTGTTGCGTGGATGCTGCTTGTTTCGATGCGTGTGCGATGCTGCTTGTGTTTGCGGGGGTGATGCTGTGTTGTGTTGCGGGATGCTGCTGTGTTGCGGGATGCTGGGTGTGTTGCGGGATGCTGCTTGTGTTGCGGGATGCTGCTTGTGTGATGCTGTGGTGCGGGATGTGCTTGTGTTGCGGGATGCTGCGTTGTGTGCGGATCTGCTTGTGTTGCGGAGCTGTTGTGATGCGGATGCTGTGTGTTGCGGGATGCTGCTTGTGTTGCGGGATGCTGCGGTTGTGTTGCGGGATGCTGTGGTGTGTTGCGGGATGCTGTTGTGTTGCGGGATGCTGGTGTGTGTTGCGGGATGCTGTGTTCGGTCTGTGTGTTGCGGGATGCTGCGTGTGTTTTTGCGGGATGCTGGTGTGTTGCGGGATGCTGCGTGTGTGTTGCGGGATGCTGCTTGTGTTGCGGGATGCTGCTTGTGTTGCGGGATGCTGCTTGTGTTGCGGGATGCTGCTTGTGTTGCGGGATGCTGCGGTTGTGTTGCGGGAATGCTGCTTGTGTTGCGGGATGTCTGCTTGTGTTGCGGGATGCTGCTTGTGTTGCGGGATGCTGGTGTGTTGCGGGATGCTGCTTGTGTTGCGGATGCTGCTTGTGTTGCGGGATGCTGCTTGTGTTGCGGATGCTGTTGTTGCGGTGCTGTGTGTTGCGGGATGCTGCTTGTGTTGGCGGGATGCGGGTGTGTTGTTTGCGGGATGCTGCTTGTGTTGCGGGATGCTGCTTGTGTTGCGGGATGCTGCTTGTGTTGCGGGATGCTGCTTGTGTTGCGGGATGCTGTGTGTATTGCGGGATGCTGCTTGTGTTGCGGGATGCTGCTTGTGTTGCGGGATGCTGTGTGTGTTGCGGGATGCTGTGTGTGTTGCGGGATGCTGGGTGTGTTGCGGGATGCTGCTGTGTTGCGGGATGCTGCGTGTGTTGCGGGATGCTGCTTGTGTTGCGGATGCTGCTTGTGTTGCGGATGCTGTGTGTTGCGGGATGCTGTTGTGTTGCGGGATGCTGCTTGTGTTGCGGGATGCTGGGTGTGTTGCGGGATGCTGCTTGTGTTGCGGGATGCTGCGTGTTTGCGGATGCTGGTTGTGTTGCGGGATGCTGCGTGTTTGTGTGTTGCGATGCGCGTGTTGCGGATGCTGCTTGTGTTGCGGGATGCTGGGTGTGTTGCGGGATGCTGGGTGTGTTGCGGGATCGTTGTTGCGGATGCTGTGTTTGCGGGATGCTGGGTGTGTTGCGGGATGCTGCTTGTGTTGCGGGATGCTGGGTGTGTTGCGGGATGCTGCTTGTGTTGCGGGATGCTGCTTGTGTTGCGGGATGCTGCTTGTGTTGCGGGATGCTGCTTGTGTTGCGGGATGCTGCTTGTGTTGCGGGATGCTGTTGTGTGCGGGATGCTCGGTGTGTGTTGCGGGATGCTGCTTGTGTTGCGGATGCTGCTTGTGTTGCGGGATGCTGCTTGTGTTGCGGGATGCTGCTTGTGTTGCGGGATGCTGGGTGTGTTGCGGGATGCTGCTTGTGTTGCGGGATGCTGGGTGTGTTGCGGGATGCTGCTTGTGTTGCGGGATGCTAGCTTTTGTGGTTTGCGGATGCTTGGCTTGTGTTGCGGGATGCTGCTTGTGTTGCGGGATGCTGGTGTGTTTGCGGGATGCTGTTGTGTTTGCGGGATGCTGCTTGTGTTGCGGGATGCTGGTGTTTGCGGATGCTCTTGTGTTGCAGGATGCTGCTTGTGTTGCGGATGTTGCTTGTGTGCGGATGCTGGTTGTTGCGGATGCTGGTTTGGATGCTGGGTGGATGCTGTGTGTTGCGGGATGCTGCTGGTGTTGCGGGATGCTGTTGTGATTGGGCGGATGCTGGTTGTGTTGCGGGATGCTGCTTGTGTTGCGGGATGCTGGGTGTGTTGCGGGATGCTGTGTTCGGATTGGTGTGTTGCGGGATGCGGTGTGTTGCGGGATGCTGCTTGTGTTGCGGGATGCTGCTTGTTTGCGGGATGCTGCTTGTGTTGCGGATGCTGCTGTGTTGCGGGATGCTGGGTTGTGTTGCGGGATGCGTGCGTGTTTGGCGGGATGCTGTGGTGTGTTTGCGGGATTGGCTGTGATGTGTTTGCGGGATGCTGTGTGTTGCGGATGCTCTTGTGTTGCGGGAGTGCTGGCGGTGGTGTTTGCGGATGCTGCTGTGTTGCGGATGCTGTTTGTGTGCGGGATGCTGGGTGTGTTGCGGGATGCTGGTGTGTTGCGGGATGCTGCGTGTGTTGCGGGATGTGGTGTTGCGGATGTGTGTGTTGGGATGCTGTGTGTTGCGGGATGCTGCGTGTGTTGCGGGATGCTGGTGTGTTGCGGATGCTGGTGTGTTGCGGGATGCTGGTGGTGTGTTGCGGGGATGCTGGGCGTGTGTGTTGCGGGATGCTGCGTGTATTGCGGGATGCTGCGGTGTGGTTGCGGGATGCTGGTGTGTTGCGGATGCTGGTGTGTTGCGGGATGCTGGTGTTTGCGGGATGTGGGTGTTGCGGGATGCTGTGTGTGTTCGGGATGCTGGGTGTGTTGCGGGATGCTGGGTGTTTGCGGATGCGGTTGTGCGGTGGTGTTGGCGGATGCTGGTGTATTGCGGATGCTGGGTGTGTTGCGGTGATTGCTGGGAGTGGTGTTGCGGGATGCTGGTGTGTTGCGGGATGCTGGGTTGTTGCGGGATGCTGCGTGTGTTGCGGGATGTGCGTGTATTGCGGGATGCTGGTGTGTTGCGGATGTGGGTGTGTTGCGGGATGCTGGTGTGTGTTGCGGGATGCGTGGGTGTGTTTGCGGGATGCTGGTGTGTTGCGGGATGCTGCTTGTGTTGCGGGATGCTGCGTGTATTGCGGGATGCTGCTTGTGTTGCGGGATGCTGCGTGTGTTGCGGGATGCTGGGTGTGTTGCGGGATGCTGGGTGTGTTGCGGGATGCTGGGTGTGTTGCGGGATGCTGGGTGTGTTGCGGGATGCTGCTGTGTGTGATGCGGGTATGCTGCGTGTGTTGTCGGGATGCTGGGTGTGTTGCGGGATCCTGGTGTGTTGCGGGATGCTGTGTGTGTTGCGGGATGCTGTGGTGTGTTGCGGGATGCTGTGTGTGTGTGGGATGCTGGGTGTGTTGCGGGATGCTGGGGTTGGTGGGGTGTTTGCGGGATCCCTGGGGGGTTAGTTGCGGGGGTGCTGTGTGTATTGCGGGGTGCTGTGTGTATTGCGGGATGCTGGGTGTGTTGCGGGATGCTGGGTGTGTTGCGGGATGCTGTGTGTATTGCGGGATGCTGCTTGTGTTGCGGGATGCTGCGTGTATTGCGGGATGCTGCTTGTGTTGCGGGATGCTGCGTGTATTGCGGGATGCTGTGTGTGTTGCGGGATGCTGGATTTGTTCCGGTATAAATTAATACTTTCATCACAATATTTTTCTCTATTTCTTTTAAGTGTGTTATTGTGGTTGGTGCAAGAGATGGTGATAACATCTGCAATAACCTGTCACTCTGGTATTTACCTGCGACGGTTACATGGGCTATTCATCACTGCTTGTAATTTGGGATACTGTCACGGCTCATCACTTAACGTTCCATAATGGCTTCTTTCATCTATCACCCATCTTTTTATTACAATTATCCGCAAACTCTTAAAACTTGTGAATATAGCGGAACTTTGGGGTTACCTGTGGCCATCAGTCACTACGCTAAAGTTTACAAATGCTCCACTTTTCACAGTCAGATATTTTTTTCTTCCCGTACTGTTATCGTTGAGTTTCTCTTCACCTGCAGTTACGTTTTAGCTTTGTAAATAATTTTCATTTGCTCCTTGAAGTAATCTTCATATCTTCAGACTCTTTCTTGTTGCTCTTTTCAGTCTTGCTCCATCGATCAAGTTTTAAAGCCGAACTGAAGGCTAACTTTCCCTTCCCTTGCTCTGATGATCACGTGAGCCCCGCTTACGCACAGTTGCGTATACAATCATTATTTTTCTACTATGCGCAGTCTGTTAAAGGAAGTGCTATTATTTTCTTTTTATTTTTTGCCCTGTGCATCTGTAATTCCCGTCATGGCTGTTCTCGAAATTTCATCAATTATCTTGTTGAATGACCTTTTCGAATTCCATTTCTCATATACTTTGCCTTTCCTAAATGATTGCTTTACAAATTTAAATAACACTACTCGTCCTTTCGATTTTGTCAAGTATACATCGTAGCATTCTGATTAATATTTCTTTCTCCACCCATGTTTACATTAGCTGTCTCCCACCAAGGCAGGGTGGCCCGAAAAAGAAAAACTTTCATCATTCACTCCATCACTGTGTTGTCAGAGGCGTGCTTACACTACAGTTATAAAATTGCAACATTACTACTCCTCCTTTAGAGTACAGGCACTGTACTTCCAGTCTCCAGGAGTGTATCTACTGTGTTTCCTGCTCATCATGCTCTTTCCGATACGTTGACGATACTGGCAGTTTCATTACATCAATAATTCAATAACATAAGTGTTCGTAGAGATAACACTGACAACACTCTTCTTTGTCTCGTTAGAGATAATGGTTATTCCCAGACCTGGTCCTTTATCACAAGTATTTATCCCTTAACAAGCATTCAAGTACGTTTAACTGCTGTATCTGCCTTCATACACAAAACTTCTAACTTGATGCTGGTCCTCGTTTTGTTTCTGTTGATATTCCGCTTCCCGAGTACATAGTTGATTACTATGATCTTCTTGACACTCATGACCTGCCCTGATCATAGTTATGTCCTCACCTCTTCACCTGTGACCTACCTTCTGACCTTCACATCACTTCCTTACCTGACCTGTTTCCTGACTTTGACTTAATTCTTCACCTGACCTGTCTCCTGACTCATCACCTCTTCATATAATGCAACAATCTGCCCTTTGAGTCATACGTAATGAATATTCATTTAGAAAAGTTTAGAACTCTCTTAATATGTATTTCTTACCTATATATACCTATCTTGCTTCTTGGTATAAACATAATTCTGTAACTCAGGTGTAGAGAACAAATACGCAATATAATGAGTATAAGCAGTGTATCATACGCAAATTATCATTAATATCATTGTACAAAGGCGTCAGTTAACCGAAGAAATGTGTTAATATTCGAAGATTAACGCTTGTTGATGTTCCTCTGATAATGCTCCAGTGTTTTTTCATTAGGAATGTTGCGCAGCTTGAAACAAATTGTATTAATTCATTACTCTGTATCTAGTTAATGTCCCAGAGCTAGAGTTTATTGTAACAATTAATATTAATAACATATTAAATGGGGTTGAGTCAGTGTTATGATTTTTTTAAGTGTGGTTTAGTGTGATTCTGTATAGTATTATGCCATTAATTTCAGCTAGGCCTGTATACCATGTACATTAACTTGTAGAAATTAAGATATTAATATTATTCTTTAAAAGAATAGAGGGAACACGAGACTAAGCGTTGTAAACAACAAAGATAAATTACTCTACCTTGTTTTGACGGCATTATAATAGCAGAATGTATTCCTGATGCTGACAAGCGAGGTGAAAGTCTTCAGAACAGTCTCCTGAATCTTCTTAATTTCCACCTCTACATCCTTCCTTTAGATCGTCAGTTTCATTCCATTCTGCCCAGTCACTGTCCAGTTTCCTTTCACGACCCTAGGATGCATAACAGGAGGATTACTAGGATGCCTGTTGTACCTTCTTGAAGGATTTACTCAACAGTAGCGGCCTCCGTGCAACAGTACTCAGGTCAGGGCTCATCTGACGGCTTCGATACATACTGTCAGTGATTTATGTAAACTCGTGTCATTGCGATGTCGTGAGTCATGTTGGCGGCTTTGAAGGGACTTGAGCTAGAGTACGCCACAGCCACACTGGTGTGGAATTCTTCTGCAAAAAAAACCTGTATTTGTTGTCGTAGTGGTGGCCCATGCTAACCTCCCTATGGCATGTAGAAATATACCTAGTTGGATGAATCTTAGAGCCAGGTGGTCCAGTGGTTAATGTACTGGCCCTGTGAGTTTTAGAACTCGCTTGTCATGGGTTCAAACCCCACCCGTTCCCTGACTTAGCAGTGTGGGATGTAGTTGTGCTGGAGACTAAGGCCATATTTAGTTAAACCATTAATTTTTATCACCTCTATACTTATATCTCACGTCCTCCACTTGACTTCACTTTGTCTTCTCCCATATTTTTTAGTTGTCACTCGATGATGGTCTAAGACAGCCCACAACATCTAAATTTCTATTCCAATCTGTGGATTTCATTCAGATGCACAACTTTTAATGCCAATTAGCACACTCTCAGCATTTTAGAAATCGCTGTAGACAAGTGGTTCATAGAACCGACAAGTTGAATAATTAGACACTTGTGCAACATTCGGATATCTTTATTGTGGAAACGTTTCGCCCACGCCTGTACGTTCGATATGACCTACGTACTTCCACACCAGTAGCCCTAACTTCTCACATCATAAAAGTCTTCGAAAGAATGATGAGACGGCAGGTTACAAATTTCAAGGAGCAGCACAACCAACACAACCCGAACCAGCATGGTTTTAAAGCAGGACGATCATGTCTGTCACAGCTGCTGAACCATTATGACAGAATTACGGAGGCACTGGAAGACGACCAAAACGCAGATATGATTTACACAGATTTTACAAAGGCGTTTGACAAATGCGATCATTGAGTGATAGCGCACAAAATGAAGGCCATGGGCATTACGGGGAAGGTAGGCAGATGGATTTTCGGTTTCCTAACACACAGAACACAAAAAGTAGTAGTGAACAGGGCAAGATCCAGCATCAGCGAGGTCAAAAGCTCAGTGCCCCAAGGCACTGTCCTGGCACCTCTGCTGTTTCTCATCCTCATAGCAGACATAGATAAAAACACCCGGCACACTTTTGTATCATCATTACAGATGACACTAATATAAGCATGAAAGTCACTACGGTAGAGGACACTGAAAAAGTACAGGAATACATAAGAAGTATTTTCCAGTGGGCAGTGGAGAACAAATTGATTTTCACACTGTATCAACAGTCGTGGCCTCAGACTATTCAACATCTTACCAGAAGTTGTCAGAAACACTGCTGGAACAAGTGTAGATGTCTTCAAGAAAAAACTGGACAAGTATTCTCACCAGGTGCCAGATCAAGCAGCCTGTGATGGATATGTGGGGCAGTGGGCCTCCAGCAGCAACAGTCTAGTTGATGAATTAGACACATGTGCAACACATGGGTGTCTTTAATGGTGAAACGTTTCGCCACACAGTGGCTTCATCAGTCCAAACATAGGAGAATGGTGAAGAACAAGAGGAGTTTGAGGTAATCAGTCCCTCAGCACTGAGTCGATGATTACATCGACTCAGTGCTGAGGGACTGATTACCTCAGTCTCCTTCTGATTTTCACTATTCTTCTTTGTACTAGACTGATGAAGCCACTGTGTGGCGAAACGTTTCCTCATTAAAGATACCCAAATGTTCCACATGTGTCTAATTTACCAGTAAAAGTTAACTCTGGGTATATTTACGTTGAGAATGTTGCTGTGTACATACCTGGTGATATACTGATTCCTTTCACATATATTCTTTACATTTTACATTCGGGTTCTCTCGATAATGTTCTATTTCACCTTAATGTTGGATATCGACAGCAACACAAAACACAGATTCCAATCATCTTTTGCGAACGACGGCAAAGCATCGTGAAAACTGTCTCGGGAGAGGACAAACATCTGCAATTGATTTTCAATGTATTTTACCAGTGAGCAAGGATAAAATAACATGTTTAGAGGTGGAAAAAGCTATATCATCGACGCTACGGGAAAGATTTGACAAATATTGATTAAGAATGTGCTGCAGTTTAAGAGGCACGTAAATGCCTCTTAAAATGGCTAAATTAATTGCGCAAGTTATACGTTGTCCATATTTACTATCGCATTTGTCCAGGATCGTAAGGTGAAGTTCAGGATCTTTCCTTAATTCATGGTATAACTTAACAGATCTTTGAAGACAGTTGTGGAGGTCTGACCTCTGCTCAGACCTCCACAACACAATTGTCCTCAAAGATTTGTTAAGTTATACCATGAATTAAGGAAAGATCCTGGACCTCACCTTACGAAACAGACAAAGCAAATGCGATAGTAATTATGAACAAGGTAGATTATAGATTATAGGGCTCTGGTGGCCTGGTGGTTAACGCTCTCACTTCACACGGTGAGGGCCTGGGTTCGATTCCCAGCCAGAGTAGAAACATTGGACGTGTTTCTTTCCACCTGTTGTCTATGTTCCCCATCAGTAAAATGGGTACCTGGGTGTTAGTCGACTGGTGTGGGTCGCATCCTGGGACACTGACCTAAGGAGGCCTGGTCACAGACCGGGCCGCGGGGGCGTTGACCCCCGGAACTCTCTCCAGATAAACTCTCCAGATAGTGGAAAAATGTTATTAGAAGACAGGGGAACTTACGTGCCTCTTAAGTAATGTCACTGAGAATATAAAGAACTTATACAATTTTCAGTGCTCGCGTATCAGATATATTAAGATAACTTATGTTAAAAAATATATCCGTTTTATACATTTAGAGAAAGATGCGAGTGATCAACTAAATTATTGGTATTGTGCGATCACAAGATTTAAGCTGTTCAGACTCTTATTAGATAGAAAGGAGATTGTTTAAACTAAGATAAACGTCTATAGATAGTCGCGAGGGAGGGATCGAAACTAAGATAAACGTCTATAGATAGTAGGGGGGAGGGATCGAAACAGCTCACATATAAGTACAGTGATTTCACTCAGGAAATCGTAATGACACGATTGGAAACAAGCCATATCACGGGCGGGGCTTGAACCCGCGGTCAGACAGTCGTAAAACTCCAGACCGACGATCTGGAGTTTTACGACTCTGTGACCGCGGGTTCAAGCCCCACCCGTGGTAATTTTTTTTTTTACAGTGATTTGTGTCCACGCTGAGAATAGACATAATCAAAATCTTACAGATGTGCGAGTTCAGAGTCTTTCACATTTATGAGGAGTAATGACTGTAGGAACGATGAATTAGACACATGTGCAACACTTAGGTATTTTTACTGCTGAAACGTTTCGCCACACAGTGGCTTCCTCAGTACAATACTGAGAACGATGGTGGAAGATCAGAAGGAGTTTGAGGTAATCAGTCCCTCAGCCTTGAGTCGACGTGATCAATATTATCAAGACTGATGGGCTTATCACAAACTCCTTCTGATCTACAAACTTTCTTCTCTGTAATGGACTGATGAAGTCACTGTGTGGCGAAACCCAAGTGTTGGACACGTTTCTACCCATCATCCCGTCGCTTGTCTGAGTCAATTATCTAACATTACTATAGGAACTATCACCGTCTCACTCCTGCCTTTAATCACACTAACTCCTCCATATTTCTTGCTTTAGTTATTCTTATAGATTTTCAGACAAGTTTTTCTTTCATTATTTATTCCCAATAGGAGATCTAGAAGTGGTTATTGATGTTTTTACTTTACCTGGAGGTTATTCCAGGGATCAACGCCCCTGCGGCTCGGTCCACGACCAGGCCAACCAGTGGATCAGGGCCTGAACAACCAGGCTGTTCACCCTGGCCGCACGTAGTCCAACGTACGAACCACAGCCAGGCTGATCCAATGTTGAAGAAAGTAAGGGGTAGCCAGGTCAGTGTGAGGGGTAGCCAGGTCAGTGTGAGGGGTAGCCAGGTGAGTGTGAGGGGTAGCCAGGTGAGAGTGTGAGGGGTAGCCAGGTGAGAGTGTGAGGGGTAGCCAGGTGAGAGTGTGAGGGGTAGCCAGGTGAGAGTGTGAGGGGTAGCCAGGTGAGAGAGTGAGGGGTAGCCAGGTGAGTGTGAGCGGTAGCCAGGTGAGAGTGTGAGGGATTGCCAGGTGAGAGTGTGAGGGGTAGCCAGGAGAGAGTGAGGGGTAGCCAGGTGAGAGTGAGGGGTAGCCAGGTGAGTGTGAGGGGTAGCCAGGTCAGTGTGAGGGGTAACCAGGTGAGTGTGAGGGGTAGCCAGGTGAGTGTGAGGGGTAGCCAGGTGAGTGTGAGGGGTAGCCAGGTGAGTGTGAGGGGTAGCCAGGTGAGTGTGAGGGTAGCCAGGTGAGAGTGTGAGGGGTAGCCAGGTGAGAGTGTGAGGGGTAGCCAGGTGAGAGAGTGAGGGTAGCCAGGTCATGTGTGAAGGGTAGCCAGGTGAGTGTGAGGGGTAGCCAGGTGAGTGTGAGGGGTAGCCAGGTGAGAGTGTGAGGGGTAGCCAGGTGAGAGTGTGAGGGGTAGCCAGGTGAGAGAGTGAGGGGTAGCCAGGTGAGTGTGAGCGGTAGCCAGGTGAGAGTGTGAGGAATTGCCAGGTGAGAGTGTGAGGGATAGCCAGGAGAGAGTGAGGAGTAGCCAGGTGAGCGTGAAGGAGTACCAGGTGAGAGTGAGGGGTAGCCAGGTGAGAGTGAGGGGTAGCCAGGTGAGGTGAGGGGTAGCCAGGTGAGAGTGTGAGGGGTAGCCATGTGAGAGTGTGAGGGGTAGCCAGGTGAGAGTGAGGGGATGCCAGGTGAGTGTGACGGGTAGCCAGGTGAGTGTGAGAAGTAGCCAGGTGGAGTAAGGGGTAGCCAGTGTGAGTGTGAGGGGCAGCCAGGTGAGAGTGAGGGGAAGCCAGGTGAGAGTGAGAGGTAGCCAGGTGAGTGTGAGGAGTAGCCAGATGAGTGTGAGGGGTAGCCAGGTGAGAATGAGGGGTAGCCAGGTGAGTGTGAAGGGTAGCCAGGTGAGAGTGAGGGGTAGCCAGGTGAGAGTGAGGGGTATCCAGGTGAGAGTGTGAAAGGTAGCCTAGTGAGATTGAGGGGTAGCCAAGGGAGAGTGTGAGGGGAAGCCAGAAGAGAGTGTGAGGGGTTGCCAGGTGAAAGTGAAAGGTAGCCAGGTGAGTGTGAGGGGTAGTCAGGTGAGTTTGAGGGGAAGCCAGGTGAGAGTTTGAGAGGCAGCCAGGTGAGAGTGTGAGGGGTAGCAAGGTGAGAGTGTGAGTGGTAGCCAGGTGAGAGTGAAGGGTAGCCAGGTGAGAGTGAGCGGTAACCAGGTGAGAGTGAGGGGTAGCCAGCTGAGAGTGAGGGGTAGCCAGGTGAGAGTGTGAGGGGTAGCCAGGAGAGAGATGTGAGGGGTAGCCAGGTGAGAGTGAGGGGTAGCCAGGTGAGAGTGTGAGGGGCAGCCAGGTGAGTGTGAAGGTTAGCCAGTGAGAGTGTGAGGGGTAGCCAGGTGAGAGTGAGGGGTAGCCAGGTGAGAGTGGGGGTAGCCGGGTGAGAGTGTGAGGGGTAGCCAGGTGAGAGTGAGGGGTAGCAGGTGAGAGTGAGGGGTAGCAGGTGAGAGTGTGAGGGGTAGCCAGGTGAGAGTGTGAGGGGTAGCCAGACGAGAGTGTGAGGGGTAGATAAGTTAGAGTGAGGGGTAGCCAGGTGAGAGTGTGAGGGGTAGCCAGGTGAGAGTGTGAGGGGTAGCCAGGTGAGAGTGTGGGGTAGCCCAGGTGAGAGTGTGAGGGGTAGCCAGGTGAGAGTGTGAGGGGTAGCCAGGATAGAGTGTGAGAGGAACACAGGTGAGAGTGTGAAGAGGTACCAGGTGAAAGTGTGAGAGGTAGCCAGGAGAGAGTGTGAGAGGTAGCCAGGTGAGAGTGATGATAGGTAGCCAGGTGAGAGTGATGGAGGGGTAGCCAGGAGAGAGTGTGAGAGGTACCCAGGTGAGAGTGTGAGGGGTAGCCAGGTGAGAGTGTGAGGGGTAGCCAGGTGAGAGTGAGCGGTAGGCAGGAGGGGGGAGTGTGAGAGGTAGCTAGGTGAGAGTGAGGGGTAGCCAGGTGAGCGTGAGGGGTACCCAGGTGAGTGTGACGGGTAGCCAGGTGAGAGTGAGGGGTAGCCAGGTGAGTGTGAGGGGTAGCCAGGTGAGAGTGTGAGGGGTAGCCAGGTGAGAGTGTGAGGGGTAGCCAGGTGAGGGTGAGGGGAAGCCAGGTGAGTGTGACGGGTAGCCAGGTGAGTGTGAGAGGTAGCCAGGTGAGAGTAAGGGGTAGCCAGGTGAGTGTGAGGGGCAGCCAGGTGAGAGTGAGGGGAAGCCAGGTGAGAGTGAGAGGTAGCCAGGTGAGTGTGAGGAGTAGCCAGATGAGTGTGAGGGGTAGCCAGGAGAGAGTGAGGGGTAGCCATGTGAGTGTGAAGGGTAGCCAGGTGAGAGTGAGGGGTAGCCAGGTGAGAGTGAGGGGTATCCAGGAGAGTGTGAGGCGTAGCCAGGTGAGAGTGTGAGGGGTAGCCAGGTGAGAGTGAGGGGTAGCCAGGTGAGAGTGTGAAAGGTAGCCTAGTGAGATTAAGGGATAGCCAGGGGAGAATGTGAGGGGAAGCCAGAAGAGAGTGTGAGGGGTTGCCAGGTTGAAAGTGAGGGGTAGCCAGGTGAGTGTGAGGGGTAGTCAGGTGAGTTTGAGGGGTAGCCAGGTGAGAGTTTGAGAGGCAGCCAGGTGAGATGTGTGAGTGGTAGCCAGGGTGAGAGTGAAAGGTAGCCAGGTGAGAGTGAGCGGTAACCAGGTGAGAGTGAGGGGTAGCCAGCTGAGGAAGTGAGGGTAGCCAGGTGAGAGTGTGAGGGGTAGCCATGAGAGAGATGTGAGGGGTAGCCAGGTGAGAGTGAGGGGTAGCCAGGTGAGAGTGTGAGGGGCAGCCAGGTGAGAGTGAAGGTTAGCCAGGTGAGAGTTTGAGGGGTAGCCAGGTGTGAGTGAGGGGTAGCCAGGTGAGTGTGAGGGGTAGCCAGGTCAGTGTGAGGGGTAACCAGGTGAGTGTGAGGGGTAGCCAGGTGAGTGTGAGGGGTAGCCAGGTGAGTGTGAGGGGTAGCAGGTGAGTGTGAGGGGTAGCCAGGTGAGAGTGTGAGGGGTAGCCAGGTGAGAGTGTGAGGGGTAGCCAGGTGAGAGAGTGAGGGGTAGCCAGGTCAGTGTGAAGGGTAGCCAGGTGAGTGTGAGGGGTAGCCAGGTGAGTGTGAGGGGTAGCCAGGTGAGAGTGTGAGGGGTAGCCAGGTGAGAGTGTGAGGGGTAGCCAGGTGAGAGAGTGAGGGGTAGCCAGTGAGTGTGAGCGGTAGCCAGGTGAGAGTGTGAGGAATTGCCAGGTGAGAGTGTGAGGGTAGCCAGAGAGAGTGAGGAGTAGCCAGGTGAGCGTGAGAGGTACCCAGGTGAGGAGTGAGGGGTAGCCAGGTGAGAGTGAGGGTAGCCAGGTGAGTGTGAGGGGTAGCCAGGTGAGAGTGTGAGGGGTAGCCATGTGAGAGTGTGAGGGGTAGCCAGGTGAGGTGAGGGGAAGCCAGGTGAGTGTGACGGGTAGCCAGGTGAGTGTGAGAGGTAGCCAGGTGAGAGTAAGGGGAGCCAGGTGAGTGTGAGGGGCAGCCAGGTGAGAGTGAGGGGAAGCCAGGTGAGAGTGAGAGTTAGCCAGGTGAGTGTGAGGAGTAGCCAGATGAGTGTGAGGGGTAGCCAGGTGAGAGTGAGGGTAGCCATGTGAGTGTGAAGGGTAGCCAGGTGAGATGTGAGGGTAGCCAGGTGAGAGTGAGGGGTATCCAGGAGAGTGTGAGGCGTAGCCAGGTGAGAGTGTGAGGGGTAGCCAGGTGAGAGTGAGGGGTAGCCAGGTGAGAGTGTGAAAGGTAGCCTAGTGAGATTAAGGGATAGCCAGGGGAGAATGTGAGGGGAAACCAGAAGAGAGTGTGAGGGGTTGCCAGGTGAAAGTGAGGGGTAGCCAGGTGAGTGTGAGGGGTAGTCAGGTGAGTTTGAGGGGTAGCCAGGTGAGAGTTTGAGAGGCAGCCAGGTGAGAGTGTGAGGGGTAGCCAGGTGAGAGTGTGAGTGGTAGCCAGGTGAGAGTGAAAGGTAGCCAGGTGAGAGTGAGCGGTAACCAGATGAGAGTGAGGGGTAGCCAGCTGAGAGTGAGGGGTAGCCAGGTGAGAGTGTGAGGGGTAGCCATGAGAGAGATGTGAGGGGTAGCCAGGTGAGAGTGAGGGGTAGCCAGGTGAGAGTGTGAGGGGCAGCCAGGTGAGAGTGAAGGTTAGCCAGGTGAGAGTTTGAGGGGTAGCCAGGTGTGAGTGAGGGGTAGCCAGGTGAGAGTGGGGGTAGCCAGGTGAGAGTGTGAGGGGTAGCCAGGTGAGTGTGAGGGGTAGCCAGGTGAGAGTGAGGGGTAGCCAGGTGAGAGTGAGGGGTAGCCAGGTGAGAGTGGAGGGGTAGCCAGGTGAGAGTGTGAGGGGTAGCCAGACGAGAGTGTGAGGGTAACCAGGTGAGAGTGTGGGGTAGCCAGGTGAGAGTGTGAGGGGTAGCAGGTGAGAGTGAGAGGGGTAGCCAGGATAGAGTGTGAGAGGAACACAGGTGAGAGTGTGAGAGGTACCCAGGTGAAAGTGTGAGAGGTAGCCAGGAGAGAGTGTGAGAGGTAGCCAGGTGAGAGTGTGATTAGGTAGCCAGGTGAGAGTGTGAGGGTAGCCAGGTGAGAGTGTGAGAGGTACCCAGGTGAGAGTGTGAGGGGTAGCCAGGTGAGAGTGTGAGGGGTAGCCAGGTGAGAGTGAGCGGTAGGCAGGAGAGAGTGTGACGGGTAGCTAGGTGAGAGTGAGGGGTAGCCAGGTGAGAGTGTGAGGGGTAGCCAGGAGAGAGTGTGAGGGGTAGCCAGGTGAGAGGGAGGGGTAGCCATGTGAGAGTGTGAGGGTTAGCCAGGTGAGAGTGTGAGGGGAAGCCAGTGAGATGAAGGGGTAGCAAGGTGAGAGTGAGGGATAGCTAGGTGAGACTGAGGGGGTAGCCAGGTGAGAGTGAGGGGTAGACAGTGAGAGTGTGATAGGTAGCCAGGTGAGAGTGTGAGAGGTACCCAGGTGAGAGTGTGAGAGGTACCCAGGTGAAAGTGTGAGAGGTAGCCAGGTGAGAGTGTGAGAGGCAGATAGGTGAGAGCGTGAGAGGTAGCCAGGTGAGAGTGTGAGGTGTAGACAGGTGAGAGTGTGAGAGGTAGCCAGGTGAGAGTGTGAGGGGTAGCATGGTGAGAGTGTGAGAGGAAGCCAGGTGAGAGTGTGAGAGGTAGCCAGGTGAGAATGTGAGAGGTAGCCAGGTGAGAGTGTGAGAGGTACCCAGGTGAGAGAGTGAGAGGCAGCCAGGTGAGAGTGTGAGAGGCAGCCAGGTGAGAGTGAAGGGTATCCAGGTGAAAGTGTGAGAGGTAGCCAGGTGAGAGTGTGAGAGGTACCCAGGTGAGAGTGTGAGAGGTAGCCAGGTGAGTGTGTGAGAGGTACCCAGGTGAGAGTGTGAGAGGTAGCCTGGTGAGAGTGTGAGAGGTAGCCAGGTGAAAGTGTGAGAGGTAGCCAGGTGAGAGGTGTGAGAGGTAGCCAGGTGAGAGTGTGAGGGGTAGCCAGGTGAGAGTGAGGGGATGCCGGGTGAGAGTGTGAGGGGTAGGCATGTGAGAGAGTGAGGGGCAGCCAGGGGAGTGGGAGGGGTAGGAAGGTGAGATTGAAGGGTAGCCAGGTAAGAGTGAGGGGTAGCCAGGTGAGAGAGGGGTACCCATGTGAGAGTGTGAGAGGTAGCCAGGTGAGAGTGTGAGAGGTAGCCAGGTGAGAGCGTCAGAGGTACCCAGGTGAGAGTGTGACAGGTAGCCAGGTGAGAGTGTGAGAGGTAGCAAGGTGAGAGTGTGAGAGGTAGCCAGGAGAGAGTGTGAGAGGTAGCCAGGTGAGAGTGCAAGGGGTAGCCAGGTGAGAGTGAGGGGATGCCGGGTGAGGGGGTGTGAGGGTAGGCATGTGAGAGAGAGTGAGGGCAGCCAGGTGAGTGTGAGCGGTAGCAAGGTGAGATTGAAAGGTAGCCAGGTAAGAGTGAGGGGTAGCCAGGTGAGTGTGAGGGGTAGCCAGGTGAGGGTGTGAGGGGTAGCCAGGTGAGGTGTGAGGGGTAGCCAGGTGAGATTGAGGGGTAGCCAGGTGAGAGCGAGGGGTAGCCAGGTGAGTGTGAGAGGTAGCCAGGTGAGTGTGAGAGGTAGCCAGGTGAGAGTGATGGGTAGCCAGGTGAGTGTGAGGGGTAACCAAGTGAGAGTGTGAGGGGTAGCCAGGTGAGAGTGTGAGAGGTAGCCATGTGAGTGTGAGGGGTAGCCATGTGAGTGTGAGGGGTAGCCAGGTGAGTGTGAGGGGTAGCCAGGTGAGAGTGTGAGGGGTAGCCAGGTGAGAGTATGAGGGGTAGCCAGGTGAGAGTAAGGTGTAGCCAGGTGATAGTGTGAAAGGTAGCCATGTGAGTGTGAGGGGTTTCCAGGCGAGTGTGAGTGGCAGCCAGGTGAGAGTGTGAGGGGTAGCCAGGTGAGAGTGTGAGGGGTAGCCAGGTGAGAGTATGAGGGGTAGCCAGGTGAGTGTGAGGGTAGCCACGTGAGTGTGAGAGGTAGCCAGGTGAGAGTGAGGGGTAGCCAGGTGAGAGTAAGGTGTAGCCAGGTGAGAGTGTGAGAGGTAGCCAGGTGAAACTGAGGGGTAGCCAGGTGAGTGTGAGGGGCAGCCAGGTGAGAGTGTGAGGGGTAGCCAGGTGAGAGTGTGGGGGCAGCCGGGTAAGAGTGAGGGGTAGTTAGGTGAGTGTGAGAAGTAGTTAGGTTAGAGTGTGAGGGGTTGCCAGGTGAGAGTGTGAGGGGTAGCCAGGTGAGAGTGTGAGGGGTAGCCAGTGAGAGTGTGAGAAGAAGCCAGTTGAGAGTGTGAGGTGTAGCCAGTTTAGAGTGTGAGGGGTAGCCTGGTGATAGTGTGAGGGGTAGCCAGGTGAGAGAGTGAGGGGTAGCCAGGTGAGAGTGTGAGGGTTGGCCAGGTGAGAGTGTGAGGAGTAGCCAGGTGAGAGTGAGGGGTAGCCAGGTGAGAGTGTGAGGTGTAGCCAGGTGAGTGTGTGAGAGGTAGCCTTGTGAGTGTGAGGGGTAGCCAGGTGAGAGTGAGGGGTAGCGAGGTGAGTGTGAGGGGTAAGAAGGTGGGAGTGTGGGGGTAGCCAGGTGAGAGTGTGAGGGTAGCCAGGTGAGTGTGAGGGGTAACCAGGTGAGAGTGTGAGAGGGTAGCCAGGTGAAACTGAGGGGTAGCCAGGTGAGAGTGTTAGGGGTAGCCAGGTGAGAGTGTGAGGGGTAGCCAGGTGAGAGTGTGAGGTTAGCCAGGTGAGAGTGTTAGGGGTTGCCTGGTGAGAGTGTGAGGGGTTCCCAGGTGAGAGTGTGAGGGGTAGCCAGGTGAGAGTGAGGGGTACAGGTGAGAGCGTGAGGGGTAGCCATGTGAGAGTGTGAGAGGTAGCTAGGTGAGTGTGAGGGGTAGCCAGGTGAGAGTGAGGGGTAGCCGGGTGTATGTGAGGGGTAGCCATGTGAGAGTGTGAGGGTAGCCAGGTGAGAGTGTGAGGGGTAGCCAGGTGAGTGTGAGGGGTAGCCAGGTGAGTGTGAGAGGTAGCCAGGTGAGAGTGAGGGATAGCCAGGTGTGAGTAAGGTGTAGCCAGGTGGAGAGTGTGAGAGGCAGCCAGGTGAAACTGAGGGGTAGCCAAGTGAGTGTGAGGGTAGCCATGTTAGAGTGTAAGGGGTTTCCAGGTGAGAGTGTGAGGGGTAGCTAGGTGAGATTTGTGAGGGATAGGCAGGTGAGAGTGTGTGGGGTAGCCAGGTGAGAGTGTGAGGGGATAGCCAGGTGAGAGTGTGAAGGGTAGCCAGGTGAGAGTGTGAGGGGTAGCCAGATGAGAGTGTGAGGGTAGCGAGGTGAGAGCGAGGGGTGGTCAGGTGAGAGTGAGGGGTGGCCAGGTGAGAGTGAGGGGTGGCCAGGTGAGAGTGAGGGGTGGCCAGGTGAGAGTGAGGGGTGGCCTTGTGAGAGTGAAGGGTAGCCAGGCGTGTGTGTGAGGGGTAGCCAGGCGTGCGTGTGAGTGAAGGGTAGCCAGGCGTGTGTGTGTGAGGGGTAGCCAGGCGTGTGTGTGAGTGAAGGGTAGCCAGGTGTGTGAGTGAAGGGTAGCCATGCGTGCGAGTGAAGGGTAGCCAGGCGTGTGAGTGCGTGAAGGGTAGCCAGGCGTGTGAGTAAGTGAAGGGTAGCCAGGCGTGTGAGTGAAGGGTAGTCAGGCGTTTGTGTGAGTGAAGGGTAGCCAGGCGTGTGTATAAGTGAAGGGTAGCCAGGCGTGTGCGTAAGTGAGGGGTAGCCAGGCGTGTGTGTGAGTGAGGGGTAGCCAGACGTGTGTATAAGTAAAGGGTTGCCAGGCGTGTGCGTAAGTGAGGGGCAGCCAGGCGTGTGTGTGAGTGAGGGGTAGCCAGGCGTGTGTATGTGAGGGGTAGCCAGGCGAATATGTGAGGGGTAGCCAGGTGAGAGGGGGAGATAGGTGAGTGTTAGGGAACAGTGAGGGGAGAATGGGAACAGTGAGGGGAGACTGGGAACAGTGAGGGGAGACTGGGAGCAGTGAGGGGAGACTGGGAACAGTGAGGGGAGACTGGGAACAGTGAGGGGAGACTGGGAACAGTGAGGGGAGACTGGGAACAGTGAGGGGAGACTGGGAGCAGTGAGGGGAGACTGGGAACAGTGAGGGGAGACTGGGAACAGTGAGGGGAGACTGGGAAGGAAGGATACTGAAAAGTCTTGGCTCCCTAACATTGATTGTGTTATGTCTTATTATACTCTTGGCATCCCTGCTGTTCACAGTGAGTATTTTACCCTGACCGCCAAGCCTCTTGCTATCATTGGGAGTGATTTCTGTTTACAGATTAGGGATCAGTCCCTCTAGGATATTCCAGGTGTAAATTATGATGCATCTTTCTCGCCTACGTTCCAAAGAGTACAAGTCAAAATACTTAACCGTTTCCGGCAATATATGCTTATTATTTCCATAACGAAATAACTAAAATTTGTGCTCATTGAAGATCGTATTGTTTTTCTGTGGCCATCTGGAAGATTTTATTTATATTAGCTATGAGACTGGCAGTGTCCTCGATAATGATACGATGATTTGAGGAATATCTATGTCTATATCTATGTCTATATCGGAAATGAGAATGAGGAAAGAATGGAAGAGAGTTCCATTCCTTGGGAAACAGAGCTTTCCACTGTGGCAGCCTCAGACTATTATTCTTTGTCTTCGATTCGTTTGAGAGTTAAAAATCCATCTGCCTTCTTTTCCAGTTTTTCCTTTTGCACGTTGTTACACCATGGTGGCATCTGCCGGCTGCCACTGGGAAGGTTCTTATACTACTTCTGTTTTTTTTTTTCATCTTCCAGTGCATCTAAAAAAGTCATAACGGTTCAGTGAGTGCAAGAGATAGAAGGGACTCATTCTAAACCCATGATGTCATGGGTTGTTTAGTTGTGAGTCCATGTGATTAATGAACTTGTTTCTTGGTACTCTTTCAAGTATCTTAATAAAAGGAGATATGAGTGTTATTAAATTGTAATTCATTGCTATTTGCTGTCAGCTTTATGCAGTGGAGCTTCATCCAATGTTTATAGCAATAGGATGATCCTTTGTCTATGATTACTCTCCGTAACATATTTAAGACACAGACTAGTTCCACTAGTCTGTGTCTGTGTCAGAGTGCATGAGCACACTGCCGAGTCTTTTCTTTTTTTGAAGTCGAGTAGGGTTAGAATTATACCATAAATTCTGGAGATGACATCGTTTTGAACATCGTTCATGAAAAAATCGTATGGACTGTCGACTTTCAGTCTGATTAATTGCTCAGTAAACGTAGTCATATTGTGACTTCAGTAGTGCACTCACTTTGTTGTTATGTTGGGGAGTGTGACGGAAGCCGAGGGTGAGTAACAGACGTCATGAGTGACGGGAGTTTGGTGAGTGTGACGGGATCCAGGGATCGGAAACAGGAGCGATGAGAGTGACAGAAACCAAGAGATGGAGACGAAAAACACAGAAAGATGAAAGGCAGGGAAAGGAGAACGGAGCCAGGATAGGGAGGCTGGAACCATGGGAGGGAGACGGAATCCTAAGGGGGAAGAGACGGGAGCCAGGGAAAGCAGACAGGAGCCAGAGGAATACAGGAACTAGGGAAGATAAGAGACAGGGCAAGTAGACAGGAATCAGGAAGACGAAAACCAAGAAAGGGAGACCCTAATTAAGGGAGACAAATGAAAGAACTAGGGGAGAGAGAGAGAGAGAGAGAGAGAGAGAGAGAGAGAGAGAGAGAGAGAGAGAGAGAGGAGAGAGAGAGAAACAGGAGCCAAGAGAGCCGGGGAAGGAAGCTATGAGGCACACACACCCGACAGTCTCAACTAATTACTTTGTGTTATGATGGAAGAAGCGGGAAAAGCAGGAGGAGGTGGAAGAAGAGGAGGAAGAGGAGGAGGAGGGAGAGGAGGAGGAAGAGTAGGAGGAAGAGGAAGAAGAAGAAGAGGAGGAGGAGGAGGAGGAGGAGGAGGAAGAAGAGGAATAGGATGAGGAATAGGATGAGGAACAGGAGGAGGATGCCATCCACGACATAATGTCTCATAAGCAACGCAATTGTGCTTAAGTTGCCACATTAATTTCGGTAATAGTGTAATAATTTGCAATCGTATTAGTATTCCCTGCACGACCCTTGAGCTGCCTGCCCTGTGTACACGCAGAGTGTACACACACACTGTGTACACTGCCGCTCTGTACACCCACATACTGTACATCACACCTGTATAGTCCAGAAAACTGATTTAAATTATTGTCTTATTTAATAAATAATCAACTTGTGTACGTTACGATGTTGATTTTGTACAGGTGGGATGTACATGTACGATATCCATGTACATACTGCTGTACATGTATGATGTATACGTAATCAGTATTGCACATGTTTCATGTATATGCACGTGATATTGTGTATACATATGATGCATATGTATGCAGTAATGCACTTGTATATGTACATGATATTGCATATATATGCTAAGTATATATGGAGAAATGTACATGGATGATGTCACCGTACACAGTCTTGTTCTGTATATTAATGTACCCAGTATAGTACATGTACATGTGTACATTGTACGTGAATGGTATACCTGCACGCAGGTGTACTCAGTATTAGACATGTATAAGTCACCTGCAACTTGACATTAGTAAAAATCAGGTAAATACAGGTAGAGGTTATCTCTTGTTAGGTACAATGAGACAGACACTTGATAAAACTCCTGGAGAGCGAAACGTCGCAACAACAAAATGTCACATTAGTTACATTTGTGTCTATTTCCCTAACATTCTGTCGGTAATTCTCCCATTATTGCCAGATTATCTCTTGCCTCTCGTAGCCAGCAGCTGGTTACCTAGTTACGTTAGGTTAGGTTCGTCAGGAAACGTCTCCTGACGCGGGTTTAAGTCGTATGATGACTCGCAGCTGGTGAAAAATGAAATGACATATGCGCAGTACTTAATAAGCTTTATTGCCGAGAGATGGCAGTGTTGCATGTGTGGCAGTGTTGCATTTGTGGCAGTGTTGCATGTGTGGCAGTGTTGCATGTGTGGCAGTGTTGCATATGTGACAGTGTTGCATGTGTGGCAGTGTTGCATGTGTGGCAGTGTTGCATATGTGGCAGTGTTGCATATGTGGCAGTGTTGCATATGTGGCAGTGTTGCATGTGTGGCAGTGTTGCATATGTGGCAGTGTTGCATATGTGGCAGTGTTGCATGTGTGTCCTATCCACCAACTTACTCTGTGGCTGCTACTGTGTGGTGTTCCTCTGTTGCATACATGTTGCATACATGTTGCATACATGTTGCATACATGTTGCATACATTGTGTCTTGTTTAACTGCTTCTATAACTTCTTGTATATAAGAACATAAGAAAGAAGGAACACTGCAACAGACCTCCTGGCCATGTGAGGCAGGTCCAAGTCTTTTACCTGCTTAAGCCAATGCCCCAACCTAGTCAAGTCAGGTCACATTCACTTAAGGAAGAAACACAGCAACTGACCCAGTAGCACAAGCTAGTCAGGTCCAACTCACACCCACCCACACCCACTCATGTATTTATCTAACCTATTTTTAAAACTACACAACGTTTTAGCTTCTATAACTGTACTCGGGAGTTTGTTCCACTCATCCACAACTCTATTACCAAACCAGTGCTTTCCTATATCCTTCCTGAATCTGAATTTTTCCAACTTGAAACCATTGCTGCGAGTCCTGTCTTGGCTGGATATTTTTAGCACGCTATTTACATCCCCATTATTTATTCCTGTCTTCCAGTTATACACCTCAATCATATCCCCCCTAATTCTACGCCTTTCGAGAGAGTGCAGATTCAGGGCCCTCAGTCTATCCTCATAGGGAAGATTTCTGATACAGGTAAGACACATATGCAACAGTTAGGTATCTTTATTATGAAACGTTTCGCCTACACAGTAGGCTTCTTCAGTCAAGTACAGAAAAGCTGATAGAAGCAGAAGATACTTGAAGACGATGTAATCAGTCCATCACCCTTAAAGTTTTGAGGTGGTCAGTCCCTCAGTCTGGAGAAGAGCATTGTTCCATAGTATGAAACAATATTGTTTCATACTATGGAACAATGCTCTTCTCCAGACTGAGGGACTGACCACCTCAAAACTTTAAGGGTGATGGACTGATTACATCGTCTTCAAGTATCTTCTGCTTCTATCAGCTTTTCTGTACTTGACTGAAGAAGCCTACTGTGTAGGCGAAACGTTTCATAATAAAGATACCTAACTGTTGCATATGTGTCTTACCTAACAACCTGTCGGTATTTTTATACCATTTTAATGTTCATTTCTGATACATGGGATCAACTTTGTCATCCTCCGCTGTACGTTTCCCAGAACACTTATATCCATTCTGTAATACGATGACCAGAACTGAGCAGCATAGTCTAAATGAGGCCTAACCAAGGATATATAGAGTTGAAGAACAACCTGAGGACTTCTATTATTTATACTTCTAGATATGAAGCCAAGGATTCTGTTAGCTTTATTGGGAACACTTATGCACTGTTGTCTTGGTTTTAGATTACTGCTAACCAGAACTCCTAAATCCTTTTCGCAATCAGTAGTATTAAGATCTACATTATTTAGTTTATATGTGGCATGGTTATTTTCCTGTCCAATGTTTAGAACTTTGCATTTGTTTATATTAAACTGCTTCTGCCACTTCCCCGATCATAGCATCAGTCTGATATATACATCACAATTCCACGTCCTCTCCTGCTCATTCTATTAGTGTGGAATAATACACAAATAACCCGCACATAGAAGAGAGGAGCCCACGATGACGTTTCGGTCCTCTTTGGACCATTTACAAAGCCCAAGTCGGACCGAAACGTCGTCGCAAGCTCCCCTCTCCCATGCGCGGGACATTTGTGCATTGTTCCAGTCACGGTATTGTACGTTTTTGCCATTTAGTGTGGAATAATTTTTAGTCCTGTATGTGGCAGTCAGTAGGCATATCCCCTGTTTAAATTTGACTCTTATATATCTTAAACTCCGGGTTTTTGTCAAATTGATTTAAAGAAAAAGTTTTACTCATTATGTGCAGATCACTACAACTGCTATTACCAGTAACCGTTTACTATTAAATATCGTACTTGCTATCTTGAAGGCTTTTTCCAAATCATCTTGGCAGTTTTTGGTTCTCCTGTCCTTTATGCTCCAACCATCTTGTTTCCTGCACACATACTCACATGACTCAAGAAATCGTAATGACACGATTGCAAATAAACCATACCCCCGGCCGGGATGGTTCAATCCCGCGGGTTCAATCCCGGCCGGGGGTATGGTTGACATACTCACATCTCTGTCTTTCATTTGTTTGAAGTTCTTCACAACTTAGCAATAGCCCTTTTCAACTGGCTTTTGGTATCAATTTTGTCCCAGAATAGTTCACCCAGTATCTTCATACTGTTATGTTTACCATAGATATGATGTCAACTTTACTCAACGGAATTGCAGCTCTACCTACTCTTTTTCATTAAAAGTGGTACATTTCATTGCAAAATGGTGGAACTGCTACCATTACTTGTTGTATATGGTGGAGCTGCTACCATTACTTGTTGTATATGGTGGAACTGCTACCATTACTTGTTGTATATGGTGGAGCTGCTACCATTACTTGTTGTATATGGTGGAGCTGCTACCATTACTTGTTGTATATGGTGGAACTGCTATCATTACTTGTTGTATATGGTGGAACTGCCACCATTACTTGTTGTACATGGTGGAACTGCCACCATTACTTGTTGTATATGGTGGAACTGCCACCATTACTTGTTGTATATGGTGGAACTGCCACCATTACTTGCTGTATATAGAGAAACTGCTACCATTGCTTGTTGTATATGGCGGAACTGCTACCATCACTTCATGTATATGGTGGAACTGCTACCATTACTTCATGTATATGATGGAACTTCTACCATTGTCTTGCATATGGTGGAACAACTACCATTACTTCTTGTAACTAGTAGAACTCTCCTAGGAATACGAGGAAGACATGACCAATATTTATATTTTGAAACATGGCTCTCAGTCAGATGTCCATAAGCTGCAGCTGTGGGTTATCATCTGACTTAAGACCCGCTGTCAGCAAACACTTACCCTGTTTCCTGACGCACCTTGCCTCACCCTAGCACCCTAATATTCAGAAACTGTCACGCCACTGCCTGCAGCAGCTGACTTCGTAGGTGGTAGGTGAAGGAGTACTACCGGAATGAGAAGCCATTTCTGAGATGACTAAGTAGCGAAAGTGACATATACAAGAAGCGACGCTGCCGAACAGGTGGACCAATGCGCGCGCATGCACGCGCACACACGCACACACACACACACACACACACACACACACACACACACACACACACACACACACACACACACACACACACACACACACACACACACACACACACACACACGCGCGCGCACACACACACATACACACACACACACACACACACACACACACACACACACACACACACACACACACACACACACACACACACACACACACACACACACACACACACACACACACAAACCTTCTGGAGTTTTATGACAAGGTAACAGAAGTAAGACACGAGAGAGAGGGGTGGGTTGATTGCATTTTCCTGGACTGCAAGAAGGCCTTTGACACAGTTCCCCACAAGAGATTAGTGCAGAAGCTGGAGGATCAGGCGCATATAACAGGGAGGGCACAGCAATGGATCAGGGAATACCTGACAGGGAGGCAACAACGAGTCATGGTACGTAAAGAGGTATCACAGTGGGCGCCTGTGACGAGCGGGGTCCCACAGGGGTCAGTTCTAGGACCCGTACTATTTTTTATATATGCGAACGACATTATGGAAGGAATAGACTCTGAAGTGCCCCTATTCGCAGATGATGTGAAGCTGATGAGAAGAATTAAATCGGATGAGGATGAGGCAGGACTGCAAAGAGACCTGGACAGGCTGGACATGTTTTCCAGAAACTGGCTTCTCCAATTCAACCCTGCCAAATGCAAAGCCATGAAGATTGGGGAGGGACAAAGAAGACTGCAGACAGAGTATAGGCCAGGTGGACAAAGACTACAGACCTCACTCAGGGAGAAAGACCTTGGGGTGACCATAACACCGAGCACGTCACCGGAGGCACACATCAACCAAATAACTGCTTCAGCATACGGGCGCCTGGCAAACCTGAGAATAGCGTTCCGATACCTTAATAAGGAATCGTTCAAGACACTGTACACTGTGTATGTTAGGTCCATACTGGAGTATGCAGCACCAGTCTGGAACCCACACCTGGTCAAGCACGTCAAGAAGTTAGAGAAAGTACAAAGGTTTGCAACAAGGCTAGTCTCAGAGCTCAGGGGAATGTCGTACGAGGAAAGGTTGAGGGAAATTGGACTGACGACACTGGAGGACAGAAGGGTCAGGGGAGACATGATAACGACATACAATATACTGCGGGGAATAGACAAGGTGGAAAGAGATAGGATGTTCCAGAGAGAGGGCACAGAAACAAGGGGTAGCAACTGGAAGCTGAAGACTCAGACGAGTCACAGGGACGTTAGGAAGTATTTCTTCAGTCATAGAGTCGTCAGGAAGTAGAATAGCCTAGCAAATGAAGTAGTGGAGGCAGGAAAAATACATAGTTTTAAGAAGAGGTATGACAAAGCTCAGGAAGCACAGAGGGAGAGGACCTAGTAGCGATCAGTGAAGAGGCGGGGCCAGGAGCTGAGTCTCGACCCCTGCAACCACAATTAGGTGAGTACAATTAGGTGAGTACACACACGCACACACACAAACTAAGTGCATTAAGGAATGGAAGAGGTACAGAAGGTAAAGGACCCAAGAAACTAAGGAGATCAGTTGAAGAGCCAGAAACGAATATGCACAGATAAGGAGGGAGGCCCAGCGACAGTACGAAAATGACATAGCATTGAAAGTCAAGTCTGACCCGAAACTGCTGTTTAGCCACATAAGGAGAAAGACAACAGTCAAAGACCAGGTGATCAGGCTGAGGAAAGGTGGGAAACTCACAAGAAATGATCAAGAGGTATGCAAAGAGCTTAACACGAGATTTAAGGAGTATTCACAGTGGAGACAGGAAGGACTCTGGGAAGACAGGACAGAGGGAGACACCAACAAGGAATACACCAACAAGTGCTGGATGACATACACACAACTGAGGAGGAGGTGAAGAAGCTGTTAAGTGACCTTGATACCTCAAAGACAATGGGACCGGGCAACATCTCCCGGTGGGTCCTTAGAGAGGGAGCAGAAATGCTGTGTGTGCCACTAACCACAATCTTCAACACGTCCCTTGAAACTGGGCAACTACCTGAGGTATGGAAGACGAAAAATTTGATTTCCATTTTTAAAAAATGAGACAGAAAAGAGGCACTAAACTATAGACCTGTGTCACTGACGTGTATAGTATGCAAAGTCATGGAGAAGATTATCAAGAGGAGAGTGGTGGAACACCTGGAACGGAACAAGATTATAAACGACAACCAGCACGGATTCATGGAAGGCAAATCCTGTGTCACAAATCTTCTGGAGTTTTATGACAAAGTTTCAAAAGTAAGACACGAGAGAGAGGGGTGGGTTGATTGCATTTTCTTGGACTGCAAGAAGGCCTTCGACACAGTTCCTCACAAGAGACACCGAGTCATGGTACGTGATGAGGTATCACAGTGGGCACCCGCAAGGAGCGGGGTCCCACATGGGTAAGTCCTAAGACCAGTGCTATTTTTGGTATATGTGAATGACATGGTGGAAGGGATAGACTCAGAGGTGTCCCTGTTCGCAGATGATGTGAAGTTAATCAGATGAGGATCAGGCAGGACTTCAAAGAGACCTGGACATGCTGGACACGTGGTCCAGCAACTGGCTTCTCGAATTCAACCCTGCTAAATGCAAAGTCATGGAGATCGGAGAAGGGCAAAAAAGACCGCAGACAGAGTAAAAGCTGGGTGGCCAAAGACTGCAAACCTCGCTCAAGGGGAAAGATCTTGGGGTGAGTATAACACCGAGCACGTCTCCGGAAGCACACATCAACCAGATAACTGCTGCAGCATATGGGCGCCTGGCAAACCTGAGATTAGCATTCCGATACTTAAGTAAGGAATCTTTCAAGACACTACAGCGGGTACGTCAGGCCCATGCTGGAGTATGCAGCACCAGTTTGGAACCCTCACCGGGTCAAGCGCATTAAGAAATTAGAGAAAGTGCAAAAGTTTGCGACAAGGTTAGTTCCAGAGCTAAGGGGAATGTACTACGAAGAAAGGTTAAGGGAAATCGGCCTGTGACAGACGAGTCACAGGGATGTTAGGAAGTATTTCTTCAGTCATAGAGTGGTCAGGAAGTGGAACAGTCTGGCGAGTGATGTAGTGGAGGCAGGAACCATACATAGCTTTAAGACTAGGTATGGTAAAGCTCAGGGAGCAGGGAGAGAGAGGACTCCTGCAACCACAAGAAGGTAAGTACACACACACCTACACACGCCTATACACACACACCTACACGCACACACCCACACACACACACACACACACGCTCATCTACATGCACACACCTACATACACACACCTACACGCACACACCTACACGCACACACCTACATGCACACACAGACACACACACCTAGACACACTCACCTACACACACACCTACACACATGCACACCTACATATACACACCTACACGCACACACGCACACACACACACAGAGGTATGATAAAGCTCACGGTTCAAGGAGAGTGACATAGTAGCGACCAGTGACGAGGCGGGGCCAGGAGCTTCGACTCGACCCCTGCAACCTCAACTAGGTGAGTACACACACATACACACACACACACACACACACACACACGCACACACACACATACACACACACACAAACACACACACACACACCCACACACACACACACACACACACACACACACACACACACACACACACACACACACACACACACACACACACACACACACACACACACACACACACACCTCTTAGCTCTGGGAAGACTAGTCCCAGAGCTAAGAGGTATGTCCTACGAGGAGAGGTTAAGGGAAATCAACCTGACGACACTGGAGGACAGGAGAGATAGGGGGGACATGATAACGACATACAAAATACTGAGAGGAATTGACAAGGTGGACAAAGACAGGATGTTCCAGAGATGGGACACAGCAACAAGGGGACACAGTTGGAAGTTGAAGACACAGATGAATCACAGGGATGTTAGGAAGTATTTCTTCAGCCATAGAGTAGTCAGGAAGTGGAATAGTTTGGGAAGCGATGTAGTGGAGGCAGGATCCATACATAGCTTTAAGCAGAGGTATGATAAAGCTCACGGTTCAGGGAGAGTGACCTTGTAGCGACCAGTGAAGAGGCGGGGCCAGGAGCTTGGACTCGATCCCTGCAACCTCAACTAGGTGAGTACAACTAGGTGAGTACATATTACAACACCTAACCCATGAAAAAAAATGGTGGCTGAGAGAGGAAGTTGAAGGCTCATGTGATCAGAGGAAGATGGTTCTGGTAAGGAAGAATGGTTGGAAGAATAATGTGAAAGGATGGAACAAGAGTGGGAGAGCAAACTAGGTGAACTTTCTGCGAAAGTAGAGAAGAGGATGGAGGCAGAGAAAAAGAAATGGGAGTCACAAGCCGAAGCCACAGAAGCCAGGATACGGGCCCTAGAATATGAGGTAAATAGGCTGAAGCAAGTTACAGGACTATTGCCCAGAGGAGACATAGCATCTGAAGCAGGTACACCTCTACTGATTGAGAAGCCCAATGGAAAGCAAGGAGATATGACTTACGCTAAGGCCCTATAAGCCCACCAAGCAGGGCCGAGGAATAAACGGGGAAAGCTGTTTGGATCAGGGATATCAGTAATGGAAGGGAGGAGGAGGTGGAGATGGGGATAAGTCCAATGCAGAGGCACGACCATGCCACCAGGAGTCACAGGAAAAAATAAGGGAGACAATGGTCATGTACAAACAGGATCCAGAGACACAGAGGGAAAGGCAATGGGTAGAGAGGATGAGAGGGAAAAGTCAGTGTTTATTCATGGGCGTCAGGAGAGCGAGGGGATGACACACAATGAAAAATGGCAAGAAGAAAACAGGAGATTGAAAACATCAAAAAAAATAGGCAGGGAGGACATGACTGAAATCGGCTGGTCAAACTGATTTTCAAGACAGAAATGGTGTGGAACAGGATCCCGCAAGAGAAACCACGGCTGAAGGAATCATCAACATACAAGAGGGTGTTCCTAGACTAAGACAAAACAAGAACAGAATGACAGCAGCTGATGGAGAGGACACAGAAACGAAATGGGCTGGGAAGAGAAAGGACAGAGTCATTAGAGGACAACCAGAGCAGGGAAGAGCAACAAGTGCAAGCGCACACAGAACTACCCCCAGAACCCCACAACCAAACACAGTATCCCAACACAAACACAGTCCACACAGTCCCCACCCCACACTACACTGTAGAATTCCACAGCACACTGTCAGGTCCCCCACCATCACAGACCCCCCAGAACACAGTGTTGGAGAGGATACTGAAGGTATGGTACACCAATGCTGATGGAATAATGAATAAGTGGGAGGAGTGGCACGAAAGAGTCAGAGGCATCACTGGACATCATAGCTCTCACAGAAACCAAACTCACAAGAATAGTAGCAGATGCCATCTTTCCAACGGGATATCAGATCCTGAGGAAAGTCAGAAGGGGTGGAGGAGTGGAAACAGGAGACAGAGGGGGTGTAGGAATGAAGAGAGAAGACAGGAGAAGCAAGAGACTACATAATAGAGACATTTCAATCTGGAGGTCCTAAGGTGGTAAGTAGAGTGATGTATAACCTACCACAGAACAGCAGGAGGTCAAGGCAAGAGTATGATTAGACACACTGGTTGACACACTTGCTGATGTGGCCAGAAGGGCTCATGCGAGCAGGGCAAAGCTGCTGATTATGGATGACTTCAGTCACAAGCACATCACGACTGGGAGGACCTGGAGCCACATGAAGGACCAGAAATGTGGAGGGCTAAGATGATGGAGGTGGTACTGGAGAGGATGAACCAGGAAGACTGGACCTTAAGTAGTGCAGATTTTGAGAACACCACAAGTGAAAGACTCCTCGGGGGCCAGTGACCACGTGGTTCTGAGCTTCGAATACATAGTAGAATTACAAGTGGAGAGGGAAGCAGGAAGGGCAGGATAAACAAAGCCAAACTACAAGAGAGGGGACCACACAAGCATGAAGAATTTCCTGCACGAGGTTCAGTGGGACAGAGAACTGGCAGGGAAGTCAGTAAACAAAATGATGGAATATGTGGCAACAATATGCAAGGAAACTGAGGAGAGGTATGTACCCAAGGGTAACAGAAATAACGAGAAGGCCAGGATGAGCCCTTGGTTCACTCAAATGTGTAGAAAGGCCAAAACTAAGTGTGCTAGAGAATGGGCAATGGACCCAGGAGAATGAGACCAGTCATAGTGCCAGAAATGAATATGCACAGGTAAGAAGGGAGGCCCAACGACAATACAAAAATTACATAGCAGCAAAAGCCAAATCTGACATGAAGCTATTGAGCAGTCACATCAGGAGAACAACAGTCAAGGACCAGGTAATCAGGTTGAGGAAGGAAGGAGGGGAGATCACATAAAAACTACCGAGAAGTATGTGAGGAGCGCGAGGTGAGATTCAAAAAAGTGTTCACAGAGGAGACAGAAGGGACTCCAGAAAGAAGGAGAGGCGGGGTACACCACCAAGTGTTGGACACAATACATACAACCGAGGAAGAAGTGAAGTGGCTGCTAAGCGAGCTAGACACCTCAAAGGCGACGAGGCCGGATAACATCTCTCCATGGGTTCTGAGAGAGGGAGCAGACGCACTATGTGTACCCCTAACAACAATATTCAATACATCTATCGAAACAGGGAGATTTCCAGGAGAAAAGTGATGGAACACCTAGAAAGGAATGAACTTATCAACTACATCCAACGCGGTTTCAGGGACGGGCAATCCTGTGTCAAAACCTACTGGAATTCTATGACAGGGTGACAGCAAAAAGACAAGAGAGAGAGAAGGGTGGGTAGATTGAGTTTTCTGGGATTGTAAGAAGGCGTTTGACACAGCTCCACTCAAGAGATTAGTCATAAGCTGGAGGACGGCTGGGATAACAGGGAAGACACTGCGGTGGATTAGGGAATACCTGTCAGGAAGACAACAGCGAGTCATGGTACGTGGCGAGGTGTCAGAGTGGGCGCCTGTGACGAGCGGGGTTCCACAGGGGTCACTCCTAGGACCGGTGCTGTTTCTAGTATTTGTGAATGACCTGACGGAAAGAATAGACTCAGAAGTGTCTCTGTTTGTAGATGATGTGAAATTGATGAGAAGACTTCAATCAGACGAGTAGCAGGCAGAACTACAAAAGGATCTGGACAGGCTGTAGGCCTGGTCCAGCAACTATCTCCTGGAGTTCAACCCAACCAAGTGCTAAATCATGAAGATTGGGAAGGGCAAAGAAGACCGCAGACAGAGTACAGTTTAGGGGGCCAGAGACTACAAATCTCATTCAAGGAGAAGGATCTTGGGGTGAGTATAGCACTGGGTACATCTCCTGACGCGCACATCAACCAAATAACAGCTGCAGCATATGGTCGCCTAGCAAACCCAAAAACAACATTCCGACATCTAGCCAAGCACGTAAGGAAACTAGAGAAAGTGCTAAGGTTTGCAACGAGACTAGTCCCGGAGCTAAGGGGAATGTCCTACGAGGAGAGATTAAGGAAAATCGACCTGACGACACTGGAGGACAGGAGAGATAGGGGGGGACATGATAACGACATACAAAATACTGAGAGGAATCGACAAGGTGGACAGAGACAGGATGTTCCAGAGATGGGACACAGCAACAAGGGGTCATAATTGGATGTTGAAGACTCGGATGAATCACAGGGATGTTAGGAAGTATTTCTTCAGTCACAGGGTTGTCAGGAAGTGGAATAGTCTAGGAAGTGAGGTGGTGGAGGCAGGTACCATACACAGCTTTAAGAAGAAGTAAGATAAAGCTCATGGAGCAAAGAGAGAGTGACCAAGTAGCGACCAGTGAAGAGGCGGGGCCAAAAGTTATGACTTGACCTCTGCAACCACAATTACGTGAGTACATTCATTCGTACATGCACGAATGCATACATACATAAATACACCCGTACATACATAAGGGCTAAGGCAAAATGTTGTTATCGCACGAGTTATGTGTTTGTTTATCGGTCTCTTCATCACGGTATAAAATATACTCGTTGTTTATGAGACTGCAGTACGAGACTATTGTCTCTGGGAAGACATACGTCTGGTAGTGTAGCATTCTTATGCTCCTCAAAGGGACCTCATGATGATGATAATGTGTGGAATTAAGATGGCTTATATGAAGAGAATAAGAAAAAAAAAAAAGAAATTAGGAAGAGAAAAAGGGAAAATGAAGGGAAGGAGAATGAAGATGGAGAGTAGGAGGAGGAGTAAGAAGAGGAGGAGGAGAAAGAAAAGTAGAGACTAAGGATTTATTTTAGAAGTGGGATACAGTTTAAGATGAAGTTTATTGTTTGTATCTCGACAGATGTCTAAGAAGAATACATGAGAATCTACGTCAGGTTGAAGACTGAGACACTTATGCAACATATGGGAATCTTTACTGAGGTTACGTTTCGCCACACAGTGGCTTCATCAGCCCTATACAAACCAGAAAGGTGTAAGGAGAGGAGAAGTTTGAGGCAATCAGTTCCTCAGTCTGAAAACATCGATTCCAGGCTGAGGGATTGATTACCTCAAACTCCTCCTCTCCTTACACGTTTCTGCCTTTTATTGGACTGATGAAGCCACTGTGTGGGGAAACGTTTCCTCAATAAAGATTCCCATATGCTGCATAAGTGTCTCAATCTTCAACTTGTCAGTTTTTTAAACCATTTATCACTACGTCAGGTTAGTCAGTCTGGAAATATTGATTGAACAAGTCTTCTAGAAATTTAAAGTATCTCTTAATCTTGGTTTTAAAGTCCATCAAACAATTTATTGTCTTTCACAACTTCAAGATAAGCAGATGATGCTTCAAGGTTTCTTAGTTTGATGCCGCTCCTCCACACCGTTCAGTGTGGAACTTCAACAAAGAAGCTTAATAATGACTTAAAATTGAAGCCATTAGGTTGAAGACATAAAATAACTCACAAGACCTTCAAGATATGGCAATGTCCTAGGCAACAATTTTCAGATAGAAGAGCCTTGTCGGTTTAGCGCTTTATTTCATTATAATTTTTGGATAAAAGGTGCTGAGGAAAGATATATGCTTAAGTTTCAAGAAATATCCAAATTTCTTCTCTTAGCTGACACAAAAAACTCACTCTCTTATTAAAAACGTAAACAATTAATAATAAATGAATAATCTATCTGTATGTTCACTTCTACAGTCACCATTCAACGCAGATCAGGAAGAGCACCAGGATGTGCACTCAGGATATGCAGCCCCTCAGAATTGGACCATGAAAAGGGAATCCTGAGAACACAACACTACAAATTAGGATACCCTGACTAGTTTTTAAAAGGAGAAAAGAAAACTAATATCAGCTATTACAAAACCTCAGTTCAGCAAATCTCAACTGATGGTACCCCTACCACCGAGGCACATTCGGTCGTATGAGCAAAGTTGACCAACATAATCACGTTCTGTCCTAACAAACTAGAGAATCGCTTTTCCAAGAAACACAAACATTCAGCAACGCAAGACGCACTCAGAGTTTACCAGATACCATGTAAAGGCTGCAACCAAGCATACATAGGACAGACTCGACGAACACTGTCTACAAGGATCTAACTGCTTCTTTAACACAGTTAAGGTACGAACAGATGACTTCTTGGAGGGGCCATGCCGAGGTTTGGCAGACGGTAACTCGACACCACCATCAGCCTTAAAACGCTGCACCCAGTTCCTCAATGAACGCTCACACACACTAACATTCTCCACTATTTCTTTCCTCTGGTGCCCAGCTTTGTGAAGCCCTATGATCTGAGCTATAGTTTGTTAAAGACTTTCTTTTACCCATAATCAAAGATGTATAGCCCCAAAACCAAAAGGAACACTGGGCAAAAGATGAGGCAGACGAGAGACAAAAGTGCAACACTTCCTCTCACCACGGCAGCCACGTGAGCAATGAGAAGTCACTGTGAAGTGTGGCGCAGGCCGTTATCATTCAAACGGCTGCTACCCAGCAGAATGCACTGACGAAAAAAGACCCCAATTATGCCGGGTGAGCGCCCCCGGCGCTCACCCGACATAATGCCGTGACGAGCACTGTATGTAAGCTGTTCACAGTAGCACCATGTCCAGACAGTGTCAGGTAGGCAACCCTCACTGTGGACGTGGGCGTCAGGTGTTCAACACACCTCCAGAGAATCTCCCGAGTCGTTCTGGCACACGGGCTGCGGCCTGAGTGCCAGGAATGACTCAAATGGAGTCGAGTGCCTTTGTCATAGGGCTGCCCCACCATAGGGCTGTGAAGGGTAACATACCTGACATGAATACTCCCTCCCCCTGCCATAGGGACCTGGGCCAGGACCAGCCCTGGCAAACCTACATAAAACCATTTGCGTCTTTCTGAAACTTGGTAGCGTGGGTGAATAAAACATAAGAGAAATGTAGGTTACACACAAAAAAATGGCCATAAGCATGATACCAAACAGTTGAGGACTGGCAGTCGTGACACAGGTGAGAGTACCGTATTCCGGCCTCAGTACCAGCTAGCAAACATGGACAGAGAAACAAGGTCTGAGAGCTACACACACCTGAACCGTCAACAATGCTGCTTTTGAAGAAGTAAGAGACTTATGCAACATATTGGAGTTTTTATTGAAGAAACGTTTAGCCATACAGTGACTTCATCAGTCCAATACAAAGTAGAAATGGGTAAGGAGAGGAGGAGCATGAGGTAAACAGTCCCTAAGCCTGGAATCTCCTCCTCTCCTTACCCGTTTCTACTTTGTATTGGACTGATGAAATCACTGTGTGGCTAAACGTTTATTCAATAAAGATTCCCATGTGTTGTGTAAGTGTCTCAATTCTTCAAGTTGTCGGTTTTCAAAACCATTCATCACAATGCTGCTTTTGTCAAGCATACACCAGTCAACGCATTACCAAATAAACTACTCAATCACTACTGTCAGTCCATGATATTAGTTAAAATGAATCAAGCCATACCACGGCGGACGGAGTGTGAGTTTTTGACTCTCTGACAGCGGGTTCTATTCCCACCCGTGGTACGGTTTGTTTACAATCGTGTCATTACGATTTCGTGAGTCAGTTAAAATGAATCTTGTGCACAAGATATATATAAACCCTGATATGTGGAAAGCAGCAAAAAATGATAGAGGCTAAAGAAGAATCTTGATAAAAGAGAAGAAAATAAACAAAGCAAAAAAGTGAGGCGAGTCAGTCAAGTAGAAACAATAGCAGAACAATAACATAGTCTCAGTATATGCTGGTGATAAATACAGCTTTCACCTTAAACCTAGACTAAACAAATGGAAAACCTGGTGAATAAAGCATTTCAGAAAAATGAGATCGCTGATACCGCATTTTGAGGCTGTGTTTGCGGCTCGCGTTGCCAAGTTCCAGCACTCCCTCGCGGGTGACTCCTTGCCACAGGTGGTTCACTTAGAGCAAGTGGTGTGGTGAGCACCAGCACTCCCTCATGGATGACTCTGCCACAGGTGGTTCTCTGACACCAACTGTTGTTGGTAGAGTCCAAGGAAACTAGACTGAGACTTAGTAGTGTGGTAAGACTAGTGTCCACTTAGAACAAGTGGTATGGAAGAGTGGAGAAAGTGTCCACTTAGAACAAGTGGTATGGAAGAGTGGAGAGAACGTCCTTCAGTTAAGCCACGAGATGTAAGAGCACTGTATGAGAGTCCTTTCAGACCAATTTAAGAATAGAATGGTAGTCCTCTTAGATCAAGAGGCATTGATAATATTGCAGTTACTTCCTCTTAGAACAAGTGGTGTTGGAAGAATAGCGCGCGAGCATCCTCTTAGACCAGTGTGGTTAGAGTAGAGGGAGCTACTCTTAGACGCTGGAAGAGTGCAGTGAGAGTCCTCTTAAAGCAAGAGTAGAGGGAGCTACTCTTAGACGCTGGAAGAGTGCAGTGAGAGTCCTCTTAAAGCGAGAGTAGAGGGAGCTACTCTTAGACGCTGGAAGAGTGCAGTGAGAGTCCTCTTAAAGCAAGAGAAAAGGGAGCTACTCTTAGACGCTGGAAGAGTGCAGTGAGAATTCTCTTAAAGCAAGAGTAGAGGGAGCTACTCTTAGACGCTGGAAGAGTGCAGTGAGAGTCCTCTTCAAGCAAAAGTCATGGTAGTGGTGTTTGGGTCCAGCTGTACCAACAGGAAAAGAGACGAGATATACGGAGAAAACGCTATAAATTTCTCCTCTACTCAAGGAAACTCAAACATCGGTTTGATTTACGACAGTTTTTTAAACTCGAGCAAAAATTGCATGAAGTGAAGTAAATAATCTGGGCAGTCTCGTTCCAGGAGTGCACCTGAAGGGTGTTCCAGGGTCATAATTTACCACTAGTGGCAAAAATACTGGCATAATGTTCTATCCAGGCTGCTGGAAGCTCTCCGCTCTGAGGGCAAAGCGGTAACCATTGATCTTTATTTAGTAGTTCATTCTGAATATTTAGTTTTAAGACAAACATTATTGAGGCCTTACATAAAAGAGTATTTTAAAAATAAATTGTATGTGTGTGTGTGTGTGTGTGTGTGTTTGTCATTGAGAATGGATATGTGGACTCGTATTGTTGCACTGGTCAAGTCTCAGCTCCTGGTCCTGCGTTTCTACTCCTGGATTCGGTATCTCCTGGCTTCGTGATCCCTGCCGTAACAACACTTTAAGTTACGTCTAGATCTTGCCTCTATTACAATGCTGTCGAGGTTGTTCCACTTCTTGACCACTCTGAGGCTGAAAAAAACATTTGTGGCTGACCATTAAAAATGTATGTTTAACTGAACGGTGAAATGATTGTAAGTATGTGTTCAGACAGGTATCATACTAATATAAGACTGCCCAAAACACTTTATTTATGTCCCATAAATCACATGTTCTGGTGTAAACTTCATCTCGCCTCCAAGAATTTTCAACTCAGCTCGTTCGCGAAATGTAATACATTTTATAGACTCGTATGCTTCACAAAACTACAGATTACACACCTGTAATTATAATTTTCACATTATTTAGTTGGTCATGGCATGGGATGCCTCTTGATCGAATATGGGATTGAAACAGCTTCGTACATTAAGCAGACTCGCTGTCCGTACCTTCTTTACCTTTGCAGCTAAGTGCTTTCTTAATGGGTAAGTTTTTTTTTTTTGCACTGGTTACTCATATAAAAAAAAATCGCCATCTCCTGTCAGCCCGAGTCACTTGCTAGCTGCATCACTCCTGATCAGTCGCTACCTGACTGCCAGTCCGGCCAATTTCAGTACCTGTCGCTCTCCAGCGAAGCCTCGGAATCTGCCGCAACCATCACAGACTCCTACGCCATTTTGTTGGCAGATTACTAGCTAACCTGAAAGATTAGAAAAAAATCTGTTAGTGGACAAAAGCTGGTCATAAGGTTAGGTCAGAAAACTGGGTAATTTGAAGTTCTTACCACAAAACCCTTAGTGTATATTAATTTATCATCGATACTAAGGATTTAGGGCGCTATAAAATGGTTAAATACTGATTTAATCGTCAAATCTGAAGTATCTTCCACAAGGATGTAAAAATATTCTCCTGATTTAATATTTTATTTTTGACCTACCTCTAATTGAAAAGAAAATTTAATCATATCATTGAACAGAAGTCAACGAAATTTTTTTTTAATAGATCCAACACCAAAATTGAACATTCGATTAATAGAGCAGCAAAATTCATTACAATTTCTAACTTGTAACAATGAGAGAATTTAGCTCATTGCTGCCTACAATGTAAGCTTTTCACTACTTTTAATTGGGAAATGTATCTCTGATGTGACGTTTTTGTCACTTTGTCGCTAATTTTTAGATCCAAGAATTGTCGCAACCAAGAGACGTTATTTTTTCGATGAGTCTACCCTGATTTTTTCTCATTTCTCAACCAACTACGTAAAACTAAAAAGTAACTTAGTGTATATTTCACATACACGGGAACTCCTCTCTACTGACGGACTATCGCTTAACATAGTTGATTTTCACCGGTAAATCATAATTCATGGGACTCTTACTACTTCAAATGAGGTTGTAAGACTTATAAAAGACCCGTTATGATGTCGTTACCGAAGTCACAGACCAGTTTGCCGAGGAAATAAACAGTGAATCTAAATAAATCCCACTACAGAACGATAAGATGTTATATATGTATCTCCCGAGCGGAGGTGGATCATGAGAGTCGAGTTCTCTGACGCGGCTCTCACTGCAAGAGTTACGAAATGCTTGTCAAGACTTCGTTTAGAAGAAGGGCAGGAGTTTACTTGTAAATAAGTAAACTTAAACCCATAAAAACAATGGCCATGAATTAACTCTATCGTATTGTCTTGCTGTGTGCAGACTTGCTTGAGTTTATGTCTTGGGAAGCCATTACCGCGAGTAACACGAAGCCTCAGGTGCAGATTACGCCTGGGATGGTCAATGTAAGGTCCTTCACAATGTCCCTACAAGCGGACGTCGAGTTGGCGGCACCACCAGTGTCCTCAACGATGGTGGCACCACTAGTGTCCTCAACGATGGTGGCACCACCAGTGTCCTCAACGATGGTGGCACCACTAGTGTCCTCAACGATGGTGGCACCACTAGTGTCCTCAACGATGGTGGCACCACCACTGTTTTCAGAAAAATATTCCTAGACGGGTCTCCAAATGTGCATACCACATAAGAACATAAGAACATAAGAAAGGAGGAACACTGCAGGAGGCCTGCTGGCCCATACTAGGCAGGTCCTTTACAATTCATCCCACTAACAAAACATTTACCCAACCCGATTTTCAATGCTACCCAAGAAATAAGCTCTGATGTGAAAGTCCCACTCAAATCCAACCCTTCCCACTCATGTACTTACCCAAACCTAGATTTGAAACTTACCCAAAGTCCTAGCCTCAAAACCCAACTAGGTAGACTTTTTCCATCATCAACTACCCTTTTTCCCAAAACCCAATATTTTCCTATGCCCTTTCTAAATCTAAACTTATCTAATTTAAATCCATTACTGGGGGTTCTCTCTTGGGAGAGACATCCTCAAGACCTTATTAATACCCCTTTATTAATTACCTATCTTCCATTTATACACTTCGATCAGGTCTCCCCTCATTCTTCGTCTAACAAGTGAATGTAACTTAAGGTCTTCAATCTTTTTTCCCTAAGGAAGATTTCTGAGGCTATGTATTAATTTAGTCATCCTACGCTGAATGTTTTTCTAACGAATTTATGTCCATTTTGTAATACGGAGACCAAACTGAGCTGCATAATAAAGGTGAGGCCTTAACTAATGATGTATAAAGGGCTGCAGTATGACCTCTGGACTTCTGTTGTTACACTTCTTGATATAAATCCCAGTAATCTATTTGCCTTATTACGTACGTTTAGGCATTGCTGTCTTGGTTTTAAGGTTGCTGCTCACCATAACCCCCAAGTCCTTTTCGCAATCTGTATGGCTAAGTTCTACATCATTTAATTTTATAAGTACTAGGGTTATGGGCACTCCCAAGCTTCAGAACCTTGCACTTATCTACATTGAACTGCATCTGCCACTTTTTGACCAAGAAAGAGTTTGTTTAAATCCTCCTGAAGTTCCCTAACATCTACGTTTGAATCAATTATCCTACCATTTTTGTGTCATGGGCCCGAATTTGCTCATATCACAAAGTAATTCCCTCATCAAGATCATTGATATATATTATAAACAACAACGGGCCCAAGACTGATCCCTGTGGAACGCCACTTGTTACAGATCCCCACTGGGATTAACCCCATTTATGGACCTCTCTGCTTCCTGTCAGTGAGCCATGACTCATCCACGAGAGCACTTTTCCCCCAATGCCAGGGGCTCCACTTTCTTTAACAGTCTATGGTGCGGAACTCTATCAAAAGCCTTACTAAAATCTAAGTAAATAATATCAAATTCTTTATTGTGGTCAACAGCCTCAAAAGCTTTACTGAAAAGTTAATAAATTAGTTAGACAAGACCGGCTCTTGTGAATCCATGCTGAGTATCATTAATCAAGCTATGCTTATCGAGATGGCTTTTTTATAATCTCAGCTATAATTGACTCTAGTAATTTGCCTACAATTGAGGTCAGGCTTATTGGGCGGTAATTTGACGGTAACGACTTGTCCCCTGTTTTAAAAAATAGGGGTTACATTAGCCATCTTCCACATATCAGACACTACACCTGTTTTTAAGAGATAAATTAAAAATATTAGTTAATGGTTTCACAGAGTTCCATTTTGGGATTCCTTAAGAACCCTTGAAAAAACCTCATCAGGACCCCGGGGACTTATTTTGCTTCATTTTGTCTATCTGCCTCACAACCATCTCACTAGTGACTGTGATGTTACTTTAAATTTTTCTTTTTCTTTGCCCACTGTAAAAATTAATTACTGGAATATTGTTAGTGTCTTCCTGTGTAAAAACTGAGAGAAAATAATTATTTAAAATCAAGCACATTTCATTTCATTGTCAGTAAGGTGCCCATAGTTTTTTTTAAGGGACCTATCTTATCTCTAAACTTTTGTTTCTATAGACCTGGAAAAAACTTTTTGGGTTAGTTTTTAGAATCCCTAGCAACTTAATTTCATAGTCCCTTTTTAGCTTTTCTTATCCCCTTTTTAATGTCCCTCTTAATGTCAATATACTGATTCATAAGAGACCCTCACCTCTTTTGTACGCTATAAATTCCTTTCTTATGCCCTAGTAGATATTTGAGCCTATTATTCTTTCCATTTTGGGTCATTTCTATTTGATCAAATTTTCTTTATATGGATAAACGCTCTTTGAGCAGCATGTATAGTGTTCAGAAAACGTCATATTGATAGCTCTCTTCGTTACCCCATCAACAGATGATAAGTGTTCTTTAACCCCAAATCGAAATCTGCTAAGCGAAAATCTGGGACTGTTACTGAGTTATCGCTACTATCGTACTTCCTTTCAATGCTAAATGTAATTGATTTGTGGTCGCTAGCACCCAGTTCCTCTGAAATTTCTAAATTATAACAAGGGATTCATTGTTTGCCATAACTAAGTCAAGCAGGTTATTTCCCCTTGTAGGTTCTGTCACAAAACTGCTTCAAAAAACAATCCTGAAATACTTCTAAGAAGTCGTACGTTTCTAAATTCCCAGTCAAGAAATTCCAATCAACATGACTAAATTTTAAAGTCTCCTAAAATTTTACTACATTATCGTGCCTTGTGGCCTTAACAATTTCCTCCCATAGTAGTTTCCCCTTTGGTCCCTATCTAAGTTGGGGGGACGGTATATCACTCCTAAAATCAGTTTTTCATGGCCCCTCTGAAAATTCTATCCAAACAGACTCTGTATGTGTTACTTCAGACTTAATACCCGTTTTTATGCAACAGTTCAAGCGATCTCGGAACGTACAATGCCACCCCCCCCCCCCCTCCCAATACTTCTATCTTTTTGAACAATTTAAAACCCTGAATATGACATTCCGCAGGCCGCCCGACTTTTTGAATTAAACCACGCCCTATTAAGGCAAAATACATCAATGTTCCCTACACTAGCAACTAATCTCAACTCGTCCATCTTATTCCTAGCACTACGGCAATTAGCATAATAAACATTGAAAGACTCTCCTTTCTCTTTACCCTTCCTGCTCTTTTTCTATTTTCTACTAAAACCTATTACCGTCTTTATCACCCAAGGTCCCGGCTTTTAATATCTATCTCGTTCTTATTATTACTAGTTCCCCCAAACTCGTAATATTTACTACACTGGGACTTCACTGTTTCCTGCCAAAACCCATACCACTAACTATTCCTAAATTTAAAGTCTAATGCCCTCCACTGCAGTTGCCAGTGCTCCCACCCCCCAAACCCAGATAAGTGAACCCCATCCCCAGCATACATGTCATTTTTGCCATAGAAGAGGTCCCAGTTGTCAATGAATGTTACCGCATTTTCCTTACAGTATTTGTCCAGCCAGCAATTGACACCAATTGCCCTGGACAACCATTCACTTCCAACTCCCCTCCTTGGCAAAATACCACTATGAAGAGGGTTCCCACCCTTACTTCTAATTATTTCTATTTCTGACCTATACCTGCTAATCAGTCCTCACTCCTACGTCTGCCACATCGTTGCCTCCAGCACTGAGACAGAAAAATAGGATTGCTCCCATTACCTCTCATGATGTCATCCAGACGCTAACAATATCCTCCATCCCAGCCCCCGGAAGCAAACTCTCTGTCTCCTACTCCTTCCTTCAAGCAGAACGCCCTATCCATATACCTAACTTGGCTATCCCCAACAACAACAATATTTTTACCTTCCTTAATGTCTTTCGTCGTGTCGTTCCCAGTAGTCAACTCACATTCGTCGGGGGAGCACGAGAATGTATTGGATGTTTCCACAACAGTTTCCACGGCAGTCTCTTTCTTCTTCATCGTTTCTACCTTTCCATTCGTCTTCTTGATCGTCAACTTCTTTCCCTGCTGTCCAGCCACTGACAGTTTCCCTTCTTGACCTGAGGACTCAAAACAGGAGGACTACTACGAATCTTCTTGTTCTCCTCGGTCAATCGCCGAATTTCCAAATTCGCCAACCTCAATTCTTCCTTAAGCTGTTGGTAAAGTTGCTCGATGGAGGGCATCTTGCTTCAATTCTAGAGAGCGCGCAAACAGGTCTTCACAGAGCCAAGTACACGTCAACACTGCGCAAATGCCAACTCAATCAGGAGCTACTGCGCAGCACGTCCGCACGGCCCAATAGCGATGCTCTCTGGATAATTCTTTGTCATGACTCCGTTACCTCCTTCTAATCTCCAGACTGCAAATTCTCTTCATAACATTCACGCCACACATCTCCCACAGACACGACATCTCCAGCATTTTCCCGGCCGCAAAATTCACTACCCATGTTTCACACCTACATAAGAACGTTGGTTCCACTATGCTCATACATTCCCCTTTTTTGCCTCTATGGATAACGTTGTTGGTCTCCACAGATTCCTCAATGCACCACTTACCTTTTCTCACTCATATATTTCGTACCTAATAAGCCGATCTTACTGAATAGGCCGAACTTTCTTAATAATTAGGCTTTTCCAAAAAATTCTTTTACAAATTGGCGTTATTTTTTTCATTGATAATGATATACAGATTTTTATTTTCGGACCAAAACTTAGATACCTCATCTAATCTCACTTAAACTAGCATTTTGCAATTTGGATTGTTGGTGTTAAACTGGTTAAAACGCGATGATCCGTATAGACCAATATTTCACTGTCATATACGTGGCGTACATCTAATAAGGAAAATTTCAATAACACAGAAAGGTTCCAAAATACTGAGTATTTTTTTCTCAAGCAAATTTTATTAAATATATTCTCATTTTTTAAACCCAAATTAACAACTTTTTGTTAAGTACGTCTGATTTAAGTGGGTAATTCCTTAGTAAATTTCCAGACCACCTCGCCACAAATATTATTAATATCCCAACACTTTGAAACCAAGCAGAAACAAGTATTGTAGACACCAGAAATACCCTTCCTTAACTAACAGTACATTGGAAAACTAGCAAACTTGTACCTACTTATCCTACATCTACGGTGTTTAACCTTTAAATTTGGAGCCAATTAAGTCACTGTCTTAAGTAACTGAACTGAAATAACCAACAGTTTTGTAAATGGAATTTCGTACACTGGTCTCTACTGTGTTAACAGTCTGAACCTGCAGTATTGATGCTTATAATCACGACCATAATTTTTAAGAGTGGATCGGAAAGCCAGTGGAAGTTTGCGGGCTAAGACGCGCGTCAGGGAACACTTGTCCTGCTTCCTGACAAACCTAACCTTACCTAACCTAACCTTACCTAACATAACCTTACCTAACCTAACCTTACCTAACCTAACCTTACGTAACCTAACCTTACCTAACCTAACCTTACCTAACCTAACCTTACCTAACCTAACCTAACTTAACATAACCTAACTTAACCTAACCTAACTTAACCTAACCTAACCTAACCTAACCTAACCTTACCTAACCTAACCTAACCTAACCTAACCTAACCTAACCTAACCTAACCTAACCTAGCCTTACCTAACCTAACCTAACTTAACCTAACTTAACCTAACCTAACTTAACCTAACTTAACCTAACCTAACCTAACCTAACCTAACCTAACCTAATCTAACCTAACCTTACCTTACCTTACCTTACCTTACCTTACCTAACCTAACCTTACCTAACCTAACCTTACCTTACCTAACCTAACCTAACGTAACTTAACCTAACCTAACCTAACCTAACCTAACCTAATCTAACCTAACCTAAACTAACCTTACCTAACCTAACCTAACCTAACCTAACCTAACCTAACCTAACCTAACCTAACCTAACTTAACTAACTAACCTAACCTAACTTAACCTAACCTAACCTAACCTAACCTTACCTAACCTAACCTAACCTAACCTAACCTAACCTAACCTAACCTAACCTAACCTAACCTAACCTAACCTAACCTAACCTAACCTTACCTAACCTTACCTAACCTAACTTAACCTAACTTAACCTAACCGAACTTAACCTAACCTAACCTAATCTAACCTTACCTAACCTAACCTAACCTTACCTAACCTAACCTAACCTAACCTAACCTAACCTAACCTTACCTAACCTAACCTAACCTTACCTAACCTAACCTAACCTAACCTAACCTAACCTTACCTAACCTAACCTAACCTAACCTAACCTAACCTAACCTAACCTAACCTTACCTAACCTAACCTAACCTAACCTACCTAACCTAACCTAACCTTAACCTAACCTAACCTAACCTAACCTAACCTAACCTAACCTAACCTAACCTAACCTACCTAACCTAACCTAACCTAACCTTACCTAACCTAACCTAACCTAACCTAACCTAACCTCCTAACCTAACCTAACCTTAACCTAACCTTACCTAACCTAACCTAACCTAACCTAACCTAATACCTAACCTAACCTAAAACTAACCTAACATACCTTAACCTAACCAACTACCTTAACCTACTACCTAACCTAACCTAACCTAACCTAACCTAACCTTACCTAACCTAACCTTACCTAACCTAACCTAACCTAACCTTACCTAACCTAACCTAACCTAACCTAACCTAACCTAACCTAAACCTTAACCTAACTAACCTAACTAACCTAACCTAACCTTACCTACCTTACCTAACCTAACCTTACCTAACCTTACCTAACCTAACCTAACCTAACCTAACCTGTTATGTTAGGTTAGCAGGAACATCACATAGAAACTGCTGCACTATTTGCATTTGTAAAATTGTTAACAGCACAACTTAGTAACAATTCAATTCTCCTAAGTAAAATATACAAACGGTGAGAGTTTCAACGCTATAAGGAGAGTCGTTCCGAAGGTATTGCACCGAATTCTTACACGTAGAAGGAAGGAAGGAAAGAACACTCTACCGCAGTTAGTGACTGACTTCCCCCGAGTCTTACGATTAATTAAACTTGACGGGTCATGTCCGTAGAGTTTTACACATAGAAGAATCGTGGAAATTAGTTATCAGGGCTTAGTTAAGGATTGAAGACTGAATATTTGCATCACTTACCCGGAGAGGGTTGTAGGGGTCAATGCTCCCGCGGCTCGGTCTGAGACCAGGCCTCGTGGTGGATCAGGGTCTGATCAACCAGGCTGTTACTGCTGGCCGCACTTGGCTGTATTTATTACCGAAATGTTTCACCTGCACAAAAAGGTTTCATCAGTCGAGTGCTCACCGAAAGCTTATTCTTGAGGGACTGACCCCCACCTTCCACGGGCCAGTGACTGATCACATCAAAATAACTTCTGCTTCCAGTGTTGTGTTTACCTTTATCTGACTGAAGACGCCTGCTGTGTAGGCGAAACGTTTCTGCAGTTAAGACACCAGAGACTTGCAAGTTTGTTTTTTATAATGAAGCTGACGGACTGATCCTCATGAAGCTGACGGACTGATTCTCATGAAGCTGACGGACTGATCCTCATGAAGCTGACGGACTGATCCTCATGAAGCTAACGGACTGATCCTCATGAAGCTGACGGACTGATCCTCATGAAGCTGACGGACTGATTCTCATGAAGCTGACGGACTGATCCTCATGAAGCTGACGGACTGATCCTCATGAAGCTGACGGACTGATTCTCATGAAGCTGACGGACTGATCCTCATGAAGCTGACGGACTGATCCTCATGAAGCTGACGGACTGATCCTCATGAAGCTGACGGACTGATTCTCATGAAGCTGACGGACTGATCCTCATGAAGCTGACGAACTGATCCTCATGAAGCTGACGGCTGATCCTCATGAAGCTGACGACCTGATCCTCATGAAGCTGACGGACTGGTCCTCATGAAGCTGACGGACTGATCCTCACGAAGCCGACGGACTGATCCTCATGAAGCTGACAAACTGATCCTCATGAAGCTGACGGACTGATCCTCATGAAGCCGACGGACTGATCCTCATGAAGCCGACGGACTGATCCTCATGAAGCTGACGGACTGAGCCTCATGAAGCCGACGGACTGATCCTCATGAAGCTGACGAACTGATCCTCATGAAGCTGACGAACTGATCCTCATGAAGCCGACGGACTGATCCTCATAAAGCTGACGGACTGATCCTCATGAAGCCGACGGACTGATCCTCATAAAGCTGACGGACTGATCCTCATGAAGCTGACAAACTGATTCTCATGAAGCTGACGGACTGATCCTCATGAAGCTGACGAACTGATCCTCATGAAGCTGACGGCTGATCCTCATGAAGCTGACGACCTGATCCTCATGAAGCTGACGGACTGGTCCTCATGAAGCTGACGGACTGATCCTCACGAAGCCGACGGACTGATCCTCATGAAGCTGACAAACTGATCCTCATGAAGCTGACGGACTGATCCTCATGAAGCCGACGGACTGATCCTCATGAAGCCGACGGACTGATCCTCATGAAGCTGACGGACTGAGCCTCATGAAGCCGACGGACTGATCCTCATGAAGCTGACGAACTGATCCTCATGAAGCTGACGAACTGATCCTCATGAAGCCGACGGACTGATCCTCATAAAGCTGACGGACTGATCCTCATGAAGCCGACGGACTGATCCTCATAAAGCTGACGGACTGATCCTCATGAAGCTGACAAACTGATTCTCATGAAGCTGACGGACTGATCCTCATGAAGCTGACGAACTGATCCTCATGAAGCTGACGGCTGATCCTCATGAAGCTGACGACCTGATCCTCATGAAGCTGACGGACTGGTCCTCATGAAGCTGACGGACTGATCCTCACGAAGCCGACGGACTGATCCTCATGAAGCTGACAAACTGATCCTCATGAAGCTGACGGACTGATCCTCATGAAGCCGACGGACTGATCCTCATGAAGCCGACGGACTGATCCTCATGAAGCTGACGGACTGAGCCTCATGAAGCCGACGGACTGATCCTCATGAAGCTGACGAACTGATCCTCATGAAGCTGACGAACTGATCCTCATGAAGCCGACGGACTGATCCTCATAAAGCTGACGGACTGATCCTCATGAAGCCGACGGACTGATCCTCATAAAGCTGACGGACTGATCCTCATGAAGCTGACAAACTGATTCTCATGAAGCTGACGGACTGATCCTCATGAAGCTGACGAACTGATCCTCATGAAGCTGACGGCTGATCCTCATGAAGCTGACGACCTGATCCTCATGAAGCTGACGGACTGGTCCTCATGAAGCTGACGGACTGATCCTCACGAAGCCGACGGACTGATCCTCATGAAGCTGACAAACTGATCCTCATGAAGCTGACGGACTGATCCTCATGAAGCCGACGGACTGATCCTCATGAAGCCGACGGACTGATCCTCATGAAGCTGACGGACTGAGCCTCATGAAGCCGACGGACTGATCCTCATGAAGCTGACGAACTGATCCTCATGAAGCTGACGAACTGATCCTCATGAAGCCGACGGACTGATCCTCATAAAGCTGACGGACTGATCCTCATGAAGCCGACGGACTGATCCTCATAAAGCTGACGGACTGATCCTCATGAAGCTGACGGACTGATCCTCATGAAGCTGACGGACTGATCCTCATGAAGCTGACGGACTGATCCTCATGAAGCTGACAAACTGATCCTCATGAAGCTGACGGACTGATCCTCATGAAGCTGACGGACTGATCCTCATGAAGCTGACGGACTGATCCTCATGAAGCTGACGGACTGATCCTCATGAAGCTGACAAACTGATCCTCATGAAGCTGACGGACTGATCCTCATGAAGCTGACGGACTGATCCTCATGAAGCTGACGGACTGATCCTCATGAAGCTGACGGACTGATCCTCATGAAGCTGGCGGACTGATCCTCATGAAGCTGACAAACTGATCCTCATGAAGCTGACGGACTGATCCTCATGAAGCTGACAAACTGATCCTCATGAAGCTGACGGACTGATCCTCATGAAGCTGACGGACTGATCCTCATGAAGCTGACGGACTGATCCTCATGAAGCTGACGGACTGATCCTCATGAAGCTGACGGACTGATCCTCATGAAGCTGACGGACTGATCCTCATGAAGCTGACGGACTGATCCTCATGAAGCTGACGGACTGATCCTCATGAAGCTGACGGACTGATCCTCATGAAGCTGACAAACTGATCCTCATGAAGCTGACGGACTGATCCTCATGAAGCTGACGGACTGATCCTCATGAAGCTGACGGACTGATCCTCATGAAGCTGACGGACTGATCCTCATGAAGCTGACGGACTGATCCTCATGAAGCTGACGGACTGATCCTCATGAAGCTGACGGACTGATCCTCATGAAGCTGACGGACTGATCCTCATGAAGCTGACGGACTGATCCTCATGAAGCTGACGGACTGATCCTCATGAAGCTGACGGACTGATCCTCATGAAGCTGACGGACTGATCCTCATGAAGCTGACGGACTGATCCTCATGAAGCTGACGGACTGATCCTCATGAAGCTGACGGACTGATCATTATGAAGGTAACAGACTGATCATTATGAAGGTAATAGACTGATCATTATGAAGGTAATAGACTGATCATTATGAAGGTAACAGACTGATCATTATGAAGGTAATAGACTGATCATTATGAAGGTAACAGACTGATCATTATGAAGGTAACAGACTGATCATTATGAAGGTAACAGACTGATCATTATGAAGGTAACAGACTGATCATTATGAAGGTAACAGACTGATCATTATGAAGGTAATAGACTGATCATTATGAAGGTAATAGACTGATCATTATGAAGGTAATAGACTGATCATTATGAAGGTAACAGACTGATCATTATGAAGGTAATAGACTGATCATTATGAAGGTAACAGACTGATCATTATGAAGGTAACAGACTGATCATTATGAAGGTAACAGACTGATCATTATGAAGGTAACAGACTGATCATTATGAAGGTAACAGACTGATCATTATGAAGGTAATAGACTGATCATTATGAAGGTAACAGACTGATCATTATGAAGGTAACAGACTGATCATTATGAAGGTAATAGACTGATCATTATGAAGGTAACAGACTGATCATTATGAAGGTAACAGACTGATCATTATGAAGGTAATAGACTGATCATTATGAAGGTAATAGACTGATCATTATGAAGGTAACAGACTGATCATTATGAAGGTAATAGACTGACCATTATGAAGGTAATAGACTGATCATTATGAAGGTAACAGACTGATCATTATGAAGGTAATAGACTGATCATTATGAAGGTAATAGACTGATCATTATGAAGGTAACAGACTGATCATTATGAAGGTAATAGACTGATCATTATGAAGGTAATAGACTGATCATTATGAAGGTAACAGAACTGATCATTATGAAGGTAATAGACTGATCATTATGAAGGTAATAGACTGATCATTATGAAGGTAAACAGACTGATCATTATGAAGGTAATAGACTGATCATTATGAAGGTAATAGACTGATCATTATGAAGGTAACAGACTGATCATTATGAAGGTAACAGACTGATCATTATGAAGGTAATAGACTGATCATTATGAAGGTAACAGACTGATCATTATGAAGGTAGCAGACTGATCATTATGAAGGTAACAGACTGATCATTATGAAGGTAGCAGACTGATCATTATGAAGGTAGCAGACTGATCATTATGAAGGTAACAGACTGATCATTATGAAGGTAGCAGACTGATCATTATGAAGGTAGCAGACTGATCATTATGAAGGTAACAGGCTGATCATTATGAAGGTAGCATACTGATCATTATGAAGGTAACAGGCTGATCATTATGAAGCTAACAGACTGATCATTATGAAGGTAACAGACTGATCATTATGATTGTAACAGACTGATCATTATGAATGTAACAGACTGGTACAATGAGTGACATTATAGCAGGACTTAGCTAAATAATGTTCCTAGAGCTGTATCCACTCCTGGTGAGCGAAACGTTGCCACATTAAAATGTTACATTAGTTGCACTTGTGGTCTTTTACCCAACATATTATTGGTAATTCTGCCAACATTAATCGAAAAATAATAGCATGCATGAGGAAGCTCTTGATCCACGGAACTGAGTCAGTGCTCCAGTTCCTTGAATTAAGCCTAAATTACTTCCACTTCCCCCAGCACAGACACTGTATAATCCTACGGGTGAGCTAACTCGGACCGTGCCGCGGGGGCCTTGACCCCCGAAATCCTCTCCGGGTATACTCCAGGTATACTTGTATTCCTAATTTATTCGGGTGTTGCAAGATAAGATTGAACATGACATGTCTATGGTCACTTCTCATGTCTCAGATGTCAGCAAAACGCCAGCTGACTTGCCAGCTGACTTACCAGGTGACTTACCAGGTGACTTACTAGTCACTGATATGTTCTGGTTGGTGGACATTTCCAGAACTGACGTATTATGCTCAGAGAATTTCTGCAATGTCTGGATCAACATTCACATGTAGTCAAACATTTTCTGTGATGATACGGAACAGAAGAAAACCCGTGGCCTGGTGGGTAACACTATTGCTTCACACGTTCAGCGTCCGTGGTTCGATCCCCGGCAAGAGTAGAAACACTGGGCGTGTTTCCTTACACCTGTTGCCCCATTAACCTTGCAAGCAAGTAGGTACCTGGGTGTTAGTCGACTGGTGTGCGTCGCATCCTGAGGGACAAGACTGAGGGCCCAAATGGAAATAAGACAATCCCTCGATGACACACTGACCTTGGAATATCCTGGGTGGCTAACCCTCCAAGGTTAAAAATCCGAACAAAATCTTAAGATCCGTGATGACTACTTTGGAGCAGTACTCAGCACTGCAAGAGAGGAGACAACACAGACTCCAGGAGCACCAACACTGTCATCCACTGACACAGCTTGTATATGTATCGACATATGTCAGTGTACATATGGAAAGACATGAATTTAATCTAATATTAAGAATTTATGATTTTATTTTGAAAAAAAAAGTGTGACCCGTGAAGCTTATCTAAGCTGGTGATGTGGCCCGCCAGTCAAAATAATTGCCCACCCCTGATAGCGCTCTAAAAAAATAATTAAACGTTTGAATTAAGCTGATTTTTTTTAGGATTCAGAAGAAAACGACTAAATGGATTTGCGTAAAAAATATATATATGATGTTAAATTAATGCAGTATTAAAGCGTGTGTATGTTTTAAACTTAAAAGCCGAATTTATTAGTACTGCTTAAAGGTAAATATATAGAGTGTAAATTAATTGGGACAGGAGTAAATTTTGTTATTATCTCATAATGTTTTAGTCTCCGGCTTAATGTCGTTTGGGTTCTTTTCAGAAGAGTTTGCTACTGACTTCTGGCAACCATCCAGCTGTGGTGTTACATTGCGACTCTCGTCAGTGCTACAACAGCTGTTGTTCTGTAAGGCTATTCCTGCAAGCGTGCTTCGTGAGTGAATGTGGTTTTGCCAAATTCTCTCCTTCAGTTCATGGATGTTACACCTAGAAAGTGTGCAAGTATTGTAGCTATTAGAAAACATGCATTAAACAGAAAGCCGAAAGCCAAATATTCGAGCCTAACAAAGTCAAGTGTTGCTGCGTCGAGGAAGATGTGGAAGAAAACGCAAGACAACACCTCACGACGACAAGGTTATCTTAAGAAATAATGTGAAGGATCCCAAGAAAGCTAGCAAAAATCTGCATAAAGAATTGGCTTCAGTTGACATAATTGTTGATTCTTCAACTATTCGATGAAGGCTCATTGAAGGTGCAAGAACTGTCAGAAAACCGATAAAGAAACTATTATTGACAGCTGCTATGAAGGAAAAAAAACCCGGCTGCTTTGAGAACTTGATCATAAGGGATGGACGACGGATGAATAGGTACAAATCGGTGGTAGTGAAACGGAGCAAAGGCGAACCTCTTCGGAATGGACACATTCAACAGGTGCGAAACACCCACTTAAGATAATGTTTTGGGGTAATTTCACTGCTAAAAGCCCTAGACGACTTGTTATTGTTGAGGAACGATTTACAGTGACAAATGCAAGGCAATCCTGGCAACTCATTTGCTACCCATTGATGGCATTTTTCCAGCAGGATCTTGCCCCATGCCACACTTCCAGAAAAATGTTGAAATTCTTTGAAGAGAGGGGTGTAAGAATTCTAAACTGACCTGGAAACTTATGATCTCAACCCACGTAAGAATCTATGGACAATAACCAAAAGCAGGATTGTAAAACAGGACTGTTCAATTATGGAGAAGCTCACTGCTGTTATTAGGACCTGGAACCACGACGAAGAACGTACCAAAATATGCTCACATTGGTCAGTTCTATGCCAAAGACTTTAGCAATGCTTATAAAAGCAAAAAGTAATCACATCTCTTATTTCATCGCTGTTCCAATTACATGCTTACTACTGTAAGTCACAGTATTTTAAAAGCTTGCATATTGGAGCCTAGTTAAATGTTAATTAAACTGGGGCTTAATTAAATGTTAATTAAATTGGAGCCTAATTGAATGTTAATTAAATTGGAGCCTAATTAAATGTTAATTAAATTAGAGCCTAAGTAAATGTTAATTAAACTGGGGCCTAATTAAATGTTAATTAAATTGGAGCCTAATTGAATGTTAATTAAATTGGAGCCTAATTAAATGTTAATTAAATTGGAGCCTAAGTAAATGTTAATTAAACTGGGGCCTAATTAAATGTTAATCAAATTGGAGCCTAATTAAATGTTAATTAAATTGGAGCCTAATTAAATGCTAATTAAATTGGAGCCTAATTAAGTGTTAATTAAATTGGAGCCTAATTAAATGTTAATTAAATTGAAGCCTAGTTAAATGTTAATTAAACTGGAGCCTAAGTAAATGTTAATTAAACTGGGGCCTAATTAAATGTTAATTAAATTGGAGCCTAATTAAATGTTAATTAAATTGGAGCCTAATTAAATATTAATTAAATTGGAGCCTAATTAAATGTTAATTAAATTGGAGATTAATTAAATGTTAATTAAAGAGCCTAATTAAATGTTAATCAAATTGGAGCCTAATTTAATGTTAATTAAATTGGGAACTAATAAAAATTATAATTAAATTGGAGCCTAATTAAGTGTTAATTAAATTGGAGCCTAATTAAATGTAACATCACTGAATGTTAGCTCATATAATTAACTGTTCTTACATATTAGTCCCAAAAAATAAAGTTGCCTTTTTTATTTAAATTATAAAGTTTAAATCTACAGTCAGAAATTAGTCAAAAACTTCCACTAAGCAAGATACTCCATTACTGAAAGTTTGTGGCCATTTAGAAGAACCATTTTCTCGTTTCTATGCCAAATCTAGCATAGCTGTCGCCTTAAAAAATGGCCAGTTTTGGCTAATGTAGTTTTTTTTTCCAAAATAGACGAATGCTAAAAGTGTGAAGCTGACCAGAAAAGGCATTCCATAGTTATCACATAGAAGAAATATTCTCCTGTACTACCTAAAATTACATCGACTCTTCAAAGACAACATATTGGTAAATAAAAGTTAGTCTTTTGTAAGTTACAATGGGTAAAATATGCTGCGGGTTTTGTGGTAATGTCAGAAAGAGTAAAATACACCCACAGATGACAATTTCTGCTGAAACTGGATGGTGTTAAGTAAGTTTATTCAGGCATACACAAATACAGTTACATAGATTATCATACATAGCATGCCTAATTCATCATGCCTTGAGGCATGATGAATTAGACACGTATGCAATATCTGGGTATCTTTACTGTGTAGACGATTCGACACTCAGTGACTTTATCAATACAATATATGGATATAATCTGAAGATTGTGGTATAATATACAGTAAAGATACCCGGATGTTGTACATGTGTCTAATAAATCATCGGTATTGTGTACCACAATACCTACACTCTCCAGTTGGAATTGGCGAGTGTAGGTCGCCTGGGAGCACTGCAGAATTCTTTACATGTAAACACGGGTAAACAAGACGGGTAAACAACACCGTCACTGTCGGTAAGGTTAGAAATACGTCGACTGGGTAGGCTGACAATATTAAAACAATTATTAAACTGCAAGTAGCAAATATGCATTGTAATCAGGAAATTAATTTTCTAGGTAAGATACATTGGTTGTGGCAGTGAAGGCGGTGACGTGAATCTCTCAGTTTATAGCTTCTCTGTTTGTATATAATGAACGAATTAGTCCTACACTGCTCAGTCATATACATAAACTAATATAAAAGGCACTCCATTAGAAAAATTTTGAAGCCGATGTTCTCAAGACATTATGATAAAATTTTGGAGGACATTGGAGGAAGAAAAACAGATTTTTCAACTGCTATTTGTATCATCTTTCAGGGTATACCTAAAGACGTTTGATTTCCCTAAGTTACCGTGTGATTTCATTGCTAAGGCAATCCCGTGTAATGTCACAGTTAGAGCCGTCAAAATTCCGTGTGCTTAGTTTTATTGAGTTACTGTGTACAGTAATGTCACTGTTAATGCAACCCGATCATAGTTTAACTTCACTCTTGGTAGGTAAGACACATAGGCAACAGTTAGGCAACTTTATTCCGAAACGTTTCCCCTACACAGTAGGCTTCTTCAGTCGAATACAGAAAGTAGGCAGGAACAGTAGAGATGTGAAGACGATGTAATCAGTCCATCACCCTTGAAGTCGTAGAATTTGAGGTTGTCAGTCCCTCGGCCTGGAGAAGTTCAGTTCCATAGTCAGGAACTATCTGAATAAAGTTGCCTAACTGTTGCCTATGTGTCTTACCTACCAACCTGTCGGTATTGTATACCATTTTGATGTTCAACTTCACTCTTAAACGCTGTTTACTTTCAAAATATTTTCTGTATCGGGAGGTCTTAACAGGGTGGTTATGTGTTTGGATCTCTGAACAACTACAAAAAAACTTGTTAGATTAGACAAACTATTAGCTGTTCTGTTGCCAGCTACTGACAAATTTTGAAGTCATACTGGTTAATAAACTTCGATCATAATTCGACTTCGACTGCTACCTAATAAAACCGGTGGTGATGATTGGGTATGTTGATGAATGGTTCAGAGAACCGACAAGTTGATGTTCATCACTTGGGTATCTTTATTCAGGAAACGTTTCGCCACACAGTGACTTCATCAGTCCATACAAAGGAGAATGGTGAAGAGCAGGAGGAGTCTGAGGTAATCAGTCCCTCAGCCTTGAGTCGATGTAATCAGTCCATCAATCTTGAAAAGAATACAGCGTATGTGTGAAGACGAGGCTTCATACAGGGAATCCTTCACTTGCCTAACCCTTAGGTATGACCTACTTCCACGTTTTGATTTGTCAAATGTGACACCACTTACGACTGCTACACTTCTCCTGCCTACAGTATATAAGCCACTTCGCACACATGCTGTATTCTTTTCATGACTGGTGGATTGATTACATCGACTCAAGGCTGAGGGACTGATTTCCTCAAAATCCTCCTGTTCTTTACCATTCTCCTTTGTATAGGACTGATGAAGCCACTATGTGGCGAAACGTTTCCTCAGTAAAGATACCCAAGTGTTGCACATGTGTCTAATGTATCAACATATTGGGTAATCATTTGGGATCTGTAATCATAACAAGGTTAAGTAATCATATTCTATATTAATTTCTTTGAGTTACGGTACAATTTGACTGTTAGTGCCTTTCAACTGTGTAATTTCACGTCTAAAACACATGAATGTCAGTGTAACCTCACTGCTAAAGCCTCTGAATTACAGTGTAAAATTTCACGGTTATGCAGGGCAAACACATCCACTGTATATCGATACCGTTAGCAAAACAGGGGCTTACAAGTGATGAAAAAATATATTTGCAAATTACACTGGCAGGCCTCACCTACCATGGCTCTAGCGCCATTCGTTTGAAACACGACGCCATTCGATTAGACCAAATGTGAGATGGGATTGGATCTCACGAGTGATATTCAGATTACTGCCACTCTTGCTAATTCCTGCATACCCAGACTCCGTTTCCGTCCACCTGACACATCACGACCCACCTCTAGTCAGCCTCCACGTCAACATATCACTACCCATTTGTGCCCACCTCAACTATAACCGGACGCATATCTGCCTATCCCCATATCAAGATATCCTAACTTACAGCATCTCTCCTCATCTCCACAAAACATGAAATTATTCATCTCTCCCCTCATTTACACTATATCCTGACCCATATCTTCCCACTACACACACAGACGTGCATATCTTGACACCCTTTTTGAACGAACTAGTGGTATCACGGGTCTGATGACAAATCAGTCGTATTACAGGTCTGGTGAACGACCGGTGATCCCACAGGTCTGGTGAACGACCCGGTGATTCCATAGGTCTGGTGAACGACCGGGTGATTTCACAGGTCTGGTGAACGACCGGTGATTCCACAGGTCCCCCGAACGACCGGTGATACCTCAGGTATGGTGAACCACCAGTCATATCACAGGGTGAAATCTCCTTGAAGATACTAATTCCACATAAAGAATAGTATGCAAGGAGGAATATAGAAAATCAGAGAGAGAGAGAGAAGAGAGAGAGAGAGAGAGAGAGAGAGAGAGAGAGAGAGAGAGAGAGAGAGAGAGAGAGAGAGAGAGAGAGAGAGAGAGAGATAACGAAGGGACCAGCGGAGACTTGATAACATCACCGCTTCATGGGATGAATTCAGTAAGATGCTAATCGACTTCTGGATACATATCTGTGGATACATATCTGTGGATACATATCTGTGGATACATATCTGTGGATATATATCTGTGGATACATGTCTCTGGATACATACAAGCTTGTACAAGTATGCAAATGTTCACTGGGCAGGAAATTTGTTATAATATTCGTTGTACCTTATCCACGTTACAACAAACTGGCTCCCCGTGTTAGTTGAATGATGTGGATCGCAAGGATTTCGAGAATTTACACTCTGATGACCTCAGTCACTAGATGACAAGACATGAAAATAGCCTCTGCAAATGGCCGCAATGGCCACTTAATCGAGCAGTTCTCGTTGCTTAAATGAAATAAATATCTTCGACAAAAAAACACAACGCTTAGCGTAAATGGTCTAAATTTTGGGTCGAAAGGCCTCCAAGGCTTAAATAAAGGGCTTTAAAGATTTAATGGTATATAAAACGGGGCGTAGTCCTCAGAGTAATGAACTTCTTGAGTCAAGATAAACACAGTCAAGGAAGTGAAAACTTCTTAGTTGGTAGTGAGTACGAAACGAACGAATACCAAACAAAATCAAACGAATGTGAGAGAGAATAAGGAAAAAAAAATAGTGTCCGAGAGAACACAGTGCAGAAAAGAATAAGAATCTTCATAAACAGTGAAGGTTGTACTTTAAAAAAAAGATTGAAGACGATATATATATATATATATATATATATATATATATATATATATATAGAGAGAGAGAGAGAGAGAGAGAGAGAGAGAGAGAGAGAGAGGCAGACAGACACAGAGAGAGGCAGACAGACACAGACAGATGTCTGTCTGTCTGTCTGTCACAGATACAGACACACAGAGACAGACACAGACACAGATGAATCATAGGGATGTTAGGAAGTATTTCTTCAGTCACAAAATTGTCAGGAAGTGAAATAGTCTGGGAAGTGATGTAGTGGAGGCAGGATCCACACATAGCTTTAAGAAGAGGTATGATCAAGCTCGTGGAGCAGGAAGAGTGACCAAGTAGCGGCCAGGAAGAGGCGGGGCCAGGACCTATGAATCGACCCTTGCAACCACAACTAGGTAAGGACAACTAGGTGAGTACAGACACACACACACACAAAACTGAATCACAGTTGATGTTAAGTCACACCTGACGGTAGAGAAATATGAAGGGACTTTAATAAAACTAGAGTAGGAAGTAGAGGAACTGGCTAGGAATGACCAAGAAATCCTTGAGGGGTTGAACAAAAGATTTAGGGAAGTATTCTCAGTGGACGCAGCAAGAGCATGCACCAACCAGTACTGGACGCAATGCAGACTCAGAAGGTGAGGCGAAGAAAAAACTGACTGAACTAGATACCTCGAAGGCAGTCAGACCTGAAAAAATCTGTCCACGGGTTCTGAGAAAGGAACCAGAGGACCTGTGTGATCCGCTAGCAGCGATCTTCATAAAATCGAGTGAAACAGGGTAGCTGCCAGAGGTCTGGAAGTCAGAGAATGTAGTCTCAGTATTCAAAAAAAGAGAAAGAGTCAGTTGGCATTGAACTTCAGGTCAGTGTCGCTACCATACAGAGTGTGTAAGGTTATGGAGAAGATTATCAGTGTATTGGAGCGCCTGGAAAGGAGTGGATTCATAAACCTTAATCAGCACAGTTTTCGAGAGGGAAAATCTGGTCTAATAAACTTCCTAGATTTCTATGATAAGGTAACGAAAGTTAGACAAGAAAAAGACAGATGGGTAGACTGTATATTTTTGGACTGCAGGAAGGCATTCGATACATTACCCCACAAGACCTCACAAAAGCTAACTAAATAGGCAGGAATTACAGGGAAAGCAGTTCGATGGATCTCAAGGACTGTTTATTTGGACGTAAGCAACGAGTTACTGGCAGGGAGGTGGTGTTAGAAGAAGTGAATGTCATGAGTGAGGATCCACAAAAAGTCAGTACTTGGTTCAGTAGTCTTGTTTATGTGAATGACATGAGAGAGGAAACTGAGTCAAGGTATCCCTGTTTGCAGACGATGTGATTTCAGAATGCATACAGGAGTAGCCAGGAAAGACTACAGATAGATCTGAACAAGCTGTAAGATTATTTTGAAAAGTAATTATTGTAATTTAATCATAACCAGTGCAAATAAAATCGAAGACGAGGAAAGACGTCTAAGAACTAATATATATAGTGACAGGAGGGTGGTAGTAATAGTAGTAGTAGTCGTAGTAATAGCAGTAGTAGTAATAGTTGTACAACTGTGGTGAGATGGGTTAGATTGGAGAAGGACCTGTCAACATGATATAGCAGCAGTCTCCAGATTTCTTGATGGACAGTGTTACTGACTGCAGATATGGCAGCCCCTCTCCACTCCCGCCGTCGTAAATCTTCTTCCTTAATTAATCCAACCTCACTGAACTTCATGAGGTGTACAGCATCATCTCTGTGTTGGACAAACTATTTTTTTACGGTCGTCACGGTTGCAGGCGTTTTTGTGCTCCCTGATCATAATATTCAGAGATCTCTCTCTTTCCCCCACATAAATTTTGTCGCAACCCCCACATGGTATGGTGTATACTCCTGCGCTAGTGTCAGTCATTACTGGGCTTTTGCACTAGGTTTTTAAGAGTAATTGAAGAGCTGGTGTATATTTTAACTTATTTTCTGTCGAGTACTTTAGAACGTTAGTTGCAACGTCGCTGACTGGTAGAATGATCTAGCTGGGAGGTTTTCTTTCAACTGGATTGATGCTAGTTTTGTTAAGGATGCGTGTCTCAAGTTTCCTGCAATCACGTATGAAGTGTAGGGGAAGGATCCAGAAGTATTGATGGTGTTGAGGATGTCACACACTTCTAGACTTTTGGGCACAATGAACAAAATATCCACGTACATCATCCTTGTAAATGATCTAGAGATGGTATTTAGGGTTTCTCTTGATTCTAGGTCCTCCACATATAAATTGGCAAGTTCTGCACCAAGGAGTAATCTCCATGGTTAGCCACAACATTATTCACACTTGTCTTCAGATCTAAAAGAACACAGTTCGACGAGGCTCACAAAATCCTGGCAGGGTACAGGTAACTCTGCATCATCATTAATCACTCTGCGAAGATTACTGGCTTGATACACTGGAACATTGGTGAATAAGGCAGTGGCATCAAACCTTGCAAGCTTCTTATCATTCGTGTCAAGATCCCTCACACAGTTAAGGTCGCGCGAATGCTTCAGGTGAACCTGATTAATCATACCCAAAAGTTTCAATAAATATTTCGCCAAAATTCCTGGGATCGTCTGAGAGGCGGGTCTCAGGTACACGAGATCACATCTGGACGCAAAAAAACAGAGATGAGCCAGAGGGATGTTAGAAAATACTTCTTTAGTCGTAGAGTGGTCAGGAAGTGGAACAACCTAGACAGCTGAGTGGAAGTGGCAGAATCCATACATACCCTTAAGAATAGGTACGACAGGGCTCATGCAGCCAGGTGAGTGAAATTACTATTGGCCAGCAGGAAGGCGGGGCCAGGAGCTGAGACTGGACTTTACAACCACAATTAGGTGAATACAGTTAGGTCGGTACACACGCAATATCTCGTCCTCTTTGAATATCAAAATGGTATACAATACCGACAGGTTGGTAGGTAAGACACATAGGCAACATTTAGGCAACTTTATTCCGAAACTTTTCGCCTACACAGTAGGCTCTTCAGTCGAGTACAGAAAGTAGGCACTCCTCCTGCCTACTTTCCTCCTCTCGTTCTCTTTTTCTTTCTTTCTCCATCTCTCTCTCTCTCTCTCTCTCTCTCTCTCTCTCTCTCTCTCTCTCTCTCTCTCTCTCTCTCTCTCTCTCTCTCTCTCTCTCTCTCACACAAACACACACACACATACACACACACACACACACACACACACATACACACACACACACACACACACACACACACATACACACACACACACACACACACACACACACACACACACACACACACACACACACACACACACACACACACACTTGTAGTTCCCATTTTTACAAAAGGAGACAGAAAAGAGGTACTAAACTATAGACCTGTGTCACTGACGTGTATAGTATGCAGTCATGGAGAAGATTATCAGGAGGAGAGTGGTGGAGCACCTGGAACGGAACAAGAGTATAAACGCCAACCAGCACGGATTCATGGAAGGCAAATCCTGTGTCACAAACCTTCTGGAGTTTTATGATAAAGTAACAAAAGTAAGACACGAGAGAGAGGGGTGGGTTGATTGCATCTTCTTTGACTGCAAGAAGGCCTTCGACATAGTTCCTCACAAGAGATTAGTGCAGAAGCTAGAGGGTCAGGCTCATATAACAGGAAGGGCACTGCAATGGATCACAGAATACCTGACAGGGAGGCAACAACGAGTCATGGTACGTGATGAGGTATCACAGTGGGCACCTGTGACGAGCGGGGTCCCACAGGGGTCGGTCCTAGGACCAGTTCTATTTTGGTATATGTGAACGACATGATGGAAGGGTTCGACTCAGAAGTGTCCCTGTTCGCAAACGATGTGAAGTTAATGAGGAGAATTAAATCAGATGAGGATCAGGCAGGACTTCAAAGAGACCTGGAGAGACTGGACACCTGGTCCAGCAACTGGCTTCTCGAATTTAACCCCGCCAAATGCAAAGTCATGAAGATCGAGGAAGGGCACAGAAGACCGCAGACGGAGTATAGCCTAGGTGGTCAAAGACTGCAAACCTCGCTCAAGGAGAAAGATCTTGGGGTGAGTAATAACACCGAGTATGTCTGCGGAAGGACACATCAACCACATAACTGCTGCAGCATATGGGCGCCTGGCAAACCTGAGAACAGCGTTCCGATACCTTAGTAAGGAATCGTTCAAGACACTGTACATCGTGTTCGACAGGCCCATACTGGAGTATGCAGCACTTGTTTGGAACCTGCACTTGATCAAGAACGTCAAGAAATTAGAGAAAGTGCAAAGGTTTGCGACAAGGTTAGTTCCAGAGCTAAGGGGAGTGTTCTATGAAGAAAGGTTAAGGGAAATCGTCCTGACGACTTTGGAGGACAGGAGGGTCAGGGAAGACATGATAACGACATATAAAATACTGCGAGGAATAAACAAGGTGGACAAAGACAGGATGTTCCAGGGATGGGACACAGAAACAAGAGGTCACAATTAGAAGTTGAAGACTCAGATGAGTCAAAGGGATGTTAGGAAGTATTTCTTCAGTCATAGAGTTGTCAGGCCGTGGGATAGCCTAGAAAGTTATGTAGTGGAGGCGGAAACCATACATAGTTTTAAGACGAGGTTTGATAAAGCTCATGGAGCTACCTAATAAAACCGGTGGTGATGACTGGGTATGTTGATGAATGGTTCAGAGAACCGACAAGTTGATGTTCATCACTTGGGTATCTTTATTCAGGAAACGTTTCGCCACACAGTGACTTCATCAGTCCATACAAAGGAGAATGGTGAAGAGCAGGAGGAGTCTGAGGTAATCAGTCCCTCAGCCTTGAGTCGATGTAATCAGTCCATCAATCTTGAAAAGAATACAGCGTATGTGTGAAGACGAGGCTTCATACAGGGAATCCTTCACTTGCCTAACCCTTAGGTATGACCTACTTCCACGTTTTGATTTGTCAAATGTGACACCACTTACGACTGCTACACTTCTCCTGCCTACAGTATATAAGCCACTTCGCACACATGCTGTATTCTTTTCATGACTGGGGATTGATTACATCGACTCAAGGCTGAGGGACTGATTTCCTCAAAATCCTCCTGTTCTTTACCATTCTCCTTTGTATAGGACTGATGAAGCCACTATGTGGCGAAACGTTTCCTCAGTAAAGATACCCAAGTGTTGCACATGTGTCTAATGTATCAACATATTGGGTAATCATTTGGGGTCTGTAATCATAACAAGGTTAAGTAATCATATTCTATATTAATTTCTTTGAGTTACGGTACAATTTGACTGTTAGTGCCTTTCAACTGTGTAATTTCACGTCTAAAACACATGAATGTCAGTGTAACCTCACTGCTAAAGCCTCTGAATTACAGTGTAAAATTTCACGGTTATGCAGGGCAAACACATCCACTGTATATCGATACCGTTAGCAAAACAGGGGCTTACAAGTGATTAAAAAATATATTTGCAAATTACACTGGCAGGCCTCACCTACCATGGCTCTAGCGCCATTCGTTTGAAACACGACGCCATTCGATTAGACCAAATGTGAGATGGGATTGGATCTCACGAGTGATATTCAGATTACTGCCACTCTTGCTAATTCCTGCATACCCAGACTCCGTTTCCGTCCACCTGGCACATCACGACCCACCTCTAGTCAGCCTCCACGTCAACATATCACTACCCATTTGTGCCCGCCTCAACTATAACCGGACGCATATCTGCCTATCCCCATATCAAGATATCCTAACTTACAGCATCTCTCCTCATCTCCACAAAACATGAAATTATTCATCTCTCCCCTCATTTACACCATATCCTGACCCATATCTTCCCACTACACACACAGACGTGCATATCTTGACACCCTTTTTGAACGAACTAGTGGTATCACGGGTCTGATGACAAATCAGTCGTATTACAGGTCTGGTGAACGACCGGTGATCCCACAGGTCTGGTGAACGACCCGGTGATTCCATAGGTCTGGTGAACGACCGGGTGATTTCACAGGTCTGGTGAACGACCGGTGATTCCACAGGTCCCCCGAACGACCGGTGATACCTCAGGTATGGTGAACCACCAGTCATATCACAGGGTGAAATCTCCTTGAAGATACTAATTCCACATAAAGAATAGTATGCAAGGAGGAATATAGAAAATCAGAGAGAGAGAGAGAGAGAGAGAGAGAGAGAGAGAGAGAGAGAGAGAGAGAGAGAGAGAGAGAGATAACGAAGGGACCAGCGGAGACTTGATAACATCACCGCTTCATGGGATGAATTCAGTAAGATGCTAATCGACTTCTGGATACATATCTGTGGATACATATCTGTGGATACATATCTGTGGATATATATCTGTGGATACATGTCTCTGGATACATACAAGCTTGTACAAGTATGCAAATGTTCACTGGGCAGGAAATTTGTTATAATATTCGTTGTACCTTATCCACGTTACAACAAACTGGCTCCCCGTGTTAGTTGAATGATGTGGATCGCAAGGATTTCGAGAATTTACACTCTGATGACCTCAGTCACTAGATGACAAGACATGAAAATAGCCTCTGCAAATGGCCGCAATGGCCACTTAATCGAGCAGTTCTCGTTGCTTAAATGAAATAAATATCTTCGACCAAAAAACACAACGCTTAGCGTAAATGGTCTAAATTTTGGGTCGAAAGGCCTCCAAGGCTTAAATAAAGGGCTTTAAAGATTTAATGGTCTATAAAACGGGGCGTAGTCCTCAGAGTAATGAACTTCTTGAGTCAAGATAAACACAGTCAAGGAAGTGAAAACTTCTTAGTTGGTAGTGAGTACGAAACGAACGAATACCAAACAAAATCAAACGAATGTGAGAGAGAATAAGGAAAAGAAATAGTGTCCGAGAGAACACAGTGCAGAAAAGAATAAGAATCTTCATAAACAGTGAACGTGTACTTTAAAAAAAAGATTGAAGACGATATATATATATATATATATATATATATATATATATATATATATATATATATATATATATATATATAAAATATATATATATATATATATTATATATATATATATATATATATATATATATATATTATATTTTATTATCACACCGGCCGATCCCACCAAGGCAGGGTGGCCCGAAAAAAAAAACTTTCACCTTTCCCACTCCATCACTGCCCTTGCCAGAAGGGTGCTTTACACTACAGTTTTTAAACTGCAACATTAACACCCCTCCTTCAGAGTGCAGGTACTGTACTTCCCATCTCCAGGACTCAAGTCCGGCCTGCCGGTTTCCCTGAATCCCTTCATAAATGTTACTTTGCTCACACTCCAACAGCACGTCAAGTATTAAAAACCATTTGTCCTCCATTCACTCCTATCAAACACGCTCACGCATGCCTGCTGGAAGTCCAAGCCCCTCGCACACAAAACCTCCTTTACCCCCTCCCTCCAACCCTTCCTAGGCCGACCCCTACCCCGCCTTCCTTCCACTACAGACTGATACACTCTTGAAGTCATTCTGTTTCGCTCCATTCTCTCTACATGTCCGAACCACCTCAACAACCCTTCCTCAGCCCTCTGGACAACAGTTTTGGTAATCCCGCACCTCCTCCTAACTTCCAAACTACGAATTCTCTGCATTATTCACACCACACATTGCCCTCAGACATGACATCTCCACTGCCTCCAGCCTTCTCCTCGCTGCAACATTCATCACCCACGCTTCACACCCATATAAGAGCGTTGGTAAAACTATACTCTCATACATTCCCCTCTTTGCCTCCAAGGACAAAGTTCTTTGTCTCCACAGACTCCTAAGTGCACCACTCACTCTTTTTCCCTCATCAATTCTATGATTCACCTCATCTTTCATAGACCCATCCGCTGACACGTCCACTCCCAAATATCTGAATACGTTCACCTCCTCCATACTCTCTCCCTCCAATCTGATATTCAATCTTTCATCACCTAATCTTTTTGTTATCCTCATAACCTTACTCTTTCCGTATTCACCTTTAATTTTCTTCTTTTGCACACCCTACCAAATTCATCCACCAATCTCTGCAACTTCTCTTCAGAATCTCCCAAGAGCACAGTGTCATCAGCAAAGAGCAGCTGTGACAACTCCCACTTTGTGTGTGATTCTTTATCTTTTAACTCCACGCCTCTTGCCAAGACCCTCGCATTTACTTCTCTTACAACCCCATCTATAAATATATTAAACAACCACGGTGACATCACACATCCTTGTCTAAGGCCTACTTTTACGGGGAAAAAATTTCCCTCTTTCCTACATACTCTAACTTGAGCCTCACTATCCTCGTAAAAACTCTTCACTGCTTTTCAGTAACCTACCTCCTACACCATACACTTGCAACATCTGCCCACTTGGGCCCCCCTATCCACCCTGTCATACGCCTTTTCCAAATCCATAAATGCCACAAAGACCTCTTTAGCCTTATCTAAATACTGTTCACTTATATGTTTCACTGTAAACACCTGGTCCACACACCCCCTACCTTTCCTAAAGCCTCCTTGTTCATCTGCTATCCTATTCTCCGTCTTACTCTTAATTCTTTCAATTATAACTCTACCATACACTTTACCAGGTACACTCAACAGACTTATCCCCCTATAATTTTTGCACTCTCTTTATCCCCTTTGCCTTTATACAAAGGAACTATGCATGCTCTCTGCCAATCCCTTAGGTACCTTACCCTCTTCCATACATTTATAAATAATTGCACCAACCACTCCAAAACTATATCCCCACCTGCTTTTAACATTTCTATCTTTATCCCATCAATCCCGGCTGCCTTTACCCCCTTTCATTTTCCCTACTGCCTCACGAACTTCCCCCCACACTCACAACTGGCTCTTCCTCACTCCTACAAGATGTTATTACTCCTTGCCCTATACACGAAATCACAGCTTCCCTATCTTCATCAACTTTTTAAAACAATTCCTCAAAATATTCCTTCCATCTTCCCAATACCTCTAACTCTCCATTTAATAACTCTCCTCTCCTATTTTTAACTGACAAATCCATTTGTTCTCTAGGCTTTCTTAACTTGTTAATCTCACTCCAAAACTTTTTCTTATTTTCAACAAAATTTGTTGATAACATCTCACCCACTCTCTCATTTGCTCTCTTTTTACATTGCTTCACCACTCTCTTAACTTCTCTCTTTTTCTCCATATACTCTTCCCTCCTTGCATCACTTCTACTTTGTAAAAACTTCTCATATGCTAACTTTTTCTCCCTTACTACTCTCTTTACATCATCATTCCACCAATCGCTCCTCTTCCCTCCTGCACCCACTTTCCTGTAACCACAAACTTCTGCTGAACACTCTAACACTACATTTTTAAACCTACCCCATACCTCTTCGACCCATTGCCTATGCTCTCATTAGCCCATCTATCCTCCAATAGCTGTTTATATCTTACCCTAACTGCCTCCTCTTTTAGTTTATAAACCTTCACCTCTCTCTTCCCTGATGCTTCTATTCTCCTTGTATCCCATCTAACTTTTACTCTCAGTGTAGCTACAACTAGAAAGTGATCTGATATATCTGTGGCCCCTCTATAAACATGTACTCTATATATATATATATATATATATATATATATAAATATATATATATATATATATATATATATATATTATATATATATATATATATATATAATAAAATAGAGAGAGAGAGAGAGAGAGAGAGAGAGAGAGGAGAGAGAGAGAGAGAGGCAGACAGACACAGACAGATGTCTGTCTGTCTGTCTGTCACAGATACAGACACACAGAGACAGACACAGACACAGATGAATCATAGGGATGTTAGGAAGTATTTCTTCAGTCACAAAATGGTCAGGAAGTGAAATAGTCTGGGAAGTGATGTAGTGGAGGCAGGACCCACACATAGCTTTAAGAAGAGGTATGATCAAGCTCGTGGAGCAGGAAGAGTGACCAAGTAGCGGCCAGGAAGAGGCGGGGCCAGGAGCTATGAATCGACCCTTGCAACCACAACTAGGTAAGGACAACTAGGTGAGTACAGACACACACACACACACACAAAACTGAACCACAGTTGATGTTAAGTCACACCTGACGGTAGAGAAATATGAAGGGACTTTAATAAAACTAGAGGAGGAAGTAGAGGAACTGGCTAGGAATGACCAAGAAATCCTTGAGGGGTTGAACAAAAGATTTAGGGAAGTATTCTCAGTGGAAGCAGCAAGAGCATGCACCAACCAGTACTGGGCGCAATGCAGACTCAGAAGGTGAGGCGAAGAAAAAACTGACTGAACTAGATACCTTGAAGGCAGCCAGACCTGAAAAAATCTGTCCACGGGTTCTGAAAAAGGGAAACCCAGAGGACCTGTGTGATCCGCTAGCAGCGATCTTCATAAAATCGAGTGAAACAGGGTAGCTGCCAGAGGTCTGGAAGTCAGAGAATGTAGTCTCAGTATTCAAAAAAAGAGAAGAGTCAGTTGGCATTGAACTTCAGGTCAGTGTCGCTACCATACAGAGTGTGTAAGGTTATGGAGAAGATTATCAGTGTATTGGAGCGCCTGGAAAGGAGTGGATTCATAAACCTTAATCAGCACAGTTTTCGAGAGAGAAAATCCGGTCTAATAAACTTCCTAGATTTCTATGATAAGGTAACGAAAGTTAGACACGAAAGAGACAGATGGGTAGACTGTATATTTTTGGACTGCAGGAAGGCATTCGATACATTACCCCACAAGACTTCACAAAAGCTAACTAAATAGGCAGGAATTACAGGGAAAGCAGTTCGATGGATCTCAAGGACTGTTTATTTGGACGTAAGCAACGAGTTACTGGCAGGGAGGTGGTGTTAGAAGAAGTGAATCTCATGAGTGAGGATCCACAAAAAGTCAGTACTTGGTTCAGTAGTCTTGTTTATGTGAATGACATAAGAGAGGAAACTGAGTCAAGGTATCCCTGTTTGCAGACGATGTGATTTCAGAATGCATACAGGAGTAGCCAGGAAAGACTACAGATAGATCTGAACAAGCTGTAAGATTATTTTGAAAAGTAATTATTTTAATTTAATCATAGCCAGTGCAAATAAAATCGAAGACGAGGAAAGACGTCTAAGAACTAATATATATAGTGACAGGGGGGTGGGAGTAATAGTAGTAGTAGTCGTAGTAATAGCAGTAGTAGTAATAGTTGTACACTGTGGTGAGATGGGTTAGATTGGAGAAGGACCTGTCAACATGATATTAGCAGCAGTCTCCAGATTTCTTGATGGACAGTGTTACTGACTGCAGATATGGCAGCCCCTCTCCACTCCCGCCGTCGTAAATCTTCTTCCTTAATTAATCCAACCTCACTGAACTTCATGAGGTGTACAGCATCATCTCTGTGTTGGACAAACTATTTTTTTACGGTCGTCACGGTTGCAGGCGTTTTTGTGCTCCCCGATCCTAATATTCAGAGATCTCTCTCTTTCCCCCCACATAAATTTTGTCGCAACCCCCACATGGTATGGTGTATACTCCTGCGCTAGTGTCAGTCATTATTGGGCTTATGCACTAGGTTTTTAAGAGTAATTGAAGAGCTGGTGTATATTTTAACTTATTTTCTGTCGAGTACTTTAGAACGTTAGTTGCAACGTCGCTGACTGGTAGAATGATCTAGCTGGGAGGTTTTTCTCAACTGGATTGATGCTGAGTTTTTGTTAAGGATGCGTGTCTCAAGTTTCCTGCAATCACGTATGAAGTGTAGGGGAAGGATCCAGAAGTATTGATGGTGTTGAGGATGTCACACACTTCTAGACTTTTGGGCACAATGAACAAAATATCCACGTACATCATCCTTGTAACTGATCTAGAGATGGTATTTAGGGTTTCTCTTTTATTCTAGGTCCTCCACATATAAATTGGCAAGTTTCTGCACCAAGGAGTAATCTCCATGGTTAGCCACAACATTATTCACACTTGCCTTCAGATCTAAAAGAACACAGTTCGACGAGGCTCACAAAATCCTGGCAGGGTACAGGTAACTCTGCATCATCATTAATCACCCTGCGAAGATTACTGGCTTGATACACTGGAACATTGGTGAATAAGGCAGTGGGATCAAACCTTGCAAGCTTCTTATCATCGTGTCAAGATCCCTCACACAGTTAAGGTCGCGCGAATGCTTCAGGTGAAAACCCGATTAATCATACCAAAAGTTTCAATAAATATTTCGCCAAAATTCCTGGGATCGTCTGAGAGGCGGGTCTCAGGTACACAGAGATCACATCTGGACGCAAAAAAACAGAGATGAGCCAGAGGGATGTTAGAAAATACTTCTTTAGTCGTAGAGTGGTCAGGAAGTGGAACAACCTAGACAGCTGAGTGGAAGTGGCAGAATCCATACATACCTTTAAGAATAGGTACGACAGGGCTCATGCAGCCAGTGAGTTTAAATTACTATTGGCCAGCAGGAAGGCGGGGCCAGGAGCTGAGACTGGACTTTACAACCACAATTAGGTGAATACAGTTAGGTCGGTACACCACGCAATATCTCGTCCTCTTTGAATATCAAAATGGTATACAATACCGACAGGTTGGTAGGTAAACACATAGGCAACATTTAGGCAACTTTATTCCGAAACTTTTCGCCTACATAGTAGGCTCTTCAGTCGAGTACAGAAAGTAGGCACTCCTCCTGCCTACTTTCCTCCTCTCGTTCTCTTTTTCTTTCTTTCTCCATCTCTCTCTCTCTCTCTCTCTCTCTCTTTTCTCTCACACACACACACACACACACACATACACACACACACACACACACACACACACACACACACAACACACACACACACACACACACACACACACACACTTGTAGTTCCCATTTTTTTCAAAAGGAGACAGAAAGAGGTACTAAACTATAGACCTGTGTCACTGACGTGTATAGTATGCAAAGTCATGGAGAAGATTATCAGGAGGAGAGTGGTGGAGCACCTGGAACGGAACAAGAGTATAAACGCCAACCAGCACGGATTCATGAAAGGCAAATCCTGTGTCACAAACCTTCTGGAGTTTTATGATAAAGTAACAAAAGTAAGACACGAGAGAGAGGGGTGGGTTGATTGCATCTTCTTTGACTGCAAGAAGGCCTTCGACATAGTTCCTCACAAGAGATTAGTGCAGAAGCTAGAGGGTCAGGCTCATATAACAGGAAGGGCACTGCAATGGATCAGAGAATACCTGACAGGGAGGCAACAACGAGTCATGGTACGTGATGAGGTATCACAGTGGGCACCTGTGACGAGCGGGGTCCCACAGGGGTCGGTCCTAGGACCAGTTCTATTTTGGTATATGTGAACGACATGATGGAAGGGTTAGACTCAGAAGTGTCCCTGTTCGCAAACGATGTGAAGTTAATGAGGAGAATTAAATCAGATGAGGATCAGGCAGGACTTCAAAGAGACCTGGACAGACTGGACACCTGGTCCAGCAACTGGCTTCTCGAATTTAACCCCGCCAAATGCAAAGTCATGAAGATCGAGGAAGGGCACAGAAGACCGCAGACGGAGTATAGCCTAGGTGGTCAAAGACTGCAAACCTCGCTCAAGGAGAAAGATCTTGGGGTGAGTAATAACACCGAGTATGTCTCCGGAAGGACACATCAACCAGATAACTGCTGCAGCATATGGGCGCCTGGCAAACCTGAGAACAGCGTTCCGATACCTTAGTAAGGAATCGTTCAAGACACTGTACATCGTGTTCGACAGGCCCATACTGGAGTATGTAGCACCTGTTTGGAACCTGCACTTGACCAAGAACGTCAAGAAATTAGAGAAAATGCAAAGGTTTGCGACAAGGTTAGTTCCAGAGCTAAGGGGAGTGTTCTATGAAGAAAGGTTAAGGGAAATCGTCCTGACGACACTGGAGGACAGGAGGGTCAGGGAAGACATGATAACGACATATAAAATACTGCGCGGAATAAACAAGGTGGACAAAGACAGGATGTTCCAGGGATGGGACACAGAAACAAGAGGCCACAATTAGAAGTTGAAGACTCAGATGAGTCAAAGGGATGTTAGGAAGTATTTCTTCAGTCATAGAGTTGTCAGGGGGCCCTGGGATAGCCTAGAAAGTTATGTAGTGGAGGCGGAAACCATACATAGTTTTAAGACGAGGTTTGATAAAGCTCATGGAGCAGGGAGAGAGAGGACCCAGTAGCAACCGGTGAAGAGGCGGGGCCAGGAGCTAAGATGTGACCCCTGCAACCACAAATAGGTGAGTAGACACACACACACACACACACACACACACACACACACACACACACACACACACACACACACACACACACACAACACACACACACAACACACGCACGCACACAACACACACACACACACACTACACACACACACACACACACACACACACACAAACACACATCTTTGAACCCACACAACCATTCAGTCAGTACCTTTTCCCACCTCTCAGTACAAGTTAATTCATACCACACACCTACTCTAAGCTGCACACTTGCTAATCCTGCCAAAACATACCAATCCGACCGCAAACTCTAACACTGGTACATATCAGAGTAAACTACAAAACTGACGTAAACTTTAAAGGAAATAATGATTAGAGAAGGTGACTGTTAGAAGAAGAGGATCAACGAAGGAAAAGTGTATGGCTGTTAGGATTATATATATATATAAAACTTACTGAAATGAAGAAGGAAGTAAACGGGATCTTAGAATAACTTGCCTTGAGAGCCGAGGTCTGAGCACTGATGCCGGAGGCAACGAGTCAAAGACAGTTGAGGAACGAATGACTGAGAAGAAATTATTTAAGTACAGATACTCGTACACGCACACGCATACAGGTCCAGGGGCCGTAAGTGAAGCAACTTTTATGGGCAGCGAGTGGCCCCTTTAGGGGGTCACTTTAGATGGCCTCCCCCCTCACTGCTGTCACCAACTGCACTAATGGAAATTAAAATGCAGCATTAGAGTCGGAACACACAATTATCTATATATATATATATATATATATATATATATATATATATATATATATATATATATATATATATATATATATATTATATATATATATATATATATATATATATATATATAATATATATATATATAAATTTTTTTCAAAAAAGTCGGCCGTCTCCCACCGAGGCAGGGTGACCCAAAAAAGAAAGAAAATCCCCAAAAAAGAAAATACTTTCATCATCATTCAACACTTTCACCACACTCACACATTATCACTGCTTTTGCAGAGGTGCCAGAATACAACAGTTTAGAAGCATATACGTATAAAGATACACAACATATCCCTCCAAACTGCCAATATCCCAAACCCCTCCTTTAAAGTGCAGGCATTGTACTTCCCATTTCCAGGACTCAAGTCCGACTATATGAAAATAACCGGTTTCCCTGAATCCCTTCACTAAATATTACCCTGCTCACACTCCAACAGATCGTCAGGTCACAAGTATCATTCGTCTCCATTCACTCCTATCTAACACGCTTATGCACGCTTGCTGGAAGTCCAAGCCCCTCGCCCACAAAACCTCCTTTACCCTCTCTTTCCATCCCTTTCGAGGACGACCCCTACCCCTGCTTCCTTCCCCTATAGATTTATATGCTTTTCATGTCATTCTACTTTGATCCATTCTCTCTAAATGACCAAACCACCTCAAAAAACCCCTCTTCTGCCCTCTGACTAATGCTTTTATTAACTCCACACCTTCTCATAATTTCCACACTCCGAATTTTCTGCATAATATTTACACCACACACATTGCCCTTAGACAGGACGTCTCCACTGCCTCCAACCGTCTCCTCGCTGCTGCATTTACCACCCAAGCTTCACATCCATATAAGAGTGTTGGTACTACTATACTTTCATATATTCCCTTCTTTGCCTCCATAGATAACGTTTTTTGACTCCACATATACCTCAACCCCACCACTCACCTTTTTTCCCTCATCAATTCTATGATTAACCTCATCCTTCATAAATCCATCCGCCGACACGTCAACTCCCAAGTATCTGAAAACATTCACTTCTTCCATACTCCTCCTCCCCAATTTGATATCCAGTTTTTCTTTATCTAAATCATTTGATACCCTCATCACCTTACTCTTTTCTATATTCACTTTCAACTTTCTACCTTTACAACACATTCTCAAACTCATCCACTAACCTTTGCAATTTTTCTTTAGAATCTCCCATAAGCACAGTATCATCAGCAAAAAGTAACTGTGTCAATTCCCATTTTGAATTTGATTCCTCATAATTTAATCCCACCCATTTCCCGAACACCCTAGCATTTGCTTCTTTTACAACCCCATCTATAAATATATTAAACAACCTTGGTGACATTACACATCCCTGTCTAAGACCTACTTTTGCCGGGAAGTATTCTCCCTCTCTTCTACACACCCTAACCTGAGCCTCACTATCCTCATAAAAGCTCTTTACAGCATTTAGTAACTTACCACCTATTCCATATACTTGCAACATCTGCCACATTGCTCCTCTATCCACTCTATCATATGCCTTTTCTAAATCCATAAATGCAATAAAAACTTCCCTACCTTTATCTAAATACTGTTCACATATATGCTTCAATGTAAACACTTGATCTACACATCCCCTACCCACTCTGAAGCCTCCCTGCTCATCCGCAATCCTACATTCTGTCTTACCTCTAATTCTTCAATTATAACCCTACCGTACACTTTTCCTGGTATACTCAGTAAACTTATTCCTCTATAATTTTTACAATCTCTTTTGTCCCCTTTTCCTTAAAATAAAGGGACTATACATGCTCTCCGCCAATCCCTAGGTACCTTCCCCCTTTCATACATTTATTAAACAAAAGTACCAACCACTCCAACACTATATCCCCCCCTGCTTTTAACATTTCTGTCATGATCCCATCAGTTCCAGCTGCTTATACCCCCTTTCATTTTACGTAATGCCTCACGTACCTCCACCACACTTACATTCTGCTCTTCTTCACTCCTAAAAGATGGTATACCTCCCTGGCCAGTGCATGAAATTACCACCTCCCTTTCTTCCTCAACATTTAAAAGTTCCTCAAAATATTCTCGCCATCTACCTAATACCTCCCTCTCCCCATCTACTAACTCCCCTACTCTGTTTTTAACTGACAAATCCATACTTTCCCTAGGCTTTCTTAACTTGTTTAACTCACTCCAAATTTTTTTATTATTTTCATTAAAATTTTCTTGACAGTGCCTCTCCCACTCTTTCATCTGCTCTCCTTTTGCACTCTCTCACCACTCTCTTCACCTTTCTTTTACTCTCCATATACTCTGCTCTTCTTATAACACTTCTGCTTTGTAAAAACCTCTCATAAGCTAACTTTTCTCTTTTATCACACCCTTTACTTCATCATTCCACCAATCACTCCTCTTTTCCTCCTGCCCTCACCCTCCTATAACCACAAACTTCTGCCCCACATTCTAATACTGCATTTATATATATATATATATATATATATATATATATATATATATATATATATAATATATATATATATATATATATATGTATATATATATACATGTATATATAAATATATATATATAATATATATATTTTATATATATATATATATATATATTATATATATATATATATATATATATATATAATATATATATATATATATATATATATATATATGTATATATATAATATATATATATATATATATATATATATATATATATATATATATATATATATATATAAATGGAGAGTTAGAGGTATTGGGAAGATGGAAGGAATATTTTGAGGAATTGTTAAATGTTGATGAAGATAGGGAAGCTGTGATTTCGTGTATAGGGCAAGGAGGAATAACATCTTGTAGGAGTGAGGAAGAGCCAGTTGTGAGTGTGGGGGAAGTTCGTGAGGCAGTAGGCAAAATGAAAGGGGGTAAGGCAGCCGGGATTGATGGGATAAAGATAGAAATGTTTAAAAGCAGGTGGGGATATAGTTTTGGAGTGGTTGGTGCAATTATTTAATAAATGTATGGAAGAGGGTAAGGTACCTAGGGATTGGCAGAGAGCATGCATAGTTCCTTTGTATAAAGGCAAAGGGGATAAAAGAGAGTGCAAAAATTATAGGGGGATAAGTCTGTTGAGTGTACCTGGTAAAGTGTATGGTAGAGTTATAATTGAAAGAATTAAGAGTAAGACGGAGAATAGGATAGCAGATGAACAAGGAGGCTTTAGGAAAGGTAGGGGGTGTGTGGACCAGGTGTTTACAGTGAAACATATAAGTGAACAGTATTTAGATAAGGCTAAAGAGGTCTTTGTGGCATTTATGGATTTGGAAAAGGCATATGACAGGGTGGATAGGGGGCAATGTGGCAGATGTTGCAAGTGTATGGTGTAGGAGGTAGGTTACTGAAAGCAGTGAAGAGTTTTTACGAGGATAGTGAGGCTCAAGTTAGAGTATGTAGGAAGAAGGAAATTTTTTCCCAGTAAAAGTAGGCCTTAGACAAGGATGTGTGATGTCACCGTGGTTGTTTAATATATTTATAGATGGGTTGTAAGAGAAGTAAATGCGAGGGTCTTGGCAAGAGGCGTGGAGTTAAAAGATAAAGAATCACACACAAAGTGGGAGTTGTCACAGCTGCTCTTTGCTGATGACACTGTGCTCTTGGGAGATTCTGAAGAGAAGTTGCAGAGATTGGTGGATGAATTTGGTAGGGTGTGCAAAAGAAGAAAATTAAAGGTGAATACAGGAAAGAGTAAGGTTATGAGGATAACAAAAAGATTAGGTGATGAAAGATTGAATATCAGATTGGAGGGAGAGAGTATGAGGAGGTGAATGTATTCAGATATTTGGGAGTGGACGTGTCAGCGGATGGGTCTATGAAAGATGAGGTGAATCATAGAATTGATGAGGAAAAAGAGTGAGTGGTGCACTTAGGAGTCTGTGGAGACAAAGAACTTTGTCCTTGGAGGCAAAGAGGGGAATGTATGAGAGTATAGTTTTACCAACGCTCTTATATGGGTGTGAAGCGTGGGTGATGAATGTTGCAGCGAGGAGAAGGCTGGAGGCAGTGGAGATGTCATGTCCTGAGGGCAATGTGTGGTGTGAATATAATGCAGAGAATTCGTAGTTTGGAAGTTAGGAGGAGGTGCGGGATTACCAAAACTGTTGTCCAGAGGGCTGAGGAAGGGTTGTTGAGGTGGTTCGGACATGTAGAGAGAATGGAGCGAAACAGAATGACTTCAAGAGTGTATCAGTCTGTAGTGGAAGGAAGGCGGGGTAGGGGTCGGCCTAGGAAGGGTTGGAGGGAGGGGGTAAAGGAGGTTTTGTGTGCGAGGGGCTTGGACTTCCAGCAGGCATGCGTGAGCGTGTTTGATAGGAGTGAATGGAGACAAATGGTTTTTAATACTTGACGTGCTGTTGGAGTGTGAGCAAAGTAACATTTATGAAGGGATTCAGGGAAACCGGCAGGCCGGACTTGAGTCCTGGAGATGGGAAGTACAGTGCCTGCACTCTGAAGGAGGGGTGTTAATGTTGCAGTTTAAAAACTGTAGTGTAAAGCACCCTTCTGGCAAGACAGTGATGGAGTGAATGATGGTGAAAGTTTTTCTTTTTCGGGCCACCCTGCCTTGGTGGGAATCGGCCGGTGTGATAATAAATAATAAAATAAATATATATATGTGTGTGTGTGTGTGTGTGTGTGGATATATACACTCTTATGAATTTTAAGCAGACTCAAAGACGCGGCTGCGGGAATTTATTCACAGGTCATGAAAACTGGAGAGAGTGAAAGAAAACCTGTTACACCGTAGCTTGGCAGAGAAGCCTCTTCAAATATCGAAAACTCAAGAAGATCGACAAGTGAATATTGCATCGAGCATGTCACCCGAGGCACGCATTGCTCCACCACCTCCCCACCATCAGTTTACAATCCTAAATTTAGTTTCTTCTTTGTTTTTTAGATTATTGGTGACGTGTCAGACTGATCTTGAATGCTGCACCAGAATACAACAGGTTAAGCACGGTCAGAAGGTCCATCAGGCGTACGTAAGTTCCCTTCTTTTGTAATAACATGTTCATTTTTACACTATATTCTACCTTGTCCATAATTACTATCGCATTTGTTTTGTGTTGCAAAGATCTGAGCAGAGTTTAGATCTTTGCAACATAATTATCCTCAAAGATCTGTTAAGTTATACCATGAATTAAGGAAAGATCCTGGACTTCACCTTACGAAAGCAGACAAAACAAATGTGATAGTAATTATGAACAAGGTAGATTATAGTGGAAAAAATGAACATGTTATTAGAAGATCGGGGAACTTAGGTGCCCCTTAAGTTCATAGCTTCTTATCTAGGCTAACTTCAGAAGAGACGGGGATGAATTACAAGGAAATAATTTAGGAACTGTACCTAAGGACACCGAGCTAAGATCTTATGAACTATGATTACAGCGAGGTTGTATCATGAGTGGACTGACACACAAGGGCACACCGATGGAAACTAAAAATCCAACATAAATAAGTGATGTTACGAAGTATTTTCTTAGATCTTGGATTATAAAAAAGAAGATAAATGAATAAATATGACAGGGAAGAAAGGGTTAAAATCCAAGCTTATCTATTGCAAGAAAGACGAGGCCATGATATGAAATTCACCCCTAAAACCAGAACTAATCGAGTAAACACAAATATATATGATTGTTTTAATATATTCACATTCTGGAAAATTATGAGTTCCAGCCCTTGCAACTCTACAGATTTTTGACAAGTATCAGTCCTGTCTACCTTTCTCTTGAAGTTTATTTACCAAAATTAAACATTAGCTAATTTACTATCAAAACTTGTCATAAAATGTTGGAATGCTTTTAAAATTCCAGGAACATTATAAGCTTTATAAAAAAATATTTTTCTCTTAAATTAAAGAACCTGGGTAATATTTACGTTCGTATACCAGAGAATTACCTGCAAATGTAAAATGTTATATTAATGTCCTCCCTTGTGGATTAGTAGAGCATGTATAATTAGGGGAAAATTCACAATAATATAATGAGCAAAAAACGTAATTGTGTCTCGACTTTATCCCTTGTTAATTATCAAAGCTAATTGCATTATATTTAAGCGACTCGCTTGTAAACTGTCAGTGGATGAATGTTGGTAGAACACGTACAGTGTGCGTACACTTGTGCGTGTACGCACACTGTATGCGTACATATGTGCTCACAGGGACTAGGATAGGCACATGGAAAGACGTTTAAGCCTCATTTAAGCTTGCGATGTGAACGACAGAGTCAGGTCAAGCTTGCGATGTGGAAGACAGTCAGGTCAAGCTTGCGATGTAGCCGACAGAGTCAGGTCAAGCTTGCGATGTGGAAGACAGTCAGGTCAAGCTTGCGATGTAGACGACAGAGTCAGGTCAAGCTTGCGATGTAGACGACAGCGTCAGGTCAAGCTCGCGATGTGGATGACAGGGTTAGGTCAGGCTTGCGATGTGGACGACAGCGTCAGGTCAGGCTTGATGTGGAAGACATCAGGCGAAGGTTGCGATGTGGAAGACAGTCAGGTCAAGCTTGCGATGTGGACGACAGAGTCAGGTCAGATCACTGTATTGTGGCAATTAGAATACTAAATTATGTTCTGCTTCACCCGGGAATGTCATCTACAGTAACCAACCTGATACTACAAGTCACACTTGCAGTGAACTCCATAATTACCGATTCAACAAGATAAAGTCTGTGAAAGTTCAGAGGTAAACACATGTTGGGAATTAGAGCAGATTAGGGTGACTAAATTTTCTACAGTAAAACTGAGAAGAGTTTTTTTATTGTCAGTATTGCAAGGATGTTTTTTTAAATAATTGGGAAAGGAAATGACCAAGTTTACCAATATATCGAAGGCGAGGGAAGGTGTGCCGGCACTTGGGTAAACATAGTGGAGGGGTGGATACAGGAACTGTTCAGGGAAATGGCGATCCTTCCCTCGGGAATATTTATATAGGGGATTATCCTAGGGATGGTTAGAGGGAGGGGATAAAGGAGGTTTTGTGTGTGAGGGGCTTAGACTTCTAGCAGTTGTGCATGAGTGTGTTAGGAGCGAGTGGAGACAATGGTTTTTATGACTTGACGTTTTGTTGGAGTGTGAGCTAGGGTATCCGGTTAGCCGGACTTGAGTCCTAGAGGTGAGAAGTAGTGCCTTCACTCTCAAGGATGGGTGGAGATATGTTGCAGTTTTCGAACTGTAGCATCGGCACCCCTCTGGCAAGACAGTGATGGAGTGAGTGATGGTTTCCCACTGGGTCACCCTGCCCCGGTGGGAAACGGCCGATGTATATATAAATATATATATAAATGTAGCGCCGAATATGTAAAACTGGTCAATTAGCAAGAACTCATTTAAAATTAAGCCCTTTCTAAAATTTTCTTGTATGTTTAAAGATATATATATTTATTTTATTTATGTTAATGAGAAAAGTAATAATTTTGTACCAAAAGAACCTTAGAAAACTTACTTAACCTTATTATAAAATGTGTAATTTAATTTAGCCTAAAACAATTAAATATATTTTAGATAAGTTTACAATAATTTAATAAACAAATACAATGAAATATTTTTTTTTGTTAGGTTCAGAATGATTTTTGCGAAATTATTGCATACACAAGTTTTCGCTTGCCTTATTCGGCAAGAAGAGCGTTGCTATTTAACCCAAAATCGCAAGTCTTACCTATTCGGCACGACATAAACATGTCGTGCCGAATATTTACGCTGACATATCTGAAGCACCATCACACACCTTCCCTTCACTCTGCTGCACCTTACCATCACACACCTTCCCTTCACTCTGCTGCACCTTACCATCACACACCTTCCCTTCACTCTGCTGCACCTTACCATCACACACCTTCCCTTCACTCTGCTGCACCTTACCATCACACACTTCCCTTCACTCTGCTGCACCTTACCATCACACACCTTCCCTTCACTCTGCTGCACCTTACCATCACACACCTTCCCTTCACTCTGCTGCACCTTACCATCACACACCTTCCCTTCACTCTGCTGCACCTTACCATCACACACCTTCCCTTCACTCTGCTGCACCTTACCATCACACACCTTCCCTTCACTCTAAAGAACCTTACTACCCTTACTACCACACACACACCTTCCCTTCACTCTGAAGAACCTTACTACCACACACACCTTCCCTTCACTCTGAAGAACCTTACTACCACACATACCTTCCCTTCACTCTGCTGCACCTTACCATCACACACCTATCCTTCACTATGCTGTACCTTACCATCACACACCTTCCCTTCACTCTGAAGAACCTTACTACCACACACACCTTCCCTTCACTCTGAAGAACCTTACTACCACACACACACCTTCCCTTCACTCTGAAGAACCTTACTATCACACACACCTTCCCTTCACTCTGAATTACCTTACCATCATACACCTTCCCTTCACTCTGAAGAACCTTACTACCACACACACACCTTCCCTTCACTCTGAAGAACCTTACTACCACACACACCTTCCCTTCACTCTGAAGAACCTTACTACCACACACCTTCCCTTCACTCTGAATTACCTTACCATCATACACCTTCCCTTCACTCTGAAGAACCTTACTACCACACATACACCTTCCCTTCACTCTGAAGAACCTTACTACCACACACACACCTTCCCTTCACTCTGAAGAACCTTACTACCACACACACACCTTCCTTCACTCTGAATCACCTTACTACCACACACACCTTCCCTTCACTCTGAAGAACCTTACTACCACACACACCTTCCCTTCACTCTGAAGAACCTTACTACCACACACACACCTTCCCTTCACTCTGAAGAACCTTACTACCACACACACACCTTCCCTTCACTCTGAAGAACCTTACTACCACACACACCTTCCCTTCACTCTGAAGAACCTTACTACCACACACACCTTCCCTTCACTCTGAAGAACCTTACTACCACACACACACCTTCCCTTCACTCTGAAGAGCCTTACTACCACACACACCTTCCCTTCACTCTGAATCACCTTACCATCATACACCTTCCCTTCACTCTGAAGAACCTTACTACCACACACACCTTCCCTTCACTCTGAATCACCTTACCATCACACACACCTTCCCTTCACTCTGAATCACCTTACCATCACACACACCTTCCCTTCACTCTGAAGAACCTTACTACACACACACACCTTCCCTTCACTCTGAAGAGCCTTACTACCACACACACCTTCCCTTCACTCTGAATCACCTTACCATCATACACCTTCCCTTCACTCTGAAGAACCTTAATACCACACACACCTTCCCTTCACTCTGAATCACCTTACCACCACACACACCTTCCCTTCACTCTGAATCACCTTACCACCACACACACCTTCCCTTCACTCTGAATCACCTTACCATCACACACACCTTCCCTTCACTCTGAATCACCTTACCATCACACACACCTTCCCTTCACTCTGAAGAACCTTACTACCACACACACACCTTCCCTTCACTCTGAAGAGCCTTACTACCACACACACCTTCCCTTCACTCTGAATCATCTTACCATCATACACCTTCCCTTCACTCTGAAGAACCTTACTACCACACACACCTTCCCTTCACTCTGAATCACCTTACCATCATACACCTTCCCTTCACTCTGAATCACCTTACCACCACACACACCTTCCCTTCACTCTGAATCACCTTACCATCACACACACCTTCCCTTCACTCTGAATCACCTTACCATCACACACACCTTCCCTTCACTCTGAATCACCTTACCACCACACACACCTTCCCTTCACTCTGAATCACCTTACCACCACACACACCTTCCCTTCACTCTGAATCACCTTACCACCACACACACCTTCCCTTCACTCTGAATCACCTTACCACCACACACACCTTCCCTTCACTCTGAATCACCTTACCATCACACACACCTTCCCTTCACTCTGATTCACCTTACCATCACACACCTTCCCTTCACTCTGAATCACCTTACCATCACACACACCTTCCCTTCACTCTGAATCACCTTACCACCACACACACCTTCCTTCACTCTGAATCACCTTACCACCACACACACCTTCCCTTCTCTCTGAATCACCTTACCATCACACACACCTTCCCTTCACTCTGAATCACCTTACCACCACACACACCTTCCCTTCACTCTGAATCACCTTACCATCACACACACCTTCCCTTCACTCTGAATCACCTTACCACCACACACACCTTCCCTTCACTCTGAATCACCTTACCATCACACACACCTTCCCTTCACTCTGAATCACCTTACCATCACACACACCTTCCCTTCACTCTGAATCACCTTACCATCACACACACCTTCCCTTCACTCTGAATCACCTTACCATCACACACCTTCCCTTCACCATTCTGTGGACAAAATTGGTGGTGTAGACCAGGAATAACACTTGCCAATTTGATGTCTACATTCACTGCAGTGGTATCCTGCCAATTTGATGTCTACATTCACTGCAGTGGTATCCTGCCAATTTGATGTCTACATTCACTGCAGTGGTATCCTGCCAATTTGATGTCTACATTCACTGCAGTGGTATCCTGCCAATTTGATGTCTACATTCACTGCAGTGGTATCCTGCCAATTTGATGTCTGCATTCACTGCAGTGGTATCCTGCCAATTTGATGTCTACATTCACTGCAGTGGTATCCTGCCAATTTGATGTCTACATTCACTGCAGTGGTATCCTGCCAATTTGATGTCTACATTCACTGCAGTGGTATCCTGCCAATTTGATGTCTGCATTCACTGCAGTGGTATCCTGCCAATTTGATGTCTACATTCACTGCAGTGGTATCCTGCCAATTTGATGTCTGCATTCACTGCAGTGGTATCCTGCCAATTTGATGTCTACATTCACTGCAGTGGTATCCTGCCAATTTGATTTCAACTATTATAATTAATAATGTCTTTCCGATCTGCTGATTAGAGTGTGATTAAATAGATGTACTTATTAATTGAATTTAATTAGGGATGTTAATGTTGCAGTTTTATAAGCTGTAGTATAGGCGTGCCTCTGGCAAGACAGTGATGGAGTGAATGATGGTGAAAGTTTTTCTTTTTCGGGCCACATTGGCTTGTTGGGAAACGGCCGACCTATTAATAAAATGTATTATATATTTACCAGATGTAGTGTGATCATGACTGTGTTAATATAAACTCAGCTTCCTCTAGACCAGCACTTGGTCAACATATGTCCCGCATTAATTTCCTTGAAGATTGAGACACTAATGCAACATGTGGGAATCTTTATTGAAGAAACATTTCACCACACTGTGGCTTCATCAGTTCATACAAAGATGGATGGTGAAGACCAGGAGGAGTTTGAGGTAATCAGTCCCTTAGGCTTGAATCGATGTAATCATCAGTCCATCAATCTTGAAAAGAATACCATTTATCACATCAATTTCCTTGTCTAGCTATTGGTAACTACAATTTCCTTCCTATTGAGACATGCTGAATATAATGGGATCCTATTTGCTTTTGTACACTAGTTGTAGTAGTAGTTGTATCTGGAGACAAGATCCTGTCGTGCTGGACCGTTGTTTGGTATTTCTAAATAATTATTGTGACGTTGTTCAGGTTCTTAATTAATCAAGCTTACCCAGGGCGTCACAGTTTTGTTTACAAGACTGTGATAAGTTAATATTGTCTCCAGCCGGTGACCTGCTTGCGAGGGTAATTAGGGTTAAGAATCAACCAAATATGCGATTAATAAGACCAATTTCTCGAAAAATGTCACGGTACTCTCTCTCTTTCTCTGTCTCTGAGAATGACTCCACCTCGAAGTTATATTCGTCCAGCGCGAACTCGGGTAAGACTGGACCAGGCGGGTCAAAGACGCACTTCGACGTTATGTAGTCACGCGAGAAGCGTTTCGGAGTTACTTATCTCTGGTTTATCTCGATTCCCAGAGTCTAGACGGCAACGGGGAAGTAACACATTCTCTTCTATGGCATTTTTTTTGTATTGCAGTCTATGGGCTCGTCTGAATGGTCAGCCTACCAGCTCTGGGTCTCACGTGGATGCCAACTGCTGTGGGAGATAATAATGAACTATTTATCAGTCCAGAATGACAAAAAGCTTATAATTCTATGCAAAATTCCACTAAGTTGGATTATAATCCAGCTTATTATTATAATGAAAACCAAGCGCTAAATCCACTAGGGTCATACAGCCCTGACCACTAAATTGGAGAGAACATTCGTTGACTGAGAACAACTGTTGATAGCTCTTCGCTGAGAGCTTTCTAGTGGAGAGCTGCTGCTCTTGCTACCTCCTCCTTTACACGTTTATTTTAAACTGGGTTTTACAGACCTTTACTAACCTTGCTAATATGCACTACCGTCCGTTCACTCTGAAGTACTTTACACACCACCTTCCCTTCGCTGGTGAACTCCTTACTAACACTCCACCTTCCCTTCACTGAAGCACGTCTTACTAACACTCCACCTTCCCTTCACTGAAGCACGTCTTACTAACACTCCACCTTCCCTTCACTGAAGCACGTCTTACTAACACTTCACCTTCCCTTCACTGAAGCACGTCTTACTAACACTCCACCTTCCCTTCACTGAAGCACGTCTTACTAACACTCCACCTTCCCTTCACTGAAGCACCTTACCTATACACACCGCCATTAGTCTGGAGCTTCTAACTACTCACCGCTGGAACAACATACAGGCAGACTCAGCCATCAGAATTCACGTAGTGACTGTTGACAACATTTACCTTGGATCTAAATGGTGCAACGTTGTGTGCAAAGGCACTCGTTGCAGAACAAGTTTCATAGGGACAACGTTTCGCTCTGTGTAGAACTTTATAAAACCATGACTTTACGAAGCTCAGTGCGGGGTGGAAAGCTCTCCCAATAAAACCAGCTTCAGCAGCGGGTCTTTCTTCACCAGGAAAGCCCTCACTCAGAATGAAATAAAAACAATATTTGTGTCGTACTTTGCTGTGCTTGAAATATTCATGTCCTCTCCGAAATACATTCCTGACTACCAGGCAGCTGGTAATCACAATGGAAATTCTGTGTCAACAAGTCGCTGCTTGAAAACTGGCGCGAGAGGCTGCATCCGCGAGCCAGACGTGCCGCCTCTTTTTGGAAGTTGCACTACATTAATATTGTCAGGAAATGGGATACTAGTCAACACACTCCTTTCCTCCTCCTCCTCTCTCTCTCTCTCTCTCTCTCTCTCTCTCTCTCTCTCTCTCTCTCTCTCTCTCTCTCTCTTCTCTTTCTCTCTCCCTCTCTGTCTTTCTCTCTTCCTCTCTCCATCCCTCATATCACCCACGGGCTACGCTGCTGGCGTCAAAAATATGTGATGGAGAGATTCCTTTTTTATCTCTAAATAAGAGTGGATAACCACTGCTATTCCGTCTCTTATTCCACCTATCTCAGTAACCTGCTGAGGGTATATTGTATCTGTTATCTCCATGAATTTTGTCTCTGTGAGTGCTATGATGTCTGTTGGTGCCTCTGCTATTCTTTGGTTGCATTCATCATCACTCTTGTTTGTAGTTCTTTCTTCACTTCCGTGTTCTGCTGTGTTTCTTTCCTCTTACTTAGTTCTGGTTAGTTGTTTCCTGGCAATGGGGAGGACGGAGGGGAGGAGGATAGGGGGAGGAGGAGGAAGGGAAGAAGGAAGAGAATGGCGAGGACGAGGATGAAGGGGAGAATGAGAAAGGGGAAGAGGAGGAGGAAAGGGAGGAGGAAGAGAAGGAAGAAGAGAAATATGAAGAGGAGGAGGAGGAAGAAAAGAAGGATGAGGAGGAAGAGGATGAAGGGGACGAGAAGGCATTGAAACAAGAGGCGAAAAAAGTGGAGTAGGAGAAGGAGAAAAGAGGAAGAGAAGGGGAAGGGATATAGGGATTTGAGAGCAAGATGAGTTGTGATCTGAGAGGTGGATGTCTGGAAGGGAGGGTTGGGGTAAAGAGGGAGGATTTGGGTAAAGAGGGAGGGTTGGGGGTAAGGAAGGAGGGTTGAGGCAGAAGGGAGGGTTGGGGGCAGGGAGGGTGAAGAGTGTGACTGGCTACAGTTTATTGTTCTTGATTGGTTACAGGAGTCAAGATTCCAGATGGGTACTCACCTAATTCACCAAATTGTACTCACCTAATTGTGGTTGCAGGGGTCGAGACTCGGCTCCTGGTTCCTCATCTTCACTGAACGCTACTAGGTCCTCTCTCTCTTCCTGCTCCAAGAGCTTTATCATACCTCGTCTTAAAGCTGTGTAGGAAGCTGTGCATTATATATAACCCTGGAGCCTGAGATGCCACTCTCACTGTCTCCTTCGTTATTTTTTCCCCTCTATTCACAGCTGTTCCTTCTCCTTTCTATCTGTCTTTGAAAGTTGGACAAATAAGTGGCTGGAAATGGGTAGTTTTAATAAGGACTTCCCTTGAATAGGCCAGTAGGCCTGTTGCAGTGTTCCTCCATTCTCATGTTCTTAAGTAAGCAGTGCGATACCAATCTGAACCTCTGAATCCTGTTCCCTGCCTCATGAACCCGTCGCATACCATTTCTAACACGGTTCACTTTGTAGATGAATGGTTCAGAGAACCGACATGTTGATAAATTAGACACATGTGCAGCTCTTGGGTATCTTTATTGAGAAAACGTTTCGCCACACAGTGGCTTCATCAGTCCATACAAAGGAGAATCTTGAAGAACAGGAGGAGAATGAGGTAATAAGTCCCTCAACCTTGAGTCGATGTGGTCAGTCCATCATTCTATTCAAGATTGATGGACTGACCACATCGACTCAAGGTTGAGGGACTGATTACCTCATTCTCCTCCTGTTCTTCAAGATTCTCCTTTGTATGGACTGATGAAGCCACTGTGTGGCGAAACGTTTCCTCAATAAAGATACCCAAGAGTTGCACATGTGTCTAATTTATCAAGGTTCACTTTGACTAGCCATCCTGTACCCGTGCAGTACTTTCCGATTCTCTGAAAACTTCTCATCTCCCACTTATAGATTCCTCTCTATTCATACTTACACCTCTTCTCCTGTTCTGATGTATGTATGTGTCTGTCACTGTGTTGTCTTTGTGGTGACATGAGCGTACTTCATACCTGATGTTTGTGGTGATATACGTATGTTTACTAACCGTTCGGCCAGTAGTGACAGCCTGGTTGATCAGGCCCTGGTCCACCGGGAGGCCTGGTCGTGGACCGGGCCACGAGGGTGTTGATCCCCGGAATACCCTCCAGGTAGACTCCAAGTGTTGTGTTTATGATGGCGTGGTGTTAAATTCCAAGACCCACTTGCTAGACCAGGTGTCCAGCCTGTCCATGTCCCTTTGTAGTCCTGTTTGATCCTCATCTGATTTAATTCTCCTCATTAACTTCACATCATCTGCAAACAGGGACACTTCTAAGTCTATACCTTCCGGCATGTCATTCACATATACCAGAAACAGCACTGGTCCTAGGACTGACCCCTATGGAACCCCGCTCGTCACAGGCCCCCACTCTGACACCTCGTCGCATACCATGACTCGTTGCCTCCCTGTCAGGTATTTTCTGATCCATTGCAGTACCTTTGCTGTTATGTGTGCCTGATCTTCTAGCTTTTGCACTAGACTGTTGTGTGGAACTGTGTCGAAAGAACTGCAGTCTAAGATGGAATCTACCCACCCCTTTCTCCGGTGTCTTACTTCCATTACCTTGTTATAATACTCCAGTAAGTTTGTGACAAAGATTTCCCTCCCCTGAAACCGTACTGGTTGTCGTGTATAAGCTTGTTCCTTTCTAAATACTCCATCACTCTCCTCCTGATAATCTTCTCCATGACTTTGCATACTATACATATCATTGAGGGCAAGGTAAACGCAGCAGGGCAGAGCAATGGCAAGGTAACACAACAGGGGTAGATTTCTTTATGCACATATTCCTTCACCACTTATTTACAATGTTAATATATTAAGATATCAATGTAATAATGCAACTAAAAGCCACTCAAAGAGCGACTGGACACGACCAGTGTTTACGGAAGACTGCCACTCAGCCAGGAGGACAGGAGTGACGTTACCTTGGCTGGAGTAGCCAGCTTCCACGTGTTTCGTGGGTTGAACTGGACAATAAGCGCAGCTTATTGTCCAGAACTACTACTCTCTGAATTGCCAGTTCACTGGTCGATAGGGCGTGTTAAATGAGTGTGACGAATGTCGAATAAAATGTAATATACTCATTGGACGCCACTGTGTGTGTGTCTGTGTGTGTGTATGTGTGTGAGTGTGTGTGTATGTGTGTGTGTGTATGTGTGTGTGTGTGTGTGTGTGTGTGTGTGTGTGTGTGTGTGTGTGTGTGTGTGTGTGTGTGTGTGTGTGTGTGTGTGTGTGTGTGTGTTGTGTGTGTGTGTATGTGTATGTGTGTGTGAGTGTACTAGCCGTCTTGTGTTTGTTATGCGTGTGTGCTCTGTGTTGTGTTCGTAGTGTCAATAATATATTCTTCATAGGACAATTCTTCAGATCCTGTGTCTTCTTACATTCAGCGATTCTAAAATTATTAATTTTCTTTGCTAATTCATGACCAGTCATACCCAGTCTTAAAGCAGTGTATGATGTTTGCATCCACTAACTCTTGTAGCTCATTCCATTTACTAACCTTCCTGAAACTAGAATTTCCATATATCACTTGAAGACAAAGTTGGTACCAAAGTGGTACCAATACTGTTACATAGGTATGAAGTATGGGTTTTAAACTCTGCAACGAGCCAGTGATGTCGTATTTGAGGACTATGTGTGGTGTAAATATTATGCAGATATTTTGGAGTGTTGAGAATAGAAGGTATAGGGTTGCCAAAAGCATAAGTCAGAGGGCTGAGGACGGGTTATAGGAATAGGTTTGGTCATTTTGAAGCCATGGAGAAAAAACAGAATGACTAGGAGGGCTTGTAAATCTTAGGTGGAGGGTAGGTGGGATAGGGGTCCTCTCAAGAAGGGTAGAAGTGTTAAAGCAGCTTGAGTGTAAGGAGCTGGAACATCCAATAGGCTTGTGTGACCTTGCCATATTGGAGAGAGTGGGGGCAAGTGGATTTATGATTCAAAGTGCTCTTAGAGTGATCAAGGTAACATTTATAAAAGGATTAAAGCAAACGAGTTAGCGAAACTTAAATCCTGAAGGTGGCAAGTACAGTGCCAGCACCTCAAAAGTAGGTCGAGGATGATGCAGTTCAGTTACTCTAACCCATCTATCTCTGAGCTACGATGCTCAGGTGTAACACCTGTGGTTCACCCAGCTGGTCGTCTCAAGTACAGATGTTAAAGTCCCTGATTTCCCTGATGGTAGAAATATATCATGCGCTGAGAAATTCTTTTTCCAGTCGACGTACCACTGATATGTCGTGGGCAAGTCTTGCTGAGCAGCTATTTCCAAGGTGTTACTTCCTTTACAGATAAAGTTATCATGTTGTATATGTATTTGGCAGGAGAGATAGCCAGCTACTGCAAGTACTCTTTCCCAGCTACAAAAAGAAACAGTGAAAGAATGAATTGGGGACTTGGTGTTTCTAGGTCACAAAACCTACTACCAATAGGTCACATCTACCTTATAACAGGTCACCTCTCCCATATAAGAAGTATTTCACTACCCCAAAATTTCAATCACTCTAAAAAAATGCATAGGTCATTTACGCTATGAAACCAGCAGGATACAGCTGGCTCCTAACATGAGATCATCTCCAGGTGGCAGATCAGCTGGAGGCAACATCAACAACGAGTCATACCAGCACTCAACAAGCCATGGTTTACAACCACTAACCGTAGGGTTACGGCTTAATATTGATTTTTACATCCATTGCCTGTGACTTCCCGCCCTCCGCGATTATAAAACTACCTCATAACATCACCCGCGGGCTGTGTCGCTTGTGTCATAAATGTGTGATGGGGAACTCTCTCTCTCTTTCTCTCTCTCTCTCTCTCTCTCTCTCTCTCTCTCTCTCTCTCTCTCTCTCCTCTCTCTCTCTCTCTCTCTCTCTCTCTCTCTCTCTCTCTCTCTCTCTCTCTCTCTCTTTACTTCTATTCTTCTTCCATCATTTCGTATCCCCTTCCTCTGTTTCCCTCCCTTTCTTTGCTCTTGGGGTAAGAGTAAAGGATGGGGAGAGAACCCGAGCGTTGAAAATATCTCACGAGTGAGGCCCGACAACAAAGTTTGTGTTGGTGTAAACTGAGCGTGGCTCCAGTAATTGGTGAAGTTAGTAGGTCCCCCCTCCATCACCACCATGGGCGTCCCCTGCATGGGAGATCCCATTAAAGGCAACTACACCATGGGCAGCCACACCATGGGCAGCCACACCCTAGGCGGGCCAACCAGGGGGTTTCAGAATCCTACGTCTTGCCGTGTCGTTCTGGTGGTAACTGTTGTGCTCTTCCTCAGTCAGTGATTTAACAATGAAGGCTACGATGGACTACGCATGCGTTGTTGCCTTCATCCTGTGTACTCATCTACATGTAGTTGCAGGGGTCGGGTCACAGCTGCAGGCATAGTTGTGCTCCCGTGGGCATGTCTGAATGTTTAGGCTCGTATCTGACATAAAAGTTATCAATATGTTATTTACTCTACTTGTGAGAGCTATGGGCTCTCCTCTCTCTCCTGTCCTTGCTAATCTTTACATGGAATACTTCGAGACTGTTCTTCTTCCTACCATCGATGTGCGACCTTCATTCTGGCTCCGCTATGTTGATGACATCTTTGCTCTGTGGCCTCATGACTCCAGTCTCTCCCAACCTTTTCTTGAAGCTCTTAATAATCTTGCCCCTTCCATTAAGTTTAAAGCTGAATGGGAATCTAATTCCTTGCTTCCTTTCCTTGATGCCCATGTCCACCGCTCAGATACAAGTTTTTCCTTTTCCGTTCACTGAAAACCTATGCACAGTGGCATGTACATTCACTACTTTTCCTATCATGCTTCCCCTTCCTCCGTGCCCTCCGCATCTGTGATCCTCAGTTCCTTCCAGCAGAAATTTCCACTCTTCATAATCCGTTTTCCCGTCTTGGCTACTGTGAAGGAAAAGTTCAATAGATAGGAGTAGAGATATAGTAACGATAGTTTCATTGCTGGCTACTAGTTAAGGTAGGGTAAGTCACGCTCCCGTTTTTCCCGCCTTTTCTCCCCCACCCCTAAAGTGATAGTTTGATTGCCGGCTGCTTGTTAACGTAGGGTCAGTCTAGCTCCCACTATCCCTTCCCCTCCCTCTTCCCCCCCTCGAAAGGTGACGTGTGGGGCTCTGTTCAAACAGTAAATCACTCGACTCACAGCTCCCAACACTACTGTAAGTACATGCCTGCCTTGTATTCTAGTGGATTTATTGGTTAAAAGCTTCACTTTTGACCAATAATAAACTTAGTCCTTTCAGTCTTGCTCTAGGTTGACTGTTGTAATAATCACCACGTCTTTTGAGTATTGTACACTACCATGGAAAGTGATTATTTAAGCAGTGGGTAACCTGTTTATCTTTTCAGCTTGGATGACAGTGAGGGTCACCTGTCAATCAACGAGAAGAACTGGTGGAGATGGACTAACGTCCTGAGACTTCCCTATTTTGTATTTAACTACCTGTGCACCTGTATGAAATTGAAGGACGTAACCCCACATCATTGCAGCGGTAAAGAACCTGCTTTCCTGTCATCGGGATAATAATCACGGCGATTCTCTGTGAAGAACTAGCCAGTGGTGGTCACCAACACCTGCGACCCCCCCCCCACATCAGCAACGGCTACGATTTCAACAAGCAGTGTCACCAACACCAGACACCCAAGTCTTAAATTAGCGTTGAATTCAGTTATCATTTATATTTTTCATTTTTCATTTTCTTTAATGTAGGATTAATATTTCATATTTAAGTGTTTTACATTTTATATTTTCTACATAAAGTGTTTATGTTTGTCTGTTATTATTTCTTTTTCTATTCACTAATTTTCCTGAGGAGGAGCCAGCCTGGGTAATACTGTCTGAAGTTGTTACAGGGCTGAGCAAGCCTTCACAGCTACCCTTCCCATTTCATAGACTCTGCCTTCTCACGTGCTAAACGTAATTTCTTCTCTCCCAAACTCTCTACTCCTGGGAACTCTTCTGTCCTCTGCCTTCCCTACATTTCCGGTCTTTCTAATCTCAACAATTCTCTCTGTCCCTTAGACATCAAGCTTACTTTCCGCTTACTTCGCACTAATCTCGTTCATACCTCTCCTCCCTCAGAGATGTTCCTGGTGTCTACTCTATTTCTTGCTCCTCCTGTCCTCTTCAATACTTTGGAGAAACTGGTCGATCTTTTTCTGACAGACTTAGGGAGCACAAAAATAGTGTTAGGCTTGCCGACACTAACAATGCTCTTTTCTGTCACGTCAGAGATCACAGCCATCTTATTGACTGGTCTTCCGCTAAAACTGTCTTCTCTACTTCCAACTTTAACAGTCTCCGTCTTGTTGAATCCTTTCTAATACACAACTTTCCTTGTATGAATCTTAGCCCTGGCTTCGTCTCTGTAGATGCCTTCCTCTCCCACTACACTCTAAAATGTTCCAAACTTCAGAACACCAGTAACTTAACCTGATTCCTCATTTTATTTTTCTTCTCCCTCTTCCCCTTTCCTCTTTCCTTTTTTTGTCTTTCTTTCTTCTGTCGCGTGTTTCTGTTCCTTCATTATTTATTTCATCACTTCCCCTTCCCCCCACCTCTGTGCACTTGCTCTCCCTCTATGGGCACCTAGCTCCGTTGTAGTGCTCCCCTTTGTATTTGACTGGCTCCTCCTCCTCCTTAATTCCCCACTACTACCACTCCCACTACTACTACTACTTCTACTACTACTACTACTACTACTACTACTACTACTACTACCACCACCACTACCTCTTCCTGCCTATATATAGCCGTCCTGCTACACTTCTGGTTAGTGTGACTTTGTAAATGGTCCAAGTCGGACCAAAACGTCGTCATAAGCTCCTCTCTTCTATGTGCGGGTTATTCGTGTATTGTGATAGTAGTTCTGGTTCTAGAGTTCTTCGTGATCTTTTTGATAGTTTGAGCAGCAAGGATTGCTTTATCCGTGTTGGCTTTCCGGTGAAGTCGGGGCGATGGTGATAACAGTCTGGCCAATGGAGAGAAGCAATGGCCAATCCATGCTTGTATCTAAGGAAGGCTCTTTGTTCGTAAGAGTGGACAATGTGCGTTGGGAACTTTTTAAGTTGGTGACTTTCTCTTGTTCTTCTAATAGATAGTCTTCACTACAAATTCTGGGCGTTCGGAACAACAAACCAATGATACGGCCGCACTAGTGTTGGAGGATTGATGCGTTTCTGTATAATTTGAGTTTAAAGTTGTAATTAAAAGGATTATCTGCTACAGGTTTTGGAAGAAGACACAGGTAGTGACTGGAGCAGCTGTGGACATTGACTGGAGCAGCTGTGGACATTGACTGGAGCAGTTGTGGATATTGACTGGAGCAGCTGCGAACATTGACTGGAGCAGCTGTGGACATTGACTGGAGCAGCTGTGGACATTGACTGGAGCAGCTGTGGACACTGACTGGAGCAGCTGTGAACATTGACTGGAACAGCTGTGGACATTGACTGGAGCAGCTGTGAACATGGACTGGAGCAGCTGTGTACATTGACTGGAGCAGCTGTGGACATTGACTGTAGCAGCTGTGGACATTGACTGGAGCAGCTGTGGACATTGACTGGAGCAGCTGTGAACATTGACTGGAGCAGCTGAGGACATTGACTGGAGCAGCTGTGGACATTGACTGGAGCAGCTGAGGACATTGACTGGAGCAGCTGTGGACATTGACTGGAGCAGCTGTGAACATTGACTGGAGCAGCTGTGGGCATTTACTGGAGCAGCTGAGGGCATTGACTGGAGCAGCTGTGGATATTGACTGGAGCAGCTGAGGACATTGACTGGAGCAGCTGTGGACATTGACTGGATCAGCTGAGGACATTGACTGGAGCAGCTGTGGACATTGACTGGAGCAGCTGTGGACATTGACTGGAGCAGCTGTGAACATTGACTGTACCAGCTGTGGACAGTGACTGGAGCAGCTGTGGACATTGACTGGAGCAGCTGTGGACATTGACTGGAGCAGCTGTGGACATTGACTGGAGCAGCTGTGGGCATTGACTGGAGCAGCTGTGGACATTGACTGGAGCAGCTGAGGACATTGACTGGAGCAGCTGTGGACATTGACTGGAGCAGCTGTGGACATTGACTGGAGCAGCTGAGGACATTGACTGGAGCAGCTGAGGACATTGACTGGAGCAGCTGTGGACATTGACTGGAGCAGCTGAGGACATTGACTGGAGCAGATGTGGACATTGACTAGAGCAGCTGTGGACATTGACTGGAGCAGCTGAAGACATTGACTGGAGCAGCTGTGGACATTGACTGGAGCAGCTGAGGACATTGACTGGAGCAGCTGTGGACATTGACTGGAGCAGCTGTGGACATTGACTGGAGCAGCTGAGGACATTGACTGGAGCAGCTGTGGACATTGACTGGAGCAGCTGAGGACATTGACTGGAGCAGCTGTGGACATTGACTGAAGCAGCTGAGGACATTGACTAGAGCAGCTGTAGATGTTGACTAGAGCAGCTGTAGATGTTGACTAGAGCAGCTGTAGATGTTGACTAGAGCAGCTGTAAATGTTGACTAGAGCAGCTCTAGATGTTGACGAGAGCAGCTCTAGATGTTGGCCAGAGCAGCTCAGATGTTGACTAAAGCCGCTTTAGATGCTGACTAGAGCAGCTCTAGATGTTGACTAGAGCAGGTCTAGATGTTGACTAGAGCAACCCTAGGTGTTGACTAGAACAACTATAGATGTTGACTAAAGCAGCTCTAGATGTTGACTAGAGCAGCTCTAGATGGTGACTAGAGAAGCTCTAGATACTGACTAGAGCAGCTCTAGATGTTGATTAGAGCAGCTCTAGATGTTGACTAGAGCAGCTCTAGATGTTGACTAGAGCAGTTCTAGATGTTGACTAGAGCAGCTCTAGATACTGACTAGAACAGTTCTAGATGTTGATTAGAGCAGCTCTAGATGTTGACTAGAACAGTTCTAGATGTTAAATAGAACAACTCTAGATGTTGACTAGAGCAGCTCTAGATGCTGACTAGAGCAGCTCTAGATGTTGACTAGAGCAGCTCTAGATGTTGACTAGAGCAGCTCTAGATGTTGACTAGAGCAGTTCTAGATGTTGACTAGAGCAGCTCTAGATACTAACTAGAGCAGTTCTAGATGTTGATTAGAGCAGCTCTAGATGTTGACTAGAGCAGCTCTAGATTGACTAGAGCAGTTCTAGATGTTGACTAGAGCAGTTCTAGATGTTGATTAGAGCAGCTCTAGATGTTGACTAGAGCAGCTCTAGATTGACTAGAGCAGCTCTAGATGTTGACTAGAGGAGCTCTAGATGTTGACTAGAGCAGTTCTAGATGTTGACTAGAGCAGCTCTAATACTAAACTAGAGCAGTTTCTAGATGTTGATTAGAGCAGCTCTAGATGTTGACTAGAGCAGCTCTAGAATTGACTAGAGCAGCTCTAGATGTTGACTAGAGCAGTTCTAGATGTTGAATAGAACAACTCTAGATGTTGACTAGAGCAGCTCTAGATGTTGACTAGAGCAGCTCTAGATGTTGACTAGAGCAGCTCTAGATGTTGACTATAGGAGCTCTAGATATTGACTATAGGAGCTCTAGATGTTGACTAGAGCAGCTCTAGATGTTGACTAGAGCAGCTCTAGATGTTGACTAGAGCAGTTCTAGATGTTGACTAGAGCAGCTCTAGATACTAACTAGAGCAGTTCTAGATGTTGATTAGAGCAGCTCTAGATGTTGACTAGAGCAGCTCTAGATTGACTAGAGCAGTTCTAGATGTTGACTAGAGCAGTTCTAGATGTTGATTAGAGCAGCTCTAGATGTTGACTAGAGCAGCTCTAGATTGACTAGAGCAGCTCTAGATGTTGACTAGAGCAGTTCTAGATGTTGAATAGAACAACTCTAGATGTTGACTAGAGCAGCTCTAGATGTTGACTAGAGCAGCTCTAGATGTTGACTAGAGCAGCTCTAGATGTTGACTAGAGCAGCTCTAGATTGACTAGAGCAGCTCTAGATGTTGACTAGAGCAGTTCTAGATGTTGAATAGAACAGCTCTAGATGTTGACTAGAGCAGCTCTAGATGTTGACTATAGGAGCTCTAGATATTGACTATAGGAGCTCTAGATGTTGACTAGAGCAGCTCTAGATGTTGACTAGAGTAGCTCTAGATGTTGACTATAGGAGCTCTAGATATTGACTATAGGAGCTCTAGATGTTGACTAGAGCAGCTCTAGATGTTGACTAGAGCAGCTCTAGATGTTGAGTGGAATAATTCCGCACATTAACCGCTTCAGCTTTAGACTTTTACTGGAGCAGCTATGAATGTTGACTTGAACATCTGTGAATGTTGACTTGAACATCTGTGAATGTTGACTTGAACATCTGTGAATGTTGACTTGAACATCTGTGAATGTTGACTTGAACATCTGTGAATGTTGACTTGAACATCTGTGAATGTTGACTTGAACCATCTGTGAATGTTGACTTGAACATCTGTGAATGTTGACTTGAACATCTGTGAATGTTGACTTGAACATCTGTGAATGTTGACTTGAACATCTGTGAATGTTGACTTGAAAAATCTGTGAATGTTGACTTGAACATCTGTGAATGTTGACTTGAACATCTGTGAATGTTGACTTGAACATCTGTGAATGTTGACTTGAACATCTGTGAATGTTGACTTGAACATCTGTGAATATTGGCTTGAACATCTGTGAATATTGGCTTGAACATCTGTGAATATTGGCTTGAACATCTGTGAATATTGGCTTGAACATCTGTGAATATTAGCTTGAACATCTGTGAATAATTACTTGAACATCTGTGAATATTAGCTTGAACATTTGTGAATATTGGCTTGAACATCTGTGAATATTAGCTTGAACATCTGTGAATATTAGCTTGAACATCTGTGAATATTAGCTTGAACATCTGTGAATATTAGCTTGAACATCTGTGAATATTGGCTTGAACATCTGTGAATATTAGCTTGAACATCTGTGAATATTAGCTTGAACATCTGTGAATACTGGCTTGAACATCTGTGAATATTAGCTTGAACATCTGTGAATATTAGCTTGAACATCTGTGAATACTGGCTTGAACATAAGAACATAAGAAGAACATAAGAATGAAGGAACACTGCAGAAGGCCTACTGGCCCATGCGAGGCAGGTCCAAGTCTCCTACCGGCTTAAGCCAATGCACCCAACCTAGTCAGGTCAGGTCACATTGACTTAAGGGAGGAACATGGCAACCGACCTGGTAGCACAAGCTATCAGGTCTAACTCACACCCACCCACATCCACTCATGTATTTATCCAACCTATTTTTAAAGCTACACAACGTTCTGGCCTCTATAACGGTACTTGGGATTTTTGTTCCACTCATCCACAACTCTATTACCAAACCAGTACTTTCCTATATCCTTCTGAATCTGAATTTTTCCAACTTAAAACCATTGCTGCGAGTCCTGTCTAGGCTAGATATTTTCAGCACACTATTTACATCCCCTTTATTTATTCCTGTTTTCCCCTTTTATACACCTCAATCATATCCCCCCTAATTCTACGTCTTTCTAGAGATGCAGATTCAGGGCCCTTAGTCTATCCTCATAGGGAAGGTTTCTGATACATGGGATCAACTTTGTCATCCTCCTTTGTACATTTTCCAGAGAATTTATATCCATTCTGTAATAAGGTGACCAAAACTGTGCAGCATAATCTAAATGAGGCCTAACCAAGGATGTATAGAGTTGAAGAACAACCTGAGGACTCCTATTATTTATGCTTCTTGATATGAAGCCAAGGATTCTATTAGCTTTATTGCGAACACTTATGCACTGTTGTCTTGGTTTCAGATTACTGCTAACCAGAACTCCTAAATCTTTTTCGCAATCCGTAATATTAAGATCTACATTATTTAGTTTATATGTGGCATGATTATTGTCCTGTCCAACATTTAGAACTTTGCATTTGTCTATATTAAACTGCATCTGCCACTTCTCCGACCACTGCATCAGTCTATTCAAATCTTCCTGGAGTGCTCGAATGTCCTCGTCAGAATGAATTCGACGGCCTATTTTGGTGTCATCGGCAAACTTGCCGATGTCGCTCTTTATGCCCTCATCTATGTCGTTTATGTAGATTGTGAACAGCAGGGGCCCAACACTGACCCCTGTGGAACACCGCTCGTGACACTTCCCCACTCTGATTTCTCCCCATTTATGCAAACTCTCTGCTGCCTATTTGTCAACCATGCCTCTATCCAGGAAAAAATTTCTCCTCCTATTCCATGTGCTTTAATTTTCCTCAATAGTTCTCTGATGTGGGACCCTGTCAAAAGCCTTACTGAAGTCCATATACACAATATCATATTCATTACCATGATCTACCTCCTCAAATACCTTAGTGAAAAAAGTTAATAAATTCGTAAGGCAGGAACGCCCCTTTGTAAAACCATGCTGAGATTCGTTGATTAATTTATGCTTTTCAAGGTGGCTACGAACTGCCTCGGCAATTATTGATTCCATAAATTTTCCCACTATGGAGGTTAGGCTTATTGGTCTATAGTTCGAAGCTAAGGACCTGTCACCTGTTTTGAAAATAGGTATCACATTTGCCATTTTCCACTTATCTGGCACCATGCCAGTTTGTAGTGATATGTTGAAAAGATTACCAAAGGTGTGCTAAGCTCCTCTTACATTCCTTTAGAACCCTTGCATACAGTTCATCAGGGCCTGGGGATTTGTTAGGTTTTAATTTATCTATTTGCCTAAGGACCATGTCACTTGTGACCCTAATAGTACACAGTTTTATTATCGTCCTGTTCTACATAATTTATCATTACTGGAATATCGCTGGTATCCTCCTGTGTAAAAACTGAGAGAAGTATGTGTTAAAAATTCTACACATTTCCTTATCACTGTCAGTGAGCTGACCCGAGGAACTTTTGAGTGGGCCTATCTTGTCCCTGATCTTACTTCTGTATACCTGAAAGAATCTTTTTGGGGTTTGTCTTCGATTCTCTTGCAACTTTAACCTCATAATCTCTTTTTGCTTTTCTAATTCCCTTTTTTATTTCTCTCTTTAACTGAATATATCGATTTCTCAATTGCCCCTCTCCTCTTTTGATTTGCCTATATATGCCTCTCTTTGACCAATCAGATATTTTAATCTATTGTTCATCCATTTAGGATCATTTTTTGTTTGATCTGATTTCCCTATTTGGAACATAATTTGACTGAGCAGCTAGAACTATGCCCTGGAAAGCATCATATCGGCAACCATCACCACCTACCTGACCCTTAGTCAGGTCATTCCAGTTCAGCCCACCTAAGTAATTTTCAGTCCTATGAAATCAGCCAAGCGAAAGTCAGGGACGGAGACTTGATTGCCATTATTAGGGGAATTCCATGATATATTAAAACTGAGTGATTTGTGATCACTTTCCCCAAGCTCATCATTAACCTCAAGATTATTAATTAGTGTTTCCCTACTGGCAAGAACCAAGTCAAGGAGGTTATTTCCCCTAGTTGGCTCTGTCACAAACTGTTTTAAAAAACAATCCTGGATCGTATCAAGAAAGTCACCTGACTCTAAATTTCCTGTCAAATTGCTCCAGTCAATCTGTCTATAGTTGAAATCTCCCATTAGCACAACATTTTCGTATGTAGATGCCTTACGAATTTCGTCCCATAGAAGTTTACTGCACTCCCTATCAAGATTTGGGGCCCTGTAAATCACACCCAAAATTAGTTTTTCTCGGCCCTCGAGAAGCTGTAACCAAACAGATTCAGTGGCTGACGCTTCTAATTTAATATCTTGTCTAACACAACAATTTAAATTGTCTCTGACATACATCGCTACTCCACCACCTTTCCTGTTGACCCTGTCAGTGTGGAATAATTTATAGCCTTGTATGTGACATTCAGAGGGCATCTCTCTATCTTTCAGATTGAGCCAGGTCTCTGTTATAGCAATAATATCTATGTCTCCTGCACTTGCAATTAATCTTAGCTCATCTATCTTATTTCTTACACTCCTGCTATTAGTATAGTAAACCTTAAGGGAGCTAGTCCCTTGCTGCCCTCTGCTGTCCCCCTTTGTTTGCTGACCTGATCTATTGTCTTTATTTATAACTTCATGCTGAATGCCTTTTTATACATTTACTGTTTCCAACCCAAGTGTTGCAACCTGCTTGTTTCCCACACACACCCATAACCTCTATCTTCCATCAGTTTAAAATCATAGGCATTTCACCAATGGCCTTCTCAATCGAGTCTGCAAGTGCTACCACCCCAGCCCCAGAGAGATGTACCCCATCCCTTGCATACATATCATGTTTGCCATAAAAGTTGTTCCAGTTGTCAATGAATGGGATTGCATGTTCCTTGCAGTATCTGTCTAGCCAGCAATTTACACCAATTGCCCTAGACAACCATTCATTTCTACTCCCCTTCTAGGCAAGATGCTACATATGATTGGGATCCCTCCCTTAGACTTAATGAAATCTATAGCTGACCTGTACTTATCTAGCAGCTCTTCTCTCCTACCCTTCCCAATATCATTTCCACCAGCACTGAGACAGATAATGGGCTTGCTCCCATTACCTGACATGATATTATCCAGCCTGTTGACAATGTCCCCAACACCAGCTCCAGGGAAGCACACTCTATCTCTCATCTTCTTATTCCTATTACAAAAAGCACGGTCAATGTATCTTACCTGAGAGTCACCAACCACAAGAATGCGCTTACCTCCATTAGCAGGGGCAGTAGTACCCTTACCTTCACTGGCCACTGAAGTACATTCATCCTGAAGAACAGAGAAGCGATTTCCTACCTTCAGATCTTCACTCTTAACTTCCTTACTCTGATGCGCCTTCCATTACTGTGAACTACTCGCCACTTGTAGCAGGTGCTGGGCTGCACCTCACTGCTGGTAGCCGTTGCTGCCACCCCAACTACAGCCTCCTCACAGCGAGAGACAGACTGCACCTCGCTGCTAGAAGCCTCATTCCCCACAACTCCAGCCACCTCACACTCTCTCCCAGCCCCATTGAGGTGGACCTTCAGCCTCCTAATCTCCTCCTGGAGAAGCAAGACCTCCTCCTTCAACTCTCCAACCCCAATTTTTAAAACACTGCAGAAGCAAGCCATGCTTTGTAACCGTCCACACTAATCCCCAAGGCAGCTCAGGGTCTGTGACCTCACGTGACGACTGACCACTGAGTACTCGTGAGTACTGTGAATACTGGCTTGAACATCTGTGAATATTAGCTTGAACATCTGTGAATATTGGCTTGAACATCTGAATATTAGCTTGAACATCTGTGAATATTAGCTTGAACATCTGTGAATATTAGCTTGAACATCTGAATATTAGCTTGAACATCTGTGAATATTAGCTTGAACATTCGTGAATATTAGCTTGAACATCTGTGAATATTAGCTTGAACATCTGTGAATATTAGCTTGAACATCTGTGAATATTGGATTGAACATCTGTGAATATTAGCTTGAACATCTGAATATTAGCTTGAACATCTGTGAATATTGACTTGAACATCTGTGAATATTAGCTTGAACATCTGTGAATATTAGCTTGAACAGCCCTACTCTTGACATTTCTCTAGCAGGCCTCAAAATACTGGTCAGTTATAAAATCACTTGTGTTTCTTCACTGTCAATATTTAGTAAACAGGAGGTCGCATGAATATCGTGAATCTCGCCTAAATCCTTTTCCATAATCATTTTAATCCATATTTATGATGCACTTACATTTGCAGTTAGTGTAGTTTGTCTCTCAAAAAGTGAACGTCACTGGAAAATTTTTCCTCGCCGCTAAGCACACATGAGCGAAGTTCTCACTTCAGACAGACTTTTATATATTCCTTAGAAATTATTTCAATGGTCTTCATATGTTAGTGCCAACAGTCTCCACCTTACAGCACCGAAGTAAGACATTAGTAAGAATTATGAGTTAAAGCGAGCTTATGACCCCTTCTGATGGATCATGAAAGGAGCAAATATTATTTGTTTACAGAAATCAGTTTTACAGGCTCGTTTTTTAAAAGTCCAGCGCTATCTAAGATATACTGCTACCCTCCAGGATGTGACTCACAACAGTCTACTAATACCCAGGTACCTACTTCTGGGTAAACAGGGCAGCAAGTGAATGGAAATGCACACAATGTTTACACCCGTCAGTATGTGAGCTGAGTGTGATGGCAATCGAGCCACGGGACACCACGGGACACCACGGGACACCACGGGACACCACGGGACACCACGGGACACCACGGGACACCACAGGACTAAACGTTAGTTTGCTTTCACTGGAATGTCATCTAATTGAAAATCTTTAGTTTTCAGTTGTTCTTTAATAATTTGAAATGATAAGTGAGGTTTTGCTTTGAAAAATGTCATTCCTTGTGTTGTAGTATAAAGTTCATTAAGAAGTTGGAAAATTCGTTTGTCCTGTTGAAGGTAAGTGAAAAATCTTGGACAGTATTTCTTGTAAAAAATCCCTTTCAGCCAAAAAAATGAAAAGGGGCAATACCGTGGATGGAACAATGTACAAATAACTTGCACACAGGAGACTGAAACTTATGACGACGTTTCGGTCCGACTTGGACCATAAGGGGCGGAGTGCAAATTTTTTAGAGATCCTAAAATTGAAGTTGAAAAATTATGGAAATTTAGGTTTTCTTACCAAGAAATAGTGCAAAATTCTGGCAACATCTTGATGCAATCAGCTTGTTTCTATCATATTTCTAAGTATGTTCTTTTAAAAATGTAATTTTTATGTTTTTGCTGTCATCAAGAGGACATGTTGGCAATTAGTGTTTTTATTGTTTTTTTTTACTCCAAAAATTACTATTGTTATGATTGTATCATTCTAAATACTCAACCTGGCAAGTTCTGTGAGGACTAAAGTGAAGAGCACAGAGTTATTACTGCTCAGTTGCCTCTGGGCTATCAATAATGACGGGGGTTTGCAACACACTCAAATTTGGTGTTTAATCTCCATAGAGTTTCATGTAAAAAAAATATGAATGACTCAGGAATAAGCTACGGCATTTTTTTTTTTTTTTTTTTTTTTGCAAAAAGTAATAATAGGAGTGTCATGAAAATGCCCCCCCCCCCAAAAAAAAAAAAAAAAAAAAAAACACAAATTTCATTTTTTTATAATGCAATCTATTGACATTTCTCGCAAAAAAGTTTGAAATTTAGATAATCTAATTCTTTATCTTTCATCTGATGTTGACTAGAACATTGTACAACTTACCAATTTTGTAGGGAAGGGAGGGTTTTATGATAAATACAATTTTGCAATATCTTGCAACTTTGCAACAGGAAGTACATGCACACAAGTGTGTAGGATCCAAATTCCTTTTTAATAACAGCATAAAGTTACATTTGAAAGTGCACCATAAACAAAAATAACCCCCCCAAAAAGTCAAAATAGTCACCATCACTATACGGTAGTGACTCTAGCCAATGGTCAAGCTGTAACTTCCATGGCATCTCTGTGTGACCACGGAGAAGCTGATACTACCCTGAAGATGAGCAAACCCTCCAAGGTTGCTCTGATCTTGTTCAAGATTTGATACAAGAGAGGAGCTTGAATGTCGATCAGTTGTCCTGGAGAGAGAGGTTCTTGAAGGTGATTCAAGATTTCCTTCTCTAGAAATGGACTACCCATTTGATACCTCTTCAAGGTGGGGGAGGGGCTCCTTGGCGCAGTGAAGAGGCTCTTGGTCTGAGGAATTACACCTTTCGGTCTTCTTCCTCAGACCGAACCGAATTACCCCTCCATTGCCCCCTTCCTTATCTCATTCTCTCCATCCTACCTTTTCCTTTTCTGCCCCCTTCCCAGCACTCCCCTTTATCAGTCCCGTTTGCAGCCTCTGGGGTCCTTCCCTCTGGCATTACGGTTTCTAGGTAGGGGGAAGTGTACTGGGGTTCATCCCATTCTGTGGGGTCCCTCGGGAGTAGTGTAGTTTGCCGTGGAATCTGGATCATCTGGAGGTTTCCTGCTCCCTTACCAGATCTCCAGGAGGTAGGGCAGGATGTCCTGCAGGTGACGGGTGTATCTCCGGAGGCTGCCTGTCGGTTCTGGGAGGTGGCAGCCGAGGAAGGTATGCTTTGTGGAGGGTGTTCAACTGCCCTCTCTTTTGTCCACCGAGGTGGCTCAGTAGATGTGAGGTTGCTATCCCAGTGTGCTGGTTTACTGGTGTGAAGGGTAGGGTATAGTATGGGTTACATGCTGCATCTGCACTGCTGACGGTTTCGAGGTCCTCTTGGATGAAGAGGGAAACTTACTGCCCTTCCATGCCTTCTAGTAACTGTCCCTGCACGGTCCCTTTAGAGAAAGTACTGTACTGAAAGTACAGAACTGAAGGCGTTTGTCCTTTACTGGAGACAGAACTAAAGACATGGATCATTCAGTAGAGAAAGAGCCTAAGACGTAGATGGATCATCAGGAGACAGACATTAGGACTTGGACCAAGCATTGGAGATAGAACTGAAGGTGTAGCCTAGTAACTGAAGAAGGAATTGAAGTCTCGGATGAGCTACTGAACACAGGAATATAGACGTGGGACAGCTACTGGAAACAGAGAACTGAAAATTTGGCTCAGCCACTGGAGAACGAAAGGAAGGCGTGGACCGGTCATTGCATATAGAGCTTAAGACGTGGTCAGTCACTGAAGGTAGAACGATAGACATGGCTAGTCACTAACGAAAGCAAGGATGACGTAGAACGGCCACTGGAAACGAAAAACTAAAGAAATTCCTCGGATATAGGTAACTATAGCCGGTTTGACAGGTCCTCTGCCTACATAGCTATGATAAATCTAACTGATTTGAAGTTATAGGAAGGAGTTGTTCATCTTTCTCTTGAAAACTTCTTTCTATGCTCTGAGATTTTTTTGTGATATCTACTGTTATCAAGCTGAAGATTTGTAACTGTGTGTTATTCTTTCTGTTTATCCCTTCATCCTCCCAGTTACAGGAGACAGAGCTAAAAATATGAGCTTAGAATCAGGTGGATCAGCCAGCAGCAAGTAGGGTTACTGAATTACATGAAATGTGAACGTTTATGTCGTGCTAGTCAGATATTTAATTTGATAGGAATTATGCATTGGAAAATACTTTGAGATACCCCTTCAGGATGTTACAGTGACTCCTACACTCTGTAACAAAATACAGTGCAGCAAACTCGTTGTAACACCTGATCATGATACAGTGCCCGTCAACGAATTTGAAATATGTTGATAAACAAGACACTTGTGCAACATTTCAATATCTTTATTCTGGAAACGTTTCGACACCCAGTGGCTTTTTCAGTCCAATGAGAAAGGTGGAAGATGAGGAGGAGTTTGAGGTAATCATTCCCTCAGCCTGGAGTCGATGTGTTGAGTCCATCAATCTTGACAAAACTGCAGCATATTCGTGGAGATGGAGCTTATGTACTGATTACAGACGAGGTGAAGCAGTGGTAGGCGGAGTCACCGGTGGACAAAACAATTAGCTGAAGTAGGTCGTGTCTCTAAGTTAGATAAGTTTTGAAGAAATCCCTGGTCAAGATCCCAAGATATTATTGTGAAAACTTTTCCAGAACAGAGATATTCAAATGTTGTTCAAGTGTCTTATTTATGATCTTGTCTATGATTTTAACCTTTTACTCACATCAAGTTTGAAATATGTTTTTTCATGATCAATACGTTTTAGCACATGTTTAGCAGGTACTACGTGAAGCTCGTTAGTATTATGTTTTATGTATGTATGTATATATATATATATATATATATATATATATATATATATAATTATATATATAATATATATATATATATATATATATATATATATATATATATGTATATGTATGTATGTATATATATACATATATATATATATATATATATATATATATATATATATATATATATATATATATATATATATATATATATATATATATATATATATATGTCGTGCCGAATAGGCAGAACTTGCGATCTTGGCTTAAATAGCAACGCTCATCTTGCCATGTAGGACAAGCAAAAATTTGTGTATGCAATAATTTCGCAAAAATCATTCTGAACCTAACGAAAAAAATATATTTCATTGTGTTTGTTTATTATTAAATTATTGTAAAGTTATCTAAAATATATTTAGTTGGATTAGGCTAAATTAAATTGTGCTTGTTATAATAAGGTTAGGTAAGTTTTCTAAGGTTCTTTTGGTACAAAATCATTAATTTTTACATTAATATAAATGAAAAAAAATGTCTTTCAACGTATAAGAGAAAATTTTATAAAGGACAAATTTAAATGAGTTCATGATAATTGACCAATTTTACCTATTCGGCACGACATATATATAAACAATAAATAAATGGATAGGAAGTGTATAATGACAAATTATTATAGGTAACCTTTGTTATTATTTAAATAAAAATGCTAGGAAAGTTACATTTACAGTAATTCTGAGTGACGTAAATGATTTTCTCTGATTATATTTATTGTAATGTTAATATTGGACTTTATTGTAATGTTAATATTGGACTTTATTGTAATGTTAACATTGGACTTTATTGTAATGTTAATATTGGACTTTATTGTAATGTTAATATTGGACTTTATTGTAATGTTAACATTGGACTTTATTGTAATGTTAATATTGGACTTTATTGTAATGTTAATATTGGACTTTATTGTAATGTTAACATTTGACTTTATTGTAATGTTAATATTGGACTTTATTGTTATGTTAATATTGGTCTTTATTGTAATGTTAATATTGGACTTTATTGTAATGTTAACATTGGACTTTATTGTAATGTTAATATTGGACTTTATTGTAATGTTAATATTGGACTTTACTGTAAAGTTAACATTGGACTTTATTGTAATGTTAATATTGGACTTTATTGTAATGTTAATATTGGACTTTATTGTAATGTTAATATTAGACTTTATTGTAATGTTAATATTGGACTTTATTGTAATGCTAATATTGGACTTTATTGTAATGTTAATATTGGACTTTATTGTAATGTTAATATTGAACTTTACTGTAATGTTAATATTGGACTTTATTGTAATGTTAACATTGGACTTTATTGTAATGTTAATATTGGACTTTATTGTAATGTTAATATTACCCAGGTTTGAAAACCCCAGGTGGGGGGAAGACCAGGGGGGGTTGAAGCCCCCGGGGGAAAGACCCAGGTGTAAAAGGGGAAACCCAGGGGGGAAAAGGGGAAGGGGGGGGGAAAGGGTGTGGGACCGGGTTGGAAACCAGGGTAAGACCCAGGTGTGAAACCCAGGTGGAAGCCCAGGTGGGGAAAAATGGGGGGTGAAGACCCGGGGGGGGAAAGCCCAGGTGAAGACCCAAAAAACCCGGGGGGGCCCCCCCTTTCCCGGGGGAAACCGGGGGGGGGGGGGTTTTTTGGGGGGGGAAAGTTTGTGGGGAAAAATTTGGGGGAAGGGAAAAAAGGGGAAGAAGTTAAAAAGGGGGAAAAAGGGAAACCCTTTTAACCCGGGGGAAAAGGGGGGGAAACCCCCCCAAAAAAAAATTTAAAACCCGGGGGAAAATTTTTCCCCCGGGGGAAAACCCAGGGAAAAGCCCCTTGGAAGCCCGGGGAAAAAGGGGGCCCCCGGTAAAAACCCGGGGGGCCCCCAGGGGGGAAAAAGGGGAAAAGGGAAGGCCGGGGAGCCCCGGGTAAGACCCAGGTGTAAAAGCCCCAGGTAAAAAGCCCCGGGTTTGGGAAAAAACCCAAAGGAAGGGGAAAAAGGGGGGGGGGAAAAAGCCCTTTGGGAAACCCAGGTTGAAACCCGGTGAAGACCCAGGGGGAAGACCCAGGTGGGAAGACCCAGGGGGAAAAAAGGGGCCCCAGGGAGAAGACCCAGGGGAAGACCCGGGGGAAGGGGGAAAGGGGGGCCCCCCGGTGGAACCCCCAGGTGAAGACCCAGGGGGAAAACCCCCGGGAAAAGGGGGAAGCCCCATTGAAGACCCGGGGGAAGCCCGGGGGGGGGGAAAAAAAACCCGTGTGAAACCCCGGGGAAGCCCGGTTTGGAAGACCCTTTGTGAAAAAAAAAAACCCGGTTTGGAAGACCCGGGTTAAAACCCAAAGACCCATTTGGAAGACCCGGGGAAAGGGGGAAACCCGTGGAAGACCCGGTGTGAAACCCAGGTGTAAAACCCGGGTTTGGGGGGGGAAGACCCGGGGTAAAGCCCCGGGGGGGTTTAAACCCCGGGGTTAAACCCGGGTAAAACCCAGGGTGGGGAACCCAGGGTAAAACCCCCAAAGGGGGGGTAAGGGGGGGGGGGGAAAAAAATTGGGGGTCCCGGTGGAAGCCCGGTGTGAAGCCCCCGGGGAAGCCCAGGGGGGGGGAAGCCCAGGGAAACCCAGGTAAAAAGGACCCATTTTAAAGGGGGAAAAGGGTGAAAAGGGGAAAGGGCCCAAGGAAAAAAAAGGGGTGGAAAAAAAGGGTGAAAAAGGTTGAAAGACCGGTTTGGGAAAACCCGGGGAAAAAACCCAGGGGAAAAACCCTTGTAAAACCCCCGGGGCCCCAAAACCCCAAGGGGGCCCGGGGGAAAACCCAGGGGAAAAAAAACCCCCCCCGGGTTTGGAACCCAGGGGCCCAAACCCCCGGGTTTAAAAAAAGGGGGCCCCCAGTTTTAAGAAAACCAAAAGGGGCCCTGGCCCCCCCCAAACCCCGGGGGGAAAAAAAAACCCAAAAACCCCCCCCTTCCCCCCCCCAAAAAAACCCCAGGGGAAACCCAAAAAGCCCGTTAAACCCGGGGGAAGCCCAGTGGAAAAAAAACCCGGTGTGAAGACCCAGGGGAAAACCCGGTTTGGAAGACCCAGGTGTAAAAGGGGAACCATGGTAACCAGGTGTAAGACCAGGTGTGACAGTGACCCCGGTGTGAAAGGGACCCGGTGTAAAGACCCGTGGAACCAGGGGGAAGAACCCGGTGTGAAGACCCAGTTGGAAGACCCATGAGAAACCCGGTGTGAAGACCCAGGTAAACCCAGGAAAGACCCAGGGGAAGACCCAGGGAAGACCCAGGGGGAAGAAACCCGGGGGAAGCCCAGTTGAAGAAAGGAAGACCCAGGTTGAAAGACCCAGGTGGAAGACCCAGGTGTGAAAGACCCCAGGTGTGAAGACCCAGGTGAAGACCGGTGTAAGACCCAGGTGAGAGCCCCAGGGTGAAGAAAAAGGGGGTAAGGGTGAGACCCAGGGTGAAACCCAGGTGTAGACGGGTGTGAAGACCCAGGTGTGAAACCCGGTTAAGACCCGGTGTGAGGGAGGGGCCCGGGGAAGCCAGGGAAGCCCCCAGGTTTAAGACCCAGTTGGGAAGGGGAAACCCGGGGGTTGAAGACCCAGTAAAACCGGTGAAAGACCAGTTAAGACCAGGTAAAGACAGACCCGTGTAGACCAGGTGGACCCGTGTGAAAAAGTAGAAGACCCAGGTTTTAAGACCAGGGGGGAAACCAGTGGAAACCAGGTGGAAGACCCAGGTTTTGGAAGGGGAAGCCCCGGTGAAGACCGGGTGAAGCCGGTAAAGAAGGAGCCAGGGGAGTGTAGACCCAGGTGGAACAGGTGTGAACCCCCGGTTGAAACCCAGGTGTGAAGACCCATTTGAACCGGGAATAAATGAAAAAACCCGGGGGTTGGGAAACCAGGAGACCCGTTGAAAAGGGAGGGGAAGACCCAGGAAAAGGGAACCCAGGGGGAAACCCGGGGAAACCAGGTTGAAGGAAGAACCGGTTGAAGACCCAGTGTAAGCCCGGGGTTGAAGCCCCTGTTTGAAAACCAGGGTGAAGACCCAGTGTGAAGGGGAACCCCAGGTTGAAGACCCAGGGTTGGAAGACCCAGGTGTGGAAAAACCCAGGGGGAAAGACCCAGGTTGAAGGGTAAGCCAAGGGTGAAGACCCAGGGGGAAAGGGGAAAAGGTTGAAAACCAGGGTAAACACCAGGTGAAGACCCGGGTTGGAAGACCCGGTGGAACCCAGGGGAAGACCCGGTGTAAACCCAGGTGGAAGACCAGGTGTGAAGACCAGTGAGAGACCCAGGTGAGAAAGACCCAGGTGTGAAGACCCAGGTGACCAGGTGAAGACCCAGTGGGGGGTTGAAGCCCCGGGAAGAAGGGGAGAAGTTGAAGACCCGGGAAGACCCATTTAACCCGGTGGACCAGGTGAAGACCCAGGTGTGAAGCCCAGGTGGAAGGCCCGGTTTAAGACCCAGGTGTGAAGACCCAGTGGAAGACCGGGAACCCAGGTGAAGACCCAGTTGAAGACCCGGGTTTGGAAGAAACCCAGTTGAGACCCAGGTGGAAGCCCCAGGTGTGAAGACCCGGTGAAGCCCAGGGGGAAGCCCGGTGAGAAGACCGGGTGAAACCCCGGTGGAAGACCGGGGAAGACCCGGGTGTAAAGACCCGGTGGAAACCAGGGTGAAACCCAGTGTGAAGGACCAGGTTGAACCCAGTGGAAGACCCGGTGTGACCCAGGGGAACCGAAGACCAGTTGAGCCCGTTTTTGGGGGGGCCCAGGGGGAAGGCGGTGGAAGACCAGGGTAAAACCCATTAAAACCCTTTTGGAAGAAGGGAGAAGGTGAAGCCCAGTTGAAGGGGATTTAAAGACCCAGGGGAAACCCAGGTGAAACCATGTGAAGACCCAGGTTTAAAAACCCAGTTTGAAACCTTTAAAACGGGTTTAAAAAACCCGGGTTGAAGCCCGGTGAAACCCGTGGAAGAACCCGGTGGAACCCAGGGGGAAAATTGTGACCTGGAAGACCCCGGTTGTTTGACCCCGGGGAAAAGGGTTAGACCAGGGGGAAAACCAGGGGAATAAAACCCAGGGGTTGTAAAGAACCAGGTGTGAAGACCCAGGTTGGAAACCCCGGGAACCGTGGAAGAGGACCCAGGTGTGAAAAGGGGAGCCCAGTGTAAAAGGGAAGGGAGGGACCCAGGTAAAAGTGAGACCCAGTGTGAAGACCCAAGGTGTGAGAAGACCCAGGTTTAAGACCCGGTGAAACCCAGGTTGGAAGACCCAGGTGAGAAGGGAGCCCGTTTGAAGACCCGGGGTTGAAGACCCTAGGTAGAAACCCGTGAAACCCAGGTGTAGAAATCCTGGTTAAAAACCAGGGGGGAAGTTGGAAAGACCCGTGTGAAGCCCGGTTGAAGACCATGAGAAGAAGGGGAAACCCAGGGTGAAAACCCAGTGTGAAGCCCGGTGAGAAAATGGTGAAGACCCAGGTGTGAAGGGCCAGGTAAGACCAATGAAAGACCAAAGGTTAAACAGGTGTGAAGACCCGGAAAGCCCAGGTTTGAGACCCAAGTGTTAAAAGACCCAAGTAGAACCAAGGGATGAACAATGGAAGACCTTAGGGTGAAACCCGGTGTGAAAGCCCAGTTGAACCCAGGTTGAAGACCCGTGTAAAGACCCAGGTGTGAAGCCCCAAAGGTGAAAACCCAGGTTGGAAGACCCAGTGTAAAAGAACCCCGGGTTTGGAAGACCTAGGTGAAGACCCAGGTGTGAGAACCCAGTTTGGAAGACCCAGGTGTGAAGACCCAGGTGGAAAACCCAGTGTGTAAACCCGGGAAAACCCCCAGGTGTGGAAGACCAATACCCAGGTGAGAAGACCCAGGTGTTAAGACCCAGTTGAAAGACCCAGGTGTGAAGACCCGGGTGGAAGACCCAGGTAAAAGGGGAAGACCAGGTGGAAGAGACCCAGGGGAAGACCCAGGTATGAAACCGGGTTGGATAACCCAGTGAGAAACAAATAAACCCAGGTTGAATGACCAGGTGGAAGACCCAGGGGTGGAAGCCCAGGGGGAAGACCCAGTGTGAAACCCAGGTTGAAGACCCAGGTGAAGCCCAAAAGGTGGAAGACCGGTGTGAAGACTGGGTGAAGACCCAGTGGAAACCAAAGTGTAAAGACCCAGGTGTGAAGACCCAGGGTGAAACCCAGGTATGAAGACCCAGGTGAGAAGACCCTGTGAAGACCCAGGTGTGAAGAATTTTAACCCCCAGGTGTGAAGACCCAGGTGTGAAGACCTGAGAAGACCCCAGGTGTGAAGACCCAGGTGTGAAGACCCAGGTGTGAAGACCCAGGTGAGAAAACCCAGGTGTGAAGACCCAGGTATGAAGACATAGGTGTGAAGACCCAGGTGAGAAGACCCAGGTATGAAGACATAGGTGTGAAGACCCAGGTGAGAAGACCCAGGTGTGAAGACCCAGGTAGAAGACCCAGGTTTGAAAGACCCAGGTGTGAAGAACCCAGGTGTGAAGACTCAGTGTGAAAAGGGGAAACCCAGTTTGAAGACCCGGGGTGGAAGAACCAGGTGGAAGACCAGGTGTGAAGACCCAGGTGTGAAGACCCAGGTGTGAAGACCCAGGTGTGAAGACCCAGGTGTGAAGACCCAGGTGTGAAGACCCAGGTGTGAAGACCCAGGTGTGAAGACCCAGGTGTGAAGACTCAGGTGTGAAACCCAGGTTTGATAAGACCCAGGTGTGAAGACCCGGGTGTGAATAACCCATGGGAAGACCCAGGTGTGAAGACCCAGGTGTGAAGACCCGGTGTGAAGACCCAGTGAGAAGACCAGGTGTGAAGACCCAGGTGGAAGACCATGTGGTGAAGACCCCAGGTAAGAAGACCCATGTGTGAAGACCCAGGTGTGAAACCATGTTGAAACCCAGGTGAAAGACCCAGGTATGAAGACAAGGTGTGAAGACCGGGTGAGAAGACCCGGGTGTGAAGACCCAGGTGAGAAGACCCATGTGAAAGTAACCCAGGTGTGAAGACCCAGGTGAAGACTCGGGGAAACCCAGTATGAAGCCCAGGTGTGAAGACCCAGGTGTGAAGACCCAGGTGAGAAGACCCAGGTGTGGAAGACCCAGGTGTAAAAGACCCAGGTGTAAAGGGAACCCGGGTTGTGAAGACCAGGTGTGAAACCCAGGTGTGAAGACCCAGGTGGAAGACCAGGTAAGACCCAGGTTGAAGACCCAGGTGGAAGACCCAGGTGTGAGCCCCAGGGTGAAACCCAGGTGGGAAGACCCAGGTGAAGACCCAGGTTGAAGACCCAAGGTGAGAAGACCCAGGTGTGAAGACCCAGGTGTGAAGACCCAGGTGAAGAAGACCCAGGTGTGAAGACCCAGGGTGAAGACCAGGTGAAGACCCCCAGGTGTAAAACCCCATGTAAAGACAGGTGTGAAGACCCAGGTGGAAGACCCAGGTTTGAAGACCAGGTGAGAACCAGGTGAAAGAAACCAGGTTAAGACCCAGGTGTGAAGACCCAGGTGTGAAGACCAAATGGTGAAGACCCAGGTAGAAGACCCAGGTGAGAAGACCCAGGTGTGAAGACCCAGGTGTGAAGACCCAGGGGGGAAGACCCAGGTTGAAGACCCAGGGGGTGAAGACCAGGTGGAAGACCCAGGGTGAAGACCCAGGTGTGAAGACCCAGGTGTGAAGACCCAGGTGTGAAGACCCAGGTGTGAAGACCCAGGTGTGAAGACCCAGGTGTGAAGACCCAGGTGATGAAGACCAGGTGTGAAGCCCCCAGGTGTGAAGACCCGGGTTGTGAAGACCCAGGTTGAAACCCAGGTGTGAAGACCCAGGTAGAAGACCCAGGTGTGAAGACCCAGGTGTGAAGACCCGGTGTGAAGACCCAGGTGAGAAGACCAGGTGTGAAGACCCCAGGAAAATTGAAGACTAGGTGTGAAGACCCAGGTGAGAAGACCCAAGTGTGAAGCCCCGGTGTGAAGACCCAGGTGAGAAGACCCGGGTGTGAAGACCCAGGTGGAAAGCCCCAAAGGTGTAAAGACCCAGGTGTGAAGACCAGGTGTGAAGACCCAGGTGTGAAAGACCAGGTGTGAAGACCCAGGTTGAAGACCAGGTGTGAAGACCCAGGTGAGAAGACCCAGGTTGAAGCCCCAGGTTGAAGACCCAGGTGTGAAGACCCAGGGTGAAGACCCAGGTGTGAAGACCCAGGTGTAAGACCCAGGTGTGAAGACCCAGGTTGAAGACCCAGGTGTGAAGACCCAGGTTTGTGAAGACCAGGTGTGAAGACCCGGGTGTGAAGACCCAGGTAGAAGACCCGGGTTTGTGAAGACCAGGTGGAAGACCCAGGTGTGAAAGACCCAGGTTGAAGACCCAGGTGTGAAGACCCGGGTTTTTGGAAGACCCAGGTGAGAAGACCCAGGTGTGAAGACCCAGGTGGAAGACCCAGGTGGGGAAGACCCAGGTTTGAAGACCCAGGTGTAAGAACCCAGGTGTGAAGACCCAGGTGTGAAGACCCGGGTGTGAAGACCCAGGTGTAAAAGACCCAGGTGTGAAGACCCGGGGTGAAAAGACCCAGGTTGGAAGCCCGGTTGAGACCCAGGTGAGAAGCCCCCAGGTGTGAAGACCCAGGTGGAAGACCCAGGTGTGAAGACTTCCAGGGGGTGAAGACCCAGGTGGAAGACCCGGGTGTGAAGACCCAGGTGTGAAGACCAGGTGGGAAGACCCAGGTGGAAGACCCAGGTGAGAAGACCCAGGTGTAAAGGGACCCAGGTGGAAGACCAGGTGTGAAACCCAGGTGAGAAGACCCAGTGTGAAGACCCAGGTGTGAAGACCCAGGTGTAAGACCCAGGGTTAAGACCAGGTGAAAACCCAGGTGGAAGACCCGGGTGTAAAAGACCCAGGTGTGAGACCAGGTGTGAAGACCCAGGGTGAAGCCCCCGGTGTGAAACCCAGGGGGGTGAAGACCCAGGAATAAACCCAGGTGGAAGACCCAGGTGTGAAGACCCAGTGTGAAGACCCAGGGGGTTGAAGACCCAGTGTGAAGACCCAGGTGTGAAACCCAGGTGGAAGACCCAGGTGTGAAGACCCAGTGTGGAAGACCCAGGTTAAAGACCCAGGTGGAAGACAAGTGTGAAGACCAGGTAAGACAGGTGTGAAGACCCAGGGTGAAGACCCCAGGTGTGAAGACCAGGTGTGAAGACCCAGGTGAGAAGACCCAGGTGTGAAGACCCAGGTGAGAAGACCCAGGTGTAAGACCAGAGTGAAGACCCAGGTGTGAAGACCCAGTGTGAAGACCCAGGTGTGAAGACCCAGGTGTGAAGACCCAGTGTTAAGACCAGGTGTGAAGACCAGGTGTGAAGACCCAGGTGTGAAGACCCCAGGTGAAGCCCCCAGGTGTGAAGACCCAGTGTGAAACCCAGGTGGAAGACCAGTTGTGAAGATCAGGTGTGAAGACCCAGGTGTGAAGACCCAGGTGTGAAGACCCAGTGTGAAAGACCCAGGTGTGAAGACCCAGGTGTGAAGGACCCAGGTGTAAGACCAGGTTGAAGACCAGGTGTGAAGACCAGGTGTGAAGACCCAGGTGTAAAGACCAGGTGTGAAGACCCAGGTGTGAAGACCCAGGTGTAAAAGACCCAGGTGTGAAGACCAGGTGTGAAGACCCAGGTGTGAAGACCCAGTGTGAAGACCCAGGTGTGAAGACCCAGGTGTGAAGCCCCCAGGTGTGAAGACCCAGGTGTGAAGACCCAGGTGAGAACCCAGGTGTGAAGACCAGGTGTGAAGACCCAGGTGTGAAGACCCCAGTGTGAAGACCCAGGTGTGAAGACCCAGGTGTGAAGACCCAGGTGTAAAACCCAGGTGAAGACCCAGGTTGAAAGACCAGGTGTGAAGACCCAGGTGGAAGACCCAGGTGTGAACCATGGTGGAAGACCCAGGTGTGAAGACCCAGGTTGAAGACCCCAGGTGAGAAGACCCAGTGTGAAGACCCAGGTGTGAAGACCCAGGTGTGAAGACCCAGGTTGAAGACCCGGGTGTGAAGCCCCACAGGTGTGAAGACCAGGTGTGAAGACCCAGGTGGAAGACCCAGGTGTGAAAGACCCAGGTGTGAAGACCCAGGAAGAATCCAGGTGTGGAAACCAGTGGAAGACCCAGGTGTAAGACCCAGGTGTGAAGACCCAGGTGTGAAGACCCAGGTGTGAAGACCCAGGTGTAAAGACCCAGTGAAGACCCAGGTGTGAAGACCCAGTGGAAGACCCAGGTGTGAAGACCAGGGTAAAGACCTAAGGTGTGAAGACCCAGGTGTGAAGACCAGGTGTGAAGACCCAGGTGGAAACCCAGGGGGTGAAGACCCAGGTGTGAAGACCCGGGTGTAAAGAAGACCCAGGTGTAAAGACCCAGGTGTAAAGGGACCCAGGTGGGGAAGACCCAGTGTGTGAAGCCCAGGTGTGAAGACCCAGGTGTGAAGACCCAGGTGTGAAGACCAGGTTTTGGAAGACCCAGGTGAAGAAGGGGACCCAGGTTTTGAAGACCCAGGTGAAGACCCAGGTGTGAAGACCCAGGTGGAAGACCCGGGTTGTGAAGACTCAGTGTGAAAAACCCGGGTGTGAAGACCCAGGTGTGAAAGACCGGTGTGAAGACCCGGGTGTGAAGACCAGGTGTGAAGACCCAGGTGTGAAGACCCAGGTGTGAAGACCCAGGTGTGAAGCCCCCAGGTGTGAAGACCCAGTGTGAAGACCCAGGTGTGAAGACCCAGTGTGAAGAACCCAGGTGTGAAGACCAGGTGTGAAGACCGGGTGTAAGACCCAGGTGTAAAGACCCAGGGGGAAAGACCCAGGTGTGAAGACCAGGTGAGAAGACCCAGGTGTGAAAAAACCCAGGGAGAAGACCCAGGTGTGAAGACTCAGGTGGGTGAAAAAGGTGGAAAGACCCAGTGTGAAGAACCAGGGGGTGAAGCCCAGGTGAAGACCCAGGGTGAAGATCAGGTGTGAAGACCAGGTGGAAGACCCAGGTGTAAAGACCAGGGGAAAACCCAGGGTGGAAAAAAACCCAGGTGTGAAGACCAGGGGGATAAAAGACCAGGTGTGAAGACCCAGGTGGAAGACCCAGGTGTAAGACCAAGGGTGAGGACCCGTGTGAAGACCAGGTTGAAACCCGGGTGTAAGACCCAGGGGAAAGGGACCCCAGTTTTGAGACCCAGGTGTGAAGACCCGGGTTTGGAGACCCAGGTGTGAAGACCCGGGTGGAAGACCCAGTGTGAAGACCCAGGTGTGAACCCCAGGTGTGAGCCCGGTTGGGTGAGACCTCAGGTGTAAAGACCCAGGTGTGAGACCCTTAAACAGTGTGAAACCCGGTGTGAAGACCCAGGTGGTAGACCCAGTGTGAAGACCCGGGTGAAGCCCCAGTGTGAAGACCCAGGTGTGAAGACCCAGGTGTGGCCCAGGTTGTGAAGCCCAGGTGGAAGACCCAGGTGGAAGACCCGGTGTGGCAGGTGGAACCCAGGTGTGAAGACCCAGGTGTAAATACCGTTGAAACCGTTCCCAGGTGTAAAGGGACCCAGTTGTGAAGACCCCAGGTGTGAAGACCAGGTGTGAAACCCAGGTTAAAGGGACCCAGGTGTGAAGACCGGTGTGAAGACCCAGGGGGCCGTTGTGACCCGGGTGTAAGACCCAGTGTGAAGACCCAGTTGTGAAGACCCGGGTTTGTGAGACCCAGGTGTGAAGACCCAGGTGGAAGACCGGTGTAGACCCCGGTGAAACCCAGGTGTGGAAGACCAGGTGTAGCCCAGTGAACCCAGGTTTAAACCATGCCCGGTGTGAAGCCCCCGGTGGAAGACCCGTGTGAAGACCCAGGTGTGAAGACCCCGGTGTAATGACCCGTGGGAAGACCCAGGTTGTGAAGACCAGGTGTGAAGCCCGGGTTTTTAGACCCAGGTGTTAAGACCCATTGTAAGACCCAGGTTGAGAACCCAGGTGAAGCCCCCAGGTGTGAAGCCCAGTGGAAGACCCCGGTGTGAAGACCCAGGTGGGACCATTAATCCAGGTGCGAAGACCCAGTGTGAAGACTCAGGTGTGAAACCCAGGTTTTAAGACCCAGGTTGAAGACCCAGGTGTGGGGACCCAGGTGTGAAACCCGGTTGAAGACCCGGGTGTGAAGACCCGGGTTGAAGACCCAGGTTGAAGACCCCAGTTGGAAGGACCCAGTGGTGAAGACCCAGGTGTGAAGACCCAGTGTTGAAGACCCGGTTTGTGAAGACCCGGGTGTGAGACCCAGGTGTGAAGACCCGGTGTGAAGACCCAGTGTGAAACCCAGGTTGAAGACCAGGTGTGAAGACCCAGTTGTGAAGACCAGGTGTGAAGACCCAGGTGGAAGACCCAGGTGTGAAACCCAGTGAAGACCCAGGTGTGAAGACCCGGTGTGAAGCCCAGGTGGGGACCCCTCAGGGGGTGAAGACCCAGGTGTGGAAGACCCAGGTGTGAAACCCAGGTTGGAAGCCCAGGTTGAAGACCCGGGTGTGAAGACTCCAGGTGTGAAGCCCAGTGGAGACCCAGGTGTGAAGACCCAGGTGTGAGACCCAGGTGTAAAGGGACCCAGGTGTGAAGCCCCCGGTGTGAAGCCCAGGTGTAAGACCCAAAACCCAGGTGTGAAGACCCAGGAGTGAAGACCCAGTGTGAAGACCCAGGTGAGAAACCCAGGTGTGAAGACCAAGGTGTGAAGACCCAGTGAGAAGACCCAGGTCTGAAACCCGGTGAGAAGCCCCAGGTTGAAAGACCCAGGTTGGGAAGACCGGGTGTCAAGACCCAGTGGAAACCCAGGTGTGAAGCCCCAGGTGTGAAGACCCAGGTGAGAAGACCCAGGTTGAGAAGACCCAGGTGGAAACCCGGGGTTGTGAAGACCCAGGTGGAAGACCCAGGTGTGAAGACCCAGGTGTGAAGACCCAGGTGTGAAGACTCAGGTGTGAAGACCAGGTGTGAAAACCCAGGTGTGAAGACCCAGGTGTGAAGACCCAGGTGTGAAGACCCAGTGTGTGAAAACCCGGGTTTGGAAGACCAGGTGTGAAGACCCGGGTGTGAAGACCCAGTGTGAAGACCCAGGTGTGAAGACCCAGGTGTGGAAGACCCAGGTGAGAAGACCCAGTTGAAACCCAGGTGGAAAAACCAGGGGGTGAAGACCAGGTGTGAAGACCCAGTTGTGAAGACCCGGGTGTGAAGACCCAGGTGGGGAAAGACCCGGGTGTGAAGACCAGGTGAGACCCAGGTGTGAAGACCCAGGTGGAAGACCCAGGTGTAAGACCCAGGTGAAAGACCCAGGTGTGAAGACCAGGTGTAAGACCCAGGGTGAAGACCCAGGTGGAAGACCCAGGTGTGAAGACCAGTGAAAACCCGGGTGTGAAGACCCAGGTGTGAAGACCCAGGTGTGAAGACCCAGGTGTGAAGACCCAGGTGTGAAGACCCAGGTGTGAAGACCCAGGTGTGAAGACCCGGGTTTGTGAAACCCAGGTGTGGAAGACCCAGGTGGAAGACCCAGGTGTGAAGACCCAGGTGTGAAGACCCAGGTGTGAAGACCCAGGTGTGAAGACCCAGGTGTGAAACCCAGGGGGAAAAGGGACCCAGGTGTGAAGACCCAGGTGTAAGACAGGTGTGAAGCCCCAGGTTTTGAAGACCCAGGTGTGAAGACCCAGGTGTGAAGACCCAGGTGTAAGACCCAGGTGGAAGACCAGGTGTGAAGACCCAGGTGTGAAGACCCAGGTGGAAGACCCAGGGTGAAACCAGGTGAAGCCCAGGTGTGAAGACCCAGGTGAAGAACCAGGGTGAAGACCAGGTGTGAAGACCCAGGTGTGAAGACCCAGGTGTGAGACCCAGGTGTGAAGACCAGGTGTGAAGACCCAGGTGTGAAGACCCAGTGTGAAGACCCAGGTTGAAGACCCAGGTGTGAAGACCCAGTGTGAAGACCCAGGTGTGAAGCCAGGTGGAGCCCCAGGTGTGAAGACCCGGGTGGAAGACCCAGGTGAAGACCGGGTTGAAGACCCAGGTGGAAGACCCAGGTATGAAGACATGTGAAACCCAGGTGAAGACCCAGGTTTGAAGCCAGGTGTGAAGACCCAGGTGAGAAAGCCCCCGGTGTGAAGACCCAGGTGTGAAGACCCAGGTGGAAGACCCAGGTGTGAAGACCAGGTGTGAAGCCCAGGTGTGAAGACCCAGGTGTGAAACCCAGGTGGAAGACCGTGAAAACCCAGGTGTGAAGACCCAGGTGTGAAGACCCGGGTGTAAAGGGACCCAGTTTTGAAACCCCAGGTGTGAAGACCCAGGTGTGAAGACCCAGTGTGAAGACCCAGGTGGAAGACCCGGGTGTGAAGACCCGGGTTGTGAAGCCCCAGGTGAGAAGACCCAGGGGGTGAAGACCCAGGTGGAAGACCCAGGTGTGAAGACCAGGTGTGAAGACCCAGGTGTGAAGACCCAGGTGTGAAACCAGGTGTGAAGACCCATTGTGAAGACCCAGGTGTGAAGACCCAGGGAGAAGACCCAGGTGTAAAGACCCAGGTGTGAAGACCCAGTGTGAAGACCCATGTTGTGAAGACCCAGGTGGAAGACCCAGGTGTGAAGACCCAGGTGGAAGACCCAGGTGTGAAGACCCAGGGTGAGAAGACCCGGGGTGTAAAAGACCCAGGTGTAAGACCCAGGTGGAAAAACCCAGGTGTGAAGACCCAGGGGGAACCCATGTAAAAACCCAGGTGTGAAGACCCGGGTTGTGAAGGACCCGGGTGTGAAGACCAGGTGTGAAGCCCCCAGGTGTGAAGACCCCAGGTGTGAAGACCCAGGTGGAAGACCCAGGTGTGAAACCCAGGTGTGAAACCCAGGTGTGAAGACCCAGGTGTGAAGACCCAGGGTGAAGACCCATTTTGTGAAGACCCAGGTGTGAAGACCCGTGTAAGACCCAGGTTGAAGACCCGTGTGAAAACCCAGGTGAGAAGACCCAGGTGTAAGACCCAGTGTGAAAGACCCAGGTGTGAAGACCCAGTGTGAAGACCCAGGTGGAAGACCCAGGTGTGAAGACCAGGTGGGTGTGTGAAGACCCAGGTAAAGAAGACCCAGGTGTGAAGACCCAGTGAGAAGACCCAGGTGTGAAGACCCAGGTTGAAGACCCAGGTGTGAAGACCCAGGTGAAAGACCCAGGGGGTGAAGACCCAGGTGTGAAGACCCAGGTGTGAAGACCCAGGTGTGAAGACCAGGTGTATGAAACCCAGTGTGAAGACCCAGGTGGGTGAAGACCCAGGTGTGAAGACCCGGTGTGAAGACCCAGGTTGTGAAAGACCCAGGTGGAAGACCAGGTGTAAAGACCCAGGTGGGAAGACCCAGGTTTTGAAGACCCAGGTGGAAGACCCAGGTTTGGAAACCCAGGTGTAAAGACCCAGTGTGAAGACCCAGGTGTGAAAAGGGGACCCCAGGTGTGAAGACCCAGTGTGAAGACCCAGGTGTGAAGACCCAGGTGGGAAAACCCATGTGTAAGACCCAGGTTGTGAAGACCCAGGGGGGTTGAAGACCAGGTGTGAAGACCCAGGTGGAAGACCCAGGTGTAAAGACCCAGGGTGAAGACCAGTGAAACCCCAGGTGTGAAGACCCAGGTGTGAACCCAGGTGGAAGACCCAGGTGGAAGACCAGGTGTGAAGCCCAGGTGAGAGACCCAGGTGTGAAGACCAGGGTGAAGACCAGGTGGAAGACCCAGGGTGAAGACCTGAGGGTGTGAAGACCCAGGGTGAAAGACCCAGGTGTGAAGACCCGGTGAGAAGACCCAGGTGTAAAGACCCAGTGTGGAAGACCCAGGTGTGAAGACCCAGTGTGAAACCCAGGTGTGAAGACCCAGGGGGTGTGAAGACCCGGTGTGAAGACCCAGTGAGAAGACCCAGGTGTGAGACCCGGGTTTGTGAAGACCCAAGGTGTGAAGACCCAGGTGTGAAGACCCATTTGTGAAGACCCAGGGTGAAGACCCAGGTGTGAAGACCCAGGTGTGAAGACCCAGGTGTGAAGACCCAGGTGTAAAGGGCCCAGGTTTTAAAGACCCGGGTGTAAGACCCGGTGTAAAACCCCAGGTGTGAAGACCCAGGTGTAAGACCCAGGTGGAAACCCAGGTGTGAAGACCCGGTGTGAAGACCCAGGTGTGAAGACCCGGGTGTGAAGACCCAGGTGTGAAGCCCCAAAGGTGTGAAAAGGACCCAGGTGTGAAGACCAGGTGGAAGACCCAGGTGTGAAAACCCAGTGTGAAGACCCGGGGAGGTGTAAGACCAGGTGAGAAGACCCGGGGTGGAAAAACCCAGGTGTGAAGAACCAGGTGAAAGACCCAGGTGTGAAGACCCAGGTGGAAGACCCCAGGTGTGAAGACCATGGTAAAAGACCCAGTGTGAAGACCCAGGTGTGGAAGACCCAGGTGAGAAGACCCAGTGTAAGACCCGGGTTTGGAAGACCATTAGCCCGTGTAAACCCAGGTGGAAACCCAGTTGAAGCCCAGTTGAACCGGGTGAACCCCTCAGGTGTGAAGACCCAGGGTGAAGACCAGACCCGGTGTGAAGACCCAGGTGAAACCAGTAAAAATCCTGTAAGGACCCAGTGTGAAACCCAGGGTGTGAAGACCCAGGTGTGAAGACCCGGTGAAGACCCAGGTGAAAAAGACCCGGGTTTGTGAAGACCCGGGTGGGAAGACCCAGGTGTGAAGACCCAGGTGTGAAGACCGGGTTTGTAAGCCCCATGGTGTAAGACCCGTGAAACCCAGTGTGAAGACCCAGGTGTGAAGACCCAGGGTAAAGACCAGGTGGAAGACCCAGGTGTGAAACCCAGGTGTGAAGACCCCAGGTGTGAAGACCCAGGAACCCAGTTCCGTTAAGACCCAGGTGAAAGACCCAGGTGTGAAGACCCAGGTATGAAGACATAGGTGTGAAGACCCAGGTGAGAAGACCCAGGTATGAAGCATAGGTGTGAAGACCCAGGTGAGAAGACCCAGGTTGGAAGACCCAGTGTGAAGACCAGGTGAAAGACCCAGGGTGGAAGACCAGGTGTGAAGACTCAGGTGTGAAAACCCAGGTGTGAAGACCCAGGTGAGAAGACCCAGGTGTGAAGACCCAGGTGAGAAGACCCAGGTGTGAAGACCCAGGTGTGAAGACCCAGGTGTGAAGACCCAGGTGTGAAGACCCAGGTGTGAAGACCCAGTTGAAGACCGGGTGTGAAGACCAGGTGGAAACCAGGTGTGAAGACCCAGGTGTGAAGACCCAGGTGTGAGACCCAGGGTGTGAAGACCCAGGTGTGAAAACCCGGTGTAAGATCCAGGTGTGAAGACCCAGGTGTGAAGACCCAGGTGTGAAGACCCAGTGTAAGACCGGTGTAAGACCCAGGTGAGAAACCCAGGTTGTGAAGACCAGGTGAGAAGACCCAGGTGGTGAAGACTCAGGTGTGAAGACACAGGTGGGGAAGACCCATGTGTGAAGATCCAGGGAGAAGACCCAGGGTGTGAAACCCAGGTGGAAGACCCAGTGTGAAAGACCCAGGTGAGAAGACCGGGTTTGTGAAGACTCAGGTGTGAAGACCCAGGTGTGAAGACCGGGTGTGAAGACCCAGGTGCGAAGACCCAGTGTTGAAGACCCAGGATGAAGACCCAGGTGTGAAGACCCAGGTGTGAAGACTCAGGTGTGAAGACTCAGGTGTGAAGACCCAGGTGTGAAGACCCAGGTGTGAAGACCCAGGTGTGAAGACCCAGGTGTGAAAACCCAGGTGTGAAGATCCAGGTGTGAAGACCCAGGTGTGAAGACCCAGGTGTGAAGACCCAGGTGTGAAGGACCCAGGTGTGAAGACCCAGGTGAGAAGACCCAGGTGTGAAGACCCAGGTGAGAAGACCCAGGTGTGAAGACTCAGGTGTGAAGACACAGGTGTGAAGACCCATGTGTGAAGACCCAGGTGTGAAGACCCAGGTGTGAAGACCCAGGTGTGAAGATCCAGGTGTGAAGATCCAGGTGAGAAGACCCAGGTGTGAAGACCCAGGTGAGAAGACCCAGGTGTGAAGACCCAGGTGAGAAGACCCAGGTGTGAAGACTCAGGTGTGAAGACACAGGTGTGAAACCCATGTTTTAAAGACCCGGGTTTGAAACCAGGTGGTAGACCCAGGTGTAAGCTCAGGTGTGAAGACACAGGTGTGAGACCCATGGGGTGAAACCCAGGTGTGAAGACCGGGTGTGAAGACCCGGTGTGAAGATCAGGTGTGAAGTCAGGTGAAAAGACCCGGTTGAAGACCCAGTGAGAAACCAGTGTGAACCCCAAAGGTGTGAAGCCCAGTGAAAAGACCCAGGTATGAAGACCCATGTGAAGACCCAGGTTGAAGACCCAGGAGAAAGACACGGGTGTAAAGACCCAGTTGAGAAGACCCAGGTGTGAGACCCAGGTGTGAAGACCCAGGTGAGAAGACCCGGTGTGAAGACCCAGGTGTGAAGGCCCAGGTGTGAAGACCCAGGTGTGAAGACCCAGGTGTGAAGACCCAGGTGAGAAGACCCAGGTGTGAAGACCCAGGTGTGAAGACCCAGGTGTGAAGACCCAGGTGTGAAGACCCAGGTGTGAAGACCCAGGTGAGAAGAACCCAGGTGTGAAGACCCAGGTGAGAAGACCCAGGTGTGAAGACCCAGGTGTGAAGACCCAGGTGAGAAGACCCAGGTGTGAAGACCCAGGTGTGAAGGCCCAGGTGTGAAGACCCAGGTGTGAAGACCAGGTGTGAAGACCCAGGTGAGAAGACCCAGGTGTGAAGACCCATGTGTGAAGACCCAGGTGTGAAGACCCAGGTGTGAAGACCCAGGTGTGAAGACCCAGGTGTGAAGACCCAGGTGTGAAGACCCAGGTGTGAAGACCCAGGTGAGAAGACCCAGGTGTGAAGACCCAGGTGTGAAGACCCAGGTGTGAAGACCCAGGTGAGAAGACCCAGGTGTGAAGACCCAGGTGTGAAGACCCAGGTGAGAAGACCCAGGTGTGAAGACCCCGGTGTGAAGACCCAGATGTGAAGACCCAGGTGTGAAGACCCAGGTGTGAGGACCCAGGTGTGAAGACCAAGGTGTGAAGACCCCGGGGTGAAGTCCCCGGTGTGAAGACCCCGGTGTGAAGACCCCGGTGTGAAGACCCCGGTGTGAAGACCCAGGTGTGAAGACCCAGGTGTGAAGACCCAGGTGTGAAGGCCCAGGTGTGAAGACCCAGGTGTGAAGACCCAGGTGTGAAGACCCATGTGTGAAGACCCAGGTGTGAAGACCCAGGTGAGAAACCCAGGTGTGAAGCCCCGGTGTAAAGACCCAGGTGTGAAGACCCAGGTGTGAAGACCCAGGTGTGAAGACCCAGGTGTGAAGACCCAGGTGTGAAGACCCAGGTGAGAAGACCCAGGTGTGAAGACCCAGGTGAGAAGACCCAGGTGTGAAGGCTCAGGTGTGAAGACCCAGGTGTGAAGACCCAGGTTGAAGACCCAGGTGTGAAAACCCAGTTTTGTGAAGACCCAGGTGTGAAGACCCAGGTGTGAAGACCCAGGTTTAAGACCCTGGTGTGAAACCCAGGTGTGAAGACCCAGGTGTGAAGACCCTGGTGTGAAGACCCAGGTGTGAAGACCCAGGTGAGAAGATCCAGGTGTGAAGACCCAGGTGTGAAGACCCAGGTGTGAAGACCCAGGTGTGAAGACCCAGGTGAGAAGACCCAGGTGTGAAGACCCAGGTGTGAAGACCCAGGTGTGAAGACCCAGGTGTGAAGACCCAGGTGTGAAGACCCAGGTGTGAAGACCCAGGTGTGAAGACCCAGGTGTGAAGACCCAGGTGTGAAGACCCAGGTGTGAAGACCCAGGTGTGAAGACCCAGGTGTGAAGACCCTGGTTTTGAGACCCAGGTGTAAAATCAAAGGGTTTGTGAAGACCCAGGTGGAAGACCCAGGTGTGAAGACCCTGGTGTGAAGACCCAGGTGTGAAGACCCAGGTGTGAAGACCCAGGTGTGAAGACCCAGGTGTGAAGACCCAGGTGAGAAGACCCAGGTGTGAAGACCCAGGTGTGAAGACCCAGGTGTGAAGACCCAGGTGTGAAGACCCTGGTGTGAAGACCCAGGTGTGAAGACCCAGGTGTGAAGACCCTGGTGTGAAGACCCTGGTGTGAAGACCTGGCACATCTATTCCGGTTCCCACATACCTACACGTTATGACACTATCTGTTTTAATGTCAGTCACACTCCAGCCCTGCTGTAGACTCTGCCCGTCCAAGATATAGATTTTCCTTTTTTTCGGGAATGGGGGGGGGGGAAGGGATAGGGTAGGCTTTTGGAAGATAGGAGACATTTCCATTATAAAACTAAAAATCTCATGATAAGATTATTCAGTAGTCCTAGTGTCGTGTAGTTATTGAGCACAATTGGTCTAAATGATCGCATAACGATCTCTCCAAGTGACTAGCCAACATAATCACAAATACAAGAGCTACGCAAGTTAAACATTAAAATGGTATAAAATACCGACAGGTTGTTAGGCAAGACACATATGCAACTTCGACAACCTCTACTAGTGAGAACGGCTGGATTTGAGAGGGACCTGACCCAACATCTTCGTTCTTACCTCTACTAGTGACCTTCGTCTCAATTCCTGGCGCTGTATAAGGCTCCATCCTGTCACTTCAACTCCATATTGTTTCAGACTATGGAACAATGCTCTTCTCTAGACTGAGGGACTGACCACCTCAAAACTTTAAGGGTGATGGACTGATTACATCGTCTTCAAGTCTGTTCTGCCTCTATCAACTTTTCTGTACTCGACCGAAGAAGCCTACTGTGTAGGCGAAACGTTTCGAAATAAAGATACCTAACTGTTGCATATGTGTCTTACCTAACAACACTACGCAAGTTACTTGGGATTCTGCAAGGCTCTCGCGTGTTTACAATCTAATCACTATTGAACTCTACAACTCTTTTTCTTGGCATTTTTATACGTTTATGGATTGTCTGTATACTGGCACAATCATATACTGACTCGTATGGGAGTTTTATCCCTGTACACTTGGTTTCAAGATGTCATGGCATATGTTCGGCATTTGTTCGGATTTTTATCCCGGGGGAGGGTAAGCCACAGAGGATAACTCAAGAAAGTCAGTGCGTCATCGAGAACTGTTTGATTTCCATTAAGGTCCTTCAATCTTGTCCCCCAGGATGCCACCTACACCAGTCGACTAACATTCGGGTACCTACTTACTGCTAGGTGAACAGGGACAGGAAGTGTAAGGAAACATGCCCAACATTTCCACCCGGCCGGGCACTGAACCACGCTGTCGCCTCACACAGTGAGGCGACAGCGTTGTCTACCAAGCCACCTCACACGATTGTTTGGTTTAGTAAAACCAATAATTATTTTTGCATGCCTGGATGGACACGGGGTTCGAAGACTTCAAATGAGTTAGGATGTTACACTTAGTGTAAAGCGTTAGACTTATAATTAAGTGTGCGCTTTTTTTTTCGTTCATGATATAATGTGTATTCAGACACTGAATATCAATATGTTGATGTAGCCGTGACCATTAAAGGTGTACGGATCGTGATAAACCTAAAACTGTGCGATTTACGAGGATGGAACATCTCCTTCTTGATGTAAACCTGAAGCTCGAGAATGGACCCTTTTTGTAAAACCAGAGGCTGGGCAGGAAATGTAAACGATGTTACAGGAGGATGGACCCACTAGCAGAAGTAAGAATATATGAAGTGAAGAACACATTAATGAACTGGACCCTTGCTAGGCATGTCCTCGACTCCAACTCTTCTCACACACAGATGTCAAGTTGGAAATTGAAGTTGCAGTTGAATTTGAGGACCTGTTTAGCACAGACTGGTAGTTGATGAGATGTAAGGTCATCTTAGAAAGGATGGATGAGTAAAAGTATGTACAAATTCGAGGAGGATGGAAGGAGGGGGCCCTGAAGCAGATGTACTTTCGAAAGGAAGTGCAATACGAACTTTCGGAAAATAGTTGCAATACAAATGTATGAGAAGTTCTGCAATGCAAAGTTAGGGGAATTAGCTACCATGAAAACTAAGGAAAATAGCTGCAGTACAAACTAAGGAAAGTAGCTGCAATATAAACTAATGAAAGTAGCTGCAATATAAACTAAGAGAAGAAACTACAATGTAAACGACGGGAAATAGTTGCAATACAAACTAAGGGAAGTGGTTGCAACATAAACTAAGGGAAGCAGTTGCAATACAAACTAGTGGAAGCAGTTGCAATACAGTTACAATACAGTTGCAATACAAATTTGCAATACACACTAAGCTGCAACACAAAGTTAGGGAAGTAATTACAATGCAAACTTATGATAAGAGGATGCAATGGACGCTAAGGGGAAATTGCAGTATCCCTCGCCCAAAGTACTCGCTTCCTGGCTCCTAGCTCTTGGATACCAGTTCGCAAACTGGTACTGGTACCAGTGGTTCTGGTGGTTGTAGAGCCGATATTGGTGCAGTTCCTGATACTGCTCCTGTCACGGTGCTGGCCATGCTGGTGTTGGCCACCCTGATGCTTCTAGTGTTTGTGTAGATGGTGGCACTACTGATGTTGGTAACAGCACTGGTGCCAGTCTTGAATCTGTCATTATGTTTTTCTGGCTCTGGAACAGATCCAAAAATTTCCCCGGTTGGACACTCGGAGCACCAAAGTCACAGCCAACGGAATCCTGAAATGCGCGCATTCTGTTCTCGAGAATTCTGCAAACTGAACAACACTGGGGCTAACACTAAGGGTACTTGTATATACAGCCATCCAAAGAAAGTGTCCTGAATAAAGGCACATTTCGATTCAGGCTACCCGGCCTTCCTCATGAAGAATAAGAAAGAAAGCAAGAGGAAAGCGAGGACAGTTTAGAGCCTCTCAAATCAGGTGGTGACGACAAGTGTCTGTGGAAGTCTGCCAGGCCGAAGTAGCCGGCGTTCACGTTACTGGTGGGTTGAACTGGACACTAAGCGCAGCAGTGGGGCCCCAGAATTGCTACACCAGTTCACTGGTTGAGAGGGCAAGGCAAATGATTGTGTGACGAACGTCAAATAAAAACATAGTACAAGCCACAGCAGGCGAGATTTCTGAGTAGGACAATGTACAGAGAACTTTCACTACCCTTTTACATTTGGTCAAACATCTAAACTACTGGGAATAATAATAATATTTTTAGTTCTACAAGTACATGTACAAGGTATACAGACCATAGCTGACATCAATGCCATACTACTATATAGAAAGTCGCTTGGTATGCAGAGCATTTCCCGCAAATTAGGTTAATTTTGTCCCAGGATGCGACCCACACCAGTCCACTAACACCCAGGTACCCATTTACTGATGCGGAACATAGACAACCGATTTAACGAAACACGTCCAATGTTTCTACCCTTGCCGGGAATCGAACCCGGACCTCACCGACTGAAGAGAGAGCTTTAGCCACCAGGCCACGGGGCACCGGGAAATGTTTGAAGCTACTTCAGCTGTGTTCCTCGGAACGTAAGCGCGAAAGATTTATCACAATTTACAACCGGAAAATCCTGGAGGTACTGGTCCAAATTTCGTCCACCGAAATCACTCTTGTGAAAACAAGGAATTTGGCAGACGGTTAAATGTGCTTCAAATAAAAAGAAAGAATTAGACAACTACATAAAGAAAGTATCAATTGAGCGTCAGAGGTCCCTGACTTTTCAGCTCCCTCTCTTTGTGCATAAGTGAAACTCCCAACAAACCAATAGCTGTCTGCAAGAAGGAACTTGACAAGTTTATCAGATCAGTTCCTGACCAGCCAGGCTGTAGTGAGATGGACAGCGTGTGAATAGCAGTAACAGTCTGGTTAGTCTGGCCTTGGTCCACCGGGAGGCCTGGTCTGGGACCGGATCAAGGGGGGCGCTGAACCCTGAGAATATGCTTCAGGTATCCTTCAGGTAACCGGTGGTGCATGGTACTTGGCAGACATCTGACACTTCTCTCCACTAACTGGCGGTGCATGGTACTTGGCAGACATCTGACACTTCACTCCACTAACTGGCGGTGTATGGTACTTGGCAGATATCTGACACTTCTCTCCACTAACCGGCGGTGCATGGTACTTGGCAGACATCTGACACTTCACTCCACTAACTGGCGGTGCATGGTACTTGGCAGATATCTGACACTTCTCTCCACTAACCGGCGGTGCATGGTACTTGGCAGATATCTGACACTTCTCTCCACTATTCTGTGTGTGGGATCTTTCAGACATCGGACACTTCTCTCAGTTAACCAGCAATTGGTATCTAGCAGACATATGTCTCTTCTCTCAACTAACTAGTGGTGCCTGGTACTTGGCAGACATCTCAATCTTCGTCAATCTCACGTAGGGTAAGAGGTAAGAGTGGTGATACCGGTAGTAATGGAGGTCGTTGTAGCTGTGGCAGTAGTTTTTGAGGCGGTTGTGTTGATTATGTTTGTAGCAGTAACACAAGAAGTAATAATAACATTAGGTACAAATTTTCACTTTTTTCTGATCAGCTTACTTAATTAAACTCACTTCATTACTGCACATTACTGTCAACGTTTTATCTTTTATCTGCCTGCAGTTGAGCGTTACCAAGGAAAGTTGATTAGTGTTTCCAGCAGATAACCTTGTTATGGAAGGTAGTCTTTCTGTTTTCCCTGTGTGGACACACCAATGCTCCAGCTGCTGCTGTTTTCTCCCTCTCGCTGTTTTACACAGGTTTTACAAGAATGGAGTAAATATTCCTGATTTTATTTACAAATCAAGAGCTTGGAAACAGAATCTTAGAGAAGATGATCTTCAAACCTTTAAGAAAATGAACGACTTGATTCAAACACACAAACTGCTTCAAATGCCAAAAGATTCAATAAACCTAAACAGAGATTCAATACACATAATCAACATTTTGCTGAGTGTAACGTACTTTACTACGCTACGTAAATAAATGTGCTGGCTCCCAGGGGTTAACAACCAGCCTAGTCTAGGGTAATTTATAATATTAAAAGAATACTAACCTAGGGCCAAGCTTGTTTCTTCAAACACATTAAGTAAATGGTCGGTATTTATATTTATTACAAGGAAGGGCACAAAAACCTAAATATACAAAAATATAACTACATTAATAGTAAACTTCCCTGTACCTCATATAACCTACCCATTACATACAAAAATCTCCAAATACCAGCACACCTTTACTAGTATTTACAGTAGCTCACTAGTACACTGATACTTGTGGTTAAAGACATTTATAAAGAGAGGCTCCATGACCCCCTGCTCCTTCTGTCTCCTCTTAACCTGCAGACAAAACACTACACCAGTACTCTCCTGAAGCTTACACAGGCCTCTCCTCATACGAGGGCCTTACAGATAAACATCAGAGCACCAAAACCAATAAAATAACCTATGGTTATTTTATTGGTTTTGGTGCTCTGATGTTTATCCCTATTCTCACAAAGCCAAATCATGACGTCTTCAACCGCCGATGTTCTCGTACTGACTAGACCACTCTCCTCTACTGCCTCTCCTGGCCACTCTGACCAGGAATAATATGTATCTGGTTTCAGAATAAATCCAGTCACTGACATTAATAATGTACATTTTTAATACACATTTTTGTTTACAATGCCCTGCATAATACTGGAACATAGATGACTAGAATAGATTATCCACAGATATTTAGGAACTGGCTGGATAATCAGATTGATAAATATTGAATTCAACTCTTTGGCTATGATCACCAGAATACCGACGTTCGTTCGGAAACTACATCAGGGCGATTATTGTATTTTATCTGCGTATAAGGCGCGCGTGTTATCTTACAAAGTATTGAAAAATCACCCTGCGCCCTGTATGGTCAGGGTTACGCTTTAGCTTAAAGAAGTGAATGTGACCTGACCTGACTAGGATGGGCCATTGGTTCAAGCCGGTAGGAGACTTGGACCTGATTCACATGGGCCAGTAGACCTGCCGCAGTGTTCATTCTTTCTTATGTTCTTATACTTCTGTCATGCGTCTTATATGCCGGAAAATACGGTAGTTCAGAACAAGTCAACTGGGGAATTGTATACGTAAGGCAGAAGTAGTTGTAGCGGTGGTGGTGGGTATTAGCTGCTGGAGAAAGTAGCAATGGTGGTAATAGTTGTTGCACTAATGCAATAGAAAATAGTAGTAGTCGCAGTAGTTCTTTCGGTAGCAAAAATAGCAGTAGTGGAACTGATAATAGCAGTAGAAAAAAAATAGTGGTGGTTGTGGCAATAGTGGCGTTTCCAAGAGAGTAGAAATTAAACTTGATCTTAACTATCTAGATGTAAGAGAAATGATCTTACTGGCTCACTTTCTCGCTTGCTGACTCACATAACCCCTCCCCCCCCCCCTTCCATTCTTTTCCTCACTCATTTCCTGAGTTAAACTAGCTTATTTGCGTATTCTCTCACTTGTTCACACACTCGCTTACCATGCACTCACTCCCTCACTCGTTCACTCACGCACTTTCTCGCCCGCTCAATCGCTCCCGTACTCATTCGCTAGTTCGCCCACTCAGTCGCTCCCGTACTCACTCGCTAGTTCGCCCTCTCAATCGCTCCCGTACTCACTCGCTAGCTCGCCCACTCAGTCGCTCCCATACTCACTCGCTAGCTCGCCCACTCAGTCGCTCCCGTACTCACTCGCTAGCTCGCCCACTCAGTCGCTCCCGTACTCACTGGCTAGCTCGCCCACTCAGTCGCTCCCATACTCACTCGCTAGCTCGCCCACTCAGTCGCTCCCATACTCACTCGCTAGCTCGCCCACTCAGTCGCTCCCATACTCACTGGCTAGCTCGCTCATTTTCACTCATTAACCCACTGTGTAATAGCTGAGAGTTTAACACACACATAACTAGCTCTGGTTATGAAGCGGAATCAAATTTATAAACTCAACATTTAACATGTAAATTAACGAGAAACTATGTTTACAAAACAAGTTTATGGATATAACGTTTTACATAAACTTTATCTCAGTTAAACCTACATAATTCATATGATCGTCTCTGTCATTTTAATTTTATGAGGCTATTAGCCCTTTAGTTATCATAATTGAGTCACACGAGCCATTTAAAGGTGACAGAATCATCCACTGAAGGTGACGCCAGAACGTTACCATAGTAGTTGTTGTTAGTGGGGCACATAAAGTGTTATGTGGGATTAGATCGCTGGAACAGAGCGTTAGATCATCTTTTAAAGGCTCTAATTCTTCATTATAGGGCATTACTGTACTGTCGTATAAGATGTGGGTCATTGTTACATCGTTATCAGATACTGCATAAATATTACCGATTATTTTTTAAGAGAATTGGACATTCTTCAATTAAAGTAATAAAATGGCATTGGATCCTCATTACAGAGCACCGAATTATCTTGATATAGAGTTGGATAATTGGTAAACAGCTGAAAATGAAATAATATTGAATAATACTGAATCATTATCATAGATCATCGTATATTTTTATTACAGATTAATATTAAAAAATGGCTGATTGTTAATGGGATTTGTCTTTGAAAGGAACTAAACCATCGGTACGTGGCACTGAACACGATAATCTAACAGGAAATTTGTTTATGGTTATAAGACCATTGTACGGCTCGGTTATAGAGGGCGGACAGTGAGGGGGACAGTGAGGGGGACAGTGAGGGAGACAGTGAGGGGGACAGTGAGGAGGACAGTGAGGAGGACAGTGAGGAGGACAGTGAGAGGGGACAGTGAGGGGGACAGTGAGGGTGACAGTGAGGGGACAGTGAGGAGACAGTGAGGGGGACAGTGAGGGGGACAGTGAAAGGGACAGTGAGGGGGACAGTGAGGGAGACAGTGAGGGGGACAGTGAAAGGGACAGTGAGGGGGACAGTGAGGGAGGCAGTGAGGGAGACAGTGAGGGGGACAGTGAGGGGGACAGTGAGGGGGACAGTGAGGGGGACAGTGAGGGGACAGTGAGGGGGACAGTGAAAGGGACAGTGAGGGGGACAGTGAGGGAGGCAGTGAGGGAGACAGTGAGGGGGACAGTTAGGGGGACAGTGAGGGGACAGTGAGGGGGACATGAAAGGGACAGTGAGGGGGACAGTGAGGGGACAGTGAAAGGGACAGTGAGGGGACAGTGAGGGAGACAGTGAGGGGGACAGTGAAAGGGACAGTGAGGGGGACAGTGAAAGGGACAGTGAGGGGACAGTGAGGGAGGCAGTGAGGGAGACAGTGAGGGGACAGTGAGGGGGACAGTGAGGGGGACAGTGAGGGAGGCAGTGAGGGAGACAGTGAGGGGACAGTGAGGGGGACAGTGAGGGGGACAGTGAGGGGGACAGTGAGGGGGACAGTGAGGGGGACAGTGAAGAAGACAGTGAGAGGGACAGTGAGGGGACAGTGAGGGGTGCAGTGAGGGGACAGTGAGAGGGACAGTGAGGGGGACAGTGAGTGAGACAGTGAGGAGGACAGTGAGGGAGACAGTGAGGGGGACAGTGAGGGGGACAGTGCGGGGCACAGTGAGGGGGACAGTGAGGGGGATAGTGAGGGAGACAGTGAGGGGGACAGTGAGGGGGACAGTGAGGGGGACAGTGAGGGAGACAGTGAGGGGGATAGTGAAGAAGACAGTGAGGGGGACAGTGAGGGGACAGTGAGGGGACAGTGAGGGGGACAGTGAGGGGACAGTGAGGGGGACAGTGAGGGGGACAGTGAGGGGGACAGTGAGGGGGACAGTGAGGGGGACAGTGAGGGAGACAGTGAGGGGGACAGTGAGGGAGACAGTGAGGGGGACAGTGAGGGGACAGTGAGGGGGACAGTGAGGGGGACAGTGAGGGAGACAGTGAGGGAGACAGTGAGGGGACAGTGATGGAGACAGTGAGGGGACAGTGAGGGGGACAGTGAGGGAGAACAGTGAGGGGACAGTGAGGGGGACAGTGAAGGGGATAGTGAGGGGAACAGTGAGGGGGACAGTGAGGGAGACAGTGAGGGGGACAGTGAGGGGGACAGCGAGGAGGACAGTGAGGGGGACAGTGAGGGGGACAGTGAGGGGGACAGTGAGGGGGACAGTGAGAGGAACATAAGAAAGACAGTGAGGGGGACAATGAGGGGGACAGTGAGGGGTGAAAGTGAGGGGGACAGCGAGAGGACAGCGAGAGGACAGTGAGGACAGTGAGGGGGACAGTGAGGGGGACAGTGAGGGGAACACTGAGAGGGACAGCGAGGAGGACAGTGAGGAGGACAGTGATGGGGACAGTGAGGGGGACAGTGAAGGGGACAGTGAGGGGGACAGAGAGGGGGACAGTGATGGGGACAGTGAGGGGGACAGGGAGGGGAACAGTGAGAGGAACAGGAACGGTAGTGGACAGTAAATAAGGTAAAAAAATGAGAATGAGAATTGGGAAGCGAGGGTTGTACTACATGTGTGTAATGGAGTGAACGACTGGAGCAGTGGAGTGATGGGGAGGGTGGTGGAGATCAAAGAGAGTGATGGGGAGGGCGGTGGAGATCAGAGGGAGTGATGGGGAGGGTGGTGGAGATCAGACGAGAGTGATGAGGAGGGGGCAGGAGAGTGGTGGAGATCAGAGGAGAGTGATGGGGAGGGTGCAGGAGGGTGGTGGAGATCAGAGGAGAGTGATGGGAAGGGTGGTGGAGATCAGAGGAGAGTGATGGGAAGGGTGGTGGAGATCAGAGGAGAGTGATGAGGAGGTTGGTGGAGATCAGAGGAGAGTGATGGGAAGGGTGTGGAGATCAGAGGAGAATGATGGGGAGGGTGCAGGAGAGTGGTGGAGATTAGAGGAGAGAGATGGGAAGGGTGCAGGAGGGTGGTGGAGATCAGAGGAGAGTGATGGGGAGGGTGCAGGAGAGTGGTGGAGATCAGAGGAGAGTGATGGGGAGGGCGGTGGAGATCAGAGGGGAGTGATGGGGAGGGTGGTGGAGATCAGAGGAGAGTGATGAGGAGGGTGCAGGAGAGTGGTGGAGATCAGAGGAGAGTGATGGGGAGGGTGCAGGAGGGTGGTGGAGATCAGAGGAGAGTGATGGGAAGGGTGGTGGAGATCAGAGGAGAGTGATGGGAAGGGTGGTGGAGATCAGAGGAGAGTGATGAGGAGGTTGGTGGAGATCAGAGGAGAGTCATGGGAAGGGTGGTGGAGATCAGAGGAGAATGATGGGGAGGGTGCAGGAGAGTGGTGGAGATCAGAGGAGAGAGATGGGAAGGGTGCAGGAGGTGGTGGAGATCAGAGGAGAGTGATGGAAGGGTGGTGGAGATCAGAGGAGAGTGATGGGAGGGTGGTGGAGATCAGAGGAGAGTGATGGGAGGGTGGTGGAGATCAGAGGAGAGTGATGGGAAGGGCCGTGGAGATCAGAGGAGAGTGATGGGGAGGGTGGTGGAGATCAGAGGAAGTGAGGGGAGGGTGGGGGAGATCAGGGAAGTGATTGGAAGAATGCGGAGGGGGGTGGAACCAAGGGAGAGTGAGGGAAGGGTGGGGGAGATCAAGGAAGGGGGAAAAGGGGGGGGGGGGGGGTGGTGGAGACAGGGGAGAGTGATGCGGAGGGGGGGGATCAGAGAAAGTGATGGATGGGGTGGGGGAGATCAAGGGAAGTAGGAAGGGGGGTGGAGACGGGAGAAGAGGATGGAAGGGTGGTTGAGATCAGAAAAATTGATAGGGAGGGGGGGGAGACAAGGAAGTGTAGGGAGGGTGGGGGGAAATCAGAGGAGAATGATGAGGAGGGGGTGGAGATCAGAGAAGGAGGGGAGGGTGGTGGAGATCAGGGGAGAGGGAGGGGAAGGGGGTGGAATAAAGGGGAAAGTGATGGGGGGGGAGGTGGAGATCAGGGAGAGGATGGGGAGGGGGGGAGACAGAGGAGAGTGAGGGAGGGGGGGTGGAGATCAGGGGAGAGTGTGGGGAGGGTGGTGGAGATCAGAGGAGATGATGGGGAGGGTGGTGGAGATCAGAGGAGAGTGAAGGGAAGGGTGGTGGAGATCAGAGAAGTGATGGGAAGGGTGTGGAGATCAAGGGAAGTGATTGGGGAGGGTGGTGGAGATCAGAGGAGAGTGATGGAAGGGTGGTGGAGATCAGAGGAGAGTGATGGGAGGGTGGTGGAATCAAGGAGAGGTGATGGGGGGGGTGGTGGAGATCATAGGAGAGTGATGGGAGGGTGGTGGAGATCGAGGAGAGTGAAGGGGAGGGTGGTGGAGATCAAAAACGAGAGGTGATGGAGTGATGGAAAGGGTATGTGGATACTTGGTGGGGTGTATGTGGATACTTGGTGGGGTATGGGATACTTGGTGGGGTTGGGGATACTTGGGGGTGTGTGATACTTGGTGGGGTTTATGTGGATACTGGTGGGGTATGTGGATAGCTTGGTGGGGTATGGAAACGGGTGGGGTATGTGGATACTTGGGGGGTGTGTGGATACTTGGTGGGTATGTGGAATACTTGGGTGGGGTATGGGGATACTTGGGGGTAGTGGATACTTGGTGGGGTATGTGGGATACTTGGGGGGTGTGTGGGAACTTGGTGGGGTATGTGGATCCCTTGGTGGGTGTGGTGGGGATACTTGGGGGGTGTGGATACTGGTGGGGTGTGTGGATACTTGGTGGGGTATGGGATAAACTTGGTGGCGTGTGTGGATATTTGGGGGTATGTGAATACTTGGTGAGGTATGTGGATATTTGGTGGGGAAATGTGATACTTGGGTGGGGTGTGGGGAAATACTGGTGGGTATGGGGATACTTGGTGGGGTATGTGGATACTTGGTGGGGTGTGTGGATACTTGGTGGGGTACGTGGATGCTTGGTGGGGTTGGGATACGGTGGGGTATATGGAAACTTGTGGGGTGTGTGGATAACTTAGTGGGGTGTGGGGAAATAGTAGTAAGCGTGTAGGATACTTGGGGGGTGTGTGGATACTTGGTGGGATGTGTGGATACTTGGGTGGGGGCATGTGGATCTGGTGGGGTATGCGGATACTTGGTGGGTATGGTGGACTGGTGGGGTATGTGGATACTTGGTGGGGTATGTGGATACTTGGTGGGGTATGTGGAATACATTGTGGCGATGTTTTGATATTTGAGGGGGTATGTGGACTACTTGGTGGGGAGTGTGGATACTTGGTGGGGTATGTGGATTTTTGGGTGGGTGTGTGGATACTGGTGGAGGGGTGGGAGATACTTTGGTGGGGTATGTGGATACTTGGTGGGGTATGCGGATACTTGGTGGGTGTGTGGATACTTGGTGGGTGTGTGGATACTTGGTGGGGTATGTGGATACTTGTGGGGTGTGTGGATACTAGGGGGGTGTGTGTGGTACATGGTGGGTGTGGATACTTGGTGGGGTATTTGGATACTTTGGGGTGTGGGTGGATACTTGGGGGGGTTTGTGTGGGTACAGGGTGGGGTGTTGGATCTTGGTGGGGTTTGGATACTTGGTGGGGTATGTGGTACATGGTGGGGTGCGTGGATACTTGGGTGGGTTTGTGTGGATATTTGGGAGGGGTTGTGTGGATACCTGGTGGTGTATGGAACTTGGTGGGGTGTGGATATTTTGGTGGGGTGTGTGGATACTTGGTGGGGTGTGTGGATACTTAGTGGGGTGTAGATACTTGGTGGGGTGTGTAGATACTTGTGGGTGTGTGGATACTTGGTGGGATGTGGGATATATGTGGGGTGTGTGGATACTTGTGGGGGGGGGGTGTTGGATACTTGGTGGGCGTATGGATACTTGGGGGGATATGGATACTTGGTGGGTTTTTGGCATACTTGGTGGGGTGTATGGATATTTGGTGGGTGGTTGGATACTTTGTTGGGGTTGTGGATACTTGGTGGGTGTTTGTGTACACTTGATGGGGTTTGGGTGGACGCTTGGGGGTGTGGTACACTTTTGTGGGTGTTTTGGATGCTTGATGGGGTGTGTGGATACTTGGTAGGACGTGTGGACACTTGCTGGGGTGTTTTGAAATAGTGGGGGGGTGGGATCTTTGGTTGGGGTCTGTGGATATTTGGGTGGGGTTGGGGAAATACTGTGGGATGTGTAGATACTTGTTGGGTGTGTTTGGATACTTGTGGGGTGTGTGGATACTTGGTGGGGTGTATGGATATTTTGGTGGGTGTTGGGATACTTGGGGGGGGTTGTGGAAACTTTGTTGGGGGGTAGGATACTTGTTTGGTGGTGGATACTTGGTGGGGTGTGTGGATTTTGTGGTGGGGTGTGGATACTTGGGGGGGGGTTTGGATATTGGTGGGGTGTGTGTGAATACTTTTTTGGGTGTATGGATATTTGGGTTTCGGTGTGTGGATACTTGGTGGGGTGTGTGGATACTTGGTGGGATGATGGATACTTGTGGTGTGTATGAACTTGGTGGGTGTGTGGAATACTGGTGGGGTGTATGGATATTTGGGTGGTGGGGGATACTTGTTTGGGTATGTGGATACTTGGTGGTGTGAGGATACTTTTGGGGTGTTTGGATATTTGGTGGGGTCGTGGATAATTGGGGGGGTGGTGGAAAACTTGATGGGGGTGTGGTATTTGGTGGGGTGTGGGATACTTGTGGGGTGTGTGGAACTTGGTGTGTAATTGGGGGATACTTGGTGGGGTTGTGTGGATACTTTGGTGGGGTGTGGATACTTGGTGGGTGTGTGGATACTTTGGGGTATGTGGATACTTGCGGGGGTGTTGGAATACTTGGGGGTTTATGTGAATACTTGGTAGGTATGTGGATACTTGGTGGGTTATGTGGATACTTGGTGGGGTAATGTGGATACTTGGTGGGGTGTGGTGGATACTTGGTGGGTATGTGGATACTTGGGGGGGTTTAGGGGATACGGGTGGGGTGTGAGGATACTGGTGGGGGTACGTGGAATGCTTGGTGGGGTGTTGTGGATACTTTGTGGGAAATAGGATACTGGTGGGGTGGTGTGGATAACTTAGTGGGGGTTGTGGAAGTTAAGGGTGTGTAAGGTATTTGGTGGGGTGTGTGGATTACTTGGGTGGGATGTGGAAACTGGGGGGGACACGTTTGACGTTTGTGGGGTATGCGGGGATACTGGGGGGGTTTTTTGGATACTTGGTGGGAAATGTGGATAACATGGTGGGGTATGTGGATACTTGGTGGGGGGAAAATGTGGATACTTGGTGGGGTATGTGGATACTTGGTGGCGTGTGTGGATACTTGGTGTGGGGTAATGTGGATACTTGTGGGGTGTGTATACTTGGTGGGGATGTGGATATTTGGGGTGGGGAGTGTGGATAACTTGGTGGGTATGTGATATTTGTGGGGTGTGTGGATACTTGGTGGGTGTGTGGAAACTTGGTGGGTATGTGGAAACTTGGTGGTTATGGGGATACTTGGTGGTGGTGGGATATTTGGGTGGGGTGTTGTGGAACTTGGTGGGGTATGGGGATACCTGGTGGGTTGTGGATACTAGGGTGGGGTGTGTGGGGTACTTTGTGGGGTGGGGTGGATACTTGGGGGGGTATTTGGATACTTGTGGGGTGGTTGTGGATACTTGGTGGGTGTGTGGGTACATGGTGGGGTGTTTTGGATACTTGTGGGGTTGTGGATACTTGGGGGGTAATGTGGGTACATTGGTGGGGTGTGGCGTGGGATACTTGGTTGGGGTGTGTGGATACTTGGATGGTGTGTTGGAATACCTGGTGGGGTGTAATGGATACTTGGTGGGGGGGTGTGGATATTTGGGTGGGGTGTGTGGATACTTGGTGGGGTGTGTAGATACTTGGTGGGGTGTGTGGATACTTGGTGGTAATGTGGTTGGATACCATGGGGGGTGTGGACACTTGGGTTTGGGTGTGTGGATACTTGTGGGGTATGGATATTTGGGTGGGGAAATATGGATACTTGGTGGGGTGGGGTGCTACTTGGTTGGGTGATGGATATTTGGGGGTGGTTGGATACTTGTTGGGTGTGTGGATACTTGGTAATGTTTTGTGGATACTTGGGGGTGTGTGGGACGCTTGGGGGTTGTGGTACACTTGATGGTTTTGTGGACCTTGGGGGGGTGTTGTGTCACTTTGTGGGTGGTTGATGCTTGATGGGGTGTGTGGAATTTGGGTAGGACTTTTGGACACTTGGCTGGGGTGTTTGGATATTTAGTGGGGTGTGTGGATACTTGTGGGGTCTGGGGAAACTTGGGGGGTGTGGGGATACTTGGTGGATTGTTGAACTTGTTGGGGTTTTTGGGATACTTGGTGGGGTGTGTGGATACTTGGTGGGGTGTATGGATACTTGTGGGTGTTTGGATACTTGGCGGTGTGTGTGGAAACTTTGTTGGGTGTATGATATTTGGGTTTGGTGTGTGGATCTTGGTGGGGTGTGTGGATATTTGGTGGGTTGTACGGATACTTGGTGGGGTTTTGGATAGTTTGGTGGGGTGTGTGGATATTTTGTTGGGTGTATGGATACTTGTTCGGTGTGTGGATATTTGGGTGGGGTGTGTGGATACTTGGTGGATGTATGGATACTTGTGGGTTTAGGGATATTTTGTGGGTGTGGGGAAATACTTGGGGGGGTTTAAGGATACTTGGTGGGGTAATTTTGGATACTTTTTGGGGTATGTTGGATATTTGGTGGTGGAGATACTTGGTGGGGTGTTGGATACTTGGGGGGGTGCGTGGATAATTGGTGGGGTTTTTGGACACTTGATTGGGGGTGTGGATATTTGGTGGGTGTGTGGATACTTGGTGGGGTGGTGGATACTTGGTGGGGTAATGTGGGTCTATGTTTGGGGTGGTGGATATTTTGGGGGGTATGTGGATATTTGGGTGGGGTGTGTGGATACTTGGTGGGTTTGTGGATGCTTGGTGGGGGTGTGGGGATACTTGGTGGGGTGTGTGGATAATTGGTGGGGTATGGTGCATACTTGGTGGGGTGGTGGATACTTGTGGGGTGTGTGGATACTTGGGGGGGTATGTGCATACTTGGGGGTGTGTGTGGATATTTGGGTGGGGTATGGGATACTTGGGGGGGGGGGGTTTTGTGGTGGATATTTTGGTGGGGTGTGTGGATATTTGGGGGGGTATTGCATACTTGGGGGGGTTGTGTGGATACTTAGGGGTGTGTGGATACTTGGTGGGGTATGGGGCATAACTTGGTGGGGTGGTGGATACTTAGTGGGTGTGTGGATACTTGGTGGGGTAAGTGTGGATACTTGGTGGGGTATGTGGATACTTGGTGGGGTATGTGGATACTTGGTGGGGTGTGTGGATACTTGGTGGGGTGTGTGGAATACTTCTGGGGGGGTGGGGGATATTGGTGGGGTGTAGGATACTTTGTGGGGTGTGTGGTGATAACTTTGTGGATGTGTGGATCCTTGGAGGGTGTTTTGGATACTTATGGGGTGTGTGGATACTTATGGGTGTTGGGGATACTTGATGGGGTGTGTGGATATTTTGGTGGGGTTGTGTGGATACGTGCTGGGATGTGTGGATACTTGGGGGGGAACTTGTTGGTGTATGGATACTTGGTGGGTTTGTGTAATACTTGCTGGGGTGTGGGATATTTGGCGGGGTGTGTGGATACTTGGGGGCGTATGGATACTTGGTGGGGTGTATGGATACTTGGGGGGGTTTGTGTGGATACTTGTTGGGTGTGTGGATACTTACTGGGGTGTTGGATACTTGGGGGGGTGTTTGATATTTGGTGGGTGCGTGGATACTTGGTGGGGTGTGGGACCCTTGGTGGTGTGTGTGGATACTTGGTGGGGTGTATGGATCCCTTTGGTGGGGTGTATGGATACTTGGGGGGGTTGTGTGGACCCTTGGTGGGGATGTGGATACTTTGGTAGGGTGTATGGATACTTGGTGGGTGTGTGGATACTTGGTGGCTGATGGATACTTGGTGGGTTTGTGTACACTTGTGGGGTGTGTGGACGCTTGATGGGTGTGGGGATACTTGGTGGGTGTTTTGGATACTTGGTGGGTGTGTGATATTTGGTGGGTGTGTGATCCTTGGTGGGGTGTTTGGAAAATTTAGTGGGGTGTGTGGATACTTGGTCGGTGTGTGGATATTTTGGTGGGTGTGTGGATACTTGGGGGGGTTTTGGGGGAAAATTGTGGGGTTTTGGATACTTGTGATTGAGTGGAAACTTGGTGGGGGTGCATGGATACTTGGTGGGTGTAATGGATACTTGTGGGTGTTTTGATACTTGGGTGGGTGTATGGTGTGTACACTTGGTGGGGTTGTGGACAATTGGTGGGGGGTTTTTGTACACTTGGGGGGGTTTGTGGACGCTTGGTGGGGTGTGTGTACACTTGGGGTGTGTTGGACGCTTGATGGGTGTGTGGATACTTGGTGGGGTGTTTGGATACTTGGTAGGGGTGTGGGGAATACTTGGGGGGTGTGTGGATCCTTGGTGGGGTGTTTTGGATAATTAAAGTGGGGTGTGGATACTTGGTGGGGTGTGTGGATACTTGGTGGGGTGTGTGGATCCTTGGTGGGGTGTTTTGGATAATTATGGGGTGGTGTGGATACTTGGTGGGTGTGTGGATACTTGGTGGGTGTGTGGATACTTGGTGGGTGTGTGGATACTTGGGGGGGTTTGTGGGATACTTGGGGGGGTTTTGTGGAAACTTGGTGCGGTGTGGGGGATACTTGGTTGGGTGTTAGAAATTTGGGTTTGGGGTGTGGTGGATACTTGGGGGTTGTGGAATACTTGGTGGGGTGTATGGATACTTGTGGGGTGTGTGGATACTTGTTGGGGTGTGTGGATACTTAGTGGGGTGTGTGGATACTTGGTGGGTGTTTGGATAATGGTGGGTGCGGGGATACTTGGTGGGTGTGTTGGACCCTTGGTGGGGTTGTGATACTTGTGGGGTGTAGGATACTTGGTGGGGTGTGTGGATACTTGGTGGGGTGTGTGGATACTTGGTGGGGTGTATGGATACTTGGTGGGGTGTGTGGATACTTGTTGGGGTGTGTGGATACTTAGTGGGGTGTGTGGATACTTGGTGGGGTTTTTGATACTTGGTGGGGGCGTGGATACTTGGTGGGTGTGTCGACCCTTGGTGGGGTGTGTAGATACTTGTGGGGTGAAATGGATACTTGGTGGTGTGTATGGATACTTGGTGGGTTGTGGACCCTTTGGGTGGGTGTGTGGATGTTTGGGTAGGGTGTATGGATACTTGGTGGGGTGTGTGGATACTTGGTGGGTGTGTGGACCCTTGGTGGGTGTGTGGATACTTGGTGGGGTGTATGTATACTTGGTATTGGTGTGTGTACACTTGTGGGGTGTGTGGACGTTTGATGGGGTGTGTGAATACTGGTGGGGTGTTTGGATACTTGGTGGATTGTGGGGAAATACTTGGTGGGTGTGTGATCCTTGGGGGGTGTTTGGATAATTATTGGTGTGTGTGGATACTTGATCGGTGTGTGGATACTTGGTGGGGTGTGTGGATACTTGGAAGGGTGTGTGGATACCTGGGGGGGTGTATGGATAGTTGGGGGTTGTGGATACTTGGTGGGGTGTGTGGATACTTGGTGGGGTGTGTGGATACTTAGGGGGGTGTGTGGATACTTGGGGGTTGTGGAAACTTGGTGCGGTGTGTGGATACTTGGTTGGGTGTGTAGAAACTTGGTTGGTGTGTGGATACTTGGGGGGTTGTGGATCATGGTGGTGTGTGGATACTTGGTGGGTGTGTGGATACTTGTTGGGGTGGGGGATACTTAGTGGGGTGTGTGGATACTTGGTGGGGTTGTTTGGATAATTGGGTGGGGTTGCTGGATACTTGTTGGGGTGTGTGGACCCTTGGTGGGGGGGTGTGGATACTTGTGGGGTGTATGGATATTTGGTGGGTGTGTGGATATTTGGGTGGGGTGTGTGAATACTGGTGGGGTGTATGGATATTTTGGGGGGGTTTGTGTGGATACTTGTTGGGTGTGTGGATACTTTGTGGGGTGTGTGGATACTTGGGGTGTTTGGATACTTGGTGGGGTGCGTGGATACTTGGTGGGGTGTTGGCCCCTTTGGGTGGGGTGTTGGAACTTGGTAGGGTGTATGGATATTTTGTGGGGTTGTGGATACTTGGTGGGTGTGTGGACCCTTGGTGGGGTGGTGACGCTTGATGAGGTGTGGATACTTGGTGGGGTGTTTTATACTTGGTGGGTTTGGGGATACTTGGTGGGTGTGTGGATCCTTGGTTGGGTGTTTGGATAATTAGTGGGGTGTGTGGATACTTTGTCGGGTGTGGTGGATAATTGGTGGGGTGTGGATACTTGGTGGGTGATTGGATACTGCTGGGGTGTGTGGATACTTGGGGGGGTGTGTGGATATTTGGTGGGGTGTGTGGATACTTGGGGGTGGGTCGAAACTTGGTGGGGTGTGTGGATACTTGGTGGGGTGTGTGGATACTTGGTGGATGTATGGATACTTGGTGGGGTGTGGATGCTTGTTGGGGGTGTGTGGATACTTAGTGGGTGCGTGGATATTTGGTGGGTGTTTTGGATACTTGGTGGGTGCGTGGATATTTTGGTGGGGTGTGGGGAAACTTGGTGGGGTGTGTGGATACTTGGTGGGGTGTATGGATACTTGGTGGGTGTATGGATACTTGGTGGGTGTGGGGACCCTTGGGGGGGGTGGGGGGATACTTGGGTAGGGGTATGGATATTTTGGTGGGGTGTGTGGATATTTGGGTGGGGTGTGTGAACCCTTGGGGGTGGTGGATACTTGGTGGGGCATGTATACTTGGTGGGTGTGTGTACACTTTGTGGGGTATGTGGACGCTTGATAGGTGTATGGAAATACTTGGGGGGGTGCGTGGATACTTGGTGGGGTGTGTGGACCCTTGGTGGGGTGTGTGGATATTTGGGTGGGGTGTATGGATACTTGGTGGGTTGTGTGGATACTTGGTGGGGTGTTGGACCTTGGTGGGGTTGTGTGTACACTTGAGGGGTGTGTGGACACTTGGTGGGGGTGTGATACTTTGTAGGACGTGTGGATACTTGGTGGGGTATGTGGACACTTGGTGGGGTGTTTGTACGCTTTGTGGGGTGTGTGGATACTTTGTAGGACGTGTGGATACTTGGTGGGGTGTGTGGATACTTGGTGATTTGTGGGGATATTTTGCTGGGATGTGTGGATACTTGCTGGGATGTGTGGATACTTGGTGGGGTATGTGTACACTTGTTGGGGTGTGTTGACACTTTGTGGGGTGTGTGGACACTTGGTGGGGTGTGTGTACTCCTGGTGGGGTGAGTGTACACTGGGATGTGTGAACACTTGTTTGGGTGTGTGTACACTTGGTGGGGTGCGTTTGTACACTTGGTGGTGAGTGTGGATACTTATTGGGGTGTGTGGACACTTTTTGGGGTGTGTGGACAGTTGGTTAGGTGTTTGTGTGTGTACACTTGGTGGGGTGTGTGTGCATTTCTTGGGGTGCATGTACACTTTGTTGGGTGTGTGTACACTTGGTGGGGTGTGTGTACACATGGTGGGTTATGTGTACCTTGGTGGGGTGTGTGTACACTTGGTGGGGTGTGTGTACACTTGGTGGGTTATGTGTACCTTGGTGGGGTGTGTGTACACTTGGTGGGGTGTGTGTACACTTGGTGGGGTGTGTGTACACTTGGTGGGTTATGTGTACCTTGGTGGGGTGTGTGTACACTTGGTGGGGTGTGGCAGACATTCCAGCACCACTGCATGCTGGTCTAACACTTCATGTCGTCACTTATTCTGTGAAAGATTTGGTCATAGCTGTAGCTGTCATGATCACTAATGTTACTGAGAAAGAGTATTGTAAGTTGCTTGAAAAAAAACACGATAGTCACTTATCACTGTGGAGAATATTCGGAATTACCGGCTTTTTGTCAATTTTCTCCCATAATTAGAGCGTTTGTCCTGCCATTTTTTTTTGTTCGAAATTGCTGAAATTCATTAATGAGAGGTGCCTTCATGAGAGGTTTTAGTGTACTCTAAGTGCTTATGGATATATTGCATATTAAGATATCCTCTGGTTCTTGTGATCGAATATTCACAAAAGTACTTAATCTCATTCTGGAAGATGATCACTGGCTACACTTCCAGCCGGACTAGGCATTAGTACCCCTAAAGACTACAGACTGCACTCTCTACTTTCCAGTCTTCTTGTGTTACATCCAGTGAACTTGTAGCAACGATTCTCCCTGAACTCGTTAGGGACAAAGTTTGGGCTCGTGACCAAAAGTTATTTGATGTAGCTAGGCTCTAGGATAATCTAACGGGCTCCGCAATCACATCTGCTCACCAAACAACTATACAGTCTCTCTTCGATGGCCCGGTAGTAGAGAATATAGCTTCAACAATGCTTCAGAGTAGCAGAACTCGCCTCCTAGAGGGGCTGTCCCAAGATGCTCCCTTGGTAAACGCCTCGAATTCTCAGACCATCTCAAGGGGTGATACCTTTCGCCTTGCCGTTCCTGTCTTCCAGTCTTTGCAAAGCACAGGTGTATTTGCGACAGTGAATCGGCAGTCCCATTTAGGCACTATGGTGTAGTTTGCCGAAGATCCAAAAATTATTCTGAAGCAAACGAAAAATATATATTTAATTGTGTTTGTATATTATTAAGTTATTGTAAACAATAATAAACAAACATAATGAAATATATTTTTTTTGGTTAAGTTCAGAATGATTTTTGCTAAATTATTTCATACACAAATTTTCGCTTGCCTTATTCGGCAAGAAGAGCGTTGCTACTTAAGCTAAAATTTTTGTGTGCGTGTGTGTGTATTTTATATATATATATATATTATATTAAAATATATAAATATATATATATATATATACACGTATATATATATATAATATATAATATATATATATAATATATAATATATATATATATATAATATATATATATATATATATATATAATAAATATATAATATTATATAAATATAATATATATATAATATATATAAACTAAATAATGTAGATCTTAATTCTACTGATTGCGAAAAGGATTTAGGAGTTCTGGTTAGCAGTAACCTGAAACCAAGACAACAGTGCATTAGTGTCAGCAATAAAGCTAACAGAATTCTTGGCTTCATATCTAGAAGTATAAATAATAGAAGTCCTCAGGTTGTTCTTCAACTCTATATATCCTTGGTTAGGCCTCATTTAGACTATGCTGCTCAGGTCTGGTCATCGTATTACAGAATGGATATAAATGCTCTGGAAAACGTACAGAGGAGGATGACAAAGATGATCCCATGTATCAGAAATCTTCCCTATGAGGATAGACTGACGGCCCTGAATCTGCACTCTCTAGAAAGGCGTAGAATTAGGGGGGATGTGATCGAGGTGTATAAATGGAAAACAGGAATAAATAAAGAGGATGTAAACAGCGTGCTGAAAATTTTCAGCCAAGACAGGAAAAATTCAGAGTATTCAAAGTATTTGTTTGAAAGCAGTGATCTCATGAAGCCAGATGTTTTCAATGAAAGCACAGGAATATATTTGCCAGAGTTTGTTCCAGTTAAATGCCTATAGCTGCTAAATCAATATAGTTTATTATTAAAAGTATAGAATAATAATTTGCTGCAAGCTGAATTAATTTTTTAAATTCTTCATTTAAACCTCCCATTGACTCTGAGTCTGTAAAAAAAAAATAACAGATATCTATTTTCTCTTAAAGTGGAACACTGGTAAATAATATCTCTATCCCAGCTGACTATAAGTAAATTAGGCTGATGGTAGTGGTGATTTCATTGACAAAATCATATGCCTTTTTGGCAATAAACTGATTTATAGTTAAAAAAATGCATAACAGGGACTAAGAACTTTATCAAATTAAAGGTAAATGTGCCAGTGGCACTCAGAATATGGCGAGTTGGAGACCACTGTTTGAGGATCATTGATAACTGAAACACCAGCGGAGGAACCAGAACTGTGAATTATGTCTTATATTTGTGAACATCAAAGATTATACACTACGTAAATAACCTGTACACAATAGAAACTTAGTCACACACTAATACGCGAAGGAAAGGGAGCTGGTATATATACTATAGGAGGAAAGGGACGGGACAAAGAGAGGAAGAGGAAAGATAGAAGGGGAGATAATAGTGGTAGAGGTAATTCTAGTAGTGGTATACTAGTAGTAGTATACTAGCAACTGTAGTAGTATTAGGTAGGGGAATTATATACCTGCTTCACATATCTGAAATATTCACCTGCTATGAACACTATACCTGCTACAGATATCGGCTACACACCCCATACCTGCAACACACACCTGATAAACACAATTTGGATGCTAAACACACTTGCTATACACACACATGCTTCACACCATAAACATGCTACACACCTGTTGTAAACTATGCCTGCTACGAACACTTGCTCCAAATACATACACAGGCAAACCTGTTGCACACAAAATACATGTAACACACAAACTCAAACTCACAAACACACACCACACACACACACACAAACACACACACACACACACACACACACACACACACACACACACACACACACACACACACACACACACACACACACACACACCCACACACACACACACACCTGGCGGGGCCAGGAGCTAGGACTCGACCCCTGCAACCACAAATAGGTGAGTACACACACACACGCACACACAAATATATGGAAGGAGATAAAATATCTCAGAGGTCACAAAGAGAGACACAGTGGGAGGAGGAGAGGGAGAGGTCAATGTTTGTCTACGGGCTCCAAGAAGTTGATGGGGAAACCTATGATGAAAGAATCCAGGGGGAAAAGAAAGCGATCGAAGGTATCTTGAAAGCAATAGGAGAGGGAGACATGACCCAGGTGGCAAATTTTCGGAGAATTGGGTGGTTTGCACGCAGAAGGAGACGGACTCTCAAAGTAGTCTTCAAGGCAGAATCAGCTCGAACCAGGGTTCTGCAGGAGAAAGCACGACTGAGGGACAAATCAGAGTACCAGAGCGTGTCGATCGCGACAGAACACAGGAGGAAAGGACGAGACTGAGAGAGAGGGTACAAAAATGAAAGGAGGAATGGGAGGCATCGATGAGGACGAGCAGAACCCAGACTCAGGTGGAAGGACAAATACACCCTACAGAGACACCCACAGAAGAACTACAACCACAACAACCCCGAAGCACTGAACAACACTACTCCCTCTGCCCCCCACCACAAACCCCACCCACACTGTGAAAACAACAATGCAGCTGAACAATCTCAACCAACACCCACACACTGTTCCCTTGCCCCCCACCCCAACATCACAAACCCCACTGCCACAGCAGCTCCCTACGGGCACTCTGCCCTACCCCCTCAACACAAATCCCACCCACACCACAAACCCCTATAACCCCCCACCAGGGCTAACACCCCCCAACCCCAATATTCTCCCAGGTCCACCATGATAGACAAGAAGCTGAAGGTGTGGTACACAAACACAGATGGAATAGCAAATAAATACGAGGAATGGCACGAAAGAATCAACAAGAAGCCCCCAGACATCATAGCAGTCACAGAAACGAAACTCACTGAGACAATAACAGACTCAGTCTTCCCACCGGGATATCAGATCCTGAGGAAAGATAGAAAGAGCAGAGGGGGAGGAGGGGTTGCACTGCTCATAAAAAACCGATGGAGTTTCGAGGAAATGGAGGACATGGACAAGATTGGAGAAAGGGACTACACAGCAGCACAATTAAATCAGGGGAATATAAGGTAGTTATTGATGTGATGCATAACCCACCACAGAACTACAGGAGACCAAGAGAGGAATATGATGAGAACAACAGAGCGATGGTGGACACACTGGCTGAGGTGGCACGAAGAGCTCAAACGTGCAGAGCAAAGTTATTGGTTATGGGTGATGCCAACCACAGAGAGATCGATTGGGAAAACCTGGAGCCTCATGGGGGCCCCAAAACATGGAGAGCCAAGATGATGGATGTGGTACTGGAAAATCTCATGCACAACCAGAGAGCGAGGGGAGGATGAACCCGCAAGACTGGACCTTGTGTTCACCCTGAGTAGCTTAGACATTGATGACATCACATATGATAGGCCCCTCGGAGCTAGTGACCACGTAGTCCTGAGTTTTGATTACATAGTAGAGTTACAGATGGAGAGGGTAACAGGAGTCGAATGGGAAAAGCCAAACCATAAAAGGGGGGACTACACAGATATGAGGAATTTCCTGCGGGAGGTGCAGTGGGACAGAGAAATGGCAGGAAAGGCAGTAAATGAAATGATGGAGTATGTAACAACAAAATGCAGGGAGGCAGAGGAAAGGTTTGTTCCCAAGGGCAACAAGAACAATGGGAAGACCAAAGCGAGTCCTTGGTTTACCCAAAGGTGCAGGGAGGCAAAAACTAAGTGCATTAGAGAATGGAAGAGGTATAGAAGGCAAAGGACCCAGGAAAACAAGGAGATCAGTCAAAGAGCCAGAAACGAATATGCACAGATAAGGAGGGAGGCCCAGCGACAGTACGAAAATGACATAGCATCGAAATCCAAGTCTGACCCGAAACTGCTGTTTAGCCACATTAGGAGAAAGACAACAGTCAAAGACCAGCTGATCAGGCTGAGAAAAGAAGGTGGGGAACTCACAAGAAACGATCAAGAGGTATGTGAGGAGCTCAACAGGAGATTTAAGGAAGTATTCACAGTGGAGACAGGAAGGACTCTGGGAAGACAGGACAGAGGGGGACACCAACAGGGAATAGACCAACAGGTGCTGGACGATATGCACACAACTGAGGAGGAGGTGAAGAAGCTGCTGAGTGACCTTGATACATCAAAGGCAATGGGACCGGACAACATCTCCCCGTGGGTCCTCAGGGAGGGAGCAGATATACTGTGTGTGCCATTGACCACAATCTTCAACACATCCCTTGAAACTGGGCAACTACCTGAGGTATGGAAGACTGCAAATGTAGTTCCCATTTTTAAAAAAGGAGACAGAAAAGAGGCACTAAATTACAGACCAGTGTCACTGACCTGTTTATTATGCAAAGTCATGGAGAAGATTATCAGGAGGAGAGTGGTGGAGCACTTGGAATGGAACAAGATTATAAACGACAACCAGCACGGATTCATGGAAGGCAAATCTTGTGTCACAAACCTTCTGGAGTTCTATGACAAAGTTACAGAAGTGCGACACGAGAGAGAGGGGTGGGTTGATTGCATTTTCTTGGACTGCAAGAAGGCCTTCGACACAGTTCCTCACAAAAGACTAGTGCAGAAACTAGAGGATCAGGCGCGTATAACAGGAAGGGCACTGCAATGGATCAGAGAATACCTGACAGGGAAGCAACAACGAGTCATGGTACGGGATGAGGTATCACAGTGGGCACCTGTGACAAGCGGGGTCCCACAGGGGTCGGTTCTAGGACCAGTGCTATTTCTGGTATATGTGAATGACATGATGGAAGGGATAGACTCAGAGGTGTTCCTGTTCGCAGATGATATGAAGTTAATGAGGAGAATTAAATCAGATGAGGACCAGACAGGACTTCAAAGAGACCTGGACAGGCTGGACACGTGGTCCAGCAACTGGCTTCTTGAATTCAACCCTGCCAAGTGCAAAATCATGAAGATCGGAGAAGGGCAAAGAAGGCCGCAGACAGAGTATAGACTAGGTGGCCAAGTACTGCAAACCTTGCTCAAGGAGAAAGATCTTGGGGTGACCATAACACCGAGCATGTCTCCGGAGGCACACATCAACCAAATAACTACTGCAGCATATGGGCGCCTGGCAAACCTGAGAATAGCGTTCCGATACCTTAGTAAGGAATCGTTCAAGACACTGTACACTGTGTACATGCAGCTCCAGATTGGAACCCACACAAAGTGCAAATGTTTGCAACAAGGCTTGTTCCAGAGCTCAGGGGTATGTCCTACGAAGAAAGGTTAAGGAAAATCGGACTGACGACATTGGAGGACAGGCGTGTCAGGGGAGACATGATAACGACATACAAGATACTGCGTGGAATAGATAAAGTAGGCAGGGACAGGTTGTTCCAGAGAGGGAACACAGAAACAAGGGGTCACAACTGGAAGCTGAAGAGTCAGACGAGTCATAGGGATGTCAGGAAGTATTTCTTCAGTCATAGAGTCGTCAGGAAGTGGAATAGCCTAACAAGTGATGTAGTGAAGGCAGGAACCATACATAGCTTTAAGACGAGGTATGGCAAAGCTCTGGAAGCAGAAAAAGAGAGAGAACCTATTAGCGATCAGTGAAGAAGTTGGGCCAGGAGCAGTGTCTCGACCCCTGCAACCACAATTAGGTGAGTATACACACACACAAGATAGAGACAAGATGTTCCAGACAGGAGACACAGAAACAAGGGGTCACTCTTGGAAGCTGAAGACGCAGATGAGTCACAGGGATGTTAGGAAGTATTTTTTCAGTTATAGAGTGGTCAGGAAGTGGAACAGTCTGGCGAGTGATGTAGTGGAGACAGGAACCATACATAGCTTTAAGACGAGGTATGATGAAGCTCAGGGAGCAGGGAAAGAGAGGACTTAGTAACGTTCAGTGAAGAGGCGAGACCAGGAGATGAGTGTCGACCCCTGCAACCACAATTAGGTGAGTACAAAAAAAATTAGGTGAGTACAGACTCTCACAAACCTGCAATACACACAATACATGCAACACACACACACACACACACACACACACACACACACACCTACCTCCTTCACTCACTACCTGCTACTTACATCTACACAGACTATACTTGTTAAACACCTGTCTCACTACACTTGCTACGCACACCTATGTTTAATTCCACTTACTCTCACTCTTTTGTTTAAACCAGAAATTTATCCAATACGGTGTTGGTCGCTCCTATATATTTACCTTCAATACATTAATCATTTGTTAATTAAACATCGGGGGCAGCTGAAAGTGTTGTTAAATGCAAGTCTTACATTGCAAGTTGTAAGCCAGGAGAGCCCTGCAAGTGGAATTAATTTGAATCTTATTCCCTCGTTCCATAAGACAAATATTCGCCTGAGTAGTTACATCAGCATTTTGCAGCGTTCGGAGTATTCGTCTTTATTTTTCACTTACATTTTCTGTAGTTTACCTCCTCCAAGAGTCTATCAGGTTTAGAAGTATATCTCCGGTAATTTCACTCTAATACAGTAACATAAGTCACTATTCTCTAAAGAACTTCAGGTGTAGGATGCGTTTAAATACGTACATTTGTTTTTATCTATTCTTACATTATAGACGAGGAAAATCGCCGTTCTTGGAGTGTTCGTGGGCGTGGAAAACAGAGGATCACAGGAAAACACGTGAGGTGAGGCTCCACTGTCCCATTTTACCACTAAGTTACGAGTCATCACAATGTAAATACAAGGCGAATGTAAACAGCCGGAGGTTGTCCCAGCTGGCTCGTCAACATTACCTCCGCGCTGTTCTCTGACGAGTGCGCTCATTATACGGGGCAATTTGCAAACTTTAATTATTGCTGATCGGAGTTTGCAATACATTAGTTTGTATATGAAGCCGTTTGAGCATACAATGTTACACCGTGGAAAAATCATCGGAAATCCTAAGCCTCGACGCCTTTTGCTATAGCACATAATTGCGAGTCATTTATATTTTAAATTTAACAAAGAAAATGTTAATTTCTTGAAAAAGGATAAAAATCAAAACGGTGCATGTGTTATAATAGTTCCTTGATGAGCTTTTATGTTTGCACAGTTCCTCTGTTGACAAACCTTCCACGTTAAGAACTGCGTTTTGTTGCTGGTGATCTCTGGGTCTGAGAGACTGGAACCAGCTTTCTCATCTCTGGATCAAGCATAACTTTCTCATTAACCAGGTACTTTACGACCCTAGCGGGCTTAACGCTCTCCCATCATAAATATAATAATGGTGCAGGTAATGGTGCTACACTTCACCACTATTTCTGTCTCTCAGTGGATGGAAGTTTTTTAGCCAAGGTAAACCATGAAATTTTTCATCTGGTACTGATGACGGGTTCCGAATTACGGAAATACTTAAATACATAATCCACTTTTCTGGATTTCTGTCTGAAGCGAGAAATTGAAATGTATTTCAAAAACATTTCCCTTAATTCAGGACCCGTCATTAGTACCAAATGAAAATACGAGATTAATATTTTCCAAAAAAAAACCTGACTGGCGCTAGAATTTCCACTGAAAGAAATAAGATATAGATAACAGAGGCCCCATTAACTAATATTTTAATACGTATATACGAAGGAATGAATATCAAGATTTCATCTGTTTTTCTGTGATCTTATTACATTATATATAGGGAAGAGGAACAGAATTCTTCCTCCGTAAGCCATGCGTGTCGTACGAGGTTACTAACATGACGGGAGGCAAGGGGCTAGTAACCCCTCTCGTAGACATTACTAAGTTTATAAGAGAAAATTTCGTTTGTATTTTCAAGTCACCCTGCCTTGGTGGGATACGGCCAGTTTACACATCGATTTTAATTTTCTTCTATTATTCTAAATAGTTATTTTTACTTCGCTTCATCTCCATGGGGAAGTGAAAAAAAATCTTTCCTCCGTAAGCCATCTGTGACGTAAAAGGCGACTAAAGTACCGGGAGTAAGAGGCTAGGAACCCGTTCCGTATTTATTACTTAAAATAAAAACTTTATAAAAGTAGGATAATTGAATGTACAGATGATGAGAAATATAGGATTGCCATTGTTATGGATGAAAAAAAGTTGAATGTCCTGGCTCTAAGCGAAACAAAACTGAAGGGGGTAGGGGAGTTTTAGTGGGGAGAAATAAATGGGATTAAGTCAGTGGTATCTGAGAAAGAGCCAAGGAAGGGGTAGCAATAATGTTGAAGGATCAGTTATGGAAGGAGAAGAGGAATATAAATGTGTAAATTCAAGGATTATGTGGATTAGAATAAGGGTTGGATCCTAAAAGTGGGTCATAATAATTGTGTATGCACCTGGAGAAGAGAAGAGTGTAGAGGAGAGAGATAAATTTTGGAAGATGATAAGTGAGTGTTTAGGAAACGTGAACAAAGTGAGAGAGTAACTGGTAGGGGACCTAAATGCTAAAGTGGGAGAAACATTTAGAGAGGGTGTAGTAGGTAAGTTTGGGATGCCAAATGTAAGTGTATAGAAAAAGGTATGGTAATAGGTAACATATATGTAAGAAAGAAAACCAAATAAGTATACAAGATATACAGGGCGTAATGAGAGTAATTTGCTGGACTGAGTATTGGTAGATAAAAGACTGTTGGGTAGACTTCAGGATGCACATGTTTATAGAGGGGCCACAGATATATCAGATCATAATTTCAGTTGTAGCTACACTGAGAGTAAAAGGTAGATGGGATACAAGGAAAATGGAATCAGCAAGTAAGAGAGAAGTGACGGGTTATAAACTAAAAGAGGCGGCAGTTAGGGTAAGATAAAAACTGTTGAAAGAAAGATGGGCTAATGAGAGTATAGGCTAATTGCCGAATAGGTAAAACTGGTCAATTAGCAAGAACTCATTTAAAATTAAGTCCTTTCTAAAATTTTCTCTTATACGTTTAAAGATGTAATTTTTCATTTATGTTAATGTAAAAATTAATAATTTTGTACCAAAAGAACCTTAGAAAACTAACCTAACCATATATATATATATATATTATATATATATATATATAATATTATATATATATATATATATATATATATATATATATATATATATATATATATATATATATATATATATATGTCGTGCCGAATTGGCAGAACTTGCGATCTTGGCTTAAATAGCAACGCTCATCTTGCCATATAGGACAAGTGAAAATTTGTGTATGCAATAATTTCGTCAAAATCATTCTGAACCTAACAAAAACAAATATATTTGATTGCGTTTGTTTAGTACTAAATTATTGTAAACTTATTTAAAATATATTTAGTTGGGTTAGGCTAAAATAAATTGGTCTTGATATAATAAGGTTAGGTAAGTTTTCTAAGATTCTTTTGGAGCAAAATTAAAAATTTTTACATTAACATTAATGAAAAAAATATATCTTTAAACGTATAAGAGAAAATTTTAGAAAGGACTTAATTTTAAATGAGTTCTTGCTAATTGACCAGTTTTACATATTCGGCACGACATATATAAAATATATATATATATATAAAATATATATATATATTATATATATATATTTATTATATATATATATTTTATATATATAATATATATATATATATATATATATATATATATATATAAAATATTTTTTATATATATATAGTGCCGAATAGGCAGAACTTGAGATCTTGGCTTAAATAGCAACGCTCATTTGCCATATAGGACAAGTGAAAATTTGTGTATGCAATAATTTTCGCCAAAATCATTCTGAACCTAACGAAAAAAATATATTTGATTGTGTTTGTTTAGTACTAAATTATTGTAAACGTATTTAAAATATATTTAGTTGGGTTAGGCTAAAATAAATTGTTCTTGTTTTGATAAGGTTAGGTAGTTTTCTAAGATTCTTTTGGAGCAAAATTAAAAATTTTTACATTAACATTAATGAAAAAAAATATATCTTTAAAAAGTATAAGAGAAATTTTTAGAAAGGACTTAATTTTAAATGAGTTCTTGCTAATTGACCAGTTTTACATATTCGGCACGAAAATATATATATATATATATATATATTTATATTTTTTTATTATCACACCGGCCGATTCCCACCAAGGCAGGGTGGCCCGAAAAAGAAAAACTTTCACCATCATTCACTCCATCACTGTCTTGCCAGAAGGTGCTTTACACTACAGTTTTTAAACTGCAACATTAACACCCCTCCTTCAGAGTGCAGGCACTGTACTTCCCATCTCCAGGACTCAAGTCCGGCCTGCCGGTTTCCCTGAATCCCTTCATAAATGTTACTTTGCTCACACTCCAACAGCACGTCAAGTATATATATATATATATATATATATAAATATATATATATATATATATATATATATATATATATATATATGTATATAATATATATATATATATATATATATATATATATAAAATATATATATATATATATATATATATATATATATAATATATATATATATATATATAATATATATATAAAATATTAGCTTAATGTCTAGTTTCATAAATACGTATATTCAGCTTAATTAACTAGTTAGCATAACTGGCTTTAGTTTGAAAGCTGTGTATGTTTTCCTTAATATTGTGTGGTGAACAACTCAGTCCGGTCATCCAGTAGCCTAGATTAGCGCTCTCAATAAACGGTGACAACACGCTATGATTGCTGTCAGCTATAGACACCCGCTGTCAAGAGTGAGTGACTTAGTCTAGATAATTGGTGGGAAGATCTCCGTCATTTAGATGACTGTGAGATTCATAGCTGTTGGGTTTGCAGCTGTCGGGTACCTATATGCTGGTTATTTAGCTGTGAGGTAGGTAGCTATGTGTTGCGTAGAAATGGTGTTTACTTGTAGACAGATCCGAGTATTATAATCACCGCTGCTTGCTGTACTTTCTACAAGACTTATGGAATGAACACATCGATTCCAGGCTGAGGGACTAATTACCTCAAACTCCTCCTCTCCTTACACCTTTCTGCCTTGTATTGGACTGATGAAGCCACTGTGTGGCGAAACGTTTCCTTAATAAAGATTCCCATATGTTGCATAAGTGTCTCAATCTCCAATTTTACAGTTGATCATAAACTTAAATAAACTTTCATGCTACTTTTAACGCGTTTTTTTTTTAGTCTGTTTTAAAGGCCGATTCCAAATCTGGTCTCATTTTTACATCATCACTTCCAGATCTTTTGTCCTGTTTTTTCCATCCCGTCTAGTTTTCAAAATTATGACTGTTTAATACTTTATTTATTTTAACAATATACAGAACTCAATAAATTGTATATTCGGATAATCCCTCATGAAAAATAAAACTGCAATGCACTTGTCTATGGAATACATTAATAAGGTATGTACAAAATTAAAAGCATTGAGAGTACAGTTTTCTTTTGTAAATTTTGTCTGGATTATCGCAGTACGAACTCTGAACATTAAAATGGTATAAAATACCGACAGATTGTTAGGTAAGACACATATGCAACAGTAGGTATCTTTATTTCGAAACGTTTCGCCTACACAGTAGGCTTCTTCAGTCGAGTACAGAAAATTTGATAGAAGCAGAAGATACTTGAAGACGATGTAATCAGTCCATCACCCTTAAAGTTTTGAGGTGGTCAGTCCCTCAGTCTGGAGAAGAGCATTGTTCCGTTGTCTGAAACAATATGAATTTGAAGTGACAGGATGGAGCCTTATATATTGCCAGGAGGTGAGACGTAGGTTGCTCTGGGAGGGCAGGTCCCTCTCAAACTCAGCCGTTCTCACTAGTAGAGGTTGTCGAAGTTGATGGTCTGTACCAGGATACCCTTGTGTTGCAGTGTCTGACAGAATGAACATTAAAATGGTATAAAATACCATTAAGGTATAAAATACTTTAAGGGTGATGGACTGATTACATCGTCTTCAAGTATCTTCTGCTTCTGTCAAATTTTCTGTACTCGACTGAAGAAGCCTACTCTGTAGGCGAAACGTTTCGAAATAAAAATACCTACTGTTGCATATGTGTCTTACCTAACAATCTGTCGGTATTTTATACCATTTTAATGTTCATTCTGTCAGACACTGCAACACAAGGGTATCTTGGTACAGACCATCAACTTCGACAACCTCAACTAGTGAGAACGGCTGAGTTTGAGAGGGACCTGCCCTCCCAGAGCAACCTACGTCTCACCTCCTGGCACTATATAAGGCTCCATCCTGTCACTTCAACTTCATATTGTTTCAGACAACGGAACAATGCTCTTCTCCAGACTGAGGGACTGACCACCTCAAAACTTTAAGGGTGATGGACTGATTACATCGTCTTCAAGTATCTTCTGCTTCTATCAAATTTTCTGTACTCGACTGAAGAAGCCTACTGTGTAGGCGAAACGTTTCGAAATAAAGATACCTACTGTTGCATATGTGTCTTACCTAACAGTACGAACTCTGCCATTATACTTTGGAAAAATCATGATGGAAGAGTTTTCCTTGCTCGCCACTCACCGAGCCGCCTAGATTTTTGGGCAAGAAATCAGGACGCAAATATAAAATAATTCTTTAAGTACATATGACACCCTCTTTACATGACTCGAGAAGATCCTGGGCTCCATCCTCATAGGTAAGAGACTCGCAGGTACTCAAAAAAGTTTACGCATACCCGTCTGAAACTTTGCCATGATTTTAATTCTAATACACGGATGCTTTTTTCAAAGTCAATGTCCTTTACCACCTTCATGATTTGTTTGTCAGCAAAAGTTCACTCCTTTAATTTCGCAGCTTTGACTTCTACAGGGTGGCTTTGTGAATGGTCCGAGACGGACCGAAACGTCGTCGTAAGCTCCTCTCTTCTATGTATGAGTTATTTGTGTATTGTTCCAGTCAAGGTATTGTGCAGTTCTTGTTTTCTTCAGGGTATTGAAACCCTCTAGAATTCGCGTTACCCATGTCTTTAACAGAAATATTAAATCAAGCTTAATGTGGACAAGTGACACGAAAAGCTTTGAATCAAATTTTAGAACCTGGCTGTGGTTTTGCGATGCCATGCACTCAAAATTAAATGACCTGCAATAACACGGCTGTTCCATAACCATAGGAAAAAAACAGTATTTCATGAACCCTCATTGCTTGGCATTTAGCATACCAATGACTTTGAGATTAGCAATGATGAGTGCTGCATTGTATTGCACCGAGAAGCATTTTCATGTTATCGGTGTCATTTTTAGATTAAGGAAGTGGGTTTTTGAAGTACATGGCCTTACATTGACGTTATGCTGGAGATCAAATTTAAAGCTTCGCTTTGAATAATCGATGGGAAGTTGCCAGTCACATGCTGTGTGTTGCTGTGACAAACTTCTGCAACGTGCATTGCCATCATTGCAGTAGGGCAGCTGACCGTCTGCTGTGATGAATGTCGCCAAATTAATACTTCGTTTCCACCACACACAAACAAGAACGTTCTCCTCAAGTGCCTTTGCTCGAGTCTCGAAGCAAGAAGTTCTGCTGTCTCTTTAAGAGAGTGTAAGGTCTCTAACATAGTCATTCAGCTTACCCTGGGAAGAAGTATTCGGCTTCACTTTCTCTTCAGGCTTGTACTAATGATCAATACAAAAGCCCGAATTTCCACCATTCGGTACCAGAAGTACCAGAGCTTCATCCTGATCCCCGATCAAATGTTCAGTCCCATAAGTAATTTTTTTTAATAAGAGAAATACTAAGTTTGACACAGAAGTAATGATGAAAGTCGCTATAAATTGTATAGATGTAAGTTTCTATGTTTTTTTTATAGATAATTAGATTAATGATTATTACAAATCGAACAAGAAAGTGAAGTATCTCTTTATTGAAGGTTGCTGCTGCCTAGGCCCTTGAAAAAACAAAAAACTATGACCTGTTTCAACTCGAAAAAACTATACAATGTACAGTGGTAGAGAAAACTAAAGAAAAAGTTACAGAATCATCGTCAAAAAACTTGTATAGCACGCCAAAAATGTTCTCTAATGAAAATTCTTTGTTGGCAAGTCTTGTTAAAGCGTTTTTACCAATTCAGTATTTGAGAAAGGTCATCTGATTTAACAATTGTTCCCTACCTATTGTTTCCACTCAACATCGTAGTCAGCACATTATTCTATCGTTCCTTTAGCTGCCTGCTTACCCATAAATAATTCAGTGATACATGAAGCAAGGGGAAGCCGCTGTAGGAGATGTGTCGTGAAAAAGAAATTCTCCCTGTTTACAGTTGCTTTAAATTGCCACTTGTCGGCTGTATTATAAATTTCACGTGATGAGCCTCTAGTGTAGACAGCCTGTACTGTCTGCCAGCTTAGTTCATATTTCGCGGCACTAAGGTTCTGCCCTCTCTTGGCCTGCCCAGGTCAGTGGGACGCTGGTCCCCCTCGCTCTCACTCACTCAGCGGCCTAGAAGCAGTCAACAGTCCTACTCCCTCTCTCCCTCGTGGGCATGGCCCTCCCGGGCCATGGGCACAACACACAAGCCTGTGTACCCACCACGACTTTGCAAATAAAATAAGAAGTCTCTGAAGACGTTTGTCATTGAACTCCGCTCCGCTGCAGCTTTCCCAAATAATTATATTGGTGGGAAGCGGTGGTCGCAGTTGTGTTTGCCTGGAGAGAGGAAGAAATAAAGTTGTTCACTTCATTACCCTATACAACAAGCATCTGTCTCTCAACGAGTTATCCTGATGTTGCGTATGCATGTTTCAGCATCCAGACACAGGTACAAGCAGGATCTAGCCGAAATTTACCGAATTTCTTTGAGAATTGTAAGTGGCGTCCCAGTGACCCCACGCTACAGCGTCCCCCGCTGTTTCTCAAGTCACGTGCTCAGCGTCACTTGTATGTTCTGCTGTTGTTGCTCAGCTCATCACACCTATTTCAGCAAGCCAGAGGTGAGTTTGTGATGATTTCTGCATCCAGTGTGAGTGTCTCCATGTTTGTGGGAGAAGAGGAAGAAGTGGCTGTTCCTTGCCTCTCCCACACTCGCCCTGCTGTACACTCAAACATCACGAGCCTACCATACACAACCATGCCATCACTCCCTCTGCTGTGTTTTCTGCTGTTTTCAGTGTGAATTCATTGCCAGAGCTGTGTATCCAAGTGTCCGAGGCCACTCAAAGCTACGTGGATCAGCATGCCATGTAGATCACGATGCCACGTGGATCTCGACGCCACGTGGGGAGTGGACAAAGCCACGTAGTGTGTCTTACAAGACTGTAAGACTGTAGTGTGTCTTACAAGACACACTACAGTCTTACAAGACACACTACAGTCTTACAAGACACACTACAGTCTTACAAGACACACTACAGTCTTACAAGACACACTACAGTCTTACAAGACACACTACAGTCTTACAAGACACACTACAGTCTTACAAGACGCACTACAGTCTTGCAAGACACACTACAGTCTTGCAAGACACACTACACACTTAATAGACACACTACAGTCTTACAAGACACACTACAGTCTTACAAGACACACTACAGTCTTACAAGACAAACTACAGTCTTACAAGACACAGTACAGTTTTACAAGACACACAACAGTCTTACAAGACACACTACAGTCTTGCAAGACACACTACAGACTTACAAGACACTCTACAGTCTTACAAGACACACTACAGTCTTACAAGACACACTTCAGTCTTACAAGACACACTACAGTCTTGAAAGACACACTATAGTCTTACAAGACACACTACAGTCTTACAAGAAACACTTCAGTCTTACAAGACACACTGTAGTCTTACAAGACACACTACAGTCTTACAAGACACACTGTAGTCTTACAAGGCACACTACTATCTTACAAGACACACTACAGTCTTATAAGATACACTAGCGTCTTACAAGACACACTACAGTCTTACAAGACACACTACAGTCTTACAAGACACACTATAGTCTTACAAGACACACTACAGTCTTACAAGACACACTACAGTCTTACAAGACACACTACAGTCTTACAAGACACACTACAGTCTTACAAGACACACTTCAGTCTTACAAGACACACTGTAGTCTTACAAGACACACTACAGTCTTACAAGACACACTGTAGTCTTACAAGGCACACTACTGTCTTAAAATACACACTACAGTTTTACAAGACACACTACAGTCTTACAAGACAGACTACAGTCTTACAAGACACACTACAGTCTTAATAGACACACTATGGTCTTACAAGACACATTACAGTCTTTCAAGACACACTACAGTCTTACAAGACACACTACAGTCCTATAAGACACACTCCAGTCTTACAAGACACACTACAGTCTTACAAGACACACTACAGTCTTACAAGACGCACTACAGTCTTACAAGACACACTACAGTCTTGCAAGACACACTACAGTCTTACAAGACACACTACAGTCTTACAAGAAACACTTCAGTCTTACAAGACACACTGTAGTCTTACAAGACACACTTCAGTCTTACAAGACACACTGTAGTCTTACAAGACACACTACAGTCTTACAAGACACACTGTAGTCTTACAAGGCACACTACTGTCTTACAATATACACTACAGTCTTACAAGACACACTTCAGTCTTACAAGACAGACTACAGTCTTACAAGACACACTACAGTCTTAATAGACACACTATTGTCTTACAAGACACATTACAGTCCTACAAGACACACTCCAGTCTTACAAGACACACTACAGTCTTACAAGACACACTACAGTCTTACAAGACACACTACAGTCTTACAAGACACACTACAGTCTTACAAGACACACTGCAGCCTTAAAAGATGCACTATAGTCTTAATAGACACACTACAGTCTTACAAGACACACTACAGTCTTACAAGAAACACTACAGTCTTAATAGACACACAACAGTCTTACAATACACACTACAACCTTACAAGACACACTACAGTCTTACAAGACACACTACAGTCTTACAAGACACACTGCAGCCTTAAAAGATGCACTACAGTCTTAATAGACACACTACAGTCTTACAAGACACACTACAGTCTTACAAGACACACTACAGTCTTACAAGACACACTACAGTCTTACAAGACACATTACAGTCTTACAAGACACACTACAGTCTTACAAGACACACTGGAGCCTTACAAGATGCACTACAGTCTTAATAGACACACTACAGTCTTACAAGACACACTACAGTCTTACAAGAAACACTACAGTCTTAATAGACGCACAACAGTCTTACAATACACACTACAACCTTACAAGACAAACTACAGTCTTACAAGAACACACTACATCATACAAGACACACTTACAGTCCCTTTACAAGACACACTTCAGTCCTTACAAGACACTCTACAGTCGATAAAAGGACACACAAACAGTCTTGCAAGACACACTACAGTCTTACAAGACACACTACAGCCTACAAGAAACACTACAGTCCCTTAATTAGACACACCCGTCCTTAACAATACACACTACAACCTTACAAGACACACTACAGTCTCACAATGACACCTCCAGACTTACAAGACACACACAGTCTTACAAGACACACTACAGTCTTACAAGACACACTACATACACCTTTTACAAGAACATCACTTCAGTCTTACAAGACAACACTACAGTCATACAAGACACCACTACAGTCTTGCAAGACACACTACAGTCTTACAAGACACACTCAAAGTCCCTTACAAGGCACACTAAACAGTTCTTACAAGACACAACTACAGTCTTACAAGACAACACTGTATTCTTACAAGACACACTCCAGGTCATACAAGACACACTAACAGGTCTTAACAAGACACACTGTAAAGTCCTTTAAAAAGACACACTGTAGTCCTTGCAAGACACACTACAGGCTTACGAGACACACTACAGTCGTTACATGACACACTTCAGTCTTGCAAGACAACCACTAACAGTCTTGCAAGACACACACTGACTTAATAGACAACTACACTCTGTACAAGACACAAAAACTACAGTCTTACAAGACACACTGCAGTCTTCAAGACACACAACAGTCCTCTTACAAGACCCACTTACAGTCTTACAAACACCATCAGTCTAACACGACAACACTACAGTCTTGCAAGACACACTACAGTCTTGCAAAGACACCTACAGTCCTTTACCAAGACACACTACAGTCTTTACAAGACGCACTGCCTGTCTTACAAGACACACTACAGTCTTGCAAGACACACTTCAGTCTTGCAAGACCACTACAGACTTAATTAAAGACACCACTAAGACTGAGCTACATCTTACAAGACACAACGACAGTCCTTACAAAACACACTACATCCCTTACAAGGCCACACTACAGTCCTTACAAGACATCGCTAACAGTCTTACAAGACACTACTACAGTCTTACAAGACACAGCTACAGTCTTGCAAGACACACTACAGACTTACAAGACACTCTACAGTTCTTACCGCCTACACTACAGTCTTACCAGACACACTTCAGTCTTAGAAGACCCGTACCGGCTTGCCAAAGACACACTACAGTCTTACAAAGACCACACCCTACAGTCTTACAAGAAACACTTCATCCTTACAAGACCACACTGTAGTCTTACAAGACAAACTCTACAAGTCTTACAAGACAACACTGTATCTTACAAGGCACACCACAGTCTTACAAGGACAAACTACAGTCCTTACAAGACACACTACAGTCTTAGAAGACACATTAAACAGTCTTTAACAAGACACACTATCAGTCCTTACAAGAACACACTAGAGTCTTGCAAGACAACGCCTACAGTCTTGCAAGACAACACTACCAGACTTAAAGAGACACAGTACAGCCTTACAAGACACACGACAGTCTTTACAAGACTCACTAACAGACTTAATTAGACATACTACACTCATTAACAAGACACACTACAGCCTTACAAGACACACCACAAGACTTACAAGAACACACTACAGTCTTAAAAAACACACTACAGTCTTACAAGACACACTAACAGTCTTACAAGGACACACTACAGTCTTTGGCAAACATACTACAGTTCATACAAAGACACACTACAGTCTTAACAAGGCACACTTCAGACCTTCAGACACACTGCAGTCCTTGCAAGACACACATACAGTCTTGGCAAGACACACTACAGAGTCTTACAAGACACACTACAGTCTTACAAGACACACTACAGTCTTGCAAGACACCTACAGTCTTGCAAGACACACTACATCTTGCAAGAACCACTACATACTTAATAACACACTACAGTCTTACAAGACACACTACAGTCCTTACAAAACACACAACAGTCTTACAAAGACACACTACCAAGTCTTACAAGACACAACTACAGTCTTACAAGACACACTACTAGTCTTACAAGACCACTACAGTCTTGCCAAGACACACACAGACTTACAATACACTCTACAGTCTTACAAGACACCTAACAGTCCTTACAAGACCACATTCATCTTAGAAGACACACCTACAGTCTTACAAGAAACACTTCAGTCTGCAAGACACACTAAAGTCTTACAAGACACACTAACCAGTCTTACAAGAAACACTTCAGTCTTACAAGACACACTGTAGTCCTTACAAGACTACACTACAGTCTTACAAGACCACACTGTAGTCTTACAAGGCACACTACTGTCCTTACCATATACACACAGTCTTACAAGACACACTCAGTCTTACAAGACAGACTACATCTTACAAGACACACTACAGTCTTAATAGACACACTATGTCTACAAGACACATTAACAGTCCTACAAGACACACTCAGTCTTACAATACACACTACAGTCCTTACAAGACACACTCAACAAGTCTTACAAGACACACTACAGTCTTAAACAAGACAACCACCTTCAGTCTTTGCAAGACACACTACAGTCTTTGCAAGACACACTACAGACTTTTAATAGACATTACTCAGTCTTACAAACACACTACAGTCTTACAAGACACACTACAGACTTAATAGACACACTACAGTCTTGCAAGACACACTACAGACTTAATAGACATACTACAGTCTTACAAGACACACTACAGTCTTACAAGACACACTACAGACTTAATAGACACACTACAGTCTTATAAGAAACACTAGCGTCTTACAAGACACACTAAAGTCTTACAAGGCACTCTACAGTCTTAGGAGACACACTACGGTTTTACAAGACACACTACAATCTTACAAGATACACTACAGTCTTACAAGACACACTGCAGTCTTACAAGACACACTACGGTCTTACAAGACACACTACAGACTTACAAGACACACTGTAGTCTTACAAGACACACTACAGTCTTACAAGACACACTACAGTCTTACAAGACACTACAGTCTTACAAGACACACTACAGTCTTACAAGACAAACTACAGTCTTACAAGACACACTTCAGTCTTACAAGACACACTGCAGCCTTACAAATGCACTCTACAGCCCTTAATAGACACATTACAGTCCTACAAGACACACTAAAGCTTACAAGACCTCACTACAGTCTTACAAGACACACTACAGTCTTAGCAATGACACACTACAGTCCTTACAAGACACACTACATCTTACAAGAACACACTACATCTACAAGACTAACTAACATTCCTTACAAGGCACACTACCAGTCTTACAAGACCCACTACAGTCTTATAGGACACACTACAGTCTTAGAAGACACACTAACAGTCCTTTACAATATCATAACACAAGAGTCTTGCAAGGATACACTACAGTCTTTGCAAGACACACAACAGACTTTAAAGACACAGTACAAGTCTTACAAGACACACACAGTCTTACAAGACACACTACAGTCTTACAAGACACACTGCAGCCTTAAAAGATGCACTATGTCTTATAGACACACCTACAGTCTTACAAGGACACACTACAGTCTTCAAGAAACACTACAGCCTTTAAATAGACACACAACAGTCTTACAAACACACATACAACCCTTACAAGAAACACTACATCCTTACAAGACACCTACAGTCTTACAAGCCACACTGCAGCCTTAAAAGATGCAACTACAGTCTAATAGACACACTACAGTCTTACAAGACACACACATCTTACAAGACACACTACAGTCTACAAGACACACTACAGTCTTACAAGACACATTACAGTCTTACACAGAACACAACTACAGTCTTACAAGACAGCACTGGATGCCTTACAAGAATGCACTACAGTCTTAATAGACACACTAAACAGTCACTACTACAAGACACACTACAGTCTTACAAGACACACTACAGTCCCTTTACAAGACACACTACAGTCCCTACAAGACACACTACAGTCCTTACAAGACACACTACAGTCTTACAAGACACACTACAGTCTTACCAAGACACACTACAGTCCTACAACGTACACCTACAGTCTTACAAGACACACACAGTCTTACAAGAAACACACAGTCTACACAGACACACTACAGTCCTTAAAAGACACACTAACAGTCCTTACAAGACACACTAAAGTCTTACAAGACACACTAGAGTCTTGCAAAGACACACTACATCTTGCAAGACACACCTAACAGACTTAAATAGACACAGTACAGTCTTACAAGACAAACACATTCTTACAAGACACACTACGTCTTTAACAAAACACATACTGCAGCCTTAAAAGAGCACTACAGTCTTAATAGACACACTACAGTCCCCTTATAAGACACACTTTCAGGTCTTACAAGACACACACAGTCTTTCAAGACACACTACAGTCTTACAAGACACACTATAGTCCCCTTACAAGACACAACTACAGTCTTACAGACACACTACAGTCTTTACAAGACACACTAAATCTTACAAGACACACTACAGTCTCACAAGAACACTTCAATCTTACAAGACACACTGTAGTCTTACAAGGACACACTACAGTCTACAAGACACACTGTAGTCTTTCAAGGCACACTACTGTCCTTAAAAAACACACTACAGTTTTAACAAGACACCTATAGTCTTACAAGACAGGACTACATCTTACAAACACACTACAGTCATAATAACACACTATGGTCTTACAAGACACAAATTACAGTCTTTCAAGACACACTAAACCGTCCTTACAAGACACACTACAGTCCTATAAGACACACTCCAGTCTTACAAGACACACTACAGTCCTTACTAGACACACTACAGTCCATACAAGACCACTAACAGTCCCCTTACCAAGACACACTACAGTCTTGCAAGACCAAACTACAGTCTTGCTAACACACTACAGTCTTTACAAGATCACACTAACAAGTCTTACAAGACACACTAAACAGCCTTACAAGACACACTACAGCCTTACAAACCCACAATACAGTCCCTTACAAGACACACAACAGTCTTACAAGACCCACTGTAGTCCTTACAAACAAACTACAGTCCTTTTTTCAAGACACACTACAGCTTTACAAGACACCACTACAGTCTTTACAAGACACACAACAGTCTTAGAAGACACACTACAAGTTTTTACAAGACACACTAAAGTCTTAACAAGGACACACTACAGTCTTACAAGACACACTGTAGTCTTACAAGACCAAAACTACAGTCTTACAAGGCACACTACAGTCCTTACTAGACACACTACAAGTCTTAGAAGACACACTACAGTCCTTACCAGACACACTACAGTCTTACAAGGCTCACTGCAGTCTTACAAGACTCACTAAGTCTTACAAGACACACTACAACAGTCTTACAAGATACACTACAGTCTTACAAGACACACTACAGTCTTGCAAGACAACACTCAAGTCGTGCAAGACACACTACAGCCTTACAAGACACACTACAGTCTTACAAGACACACTAACAGTCCTTACAAGAACACTACACCTTACAAGAAACACTACAGTCCTTAATAGACGCAACAACAGTCTTACAATACACACTACAACCTTACAAACAAACTACAGTTCTTACAAGACACACTACAGTCTTACAAGACACACTACAGTCTTTCAAGACCACCTACAGTCCTTACAAACACACTACAGTCATAAAAGACACACGAACAGTCTTGCAAGACACACATACAGTCTTACAAGACACACTACAGCCTTACAGAAACACTACAGCTTAATAGAGACCACACAACAGTCTACAATACACACTACAACCTTACAAGACACACTAACAGTCTTACAAGACACAACTACAGTCCTTACAAGGACACACTACAGTCTTACAAGACACACTAACAGTCCTTACAAACACACCTTACAGTCTTACAAGACACACTTTCAGTCTTACAAGACACAGCACTACAGTCATACAAACACACTACAGTCTGCAAACACAACTACAGTCTTACAAGACACACTACAGTCCTTACAAGACCATGTATCTTAACATACACACTACAGTCCATACAAGACACACTACAGTCTTACAAGACACACTGTATCTTTAAAAGACACACTGTAATGGGGGGGTTCTTCAAGACACCAACTACAGTCCTTAACAAGACACACTTACAGTCCCTATAAGACACACTTCCAGACTTACAAGACACACTACAAGTCCTTACAAGACACACTACAGTCTTGCAAACACAACTACGTCCTGCACGAACACACTAACTGACTTAATAGACATAACTACCTCTTACAAGAACACACTAACAGTCTTACAAGACAACACCACTGCAGTCTTGCAAGACACACAACAGTCTTACAAGACACACTTCAGTCCTTACAAGACCTCTCAGTCCCTTACAAGACACACTACAGTTTCCCCCCCCTTGCAAGACACACTACAGTCTTGCTAAACACCTAACAGTCATACAAGAACAACAACTACATTCTAACAAGACCCACTGCAGTCTACAAGACACCACATCTTTGCAAGACACACTTCAGTCTTGCAAGAACACTATCAGACTTTGAATAGAACACCAACAGTCTGACAAGACACACTACATTCTTACAAAAACACACTACAAGTCCTTACAAGACACACTAACAGTCTTACAAGACCACTAACAGTCTTTTTATTTCAAGACACACTACAGTCTTACAAGACACACTTCAGTCTTGCAAGGCACACTACAGACTTACCAGACACCTACAGTCTTAACAAGACACACTACAGTTCCTTACAAACACACTTCGGCAGTCCCTTAGAGACACAGTACAGTCTTGCAAGACACACTACAGTCTTACAAGACACACTATAGTCTTACAAGAAACACTCAGTCTTACAGACACACTGTAGTCCTTACAAGACACACTACAGACTTACAAGACACACTGTAGTTCTTCAGGCACACTACTGTCTTACAATACACCACTACAGTCTACAAGACACACTTCATTCTTATCACGACAGACTACCAGTCTTACAAGACACACTACAGTCTCAATAGACACACTATTGTCTTACAAGACACATTAAAAAACAGTTTTTTCCTACAAGACACACTCCAGTCCTTACAAGACACACTACAGTCTTACAAGACACACTACAGTCCTTTACAAGACACACTACAGTCTTAACAAGAACACACTACTGTCTTGCAAGACACACTAACAGGTCTTGCAAGACACACTACAGACTTAATAGACCATACTACTACAATGTCTTACAAGACACACTACAGTGGTTTACAAGAAACACTACAGACCTAATAAACACACAACAGTCTATAAGACAACACTAGCGCTTACAAGAGACACTACAGTCTTTAACAAGGCCCACTACAGTTCTTAGGAGACACACACGGTCTACAAACACACTACAGTCTTACAAGAACACTACGTGTCCTTACAAGACACACTGTAGTCTACAAACACACTACAAAGTCTTTCAAGACACACTACGGACTTACAAGACACACTGTAGTCTTACAAGACACCCTACAGTCTTTACAAGAACACACTACAGTCCTTACAAGACAATACAGTCCTTACAAGACACACTACAGTCCTTAAAGGACACACTTTAACAGTCTTTACAAGACACAACTTCAGTCTTACAAGACACACTGCACCTTACAAGATGCACTACAGGTCTTAATAGACAACATTACAGTCTTACAAGACACATTAAAGTCTTACAAGACCACACTACAGTCTTATAAGACACACTACAGTCTAACAAGACACACTAACAGTCTTACAAGAACACATACTACAGTCCTTACAAGACACACTAGAGTCTTACAAGACAAACTACATTCTACCAACAAAGGCACACTACAGGTCTTACAAGACACACTACATTCTTACAAGAACACACTACAGACTTAGAAGACACATACAGTCTTACAAGACACACTACATCTGCAAGACACAACTAGAGTCTTGCAAGACACGCTACAGTCTTGCAAGACCACACTACAGACTTAAAAGACACAGTAACAAGCCTTACAAGACCACGACAGTCCCTTACAAGACACACTACAAGTCCCCTTACAAGCACACTGCAGCTTAAAAGATGCACTACAGTCTTAAAGACACACTACAGTCCCTTACACGACACACTAATCACAGTCTTACAAGACACACTACAGTCTTACAAGACACACTACAGTCTTACAAACACCACTACAGACTTAATAGAACAATACTAACACTCTTACAGACCACTACAGTCTTACAAGACAACACTACAGACTTACAAACACACTAACAGGTCCTACAAGACACACTACAGTCCCTTACAAGACACACTACAGTCTTACAAGACACACTACAGTCTTGCAAGACATACTACAGTCCTTACAAGAACACACTACAGTCTTACAAGACACACTTCAGTCTTACCAAGACACACTACAGTCCTTGCAAGACACCTACAGTCCCTTGCAAGACACACTACAGTCTTACAAGACACACACAAGCCTTTAACAAGACACACTACAGTCCTTGCAAGACACACTACAGTCTTGCAAGACACACCTACAGTCCTTTGCAAGACACACTACAGACATACAAGACACTCTACATCTAAAAACACACTACAAGTCTTACAGACACACTTCAGTCCTTAGAAGACCACACCTACAGGTCCTTACAAGAAACACTTCAGTCTTGCAAGACAAGCACTACAGGCCTTACAAGACACACTACAGTCCCTTACAAGAAACACTCAGTTTTACAAGACACACTGTAAGTCTTACAAGACAACACTACAGTCCCTTACAAGACACACTGTAGTCTTACAATGTCACACTACTGTCCCTTACAATAAATACACTTCAGTCTTACAAGACACACTTCAAGTCTTACAAGACAGAACTAACAGTCTTACAAGACAACACTACAGTCTTAATAGAACACTATGGTCTTACAAGAGCCATTACAGTCCTACAAGACACACTCTCCAAAATGTCTTACAAGACACAACTACAGTCTTACAAGACACACTACAGTCTTACAAGAACAACACTACATCTTTACAAAACCACACTACAGTCTTGCAAGACACACTAAGTCTTTGCAAGACACACTATACAGACTTAATAGACATACTACAGTCCTTTAACAAGACACACTACAGTTCTTACAAAGACACACTACAGACTTAATAGACCACACTACATCCCTTATAGACCACACACTAGCGTCTTACAAGACACACTACAGTCTTACAAGGCACTCTACAGTTCTTAGGAGACACACAACGGGATTTACAAGACACACTACAATCCTTACAAGGATACACTACAGTCTTAACAAACACACTGCAGTCCTTACACGACACACTACGTTCTTACAAGACACACAACAGGGAAACTTACAAGACACACTGTAGTCCTTACAAGACACACTACAGTCCCCTTACAAGACACACTACAGTCTTACAAGACCTACAGTCTTAAAGACACACTAAATACATCTATACAAGACAACTTAACAGTCCTTACAAGACACACTACAGTCTTACAAGACACACTGCAGCCTTACAAGATGCACTACAGTCTTAATAGACACATTACAGTCTTACAAGACACACTAAAGTCTTACAAGACACACTACAGTCTTACAAGACACACTACAGTCTTACAAGACACACTACTAAAAAGTCTTACAAGACACAATACACCCTTGAAGACACAGTAACAGTCTTGCAAGACACACTACAGTCTTACAAGACCCACCACAGTCTTACAAGACACACTACAGTATTACAAGACGCACTGTATTCTTACAAGACACACAAAAGTCTTACAAGACACACTACAGTCTTACAAGATACACTGTAGTCTTACAAGACACATTGTAGTCTTGCAAGACACACTACAGTCTTACAAGACACACTACAGTCTTACAAGACACACTACAGTCTTGCAAGACACACTACAGTCTTGCAAGACACACTACATACTTAATAGACACACTACAGTCTTACAAGACACACTACAGTCTTAGGAGACACACTACAGTCTAACAAGACACACTATAGTCTTGCAAGACACACTACAGTCTTACAAGACACACTACAGTCTTACAAGACACACTTCAGTCTTACAAGACCCACTGTAGTCTTACAAGACACACTACAGTCTTACAAGACACACTGTAGTCATACAAGGCACACTACTGTCTTACAATACACACTACAGTCTTACAAGACACACTTCAGTCTTACAAGACAGACTACAGTCTTACGAGACACACTACAGTCTTAATAGACACACTATGGTCTTACAAGACACATTACAGTCTTACAAGACACACTACAGTCTTACAAGACACACTACTGTCCTACAAGACACACTCCAGTCTTACAAGACACACTACAGTCTTACAAGACACACTACAGTCTTACAAGACACACTATAGTCTTACAAGACACACTAGAGTCTTGCAAGACACACTACAGTCTTGCAAGACACACTACAGACTTAATAAACACACTACAGTCTTACAAGACACACTACAGTCTTACAAGACACACTACAGACTTACAAGACACACTACAGTCTTGCAAGACACACTACAGTCTTACAAGGCACACTACAGTCTTACAAGACACACTTCAGTCTTACAAGACACACTACAGTCTTGCAAGACACACTACAGTCTTACAAGACACAGTACAGTCTTACAAGACACACTACAGTCTTACAAGACACACTACAGTCTTACAAGACACACTACAGACTTACAAGACACTCTACAGTCTTACAAGACACACTACAGCCTTAGAAGACACACTTCAGTCTTACAAGACACACTACAGTCTTGCAAGACACACTACTGTCTTACAAGACACACTACAGTCTTACAAGAAACACTTCAGTCTTACAAGACACACTGTAGTCTTACAAGACACACTACAGTCTTAGAAGACACACTGTAGTCTTACAAGGCACACTACTGTCTTAAATACACACTACAGTCTTACAAGACACACTTCAGTCTTACAAGACACACTACAGTCTTACAAGACACACTACAGTCTTAATAGACACACTATGGTCTTACAAGGCACATTACAGTCCTACAAGACACACTCCAGTCTTACAAGACACATTACAGTTTTACAAGACACACTACAGTCTTACAAGACACACTACAGTCTTACAAGACACACTACAGTCTTGCAAGACACACTACAGTCTTGCAAGACGCACTACAGACTTAATAGACACACTACAGTCTTACAAGACACACTTCAGTCTTACAAGACACAGTACAGACTTAATAGACACACTACAGTCTTATAAGACACACTAGCGTCTTACAAGACACACTACATTCTTACAAGACTCACTACAGTCTTAATAGACACACTAGAGTCTTACAAGACACACTACAGTCTTACAAGACACACTACAGTCTTACAAGACACACTACAGTCTTACAAGACACACTATCAGTCTTACAAGACACACTGTAGTCTTACAAGACACACTACAGTCTTACAAGACACACTGTAGTCATACAAGACACACTACAGTCTTACAAGACACACTATAGTCTTACAAGACAAACTACAGTCTTACAAGACACACTTCAGTCTTACAAGACAGACTACAGTCTTACAAGACACACTACAGTCTTGCAAGACACACTACAGTCTTACAAGACACACTACAGTCTTAGAAGACACACTTCAGTCTTACAAGACACACTGTAGTCTTACAAGACACACTACAGTCTTACAAGACACACTGTAGTCATACAAGGCACACTACTGTCTTACAATACACACTACAGTCTTACAAGACACACTTCAGTCTTACAAGACAGACTACAGTCTTACAAGACACACTACAGTCTTAATAGACACACTATGGTGTTACAAGAAACACTACAATCTTACAAGACACACTACAGTCTTACAAGACACACTACAGTCTTGCAAGACACACTACAGTCTTGCAAGACACACTACAGACTTAATAGTTACACTAAAGTCTTGCAAGACACACTACAGTCTTACAAGACACACTACAGACTTACAAGACACACTACAGTCTTACAAGACACACTACAGTCTTACAAGACACACTACAGTCTTACAAGACACACTACAGTCTTGCAAGACACACTACAGTCTAACAAGACACACTACTGTCTTACAAGACACACGTCAGTCTGACAAGACACACTGTAGACTTACATGACACACTACAGTCTTACAAGACACACTACAGATTTACAAGACATACTACAGTCTTACAAGACACACTACAGTCTTAAAAGACACACTAGCGTCTTACAAGACACACTACAGTCTTACAAGACACACTACAGTCTTACAAGACACACTACAGTCTTACTAGACTCACTATAGTATTACAAGACACACTACAGTCTTACAAGCACACTACA